>CM031374.1:72428342-73028342 GCA_018208015.1 Medicago ruthenica
TAGAAAAACGTACATGTGTTGGTTGATTTTAAATGGACGATGTTTTAACCGAATTCTTGCGATTAAAACGTAGCTTGTATGCTCGCGCTCGGGAGACTTATTAAGCGTATAGCTTGTATGCTCGCGCTTGGGAGACTTATTAAGCGTTTGTTCACGAATCGCATTAGAATTGTTAAAAGGTACGTCCGTTAGGGTAAAGGGTTAGTTGGTCGCTATGGGACCAAGAGGTACAATGGACTCATACAAGTCAATCATTGACCGAGTGAACTCCGAAGAGTCGGGCGATTGTTCGATTGATCCACTGAGATCAAGAACAGGTACAATGGACTCGGATGAGTCGAACATTGACCGAGTGACTCAAACGAGTCGAGGGGTGAGTTTTAATGGCCACGGGGGACCAAAAGGTTTGGATTGACCACAAGGGGCCAAGCTTTGGTTTGATTAGGGTTGTACATATTGAAAAAAAAGGAATGACGATTGTCCGAGCGACGAGACATACGTCACGCATTCGTACAATCGGGGCGATGGAGAGACATACGTCACACCATCCCTTTTTCATTCATGTTTTTGGGTTGAATCCTTTAGAAATCCCAAGGTATGTCAAAACATTTGGTTTTAAAACCCAAAATGGGAAGGTTTAGCAAATTTTGCTAGAAAACGCATAAGCTCGTCTCATTTTGCGAAAATGTGAACGTATTCGGCGTATGTTCATGTTTGAGTTTTGAAAGTCATGAACAATATTTATTGTTCAAGCTTAGATTGAAATGATGAACATAGCCTGTTTGTTCATGTGGTTTGAAAGTTTGGGAACATAACTTGCTTTGCAAGTTATCCACATAATGGTCATACGAACTTGTGATTTTGTCAAAATTATGCAAAATCCTTGTTATGGTTTGAAGAACATGGGTTTAAAAAACTCTTAGGTTCTGAGCTCTGGGGCTAGAACCTCAAAAATTGGTCATTTTGACACAAAAACTCAGATTCTGAGTTCTGTCATGGTCGCACTGCGACCATGACTTCGCACTGCGAAGCATGCAAAATTTTGAGTTCAGAAGCTGTTTCTGAACTTTTGTTCAGAAACAACTTCTGAACACACTCAGGACCTTTTAGGTGGGTGAAAAGCTTTGAGTTTTTGGGGTGAAAAAGGCTGGACAAACCAGTTTTGATGTTTTGAAAACCTTGGGATTTCTTTGAAATTCAAAAGGGGTTTTTTAGAATCAAATGGTTTTGAACCAAAATAGCTATGCAAACACAATTGTAAATGCAATATAAAAGCTTAGAAACTTACAGAACTCCTTAGCAAAGTTCCAGCTGCGATTGATTTGATTTGGTTGAAGGCTTTTGCAAGAGGTTTGAATATTTGGTGATGGTTTTGGAACTTTGTAATGCTTGGTGTTGGATTGATTTTTTCTGGTTGTTTGTGAGGGTTTGTAAGCTAAAATGAGTAGAGTTTCTGCTCTTGAAATGCTGTGTTAATTGTGTTTGAAATCCTTGGGCATTGCCTTCTATTTATAGGCCAAAACCAAATCTTTTTCATCATTACACAATCCCAAAATTCAGCTGATTTGTGGCTAAGATCAAGCTGGATCCTTTTGCATTAAATGCTAATGGATAGAGGCAACCTTGCCTTGTACCAAGGGGCAAGACTCAGCCTGATTTCAGCCACAAATTCAACCAATTCTAGAAGGTAATGATGAAGAACAAAGCTGAATTGCAATTGGCTAATGCTTGGGGATCAATCCTTGCAATCTCAATGGTTGATCAATGAAAACGTGCACTGTAATGTGCAGAGATTGAGGGATGAAAAAGGCTACTTATGGCTGGTGTGAGAGGGTGAAAAGCTGCTGCAAAACAGAGTAGGCACTCATGGCTTTTCAAGTGAGAAAATCCAGCTAGTTTGACTGGTTTTGGGGGGAGCAAGCAGGAGGAAAGTCCTCAAGCAGGTGGCTGGCAACCTTGTGGTGGTTAGCAGGTCACATGGGAGGGACTAGAGCTGCCCAAGGGCAAGCCCACTTGCTTGTCACATGCTAGGTTGGAAGAAAAAGCTTCCAACCTTGGCATTAATGGCAAGTCCTTCAATTCTGGTTTTGCTTGGCCCAATTAGCCATGAATGCTATTTAAAATAATTATGGAAATGATATGCAACAAATTCTGGAATTAAATCAAAGAAACCAAAAATCTGCAGAAAAATCGCAGACTTCGCAGTGCGAAGTCAGCATTTTTGAAATGTTGACTTTTCTGACTTTTGTTGACTTTTGACTTTTTCCCCTCTTTGATTTTTTTGATTTTTGTTTTAAAATGCTTAGGACAAAATTAGGGTACTACACTTCCAAGGGAGCTCTTTAGACAAAGATAACTTGCAAGTAGTATCAGAGGCATGCAACAGTTAAGACAAAACATCTAGCCTCATAGGAACAACCAGAGAGAAATAAACTCTCATATAGTGGATTCACATAGAGAAGAGAGAAAAACAACACCAGGGAAAAAATAAATTTCCACACACCAGAGACAATCAGATATAACAGCTCCCCCTGAAATGTAACAGCTCCCCCTCAAAAACATGCACATACCCATCCACAGTACTCCCCCTCAACACATACAGATGTCAGATACAGATGTCAGAGCATCTGTCAGAGCATGCACCATACATACAAACAGCCAAGATACTATAATATAAGCTACATCTACTCCCCCTTTTTAGCCACAAATTCTGACAAATAACATCCATGCATACACAGAAGAGAGATACCACACACAATGCATATTACAGACCATAAGGCACACACAGGTGCCCAAGAAATCCAGGGACTAGCCCAACCAACCAAAGAAAAAAAAAACAAAAGAAATACAACAACTAAGAACAGGGAAAACATCAAAATCAGAATGAGACAGTCTCATCAGAGTCAGCAGAGAGCTCCTCAGTATCACCAGCAGAAGCATTCTTATTCCCTCCTTCTTCTTCATCCTGCTCACCCTCAGCTTCAGATTCAGCCTTCAAAGCTGCAATTATCCTATCAATTTTCATCTTCCTAGCTCCAAGAGCTATACTAGTCTCAGTTAGATCTGCAATCATTTGTTTTCTAGTGAGCACACTAGTTGTCCGGACAGAAGTACCAGCTAAGTCAGCAGCATGTCTCTCAGACAGCAAACTACAATCCAAAGACATAGGGCCATGCCTCTTACAGGGCTCATCAGTACTGATCAAGATATCTGGGTGTTGCTGAAGTACAATACCACACAGGAGAGTGGGAAAAGCTATAGGAAACTTGACAGCAAAGGACTTTGCATGCTCCAGAACCTGATAGTAAATGTAGGCCCCATAATCAACAGGTGACTTGGTACCAACAGCATAAATCAATTTGGCCAAACTAGAAGCAACTGAGTTGGAGTGAGTAGTTGGAGTCCAGTTTTGTGCACAAATCTTGTTCAAAACAGCATACAGGGGAGAGAGTTGTGCAGAAGACAAATGTCTAGGCCAATGCTTAACCTTGTTACCTGTGATGGCCTTGCAAATGGTATCCTCAGTTACCTCCAGCTCAGGAGTCTCCTCAACAGATCTCTCAAGATAGGTGTTAACAACCAGAGGGGAGAAGTTGACACATTTACCTCTAACAAAAACTTGCCTATACTCAGGATTCCTTGAATCATCACATTCATCAGAGACATTGACCAGAAATTCTCTGACCAATTTATCATAACAGGGTCCCAGATTTTTCACTGTTTTCATCAGCCCAGCATACTCCAAAACATCAACCAGTTCTTTGCATTTGAACACATCTTCCTTCAGATTTCTTTCCAGTCCTAGTCTTCTGTGATATATAAATTTCCACCTAGAAGACCCACTTTCCAAATGAAAAGATACATTATCCAGAGGAGCTGGAGGGATGGTTAAAGGGATTTTCATACCCTTCATGGTTTTTCTAGATGCTCCACCAGATGTGGCAGCATCTATCTCAACAATCTCAAAATCAGAATCACTAGTGGGAGGATCTTTCCTCTTGAGGCTCTTCTTCTTCTGATCGGCTTGAGACACATTCTTGCTCCAAGCCTTGGGAGGACCATACATAGGCTTCTTCCTAGTATTAGCTGTTTTCATCTTACTTCCTTTGTTACTTTCACTACCAGTAAAAACAATTTTAACAGATTTGCTCCTTGTTCTGCGAGCAACACCTACATCATCAGTCTTTTCCAGAGGTCTCTCTTCCGGCACAACATCCTCAACATCAACAATGTCAGCCTGGTCTAAATTTTCAATCTCAACATTACCCACAACATTCTGAGTCTCAGTATCTTGATCCTGAGGCTTTGAAGAGTCATTCTCATGGACATTCACAGTATCAGGGGTGTTTGGAACCACCACTTCAGTCCCATCATTAGCTTGTGACAAAGATGCTTGAGCTTCTGTCACAGCATCCTTCGTCGTAACAGGGGAATTAACAAGTGTCTCAGTACCAACATTATCAACAACATTTTTCTCAACAGAAACAGCAGTAATATCTTGTTCTGTAGGGGAATTAGAAATATCACCAACTAATTTGTCAGATACCTTAGGATTATCAGAACCTAGGGTTTCAGACGCAGCAACAGTACCTTCAACAGTAATATCCTCAGATTTGTTGACAGAAGTGTCAACATTTGGTTCTTTCGATTTTGAACTCTTGTTCATCGCGGTAGGAGAAGTAGCTTTGCTGGATTTTGTAGAATCCTTCTTCAGTGATACAAGCGACTTAGTGCGTTGCTTCTTTGCAGGAGAACTAAGAATGGTAGTGAGTGGTAGAGCATCAGTGATAATCGCTCCAGAAATTGAATCTGATGGAAGTTCAGGGGTTTAATCTTGCACGTTTTGTTGAGAAATAGAATCAGACATGGTGTTGATTTGTTGTTTGGAAGTATGAAGAAAAGATGATTTTTGAACGATGATGAGAGCGGCAAGAGAGGAGTTGAGAAGTTGGGAGAAGTTAAGAAAAAAATAATGATGGTAGCGTGTGGGAGGTTTGAATAAGGAAGGTTGGAAATAACTTCCTTGAATTGCGTGCATCAAGCAGTTGAGGAGGGAGAAAATAACTGTTGCACGCCTCCCATAAATTAACTGCTACAATTCCTCAAATAAACAGATCCCTAACTTCCGTCTTAATTTTTCAAATTGATTAGCATCAAGAGCTTTTGTAAAAATATCTGCTAATTGCTCTTCAGTTGCAACATGCTCAGGAGTGACAATTTTTTCTTCAACCAGATCTCTAATAAAATGATGTCTAATGTCAATGTGTTTAGTCCTGCTGTGTTGTATAGGATTTTTAGAGATATTAATTGCACTCAGATTGTCAAAATATAATGTCATAGCATCTGTCTTGACATTGTACTCGCTCAGCATCTGTCTCATCCACAACAATTGGGAACAACTGCTACCAGCTGCTATGTACTCAGCTTCAGCTGTAGACAAGGAAACACAATTTTGCTTCTTACTGAACCAGGATATAAGATTGTTACCCAGAAAGAAACATCCACCAGAAGTACTCTTTCTATCATCTGCACTTCCAGCCCAGTTAGCATCACAATACCCTAACAACATAGTGCTTTCCCCATGATCACTTCTGATTCTAACAATTCCACAATCCTTCTCTCTCTGAAGTTGTAAGCAAAGATCCTTGAATTTTTCAAAAGTGTCTGATTTCTCCTTAATGAAATTTATCCAAGTATATCTGGAAAAATCATCAACAACAACAAATGCATACTTCTTACCACCTAAGCTTTCGACTTGCATAGGTCCCATTAAGTCCATGTGCAATAACTCAAGAACTCTGGATGTGGACAGATGTTGCAGCTTCTGGTGAGGCATCTTGGTCTGTTTTCCTATCTGGCATTCTCCACATATACTTCCTTCCTGAATTTGGAGTTTTGGTAGACCTCTGATAGCTCCTTCAGCAATAGCTTTCTTCATGCTTCTAAGATTCAGATGCCCAAGCTTTTGGTGCCATAGTTTTACTTCATCTTCTTTGGTTATTAGACAAGTAGGTAACTTTGCTTTATCTTGAGAGACCCATAAGTAGCAATTGTCCTTTGATCTTTCACCTGTCATCAGGATGTCACCTTTACTGTTAGCAACTAAGCATTCACTCTTTGTAAAGTTGACCTTCAATCCTTGATCGCACAGTTGACTAATACTAATTAAGTTAGCAGTCAATCCTTTCACTAGAAGAACATTATCAAGTTTGGGTAGACCCTCATTCTCAAGCTTTCCTATACCCTTTATTTCTCCTTTGGCTCCATCACCAAAAGTCACAAAACTTGTAGCATAAGGCATAACATCAGTTAAGTAATTTTTATCACCAGTCATATGTGTTGAGTATTTTGGTGTTGGCTGCATATTTTGGCAAATCCAATGTGTTGAATAGTAGCATCTCCATGTTTAGAACAAGTCTTCAGTTGCAAGAATTTTGATTTGAAGCTGTTCAGAAGCACTTTTGGCCTTCAGAAGCTGAAAGCACCTTCAGACACACTGTAGCACTTCAGAAGCTGAAATGTGAGTCTGATACCCGCGTTGACTTTTGTTGACTTCATCAGAAGCTGGTTTTTCTGAATTGTTTTGGCGCGAATCTTTGCGAGATTTAACAAGGATTTATTCAAGCATGTTGATTCTAGAAGGCCTGATTAAATTGGAGAAGATCTTTGAAGATTTGGCTCGTGTTTATGAATGTTCTTATTTTACTGAAGCAATCTTTGAGAGATATGTTGCAGTTTTATTTGTTTCCTTTTTCAAGCCATTCATTATTCAGAATCATATCAATTCAGAAGATTTAATTCAGATTAATGTTGCTTGCTGAAGACTATATAAGGAGTGCTTTGCTGCTATTCAAGTCACGAGGAATTAGAGAGAAAATTCAGAAATAGAGTCTTAGTGTGTAAGCTTTTTAAGCTTTGTTTTGTGCACCACTCATATGTTTTGAGTTGGTTTAGTGTTTGTTTTGAGTTGTAATTCATTCAAAAGCTTTTAAGCAAGAATGAAGTTTTTGTTTTGAAGTGTGTTCTTCAAAAACTGGGTTGTTTTGTTTCAGAACTAGGTTTAGTTCAAGGGTTGTTCAAGTAACTGGGTTGCTACTTGAATAGGAAGTTAGTGGACTCTAATACTCATGCGTGGGTAGAAATCTGACTAGGTGGAAGTTGATTGCTTAGGATAGGAACTGGGAGTGAGTGTCTGAGTCTTGAGGATTAATTCCAATAGTGGATTTCCTTCCTGGATTGGTATCCCCCAGAGTAGGAGGTGTTTACTCCGAACTGGGTTAACAAACCTTGTGTTCTTTAGCTTTCCTGCACTTTTAATTTCTGCTGATTATCTGTTGTTAATTGTGCTAAGTTAGTTCAAAACTAGTTTTCAGAACCAGTTAACTCTCATTATTGCTAAGGCAGAAATTTCAATATGCCTGGAACACCCACGGTCAAAGTACCAATCATTTCTGGATGACACTCTCAGAGATGTATGAGCAATTTGAGCAATCTCATCAGCTTCAGGTTCTGTTTTTCTAGGATCCACAGTGTTGCTTGTGGGATTATCATCTTTTTGCTTCCACTGCTTCTTGGCGATCTTCACTGTGGGATCAGGTCTTGGTGAATAAGTTCTGTCTGGATAACCATATAATTTGAAACAGAAAGGTCTGATATGTCCTTTTCTTCCACAGTAGTGGCATACCCAACCATAATATCTTCCTTTTGATCTGGGCCTATATCCAGATGCCTGTTGTCTCACTTGATGTTGGGGCATCTGTCTTGACATAGTGGGATCATAAGTACTAACAGATGGCACAAACTGTCTCACTGGTGGTTGTTTCTGATGAAGCAAGGATCTGTAGTCAAACCCAATACCTTTAGGATTTCCAGGTTTCTGTCCTATCTCCAAAATTTCGTCTAAAGCATTAGTACATGTGTTCATCATCCGCAGTTGCTTGTTCATATTGTCAATCTTGGATTTAAGTAAAATAACCTCATCATTGAGACCTGAGTTCATTTCCAGAAGTTTGTCCTTCTCAGCTTGCAAGAGAGCAATGGTCCTATTTTGTTTTTCTAAAGTTCTACAAACTTCCTCACTTTTGAGACATAGCTCCTTGTAGGAATCAGCCAGTTCATCATATGTTACCTCTTCATCACAAGATTCATTGTCAGATGTACACACTCCAGTCAAGGCATTCACATGTTTTGCAGTTTCAGGTTCTTCTTCTGACTCATCATCATCAGACCAAGAAACAGTCATCACCTTCCTTTGTTTCTTCAGATACGTTGCACACTCAGTTCTGATGTGACCATATCCTTCGCATTCATGGCATTGCACCCCTTTGCTTTGATTGGTTTTGTCATCAGTTCTAGGTTTCCTCTGATTGTTGACATTTTTATAGATGCTGCGACTGTTGTCCGGAGCATGTGTCCTAGGGCGTCTGTCCATACTCTTCAGAACTTTATTAAATTGTTTACCCAACAACACAATAGCTTCAGAGATGCTTTCATCAGTATCTAAATTACTCTCCACATCATCTTCATCAGTGTTGGAGATGTAGGCAATGTTCTTGTCCTTTTTTCAGATCTTTCATTAGCCTTTAATTCAAAAGTTTGAAGGGATCCAATCAGCTCATCAACTTTCATATTTCCAATATCTTGGGCCTCCTCAATTGCACATACTTTCATATCAAATTTCTTAGGCAAGGACCTGAGGATTTTGCTTACTAATTTTTCATCAGACATCTTTTCCCCCAAGGATTCAAATGTGTTAGCATATTCTAGCACATTCATGTGAAAGTCATGAACACTCTCCCCTTCCTTCATTCTAAGATTCTCAAACTGTGTTGTCAGCAGTTGTAGCCTTGACTTCTTTACCTTTTGAGTACCTTCATGAGCTGTTCTTAGGATATCCCAAGCTTCCTTAGCAATAGTACACTGTTTAATCAACCTGAACATGTTTTTGTCTACACCATTAAACAAAGCATTCAGGGCTTTAGAGTTTCCAATAGCTGCAGTGTCTTCTGCTGTAGACCACTCCTCTTCTGGTTTTAACTCATCAGTATCAACATTATTTGCATCTTTTATTTTAGGATGGTCCCATGCTTTAATCACAGCCTTCCAAGCTCTGTTGTCTTGAGATTTCAAGAATGTTGTCATGCGTGATTTCCAAATGTCATAGTTCGAGCCATCCAACAGGGGTGGTCTATTCACCAGTCCTCCTTCTCTATCCATTATGCCAGAAAATTCTTTCCCTGGAGCTCACCCACACAGAACAGGGTGCCTGCTCTGATGCCAATTGAAATTCCTGGCAACCTGACCGACAGACGCTGTGCACAATGTTGGCACAAATGTCCGAGCACTTGTCCTACTCAGAACTAAAATTAAAATAACGCAGCGTAGCAAAGCACGAAATAAAAGAAACACAGCAGAAAGATAAAGTATACAGTGAGTTTGTTAACCCAGTTCGGAGCAACTCTCCTACTCTGGGGGATACCAATCCAGGAATGAATCCACTATTATAGTTCTAGTGAAAAGACCAACGTAAACACACTACTTGACTTTGCACCTAGACCCTACCAGTGTCAACTCTATCTAGGAACTCCTAGATATGAGACCCCATCTCAATTCCTACCAACAACACAGACAGTGTTGTTATCAAACACACAAAAGCACAAGTAAAAGACACACACTCTAATGACACAAACTCACTCCGTACTTAAAAGCTTAGGAGCAGTTCACAATTACAACTCAAACAAACACAGTCCTTAGCTTGAATCAGGAAGATACAAGCAAGGCTCACAATTAACATGAGAAACCCTAAAAACCTTAAACGCACGCTTTTCTATTACACACGGTTTTCAGTAACCCTATTAGGGTTTGTCTTCACAAATATATATTACTGAGATAGCACGAGTTTGGGCTTCAAAACAGAGCATGGACATTGTCCGGTCCAGCTGGAAATTCTTTTAGAAACAATAAAAAGCTTCCAAAAATATAACGATATCTTTTGGAAAAATACCAAGGCAAGACCGTCTTTTACACATCATCAGATACACGCGCCTTGATCAGCAAGCTAGAGGAAAATAAAACTTCAAGCAAATCTTTGGAAGATTGTGTACAAAAATAAAGCGCTAGCTGGCGCGAAAAACACAGGTCACATAATGCTGTTCCATATGCTACAGCATCTGTCCAAGCATCTGGCTAGTAGATGTTTTTGCAAAATGTAGCCAATCTACAAAAACCCAACACAAACAATACCTGCAAGAAACACCTATTTTAATACCTCCGGTTTCGGGTAAACCCCTCATCTTATACCTAACCGTGCTTGAAGGATCAATGGGTTGCGTGTTAGGACAACAAGATGAAACGGGAAGAAAAGAGCACGCAATCTACTACCTAAGCAAGAAGTTCACCGACTGTGAATCAAGGTATATTTCACTTGAAAAAACGTGCTGTACTTTAGCATGGGCTGCTCGACGTTTAAGACAGTACATGTTGACCCATACCACTTGGTTGATATCAAAGATGGATCCCACCAAGTACATCTTTGAAAAGCCTGCCCTCACGGGAAAGATAGCCTGTTGGCAAATGCTGATGTCCGAGTACGACATCCAATATGTCGCTCAAAAGGCTATAAAAGGGAGTGTCATATCCGAGCACCTTGCTCACCAACCATTGGAGGATTATCAGCCCATACAGTTTGACTTCCCGGATGAAGACGTTGTAGCCGTGAATGATGAAAAGATCATAAGCGATGACGAAGGGCCAGAACCAGGAGCTCGGTGGAAGCTCGCTTTCGATAGTGCCTCAAATGCCATGGGGCACGGGATCGGGGCAGTCCTAATTTCCCCAAGAAATGGATACCAACCCTTCACGACAAGGTTGTGCTTTGACTGCACCAATAATATGGCAGAATATGAAGCGTGCATCTTGGGCCTCGAAGCAACAATTGATCTAAGGATCAAAATCCTTGAAGTATACGGGGACTCAGCTTTAGTCATCTATCAAGTCAAAGGAGAATGGGAAACAAAGCATCGTAATTTGATTCCCTACCGTGCCCGGGTTGTAGAGTTGATTGAGCATTTTGATGAAGTAACCTTCCATCACATACCTCGAGAAGAGAATCAGGTAGCGGATGCCTTGGCTACATTATCATCGATGTACCGAGTAAATTTCCACAACGAGGCGCCAATCATAAAGATAGATCGTAGGGACAAACCAGTTGTATGTGCAGCAGTCGAAGAAGGACTTGACAACAAACCCTGGTTCTACGACATCAAGCGATACCTCGAAGAGCAAGAGTATCCAGAAAATGTCTCACAAATCGACAAGAGAACCCTTAGGAGATTGGCATTCCAGTTCTTCCTCGGCGGGAACACCCTCTACAAAAGAAATTATGACATGGTCTTGCTCAGATGTGTGGATAAACACGAAGCGGACATGCTCATCAAAGAAATCCACGAGGGATCCTTTGGAACCCACGCCAATGGGCATGCAATGGCAAAGAAAATCCTAAGGGCGGGCTATTACTGGCTAACCATGGAAGCTGACTGTTTCCGCTATGCCAAGACTTGTCACAAATGCCAAATTTATGCCGACAAGGTGCACGTGCCACTGACTCCCCTGAACGTCATGACCTCACCCTGGCCATTCTCTATGTGGGGCATAGACATGATTGGAATGATCGAGCCCAAGGCCTCAAATGGACATCGCTTCATCCTGGTCGTCATCGACTATTTCACCAAGTGGGTCGAAGCAGCTTCTTATGCAAATGTAACGAAACAAGTGGTAGCCCGATTCATCAAGAAGGAAATCATTTGCCGTTACGGCACTCCCCACAAAATCATTACGGATAATGGGGCAAACCTAAACAACAACACGATGAAGGAGTTGTGCAAAGACTTCAAGATCGAGCACCATAATTCCTCCCCTTATCGGCCAAAGATGAACGGTGCGGTAGAAGCGACCAACAAGAACATAAAGAAAATGATCCAAAAGATGGTGAAAACTTACAAGGATTGGCATGAGATGCTTCCTTTTGCGCTACATGGCTACAGAACAGCCATTCGCACTTCAACTGGGGCAACCCCTTTTTCCTTGGTATACGGCATGGAAGCCGTGCTTCCCATTGAAGTTGAAATCCCTTTGTTAAGGGTCTTGATGGAAACCAAGTTAGAAGAAGCCGAATGGGTCCAAACAAGATTCGACCAATTAAACCTCATAGAAGAGAAACGTCTAACATCATTGTGTCATGGACAGCTATACCAAAGGAGACTTAAGAGGGCATTCGACAAAAAGGTCCGTCCTCGAGAATTCAAAGAAGGAGACCTAGTGCTCAAGAAGATATTACCTATCCACAAAGATCCCCGCGGGAAATGGACTCCCAGCTATGAAGGACCGTACATGGTAAAGAAAGCCTTCTCTGGCGGAGCCTTAATTATCACCACTATGGATGGAGAAGAGTTCCCACTCTCGATAAATTCCGACGCAGTCAAGAAGTACTATGCCTAAAAAAAAGAGAAAAAAAAAAGAGCTCGCTAAATCGAAAACCCGAAAGGGCGGTTTAGGCAATAGAGAGCGTCCTGGTAGATCGAAAACCTGAAAAGGCGGTCTAGGCAAAAATTAAGGACATCAAAAAAGGAAATACACCCCAGTGGACTGAAAACTCGAAAGAGCGGTCCAAGTAGAAGTTAGGGGTTTCAAAACAAAAAAAGAAAGGCAAAGGACTACAACATTCAAGATCAGGACAGGATTCAAGAGGGGAAGAATCGGTCTCGTCATTCATCTTTCAAAGACAAAAGAGATTTCAAGTCATAGGGAAAATAGCAGTGTTGTACCAAAACAACCCTCAAACAAATTTTCTTTTGTTTTCTGTTTTTTCTTGTCTTTCTCTATCTTTTCCCCAGCGGAGTAATCGCTTCTTACTTTGGGATGTTACCCATTCAAGGGATCAAATCTGCATTGAATAAAATTCATTTTAAACCTTTTTCATTTGTTTTGTGTTCTCATTAGCGCGTAAAATGTTGTTTTTTATTCGTGATAAATAACGCATTGAAACATGGGAAATAATAACAAGAAAACTTGCAAAAACAAATGTGTTTTACTTGAATTTCTTAAATGTCGAAAGAATTTCGGTGGTCTCCAATATTGCACCAAAAGATTCGAAGCCTGAGAATGTTGGTCAATCTTTTTTTAAGACTCATGCTCTTCAGCAGAAATAAGTGTGTAGCTCACGGCATGTAAAACGCAAAGATCCCGTGTGTCGGAGGGACGGATTTCCCCAATTAAAGCAACCCCATCCATTACTTTCATCCACTAAGGCTGGATATCGATCATGCTTCCAAAATGATCCTTATATCCCCAGTGAGGTCGCAACAAAAGCCCAATTTTCATTGGCACCTAACCAACCAAAGCCCAATTTTCATTGGCACATAACCGACCAAAGCCCAATCATCATTGGCCTCTAATCACAAATAAAGCCCAATTTTCATTGGCATTCCCCAGTAGAGTCACAACCCCAAAGCCCAATCATCATTGGCACTCACAAACACAAATTCCAAACAAAGCCCAATCATCATTGGCACAATCACAACCAAGCCCGACCTTGCTCGGCATCCAGTCATAATCCCCAGCGTTCAACATGTCATCTCACATGTCAGCATGCGCATATCATATCAAACTCATTCATGCATGCATTATACCAACTCATTCATATACAGGCATCTCATGCGCATATCATATCAGACTCATTCATGCATGCATTATACCAACTCATTCATATACATGCATCTCATGCGCATATCATATCAAACTCATTCATGCATGCATTATACCAATTCATTCATATACATGCATCTCGTATCGATCATGCTCCCCAGCAAGCATTCCCCAGTAAGTATCACTTATTTACCAACATTTAGCAATGTTCCCTAGTGAACTACCTTCAGAAAAATCCCCAGCGGTTTTCTTCCCAAATTATCACATTCCCAAGTGGACCTGCTCATGGCCACTATGATTCCTCAGCTGAGTTTTCCTAGCAGAAATTCCTGATTGAGTCTACCTCATATCATATCATTCATATACATGCATCTCATATTCATATCATGCATCATTAGTCAGGCTTTCCTTTTCAACAATCTAAGTACTAGCCACGTCTAGAGACGATTACTTTTATCCCCAGGTGTCCACCTCTAGCATCAGCGACTAGATAAGATCACCCTTCCCCAGTGATTCAACCTTCAGCATAAGCGGCTGAATAAGATCACTCCATCCCCCGGAATCTACCTCCAGTGTAGACGGCCGGATACGATCATCGTTATTCCCGATAGGACTTACCTCTAGCATAAGCGGCTGGATAAGTTAACCTTTCTTCAGTGGAACGACCTTCAGCGTGAGCAGCTGATTAAGTTCACCTTTATCCCCAGAGATCTACCTCTAGCATCAGCGGCTGGATATGATCAACCTTCCCCCTGTGAAGGTGACTTGTCAGATCTAAGCACCTATTCAGGCGACGATCTTTTTATCTTTTCAGTCTAAGCACCTATTCAGGCGACGATCTTTTTATCTTTTCAGTCTAAGCACCTATTCAGGCGACGACTTGTCAGATCTAAGCACCTATTCAGGCGACGATCTTTTTATCTTTTCAGTCTAAGCACCTATTCAGGCGATGACTTGTCAGATCTAAGCATCTATTCAGGCGACGATCTTTTTATCTTTTCAGTCTAAGCACCTATTCAGGCGACGACTTGTCAGATCTAAGCACCTATTCAGGCGACGATCTTTTTATCTTTTCAGTCTAAGCACCTTTTCAGGTGACAACTTGTCAGATCTAAGCACCTATTCAGGCGACGATCTTTTTATCTTTTCAGTCTAAGCACTTTTTCAGGCGACGACTTGTCAGATCTAAGCACCTATTCAGGCGACAATCTATTTTTAATTCCCCAAGCGAGATCTAAGCACCTATTCAGGCGACGATCTATCTTTCTATTCCCAGCGAGTCTAAGCACCCTCTGAGGCGACAACTCGTCTATCTCATTCTTAGTTTTTGCACCAGTAGCCAAACCAGGTGACCCTGCATTTACCTTTGTTCATTTGCATTTGCATATCAATGTTTTCATTTTACTACAATCTTTTCTCACCGCAAAGGACAAAATTTGGATCCTTCTTTTACATAATTGCTCTTCGCAAGGAGTTTATGAGATGCCCTTGGCACTCACATTCTCTATGCAAAGACACAATTAAGTAGGGGCAGCTGTTGTACCCTAATTTTGTCCCAAGCCTTTTAAAAAAAAAAAAAAAGTCAAAGTCAACAAAAAGTCAACAAAAAAGAGGAGTTCGCAAAGCGATGTTGTGATCGCTCTGCGAACTCTGCGATAAATTTCGCAGAGCAATGTTCAGGTCGCTCTGCAAAATCTGCGAATTTTGCAAGTTTTGATTTTCTGATTTCCTTTTCTTTTATTGTTATTCTTGTCATCATTTATTATTATTATCATCTATTATTGTTATGATTAATGCTGGATTTAACCAAGAAAGAATAGAAACATGTGCCCATTGCAAAGTAAGAAAAGAGAAAGGAAGAGGAAGCAAAATCCATCAAGTAACCCAGCCACTTGCTGAACTTGGGCAGCCCATTTTCCCTACCATTTGTGCCTGCAACTGACCCTGCTATATTCCAGCAACCATCTTGCCATAGGCTTTTTCAAAACCATTCAAAGTTTGCAACAAAGATGCTGCCCCTGTTTTGCAAACAGCCTTGTTTCCTTTGTTCCAAGCAATTTTCTGTCAGAATTCAGCTTCATTGGGTCCTGAAATTGGCCAAAGTCTTAACCATTGCAGCAACGCAATGTCACCTCTTCCCTTTAGCATTAAATGCAAAGCAAATCAGTCATGATCATAGCACAAAAACAGCCCTGCTGTAGGATTTTTCATCATGACATTTTGATCCTAATTTGCCTATAAAAGCCATGCATTGCTGCAGGATTAAAAAAGGGGATTTTGGAGAGAAAACACACAGATTTTTAACACAGCATAAGAGAGAGATTTTAGAGCAAAAACCAGTTCTTAAAGAGTTGAAAATTTGAGTGGATTGATACACACAAAAACAGAGTTGGTTTTAGAGCAAGTTTAGAGAAAATTTCCATTCCTTTCTTGCACAAATCATCCCAAACCAGTACCAAAGTAACCCAGCATCAAAACAACCATTAAACCTCACACAAAGAGTGAAGAAGACAAGCAAATTGTCATTGTTCTTGATTGTGTTCATCAAACATTTCCAACTTTGCAAAACCATAAACATTCCAAAGCTTCTTCCATTTCTTGGCAACACAAGCATTGGCTAGGAGTTGGTAAGTCATTCTAACCTGTTTATATTGCATTTACATACTGTTTGCATTTGCTTTTGATTCCAACTTGTTTCAATCTCAGTTTTGCATCTTCAATAGTTTTTAAACTCATTTTGATTAAAAACATATTTTGAAACTTCAAAGAAATCTCAACTTTGCAAAACATTTAAACTGAAGTGTTGCACTCATTCTCTTGCTAATTTCAAAAGCTTTTCACCCCTCTTAAGGTTCTGAAGTTCATTCAGGGGCAGCTTCTGAACTATAGTTCAAAAGCAGCTTCTGAATTGCAATTTTCGCAGAGTTCGCAGAGCCAAGCTCTGGTCGCTCTGCGACCATGACAGAGCTTAGGTTCACAGAGCCAAGTTCAGGCCGCTCTACAAAAACTGCAGAACTCAGTTTCTGAGTTCAGGCTTCTTAAAGCCAATTTTTGAGGTTCTAACTTGAGGATTCAGAACCTAAGAGGATTAAAACTCATTTTGGTTCAAAACATAACAAAGGTTTTTGCATACGTTTTGAAATTCATAAGTTTAAATAGTTAACTTGAATAACAAGAAACTTGTTCATTTTCTTTCAAACTTGAACATTTAGCCGAACTTGTTCAATAAGTTTCAAAACCAAACTTGAACAACAAATTTGTTCATGATTTTCAACAAGGTTTGTTCTTAATTTCAACAAAACTTGAACAACAAATGTGTTCATGAATTTCATTTTCCAGACTTGAGCCGAACTTGTGCATTTTTCACAAACTCGTGCGTTTTCCTTAAAACTTGCGCATTTTTTACATGAACAAGCAAGCTTGTTCATAAGTTGCAACAACTTTTGAGCATGAAACTTTTTCTTCAATGAGTGTCAACAACCAAGTGTTTTGTTTATTTTGGGATTTCTTAAAGTTTCAAAATGACTTGAATGAAAAAGGAGTGGTTTGACGTATGTCTCTCCATTCCTCGGTTGTACGAATGCTTGACGTATGTCTCGTTGTTCGGACAATCGTCATTCTATTTTCAAGAAATACAAAAACATAAAACAAATCCAACACACCAATTTTGGCTCCGTCGAGTCAATTTAAATCCGAACCTTTCTTGATCCCTAGTGATCAATTTGAACCTTTTTGGTCCTCCGTGACTATTTGAATCAATGCTCGACTCCTTTGAGTCCATTGAACCATTTCTTGATCCCGTTGGATCAATCGACCCTTTCTTGGCTCCGTCGAGTCAATTTAAATCAATGTTCGACTCCTTTGAGTCCATTGAACCTTTTCTTGATCCCGTTGGATCAATTGAACCCTTTCTTGACTTCGTTAAGTCAATTGAAACCTTTCTTGGTCCCCCGTGACCAATTGAATCAATCCTCGACTCCTTTGAGTCATTTGAGCCTTTTTGGCCCCTCGTGGTCAGTTCAACCCTCTTTTCCCCAAAGAACATGTGTTTTATCAATTCTAGGGCGATCTAAACAAACGCTTAAGCCTCCCACGCGCAAGCATACAAGCTACGTTTAATCGTAAGAATACGGTCAAAACATCGTTCTTTAAAATCAACCAACAAATACGTTTTTCTACCAAAGAACTACGTAGCTTTGAATTCTCCATCGCACCAGGAGATACGTAGGAGCAAGATCATCATCTTGTCAAGCACAAAAATAAAAAAATAAACTTTTCCCCCTTTCCTTTATTCCCTTTATATATATTTAAGCATGCAAGCAAAACTTTAAAAAAACACTTTAGCCTTAAACTAACTAGGAGGTTCTCGTTGAGTACAACGGACGTGAGGGGTGCTAATACCTTCCCCTTGCGTAATCGACTCTCGAACCCGGTAATGGTTACGATGACCATCCTTTCCTCATCGTCAAAGGGTTTTATTATCGTTTCCCTTTAAAAATAAAAAACTCAAGGGTTTATCAACGTTCCCTTTAAACAAAAACTTTGGTGGCGACTCCGCACTTTCATCCCGAGCGTTCGTACACGCTCGAGGATCTTGCGTTTTTTTCCGAGAGCGCACACAAATTATCCATGGTCCTTTGATAGTTAGCATGTGTCCCGTGGGAGTGTCGAAGAACGGGCTCTTGGGCCAATTGCTTTCTGGGCTTCCTGGCTATGATGAATTTCCTTCCTGGAGTTTTGGGGGGAATGATATGAGTGTTTTTTCTTTAAAATGCATGACAATGCATGTATGCGATGTAGATGAAAAAACATGCTTTTATTTTTTTTTATTTTGCTTTGGGAAGGAAATCACAGGCGCACAATTATTATAAGCAATAAGAAATACTAAAGGCAGAGAAATTAACATTGCTTCAATAATTATCATTGATTACAACATTTAAATTAAAGTACAAGGCATAATTAATGAAAATACAAATCAAACGGCCCTTCTTTTTTCGGCCTTGTCTATTTCTTCCTTATAGAACTCCACGATATCCTTGCAATACTTCATGAATTTTTGGATTTCCTTAGGGATGTCATAGTAAGGCATAGCCATTTCGGCTTTTGCTAGTTTCCCCGGGAGTTGGGCAATGACCACATTTGAGAAAGAGACCAATTTTGTGAAATCTTCACTCAATTTGACAGCGTCATGCCACACAAATTCAAGCACCTCCTTGCGTTGAGTCAATTTAGTGTTTGCATTTCTAAGCTCATCATGTAGTCACGAAATATGGTCCTCGTGCTCCCTTGCAATCCGGTCAAAGTACTCCTCATACTTCCTGATATTGGCTTTGAGATGCTCGCACTTTAGCTTACCTTGATGAAAAAGGTTCTCATACTCTTGCCTTTGGAGGCTCTCTGCCTGTTGCCGCTCTTTATATTCCTTGATGACCTCCTGGAGTTGTTGGGCTTTTTCTTGGTATTTCAACCTCCACTTCCTTTGAGCTTCAGTGGTCAACTCCCAAACTTTTTCAATTCTTGGTTGGAATGCAAGATTTTCTCCAACTCCTCATCCTTGGCTATGAGATTGGCGTCTGCACTGACCAAACCACCCCCGATCCTCTCTCTTTTCTCTTTGGAGTCCCTCAACCTTTTTCTGCATCCTTGGAGAGATTTTGTTGCTTCCTCTTGATCCCTCCTCATTCTGGCGATCTCTCCCAAAGCTTGATGATGTTTTGATTCTAACTCCTCATTTTTGCTTTGGAGTTCTCGAATCTTGGCTTTCAGTTCTTCCGCATCTTCAATAGGAATAGTTGTGATCGGCTCAAGTGACAGAGGTCTAGTAGGGCCCATAACCGCAAAGGGTAGCTTGATTACTTTGACTCTTTCCTTCACCCACTGAGTGTAGGGAGGTTTGGCTATGCAGTTCTTTCTACCAACCTTCTTCTTATGTATTTGACTCCAAGCTCTTCGGATCTTTCTTAGCAGCGCTAAGTCCTTATCTCCTTCCTTTATGATGAAAGCTTCCAACAAAAGATCATCGGGTTTATCTTCCATTGGATAACCCAATTGGCGGAGAGAGAGGACTGGGTTATAGTTGATACATCCCCTACTGCCCATGAGAGGCACATTAGGGAATTCACTGCAGCTGAGAATGATTTCCGGATCCTCTAACTCTCGAGAGTACCAGTGGATATCCCCTTCGATGAGAGCCGTCATCCTCTCCGACCACTTGACTCCAGCTTGGTTTTCCACAAAATCCGACTTTCTTGGCATGTGGGACATTAACCAGATTTGCACTAAGGAGCACAACAGGAAACCGTGCCTCCCCTTCCTTTTTCATGTCTAGTATAGAGAGAGTGATAGAAATCGGCTAAAAGTGTAGGATGTTGGAACAAAATGTGTTAAACAACTCTCTTCTGAATTAAGGGGGAGATTGTTGAAACATTATGTGTAAACATATCCTTCTTTATGGTTTTGATGATAACAAAAGTGTTAAATGGAAAATTGGTTATTTGCTAATGCTTTGTTCAAGTGATTTCAGAACCACGTGTTTAAATGATCAAGAATTTGATAATGGTTATGGAAGAACAAGCTTAGAGCAAGAAAGGAAAGCTAAGAAGCAATGTTGCAAAGAGTGAAAGAAAACTGGGTCTGAAGAGTGCTTCTAAAGGAGAGTCTGAAGACTGCTTCTGAAGGCAGCTTCTGATGGAAGGTGCGTCTGAAGAAGTCAACGCAAAGTCAACGTCTGAAGACCAGCTTCTGAAGTCTGCTTCTGAAGAGAGCTTCTGATGTAATGTTCACGCAGAAGCTTCTGAAGGCTGATGTGGCATGGAAAGCAACTGGTACTGTGCGCATTTAATGCCTGGATGTGTCAGAGCAACCTAATGGAACAGTTGTCTCCCTGACTCAAACATTCCCCAGCTTTTTAGGTAGGCAAGTTCAAAAATGGTTGCTGCTCTGTTTTCTGCAAAAAGCTCAGCACACATTTTCAGTCTATCCTAGCTCAACTTGCAATGGCTCTTTCCTCAAATTATGCAAATCTTCAACAGCTCTAATTTCCTTTATAAAAGGAAGAAGATTTGAAGAAGAATTTTGCTAAGACTCTTTGAACAAAATACTGAACCTGTGCTCTGTTTTCCTGTCCAGAATTCATAGCTCACAAAACTCTTAGAAATTCTTTCATCTGTTGTATCTTAGAATTTCTTAAGGTTAAGAGTCTTAACCTGTGTTGTATTAAGAGAACACCTCTGATATTTTATCAAGTGTTCAACCCAAACTCATTTATTTGTAAACCAGTTTGGTCCCTAAGTCTCAGTCTGTATACTGAGCAATTGTAACCTCATTCCTTTGTGGTCTGAGTCAGAAGTCTCTTGACTTAGTGTCTTGAGCATTGGGAAGTCTCTTGACTTAGTGTCTTGAGCATTGGAAGCCTCTTCCTTTGTGGTTGAGCATTAGAAACCTCTTCCTTGGTGGTTGAGCAACTGGAAGTCTCTTCCTTAGTGGTTGAGCATTTGTAATCAGCTGATTATAGTGGAAATCTCTTGTTGGAAAACAAGGGGACTGGACTACTTCTCACATTGAGAAGGAACCAGTATAAATTTATGTGTGTCTCTCTTTCCTTCTCTATTTACTTGTTAATCCGCTGCAACCACTCTTTAAAAACAGTTCAGAACTTGCTTCTGAACTAATCTTAAGTTTTGAGAAGAAAAGAACCAAGTTTTTGAGTCACACAATTCAACCCCCCCTTCTTGTGTGTGTTTTTCTCACCTTCAGTTGGTATCAGAGCTCCGGTTCTGATATTAACACTTAACAGTGTGTCAGTAGGATCCTGAGAAAAACATGTCATCTGATAATGAAGATTCACCTCCTCCTCCTCCTCCTCCTAGACATACTTCTGTACAATATGACTATGGTACTGATGATAGAAAGTCTAGGTCACACAATAAACCCCCTATGTTTACTGGTGTCGCGTCGAATTTCGGATGTCAAGCTATTGGGAAGCTTTGAATCACTAATGTTAAACCACGACTGAACTTTTAATTTTCCGGGGAAAAAAGGAAAAAAGTTCAAAATTACCTTGAAAAAGATTTTAGGTTCGAAAGTCGATTATGCGAGGGGAAGGTATTAGCACCCCTCACATCCGTTGTACTCAACGGGAACCTCTTAGTCGGCTTAGGCTTAAAATGTTTCGATGTTTTCATTTAAACATATATAAATGAAAATATAAAAACATAATGCGAAATGAAGAAAGAGATAAAAACGAACGAAAGGGAAAAAAGGTTTTTTTATTAATGGGCTTGACAAGATGTCGATCTTGCTCCTACGTATCTCCCGGTAGTCGGAGAATTCAAAGCGTACGTAGTTCTTTGGGTAGAAAAAGTTTGTATGTTGGTTCGTTTTAGTTAAAAAAGATTTGATCGCGTCCGAGCGAAAAAAGGTTTGAAAAAAAAAGAAAGTAATGAAAGTAAATGTCAACTGTTCGGGTTGTTGCCGAACTGGCCATTGACGACAATGCATAAAAGTAAATGATTTGATAAAAAGATTTGCACTCGGACTTGAACAAAGGTTTTGAAACGCACGAAGGCGTACAAAGTTTTAAATGGTGAAAGATGGACGCTAAGGCGATAAACTCGCGCAAGGCGTAAATGTTTTTAAAAAAATAAAAGACAGACGCACAGGGGCGTAAAAAACTTGAAAATAAACGACAAACGCGCGGAGGCAAAAAATTCACGCAAGGCGTAAAGGTTAAAATAAATGTGCAAAGGCGCGAAAGGTTCGGATTGACCACGAGGGCCAAGAAAAGGGAAAAAATGGCCACAAGGGGGCCAAGGGAAGGTTGAGCGTGCTAGACGCGTCAAGGGTGGAATGACGGTTGCCCGAGCGACGAGACATACGTCACGCATTCGTGCAACCGAGGTTTGGGGAGACATACGTCAAGCCATTCCCGTTTCATTCAAGTTTGGTTTGGTCGGGACTCTAAGGAATCTCAAAGGGAACCAAAAATGCCTTAAAAAGAAAAGTAAAAAGAAGGGGATCACGAACAAGTTTGTTGTTCGAGTTTATTAAAATCATGAACATTGCTCATTACTTAAGCTATCGAAACTCAAGAACAAGCGTAGTTCAAGTTTGAATGATAAACAAAATCATAAGACATGCACAAAATTGGAAAGTCCACAAGTTCGGCTCTATTTCGAGCTTGGTTTAAAAAGGATGAGCAAGTTCGGCTTAAGTTCGTGTTTGGTTTGAAAATCATGAACAACCTGGTTGTTCAAGTTTGTTTTGAAAATAGACGAACTTTAGCTTATTGCTCAAACTTGGTTTTTGAAAATTGAAGAACATAACTTGTTTCACAAGTTACTCAAAATTTATCGCACGAACTTGTGAAATTTTCAAAGTTGTGCATGATTATGAATTGGGCTTGGACAAAAATGGTTTTAACCCTCTTTAGGTTCTGAATCAAGGGCTGGAACCCCAAAAATTTGACATTTGGATGCCCGATTCATGTTGAGTTTCACATACTTCGCAGAGCAACCAGAACTTGGCTCTGCGAAGTCAGGTTCTGGTGTGTTCGCAGTGCGAGCAATACTTTGCTCTGCGAAGTATGCGAAATTTTAAACTCAGAAGCTGTTTCTGAACAAAAGTTCAGAAACTGCTTCTAAGCAAGCTTCAGAACCAAAAGGGGGTTAAAAAGCTTTGCAAAATGGAAGAAAAAGGAGGGTAAAAACTCAGTTTTAAAGCTTGGCCCCTTTGAGGTCCCTTTTGAGTTTCAAAAGGGGTTTTTGTGCACAAAGCAAAATTGAACAAAACAAAGGATGAAAACAGCAAACACAATGCAAAATAAAGATTAAAGGAGACTTATAGAACTCCTAGCAATGCTTAGAGCAATAGATTGGAAGTGGTTTGCTTGCTTGGTTAGAGATTATGAACAATGTTCTAATTGGTTTTTGCTTTGTGTATGAACTGATTTGGTGCTGCAATGCAAGGGATCTTGGTGTGAATTTCGTGTGTGTAAGGCTGTTTGTTTGTGTGTGCAACTGGCTTTTTTCAATGTGTGTCAATGTGTTAATTCCTTATGCCTTGCCATTCCTTTTATAGGCAAAAAATGCAATCTTTGCAATGATGAACAAAATCCTAGAACACTAGCTGATTTGGGGCTAAATTCAGGCTAGAACACTTTGCATTTAATGCTAATGGATAGAAGTTGCTTTGCCTTGTGCCAAGGGGCAAGATCTTGACTGATCTCAGCCACAAATCCAACTGATTCTAGAAGGTAATGATGAGAAAAACTGAAAAACAGGGCAGCTGCAAAAAGGGTGATTCTTGGGATCAATCCTTGCAATCTTGGAAGGTCAAGCAATGAAAACGTGTACTGCCATGTACAGGGAGATTGGGGGAAGCAAAATGAGCATGTGGGCTGGTGTGTGGGAGGAGAAATCCAGCTCAAAACAGGGCAGCACAAACAGCTTTTTGCAAGCAAAAACCACTTGTGTTTGGCTGGTTTTGGTAGAGAAAAAGGGAAGGAAAGGGATCAAGTAGCTGGCTGGCAAGCTCAGGTTGGATGATGGGTCAATTTGGAGGGACAAGAGCTGACCAAGGGCAGCCAATTTGTTTGAGCACATGTAGGGTTGGAAGAAAATCCTTCTTTCCTTTTACCTTTAATGTCACACATTAATTCTTGCCTTGCTGCACCAAATCAGTCACAAATAGCAATAATAATAATAATAATACTAATAATAACAATTGCAAATGAAAACAAAAAGGATAAATCAAGAAATAAAATTCTGCAGAAAAATTCGCAGAGGTCGCAGTGCGAAGGTAACTTCGCACTGCGAACTTCCCTTTTTTTGGATTTTTTGTATTTAAAATAAAAAGGTGGAAAATGAATAATAAATAATAATAATAATGATAATGAAAATGGTAATGCAAAATGCAAATAAAATAAAAAGTAATGAGAATGAAAATGATGATAATAATAATAAAAATGAAAAGTTTAATATTATTAATTAATAAAATCTTAATAATAATAGATAATAATGATATTATTAAAGAAAATAGAATAACAATAATATTAATAATATTAAGGATAATGATGATGATAATAGTAATGCTAATAATGATAAAATGCAAATAAAATACTATGATAAGAATGAAATAATAAAAGGTAAAAATAAGTAATGAAATAATAAAAGATAAAACACATAAAAATATAAGTCAAAAAATGGGGTATGACAGATGCCCCTATTTAAGTTTCTTCGTCCCGGAGATTGAAAGAGAAATTTGAAATGGACGGGTCGAAGAGACTTAAATATAGAGTACGCCATTTTTTGACTAAATATTTTTCTGAATTGTAAGTGCTATGAATGCATGTATGCAAATGTTATGAATGCTTGTAATGTAAACATGAATGCAAAGACGATAAAAATGACCACACTGGGGATAAGTGTCAGCTGTTCGGGTTGTTGCCGAACTGGCCACTGACAACAAAAAATGAAAAGAATGTCAACTGTTCGGGTTGTTGCCGAACTTGCCATTGACGACAAGAAATAATAAAAAAATGTCAACTGTTCGGGTTGTTGCCGAACTTGCCATTGACGACAGGAAAATAAAATGTCAACTGTTCGGGTTGTTGCCGAACTTGCCATTGATGACAGGAAAATAAAAAGAATGTCAACTGTTCGGGTTGTTGCCGAACTTGCCATTGACGACAGGAAAATAAAATGTCAACTGTTCGGGTTGTTGCCGAACTTGCCATTGACGACAGGAAAATAAAGAGAATGTCAACTGTTCGGGTTGTTGCCGAACTTGCCATTGACGACAGGAAAATAAAAAAGAATGTCAACTGTTCGGGTTGTTGCCGAACTTGCCATTGACGACAGGAAAATAAAAAGAATGTCAACTATTCGGGTTGTTGCCGAACTTGCCATTGACGACAGAAAATAAAAAGAAAGATGTCAGCTGTTCGGGTGGTTACCGAACTTGCCACTGACGATACTGGGGATGCGGCTGACAAGCCGTTCCTTACAGAATTGCCCCTTCAATCGGGGAGAGAGGAGGCACAAGCTGTCCATTAAAGAACTTGCCACTTGGCACAACACTGGGGAGTACGCACAAGTTGTTCATTAAAGAACTGCCACTTGGCGTAAAGACCTGACAAAAAGACGTGCAAGCTGTTCGTTTGAACTGCCACTTGGCGTAAAAGGGTGACATCTCCGAACTAGACAGACTGGGGATGACACTTGGGGAAAAAGAATTCACGAATTGCTTGCGATTGATTGGTGAGACTCATGATGGTTAGAACAACCATGTATGATACGTAGTATGTTGTATGAATGTATGAATGTATGAATGCATGACTGTCACTGGGGACATCGTGTGAGAGATGGACTTGTACTGGGGATACCCAACATGTTTGTTAAGGAATTGCCCCTTGATACGATGATGAAAAATTTGCACAAGCTGTTCGTTTAAGAACTATCGCTTGGCGAAAATGAGGATGACATCCCTAGACCAGACAGATCGGGGATGACATTCGACTATTTGTTGTGGGAAATGCATGATATGAATATGAGATGCATGTAAATGAATGATTATGATATGATGCAAGAATTATGCTGACCTGGGGGGGATGACAGACGTCACGTGGGACGCTGGGGATTATGATTTGAGTGCCGAGTAAAGTCGGGCTTTGGTGAGATGAGACTCCACTAGGGGAATATGCCAATAAGATTGGGCTTCGCTTGTGACTTCGCTGGGGATATAAGGATCATTTTGGAAGCATGATCGATATCCAGCCTTCGATGCCAATGGTAATTGGGCTTTGGATTGAGTAGGACAAAGATTGTCTTCCTGGGGAATTCATTAATCCACTGGGGATTGTGCTAATCCGCTGGGGAGAAGAACTGGTGATTCCGCTGGGAATGCTTACGCTTTGGTTGGCAAATCCTTGCCTGAATCGTCCTTTCGGGCTCTTAACTCACTGGGGAATTTCCGATTGATTCACCGAGGATTCTGTTGGGGAATTCCTTTTTTGTGATTGACCATGCTCGGCCTGCGAAGCTTTATCTGCTTTAAGGACAAACATCGATGTACACTCCGAATATTCACGAGTTCGAAAGGAATGTGTTTGTTATTGATAAAAAAAGACTCACAAAATAAATTTTAAAAATTTTTTTGTTTTGTTTTGAAAGTACTATCATCAAGAATAAAAATGAATGAATGAAAGGAAATTGATATAAGGTAAAGAATGTTGTGTTGTGAAATGAATTTTATTAAAGGGGTGGCAGCCTGCCAAAGGCGTGGCTCCACGAATCTTACAAAGTCTAAAAAAGGGTAAATATAAAAGGGGAGGGTACATTGAACGCGATGGCCACTAGTATCCCTAACAACTTTGAATTCCTTGTTTGGATGCTTCCGATTCGGAGTCTTCAGACAATTGATGTGCCCCTAACGAATTACGACTAATCCGATGTAGTTACTTTGTCTTTTGATCCTTAATTTTTGCATAGGTCGTCCTTTCAGATGTTTGACCTATCAGGATAGCTGTTTCTGTTTTATGTCTCTAATTTTTGCCTGGACCGCCTTTTCAGGTTTTCAGTCCACCGAGACGCTCTTTTTTGCTTAAGCCGCCCTTTCAGGTTTTCGACTTACCGAGCTGTTCTTTTGTTTTTAGACAAAGTATGTCTTGACTACATCGGAGTTCACAGGACGCGGAAAATCCTCGCCGTCCATTGTCGTGAGAATTAAGGCTCCTCCGGAGAAAACTCTTTTGACGACATACGGGCCTTCGTAGTTAGGCATCCATTTGCCCCTAGAGTCGGGTTGAAAGGATAGGATCCTTTTGAGCACGAGGTCTTCTTCTTGGATTTCACGAGGATAAACTTTCTTGTCAAAAGCTTGTTTCATCCTTTGTTGGTACAGTTGTCCATGACATAAGGCTGTCATGCGTTTCTCCTCGATTAAATTCAACTGATCGTATCTGTTTCGACACCATTCAGCCTCTGACAACTTAGCTTCCATCAAGATTCTCAATGATGGGATTTCGACTTCTACGGGGAGCACTGCTTCCATGCCGTATACTAAAGAGAAAGGGGTTGCTCCTGTCGACGTACGTACTGAAGTACAATACCCGTGCAAGGCATATGGTAGCATCTCATGCCAATCCTTGTATGAGACTACCATCTTTTGCACTATTTTCTTGATGTTTTTGTTTGCAGCTTCAACCGCACCATTCATCTGGGGTCTATAAGGAGAAGAGTTATGATGCTCGATTTTGAACTCTTTGCATAGCTCCTTCATCATTTTGTTATTCAGGTTGGTCCCATTGTCCGTGATGATCTTGTTGGGAATACCATATCGACAGATGATATGATTCTTAATAAATCGGACCACCACTTGTTTGGTGACGTTGGCATATGATGCAGCCTCAACCCATTTGGTGAAGTAGTCGATTGCTACTAGGATGAAGCGATGTCCATTTGAAGCTTTGGGTTCGATCCTACCAATCATGTCAATGCCCCACATAGAGAAAGGCCATGGTGAGGAGAGGACATTCAGAGCCGTTGGTGGCATGTGGATCTTGTCCGCATAGATTTGACATTTATGGCATTTCCTGGCGTGCTTGTAGCAATCGCTTTCCAAGGTCATCCAGTAATATCCGGCTCTTAAGATTTTCCTAGCCATTGTGTGCCCACTGGAATGGGTTCCGAAGGAGCCTTCATGTATTTCATGCATTATGAGGTCCGCTTCTTGCTCATCAACACATCTGAGCAGCACCATATCAAAATTCCTCTTGTATAAAACTTCTCCATTTAGAAAGAAGTTGCCGGCTAATCTTCGTAGAGTTTTCTTATCCTTGTTGGATGCCTCATGCGGGCACTCTTGCTTTTGGAGGAAACATTTGATGTCGTGGAACCATGGTTTGTCATCTATGACTGCTTCGGCTGCAAACACATGTGCAGGCCTTTCTAGGTGTTGAACCTTGATTGTTGGAATTTCATTCCGGCGACTGACCTCATACATATAAGATAAGGTTGCCAAAGCATCTGCCATTTAATTCTCGTCTCGAGGAATGTGATGCAGCTTGACTTTGTTGAAAAAGGTTAGCAAACGTCTTGCGTAATCTTTGTAAGGGATCAAGCCGGTGTGGCGAGTTTCCCAATCTCCATTGATTTGATTAATCACAAGAGTTGAGTCTCCGTAAATGTCGAGGTTCTTGATCCTTAGATCGATGGCTTCCTCAATTCCTAAGATACAAGCTTCATACTCTGCCATATTGTTTGTACAGTCGAATGATAGTCTTGCAGCAAAAGGGAGATGCTTGCCCTCAGGGGTGACGATGACTGCTCCAATTCCGTTGCCATAGACATTTACTGCTCCATCAAAGATTAACTTCCATCTAGATTCGGGATCTGGACCTTCGCCGGGTAGTGGTTCGTCACAATCCTTCATCTTTAGATACATGATTTCTTCATCGGGGAAGTCAAACTTGATTGGTTGATAATCCTCAATTGGTTGGTGAGCCAAATGGTCAGCGAGAATGCTGGCTTGATAGCTTTCTGAGTGTGGTATTCGATGTCGTATTCTGACAACAACATCTGCCAACGGGTGATCCTTCCGGTTAAGGCGGGTTTTTCAAAGATGTACTTGATTGGATCCATCTTGGATATCAACCAAGTAGTATGATTAAGCATGTAGTGGCAAAGACGCCTAGCAGCCCAGGCTAATGCACAACAAGTCTTTTCGAGTAGAGAGTATCGGGACTCACAGTCCGTAAACTTCTTGCTTAAGTAGTAGACGGCGTGCTCTTTTCTACCGGTCTCGTCTTGTTGTCCGAGTACACAACCCATGGAGTCCTCAAATACGGTTAAGTACATGATCAAAGGTCTTCCTTCGACCGGAGGAATGAGTATTGGAGGTTCTAGCAGGTACTCCTTAATGCTGTCAAAAGCTTTCTGGCAATTTTCTGTCCATACCACTTCTTGATTTTTGCGGAGCAGTTTGAAGATAGGTCCACAAGTGGTTGTCATATGGGATATGAATCTAGAGATGTAGTTTAAACGTCCTAGAAATCCCCTTACTTGCTTCTCAGTTTGAGGAGCAGGCATTTCTCTGATAGCTTTGACCTTATCGGGATCTACCTCGATACCCTTTTGACTGACAATGAAACCTAGGAGTTTTCCTGATCTCACGCCGAATGTACATTTGTTGGGGTTCAGGCGAAGCCGATATTTTCTCAGGCATTGAAACATCTTTGACAAATACTCGACATGCTCTTCTTCCGTTCCTGATTTGACAATCATGTCGTCGACATACACTTCAATCTCTTTGTGTAACATGTCGTGGAAGAGAGTAGTCATGCCCCTTTGGTAGGTAGCACCCGCATTTGTTAGGCCAAAAGGCATCACTTGATAGCAGAAGGTGCCCCAAGGTGTAATGAAAGACGTTTTTTCTCTATCCTCAACAGCCATTTTAATCTGATTGTATCCCGAAAAGCCATCCATGAAGGAGAAAACCTTGGATTTGGCAGTATTGTCGACCAATATGTCAATGTGAGGTAAAGGGAAGTCGTCCTTTGGACTAGCCTTGTTTAAATCTCGATAGTCGACACACATCCTGACTTTACCATCCTTCTTGGGAACTGGCACTATGTTGGCCAACCATTGAGGATATTCCGAGGTAACGAGAAATCCAGCATTAATTTGCTTTTGTACTTCCTCTTTGATCTTAAGAGCCATGTCAGGGCGAGTTCTTCTCAACTTCTGCTTGACTGGCGAACATTCCGGTTTTAGAGGTAAGTGGTGCTCCACAATTTCAGGATCCAATCCTGACATATCTTGGTATGACCATGCAAAGATATCCACATACTCTTCAAGAAGCTTGACTATCTTCTCTTTGACGGGCGCATCCAATAACGCTCCAATCTTAACTTCTTTCTTTTCTTCTTCGGAACCCAAGTTGATGACCTCTATCGTTTCCTCGTGAGGCTGAATGGTCTTCCTCTCTTGCTCTAAAAGGCGCTTGATCTCATCTGGGATCTCTTCATCCTCTTCCTCTTCCGCTTCGTAAACAGGGAATTCAAAGTTGGGAGGGAGCCTAGGGCTAAGGTGTTCGACAGGTTTATGGGTGCTTAGTCTGCATGTGATGGATGATTGATTTCAGTAAAAGATGAAAAATGCAGACTCTTTGATATAGAAAATGTTTTTTTTGGTTTTCGTATTGAAAAATAAAAATAAAAATAAAAGGAAAAGACAACGTATAAATACGTGGAAGTTGTGATAAAAACAACGATTTATTAATTGATGATAGTATATTAAACAAGCCCTACATGAGTCTCCCTTCGCTTCGGGCGAGACGAAAGGTTTTTTTTTGAAAAAAATAAATAAACAAACACATTACTTTGAAGACTGGATAACAGAGGGAACATCGACAACAACCCAATTGCGGCAAGCTCCTCCGGGAGTTACATGGACATGTGCCGCTTCTTCCGGCCCATCTTCAGTGATGGCGTTGGTTTCCTTTGTGGAGTGAATGAAGCTGGTGCTACGAAAGATGTTCTCGAGCGGTTCAATGTTAGTGCTTGGCTCGGCAACTTTTGTAGTTGGAGTGAAACCTAAACCTTCTCTATGCTTATGCTCCGGCAGACTTATTGTCTTTCCCCAATCTGGGAGTAAGCCATCTTGCACTGCTCTTTGTGCGCTCTTGAAAGAAGACATGGACGCTCCATTCTTTATGGCACTCTCATCTTCTAAGGAAAGACCTTGGAATGATGTCCCATCAACGATATCAGCACCGATGAACGAGAAAGCCGACAGATGGCTGATCAACAGAGCTTCCTCTCCTCCCACAGTGACTAGCTTCCCATTCTTCACAAATTTCAGTTTTTGATGCAGTGTGGATGTCACTGCTCCGGCCTCGTGGATCCATGGTCGACCTAACAAACAACTATACGCTGCTTGTATATCCATTATTTGGAAGGTTATTTGGAAGATAGATAGCCCGATGGTAATAGGTAAATCCACCTCCCCGATCACTGATTTCTTCGAGCCATCGAAGGCTTTAACAACTACCCCACTTTGCCTCATGGGGGTCCCCTGGTAGGAAAGCTGGTCGAGGGTTGTTTTGGCCATTACGTTCAATGAAGAGCCGGTGTCTACAAGTACATTTGATAAAGCATCCGACTTGCAGTTTACCGATATATGTAATGCCAAATTATGGTGTCTTCCTTGCTCCGGGAGTTCCTCATCACTAAAACTTAAGTTATTGCAGACAGTGATGTTTCCGACAATGCCTCCAAATTGGCCGAGGGTTATGTCGTGCTCCACAAAGGCTTGGTCCAAGACCCTCATCAATGATTCTCTATGTGCGTCGGAGTTCAACAATAAGGATAGCATAGAGATCTTGGAAGGCGTTTGCAACAACTGATCCACGACCTTGTATTCGCTCTTCTTGATTAGCTTCAATACCTCATCAAGATCCGAATCGGCATTTGCCCCACTAGATTGACCCATTTCTTTGCTCGCGCAGGGGTCCTGGGTTGGTTTCGGTTTAAATACCGGGGTACTGTCCTTCTCTTGGACTGTTGTGGGAAGAACACGTCCGCTCCTTAGCACTTTGCTGCTGTCCGTGATATTATCGACAGGGGCTAAGGGGGGAATAGGCGTCTCTTGGCCGTTGTTCATCATGGTCGCAAGGTACTTATAAGGAACTGCTTTGTTGGAAGTGTATGGGGCAGGCTCCGGTAAGCATATTACAAGTGGAGTAGCGGCAGGCTCTTGGCTGCTGAAGGCTAATTCCAAGTGTTCCGGGATATCAAACTCCGAAATTATGACACATACACTTTCGTCCTTTTTGGTGGCAACGAGCTCCTTCTTGTCCATTAGTCCTTGTATGTCATTTTGGATTTGCATACATCCTTGAGGACTTACTGAACACTCTTCACAACTAGCATGATCGTGCTCGAACATAGAGCTGCTTTACACATCTTGATGTGTAGTGGAACCAAAGGCGTCCTGATCTTTTGGACTTTCAAAATAGGACTGGTTCCTTGGTGTTCTTGAACCATGTTGATTGAGGAACCATGGTTCGGCAGCGGGTTAGTTTGGACATTTGGGTTTGAGTCCTTGAAGGTCAACACTTTGGTACGGACTAGCCTTTGGACCTCATTCTTTAGAGCAAGGCAACATTCAACGTCATGGCCTGGTGCCCCTTGATGGCATGCGCACGTAAGGTCATGGCGATACCATGGAGGTAATACACTCGGTACGGGAGGTGGTGCTCTTGTTTGTACGAGATTTCTCGCAAGTAAAGCCGGGAGCAGGTCCGCGTACTTCATGGGTATCGGATCGAATGCCGCTCTTGGGCGATTCTGATGGCTGAAAGGCTGTTGAGGTGCTTGAGGTCGGAATTGCTGCTGACCTTGTGGGCGGGGCTGTTGATAATGTTGTTGTGGATTTTGCAGGTGTTGTTGTTGATAGGACTGTTGATACTGAGAGGGAGGTCTTGGCGGGACCTGAACTTGGTAGTTTGGAGGTGTAGAGATGGAAGGTGAGATGGCAGAGACATGTGGATATGCCGAGTACCCTTGATGAGGTCCTCCGTGGCCAATCATGCCGATATCTTGCTCTTTCTTCCTTGGGTAGCTACCCCCGAATCTCTTTGTACTACTAGACGGAGCATTTTCCTTCACTAAGCGTCCTTCTCGGACCGCATCCTCCAAACGTACGCCCATGCTTACCATTTCTGTGAAGTCACTTGGCGCACTGGCAACCATTCGCTCATAGTAAAAGGAACCAAGAGTGTTTAAAAAGATCTTGGTCATTTCCTTTTCTTCTAGAGACGGGCTAATCTGAGCCGCTATCTCTCTCCACCTTTGTGCGTACTCCTTAAAGGTCTCTTTGTCCTTTTGGGCCATGGCCCGGAGTTGGTCCCGGTCCGGGGCCATGTCCAAATTGTATTTATACTGGCGGACAAACGCCTCTCCCAAGTCGTTAAAGGTTTGGATTTTGGTACTATCCAAACCCATGTACCACTTTAAAGCGGCACCGGTTAAGCTATCTTGGAAGTAATGGATGAGTAACTGATGGTTGTCGGTTTGTGTCGACATCTTCCTTACGTACATTACCAAGTGACTTTGCGGGCAAGTGTTCCCTTTGTACTTTTCAAAATCCGGGACCTTGAATTTAGGAGGGATCTTGACATTGGGTACAAGGCAGAGGTCATGGGCGTCCTTCCCGAATAAATCTTTCCCTCGGAGGGCTTTAATTTCCTTTTGCATCTCATCGAATTTTTCTAGGAAATCAGCCATCCTATCCTGGGCACCTAAACTTTCGGCATGAAAGATAGGCCCATGGTCAAATGGAGTGGTATGAACCACTGGTGTAGTGAAGGCCGCCGCAGCCTGGGTAAAGGTAACCTCGGGTTGAGTAACCGGGGTTTCTTGAAGGGTGGTAGGAATAGGGACGGACTCTTCACCAAAATCAAACGGCATACCCCATGTGCAACCGGGGGGTCTAGTGTAGTGCTGAGTTCCGGCATGTAGGGTCGGAGTTGAAGTAGAAGCTAATGCTGGGGCTTGAGAGCTAGAGGGAGGAGGAGGTGCGGGGATTTGTGCGGCTGCTAGTAACTTCACTAACTCCGCTAGCTTTTCCATTTCCGTTCTAATAGATGTTACTTCTTCACGAAGCCCTTGATTCTCTTGTTCTAAGTTCTCCATTTTTCTCTTTATGGTTGCTCGGGTATTGTAGGAGTGGGTTGCCTCGGGACGATGAGCCACTTTTCCTTACGAGAAGACACGTAGTGTTGCGGAGAGAATGCGAACACTGAAGACTCAATTTGGATTATAAGAAATCCTGAGGATAAGAAAAGGGAAATGAGTTTTGGACTCGAAGATGACCGTATGCATGATAATGAATGATGTATGCATGAAAATTTTTTGTTTGTTTTGCTTTATAATTAAATTAAAAAGTGTGCAATTAATATTAGCAATTAAAAGTGTTAGAAGCCGGAAAATTATCATTGTCAAAAATATATATTTGATTGAATAACATTGAGATTACAAAGTGTAACTAATGCTAAATACAAATCAAATAGCCGCTCGTCTTTCGGCCTTGCCTATCTCCTCCCTATAGAAATCTACTGTGTCCTTGCAGAACTTCATAAATTTCTGGATTTCCGTAGGGATGACAAAGTACGGCATGACCATCTCGGCCTTTGGTAGTTTCTTCGGAAGCTCGGCGATGACTAAGTTTGAGAATGCGACTAATCTAGTGAAGTCCTCACTTAGTCGGGTGGCATCTTGCCATACAAACTCAATCACTTCCTTGCGTTGGGCTAGCTGGATATTTGCACGTCTAATCTCATCAAGGAGTCGTGCAATGTGGTTTCCATGCTCTCTTGCAATCTTATCGAAGTATTCTTCGAATTTCTTGATGTCCGCTTCGAGATGATTGCAATGTAGCTTCCCTTGATGAGAAAGGCTCTCATGTCTTTGCCGTTGGACGCGTTCGGCTTGGAGCTGCTCTTTGTAGTCTTTGACTACTTCTTGGAGCTATTGATTTTTCTCTTGAAACTTCAACCTCCATTTCCGTTGAGCTTCGATAGCTAGCTCGCCGAATGAAATTCTGGCCAGGCAATACTTAAGAGAAACTAACAGGTTCTGAACCTACCAGGTTCTGAACAGAACTTAGCACAATATAAAAGTAGATAAACAGCAGAAAAATAAAGTGCAGGAAAGCTAAAAACACAGAGGGTTTGTTAACCCAGTTCGGAGTAAACACCTCCTACTCTGGGGGATACCAATCCAGGAAGGAAATCCACTATAGGATTTAACCCAAAGACTCAAGACACTGACTCCCAGTTCCCAGCCTTAGCAATTAAACTCCTCCTAGTCAGACTTCTACCCAACTCTGAGTATTAGAATCCTCTAACTTCCTATTCAAGCAACTAAACCCAGCTACTTGAACAACCCTTAACAATACCCTGTTTTTGAACACAATATCAATGACAGACCTTCATTCGTACCTACAGGCTTTGAATGAATTTACAACTCAATAAAAACTCTAAACCAACTCAAAACATATGAGTGGTGCACAAAACAAAGCTAACAAGCTTAAAACTAACACAGACTCTTTTTCTGAATTAAAACTCTCTATATTTCGTGAGTCTTGAATAGCAGCAGCCCTCCTCTATTTATATAGCCTTCAGTCTTGCAAAATAAAGCTAATCTTCTGATTTGATTTGTTACTGAAATAAGATTGGTCCAATAATGTAACAAATAAAACTGTACTGAATCTTTTAAAGATTATAACAGGAAAATATGAATTTCATATCTTTGAACCAAATCTTCAATAAAATCTTCTTCAAATAAATCAGCATTCTAGAAGCAATACGCGTGAATAATTCCTTGATCAATCTTGCAAAGATTCGCGCCAGAACAATTCTGAAAACCCAGCTTCTGATGAGGTCAACAAAAGTCAACGCTGGACTTCAGAACCTGAATCAGCTTCTGAAGTGCTATAGTGCTTCTGATGAGCATTCAGCTTCTGATGTCATTTTGAGCTTCTGAACAGCTTCAAATGAGAAAACTTCCAACTGAAGAAATGTTCTAATCATGGAGATGCTTCTATTCAACACTTTGGTTTTGCCAAAAAATGCAGCCAACACCAAAAGACTCAACAATCTCCCCCTTTGGCAAATTTTTGGCTAAAACCATCCAAGTTCTTCAATCTCCCTTAAAATCAACCCAGCAATGAAGAACTCCACACTGATCAATCATAACATAGTAATTAGCAGCGGATTCAGTTATGACTATCATGAGAAACACAAACCAGCTTCAGTTCATATCAGCTACTGAAGCACACATAACCTACTGATCAACTCCTGATCATCACAAACAAGGTATCAGAGCTACTCCAAGGTATCAGAGCTACTGATCAACTCCTGATCATCACACACACTCCCCCTGCAACTCAGCATACACTCAGCATACATCAAACTCCCCCTTACTTCTGAATTTATGGTATCAGAGCATATCAGAGCCAACACTTCAGGAGCTGCACACAATTGTTCTTCAGGACCATACCTCAGGATCACAGAAACACTCAGGACGATAACAATCTTGTACTCCTCCTGAGACACATACTCCACCTCAATAACATCTTGACAGCTCTTGTTATATTTGTTCTGAACTCTGAGCTTCACAAAAAAACTTCTGAACCATACAAAAAACTGAACATCTGAAATATGAACTTCTGAGCAGCAACACTTTGCATAATACTTTTGGTATCAGAGCCAACACATTACATAAGATTTTCTCCCCCTTTTTAGCCACAAAATTCTGACATAACATAGTCTTCATATAGGGAATAAAATCAAAACAAGTAACACAGATCCTGGAAAGAACTTCAGATTCAGACACAGGATCACACTTAGCATAGGCACAACTGGCAGGTACTCTATCTTCCTCACATCCAGTTTGCAGTAATTGCTATAACTCTTCATGCAAACACACACCTAACTTGCTCCTTAAGTTTTCAAACTGCTTAGCATCCAAGGCCTTTGTGAAAATGTCAGCAACTTGTTCTTTAGTAGCTACATGTTCCAGCTGAATAACTTTATCCTCCATAAGATTTCTGATAAAATGATGTCTGATGTCTATGTGTTTGGTTCTGCTGTGCTGAATAGGATTCTTAGAGATGTTGATGGCACTCAAATTGTCACAAAACAATGTCATAGTTCCTTGATTAATATTGTACTCCTCAAGCATCTGTTTCATCCAAACCAGTTGTGAGCAACTACTCCCAGCAGCAATGTACTCAGCTTCAGCAGTTGACAATGAAACACAGTTCTGCTTCTTGCTGAACCAAGAAATCAAGTTATTTCCCAAAAAGAAACAACCTCCTGAAGTGCTCTTCCTGTCATCAGCACTTCCAGCCCAGTCAGCATCACAATATCCCATCAGTTCAGAACTTGAACTATGAGAATACATGATTCCATAGTCACTTGTGCTGTTCACATACTTCAGAATCCTCTTCACTTGTGTTAGATGACTCATCTTAGGATCAGCTTGATATCTAGCACATACTCCAACAGCATAAGTGATATCAGGTCTGCTTGCAGTTAAATACAATAGGCTCCCTATCATGCTTCTGTACTGACTTTGATCTACTGAAACTCCATGTTCATCCTTAGTTAACTTCAGGTGAGTAGCAGCTGGTGTCTTCTTATGAGCAGCAGATTCCATTCCAAACTTCTTTACTATGTTCTTGGCATACTTACTTTGAGAAATGAAGATTGTATCTTCCATTTGTTTGACTTGTATTCCAAGAAAATAAGTCAGCTCTCCAACCAAACTCATTTCAAACTCTGATTGCATTTGCTGAACAAATAGTTTGACCATCTTCTGAGACATTCCTGCAAACACAATATCATCTACATAAATCTGAGCAATCATCAGACTCCCATTCTCATCTTTCACAAACAAAGTCTTATCAGAACCTCCTTTTCTGTAACCTTGAGCCACAAGAAATTGAGTCAGTCTGTCATACCATGCTCTTGGTGCTTGTTTCAATCCATATAAAGCCTTCTTTAACTTGTACACATGTTCTGGAAACTTAGGATCCACAAAACCCTTAGGCTGTTCAACATACACTTCCTCTTGCAGATATCCATTCAAAAATGCACTCTTCACATCCATCTGAAATAGCTTGAACTTGAGAATGCAGGATACACCCAACAGTAGTCTTATGGATTCTAATCTGGCCACAGGTGCAAAGGTTTCATCAAAATCAAGTCCCTCAACTTGAGTATAACCCTTAGCAACCAACCTTGCCTTGTTTCTGACTACAGTTCCATTTTCATCTGTTTTATTCTTGAATATCCACTTAGTCCCAATCACATTCAGCCCTTTAGGTCTTGGAACTAGATCCCACACTTCACTCCTTTTGAATTGATTCAACTCATCTTGCATTGCTTCAATCCAAAATTCATCAGTTAGGGCTTCTTTCACATTTTTAGGCTCAACCTTTGACACAAAGCATGAATCAGTAGCAGCTGGTTCTGATCTCCTGGTTCTGACCCCTTGATCCAAACTCCCAACGATAAGCTCCTTAGGATGATCCTTCTGAACTCTAATTGAAGGCCCTTTATTGGTAGGATCATGATCTGGATGCACTTCTGCTTCTTCAGACTCTGGATGAATTTCTGCTTCTGAAGTTTGTTCTTCTGATGCTTCAGACTCTGGAACAACTTCAGACTCACTTCTATCTTTCTCAGCAGTCAGATCATCAATTATCACATTAATGGACTCCATCACAACCTTGGTTCTGGAATTAAACACCCTATAAGCTCTTCTGTTCATTGAATAACCCAGAAATATGCCCTCATCAGACTTAGGATCCAGTTTTCTTCTATGTGAGTACATGATTCCATAGTCACTTGTGCTGTTCACATACTTCAGGATCCTTTTAACTTGTGTCAGATGACTCATCTTAGGATCAGCTTGATATCTTGCACAAACTCCTACAGCAAATGTGATATCAGGCCTGCTTGCAGTTAAGTACAATAGGCTCCCAATCATGCTTCTGTACTGACTTTGGTCTACTGAAACTCCATGTTCATCCTTAGTTAACTTCAGGTGGGTAGCAGCTGGTGTCCTCTTATGAGCAGCAGATTCCATTCCAAATTTCTTCACAATGTTCTTGGCATACTTACTCTGAGAAATGAAGATTGTATCTTCCATTTGCTTGACTTGCAATCCAAGAAAATAAGTAAGTTCACCAACTAAGCTCATTTCAAATTCTGACTGCATCTGTTGAACAAACAGTTTGACCATCTTCTGAGACATCCCTCCAAACACTATATCATCCACATAAATCTGAGCAATCATCAGACTCCCATTTTCATCTTTCACAAACAATGTCTTATCAGAACCTCCTTTTCTGTAACCTTGAGCCACAAGAAACTGAGTTAATCTTTCATACCATGCTCTTGGTGCTTGCTTCAGTCCATATAAGGCTTTCTTCTACTTGTACACATGATCTGGAAACTTAGGATCCACAAAACCCTTAGGCTGTTCAACATATACTTCTTCTTGCAGATACCCATTCAGAAATGCACTCTTCACATCCATCTGGAATAATTTGAACTTGAGAATGCAGGATACACCCAACAGTAGTCTTATGGACTCTAGTATGGCCACAGGTGCAAAGGTCTCATCAAAATCCAATCCCTCTACTTGAGTATAACCCTGAGCAACCAACCTTGCCTTGTTTCTGACTACAGTACCACTTTCATCTGTTTTATTCTTGAATATCCACTTAGTGCCAATCAGATTCAACCCTTCAGGTCTAGGAACCAGATCCCATACTTCACTCCTTTTGAATTGATTCAACTCATCTTGCATTGCTTCAATCCAAAATTCATCAGTTAGGGCTTCTTTCACATTTTTTGGTTCAAGCTTTGACACAAAGCATGAATCAGTAGCAGCATTTGATCTCCTGGTTCTGACCCCTTGATCCAAACTCCCAATGAAAAGCTCCTTAGGATGATCCTTTTGAATTCTAATAGATGGCCCTTTATTGGTAGGATCATGTTCTGGATGTACATCTACTTCTTCAGACTCTGGATGAATTTCTGCTTCTGAAGTTTGTTCTTCTGATGGTTCAGACTCTGGAACAACTTCAGACTCACTTCTATCTTTCTCAGCAGTCAGATCATCAATTACCACATTAATGGACTCCATCACAACCTTGGTTCTGGAATTAAACACCCTGTAAGCTCTGCTGTTCACTGAATAACCCAGGAATATGCCCTCATCAGACTTAGGATCCAGTTTTCTTCTATTCTCTCTGTCAGCCAAGATATAACATTTACTGCCAAACACATGAAAATATTTGATTGTAGGCTTCCTTCCTTTCCATAGTTCATACAATGTAGATGATGTTCCTTTCTTCAGAGTGACTCTATTATGGATATAGCATGCGGTGTTCATTGCTTCAGCCCAAAACATGTATGGCAACTTCTTAGCATGCAGCATAACCCTTGCACATTCTGCTAAAGTCCTATTCTTCCTCTCAACTACACCATTTTGCTGAGGTGTGATAGGTGCAGAAAACTCATGTTTTATACCTTTAGAAGCACAGAATTCTGAAAAACTCTTGTTTTCAAATTCCTTGCCATGATCACTTCTGATTCTGACAATACCACAGTCCTTCTCTCTTTGTAATTGAGTACATAAGTCTTTAAACACTTCAAAAGTATCAGACTTCTCTCTAACAAAGTTGATCCATGTGAATCTTGAGTAGTCATCTACCATTACAAAAGCATACCTCTTGCCTCCAATACCCTCTACTTGCATAGGCCCCATCAAATCCATATGAACAAGTTCTAGTACTTTAGTAGTTACCTGGTGAACTAATCTGGGATGAGACTTTCTTGTTTGTTTTCCAATTTGACAATCACCACAAACATTGTCCTCATTGATCTTCAGATTTGGTACACCTCTGATAGCTTCAGTACTTAGGATTTTCTTCATGCCTTTCAGATGCAGATGTCCTAACTTCTGGTGCCAGAGCTTGACTTCCTCTTCTGAGCTCATAAGACAAGAAGTCAAACTTCTTTCTTCTTCAGAAACCCACAAGTAACAATTGTCTTTGGATCTGCAGCCTCTCATCTGAATCTCATCTTTCTGATTAGTAACAATGCACTCTTGCTTGTTGAAATTAACCTTTAAGTCTTGATCACAAAGTTGGCTGATACTGATCAGATTAGAGGTTAATCCTTCCACCAGTAGCACATCATTAAGTCTGGGCAAACCTTCTCTGATCAAATCTCCAATACCCAGAATCTGACCTTTTACACCATCTCCAAATGTCACATAGCTTTTGGAATATGATCTGATATTGCTCAACAGCTTCTTCACACCAGTCATATGCCTTGAACACCCACTATCAAAGTACCAGTCTTCTTTTGAGGTGGCTCTCAGTGAAGTATGAGCAATCAGGCCTACATTCTGAACTTTGGGCTTCCACACCTTCTGAACATTGTGCCTGGGGGCAGCTGGTTGCACTCTCCTATACTGAAAATGCTCAAGATAGCCATAAAGTTTGAAGCAGAATGGTTTGATATGCCCTTTCTTTCCACAATGATGACAAATCCATGGATGATTTCTCCTCCTTCTGTTTCTGAAAAATTTCTGGGACAACTTCTGAGGTAGCATCTGAACATGCTTCTGACCTTGCATCTGAGGTCTTTTCTGAGCTTGCTTCTGAGCTTGCATCTGGGATTGTTTCTGAGGTCTCATCTGAGATGCTCCAATCATAGGATTATCAGTTTTAGTGGCAGGAACAAACTTTTTAACAAGAATCTTCTGTTTGGAGTTCTGAGTCTGATCATCAAAGCCTAATCCAGTTTTTCCTTGTTGCTGAGTACCCAAAATTTCATCCAACACATTAGTAGCAGTATTCATCATTCTAACCTGCTTTTTCATATGTTCAAGTTGGGAATTTAACTGGTTCACTTCTTCTTTCAAATCTGAATTCTGCACAAGAAGTTCTTCTTTTTCAGCCTCCAGTTGAAAAATAGTCTCCTTCTGATCCAGCACTTGTTTGCAAACCTCAGCACTTCTGGTATACAGCTTCCTTTAGTTGTCAGCTAGTTCATCATATGAAGTTTTAACAGCTTCAGACACAGATGAACCTTCAGACTCTGAGTCAGACTCTGAAAAAGTCTCAGACTCTAAAGCAGGTTCCTTCTTCAAGATAGCTCCTGACCTTACTACCAGACCAGTATCACACATACCAGATTCACTATCATCATCTTCTTCAGAACCATCATCAGACCATGCAACAGCTAGGCTTTTCTTCTGCTTCTTAAGAAAAGTAGGACACTCAGTTTTGATATGTCCATAACCTTCACACTCATAGCACTGCACACCTTTGGCTTGGTTACTTTTCTCCTCAGACTTGGTCTTCTTCTCATCAGTTTGTTGCTTTTTGTTATTGAATCTGAAGTTCTGACCTTTGGCTTTGGCTTTTCTGTTAACATTCTTCAGAATCTTGTTGAATTGTTTTCCCAGCAACACAAGAGCTTCTGATAAGTCATCCTCTTCAGACTCTTGTTGATCATCAGCTTCAGAGTTCACACTGAGGGCTACACCTTTTCCTTTCTTCTCAGTCTGTTTGCAAAAGGCTGTTTCAAAATTGAGCAATGACCCAATCAGCTCCTCAAGCTTCATAGTGGTAATATCATGAGCCTCTTCAATTGCAGTGACCTTCATGTCAAATCTTCTGGGCAGGGACCTGAGGATTTTTCTCACCAACTTCTCATCAGACATCTTCTCCCGAAGTGAGTCAAAAGAATTTGCCATGTCCAGCACATTCATGTAAAAATCCTGAATGGATTCATCCTCCTTCATCTTCAGGTTCTCAAATTTGGTGGTCAGCAGCTGCAATCTGGACATCTTCACTTTAGAGGTTCCTTCATGAGTTGTCTTCAAAATTTCCCAGGCCTCCTTAGCAACAGTACATTGTTTAATAAGTCTGAACATGTTCTGGTCCACACCATTAAAGATTGCATTCAAAGCTTTTGAATTTCCCAGAGACAAGTCATCTTCAGCTTTGGTCCACTCCTCTTCAGGCTTCAATACTCCAGTTTTGTTACCATCTTTGTCCAAAACCTCAAGATGATCCCAGCCTTTAATCACAGCTTTCCAAGTCCTGCTGTCAATAGATTTTAAGAATGCACACATCCTAGACTTCCAATACTCATAGTTTGTGCCATCTAGTAGGGGTGGTCTATTGACATAGCCTCCTTCTCTATCCATGCTTGCCAGATATTAAGTCCTCTGGATCTCACCCAAATTACAGGCAGGGTGCCTGCTCTGATGCCAATTGAAATTCTGGCCAGGCAATACTTAAGAGAAACTAACAGGTTCTGAACCTACCAGGTTCTGAACAGAACTTAGCACAATATAAAAGCAGATAAACAACAGAAAAATAAAGTGCAGGAAAGCTAAAAACAGAGGGTTTGTTAACCCAGTTCGGAGTAAACACCTCCTACTCTGGGGGATACCAATCCAGGAAGGAAATCCACTATAGGATTTAACCCAAAGACTCAAGACACTGACTCCCAGTTCCCAGCCTTAGCAATTAAACTCCTCCTAGTCAGACTTCTACCCAACTCTGAGTATTAGAATCCTCTAACTTCCTATTCAAGCAACTAAACCCAGCTACTTGAACAACCCTTAACAATACCCTGTTTTTGAACACAATATCAATGACAGACCTTCATTCGTACCTACAGGCTTTGAATGAATTTACAACTCAATAAAAACTCTAAACCAACTCAAAACATATGAGTGGTGCACAAAACAAAGCTAACAAGCTTAAAACTAACACAGACTCTTTTTCTGAATTAAAACTCTCTATATTTCGTGAGTCTTGAATAGCAGCAGCCCTCCTCTATTTATATAGCCTTCAGTCTTGCAAAATAAAGCTAATCTTCTGATTTGATTTGTTACTGAAATAAGATTGGTCCAATAATGTAACAAATAAAACTGTACTGAATCTTTTAAAGATTATAACAAGAAAATATGAATTTCATATCTTTGAACCAAATCTTCAATAAAATCTTCTTCAAATAAATCAGCATTCTAGAAGCAATACGCGTGAATAATTCCTTGATCAATCTTGCAAAGATTCGCGCCAGAACAATTCTGAAAACCCAGCTTCTGATGAGGTCAACAAAAGTCAACGCTGGACTTCAGAACCTGAATCAGCTTCTGAAGTGCTACAGTGCTTCTGATGAGCATTCAGCTTCTGATGTCATTTTGAGCTTCTGAACAGCTTCAAATGAGAAAACTTCCAACTGAAGAAATGTTCTAATCATGGAGATGCTTCTATTCAACACTTTGGTTTTGCCAAAAAATGCAGCCAACACCAAAAGACTCAACACCGAACTTCTTGAGCTCTTGGTTGGAATGCAAGATTCTTTCCAACTCTTCGTCCTTGGCCACAAGGTTGGCATCCGCACTAACCAAGCCGCCTCCTATCCAATTTCTCTTCCCTTCGGAGATCTTTAGCCACTTTTGGCACACTAGGAGAGAGTTTTTCACTTCATCACGATCTCTCTTCGTCCTAGTGATTTCTCCCAAAGCTTGGAGGTGCTTCAATTCTAAGTCTCCGTTTTTGTTTTGGAGCTCTCGAATCTTAGCTTTGAGTTCCTCCGCTTCTTGGTTGGGAATGATTGTGATAGGTTTAGGTGTAGGAGGTTTTGGAGGGCATATGACCACAAAGGGTAATTTGATTGTTCTAACCCTTTCCTTCACCCATTGAGTATAAAGGGGTTTGGCGACACAATTCCTCTTGCCGACCCTTCCTTTGCGTACTTGGTCCCACGCTCCTCGGATTCTCTCTAGCAATGCCGGGTCTTGATCGCCTTCCCTTAAAAAGAAAGCTTCCAACAAAAGGTCATTAGGTTTGTCTTCCATTGAAAAACCTAGTTGTCGGAGAGAGAGAGGACCGGATTGTAGTTAATACATCCCTTAGTACCAATGAGGGGTACATTAGGGAAGTCCCCGCAACTGAGGATAATTTCCGGGTCCTCTAAATTTGGAGAAAACCAATGGATGTCCTTCGCGGCGAGGGTCGTCATCCGTTGTGACCATTTGAGGTTGGCCCGGTTTTCCACAAAGTCTCGGTTTCTCGGCATGTGGGACATCATCCAAATTTGCACTAAAGGAGTGCAACAAGAAATCTTGCGTCCCCTTGCTTGTTCATGCCTAGAGTAGAGGGAGTGATAAAAATCCGCCAAAATTGTGGGAACCAGATTTTTAATCATGAATACCTCTAAAGCCGGAAAGTCTACGAAATCATCCATGTTGGGGAATAAAACAATCCCGTAGACTAAGAGGGCTAAGATGGCGTTGAATGCTCTTCCCTCTTTGTTGGCTAGCAAATCCCGAGCTTTGGCTTCCAAAAACTTTCTGGTGAACCCCCTAATGTTTCCTCTAATTTCCAAGTTAGATGCTACTTCTTGGACATCAAGGTATAAGGATTCGGCGATGGCCTCTAATGTGGGGTCTTTTCCGGGACCGAGATATAGTTCATGACCTTTCATGCTACAACCCAAGATCTTCTTGAATTCTTCCAATGTTGGAGCTAGTTGGAAATCTTGAAATGTAAAGCACCGGAGCGGTGGGTCGAAGAATTGTGCCAAAGTGGTTAAGGCCGTTGAATCTATCCTCACGGGTAGGAGATCAAGTATTAACCCATAGCTTGCTTCAAAAATACCCTTGTTGACCGAGGAGAGCCTCTTACTTAAGGATAACAAACTTTCCACCCTAGGAGCTTTAATCTTGAAAGCGAGCGTACTTTTATTTCCAGAATCCATATTTCTTTTTGCTAATATTTGATTGTTCTTTTTAAATTCCTATAAAGCAAAGTGATATGCGAAAATTATTTTCCAAGAATGTAAATGTATGATATGCATGGGTGTGATATGTATGTTCAAAATTTCCCCCATCCTCACGTGTAGGCTCTAAAGGTAAGATTTCCTAAGAAGAGGTCCCTAGAGTCATCGATCTCACATGGAATTAGGGTTGTCTATGGACATACGTCGACATGACTTCAATTAATTCCATATGAAAATCTCCTCTAAGCGGGGTTGGGCATCCTACCTCACGGACATACGTCAACGCGGGCTTCCGCTCACAACCACCATTCTAACTTAGTTTTCTCTCGAGCTCGGGTAGAGAGCCTCACACGTCCGGCATTAACCCGAACAATGTGGAGTAACATCACTCAAGTAACCCCGCAATTGATATATATAAAGATATGAAGCAAAATGATATATATATATATATATATATATATATATATATATATATATATATATATATATATATATATAAATGTAGAGCAAAAGAATAAACAAACAAATGACAAGAAAATATAAACACGCAAGTAAAATGAAACAAATTAGCCTAAAAGCCGACAGAGATAGGCTTGACTCGTTTATGCACAAACAAAGTGTTTTATGCATGTCCCCAGTGAAGTCGCCATCTTTGTCGCGTCGAATTTCGGATGTCAAGCTATTGGGAAGCTTTGAATCACTAATGTTAAACCACGACTGAACTTTTAATTTTCCGGGGAAAAAAGGAAAAAAGTTCGAAATTACCTTGAAAAATATTTTAGGTTCGAAAGTCGATTATGCGAGGGGAAGGTATTAGCACCCCTCACATCCGTTGTACTCAACGGGAACCTCTTAGTCGGCTTAGGCTTAAAATGTTTCGATGTTTTACTTGCGTGTTTAAACATATATAAAAGAAAATATAAAAACATAATGCGAAATGAAGAAAGAGATAAAAACGAACGAAAGGGAAAAAAGGTTTTTTTATTAATGGGCTTGACATGATGTCGATCTTGCTCCTACGTATCTCCCGGTAGTCGGAGAATTCAAAGCGTACGTAGTTCTTTGGGTAGAAAAAGTTTGTATGTTGGTTCGTTTTAGTTAAAAAAGATTTGATCGCGTCCGAGCGAAAAAAGGTTTGAAAAAAAAAGAAAGTAATGAAAGTAAATGTCAACTGTTCGGGTTGTTGCCGAACTGGCCATTGACGACAATACATAAAAGTAAATGATTTGATAAAAAGATTTGCACTCGGACTTGAACAAAGGTTTTGAAACGCACGAAGGCGTACAAAGTTTTAAATGGTGAAAGATGGACGCTAAGGCGATAAACTCGCGCAAGGCGTAAATGTTTTTAAAAAAATAAAAGACAGACACACAGGGGCGTAAAAAACTTGAAAATAAACGACAAACGCGCGGAGGCAAAAAATTCGCGCAAGGCGTAAATGGTTAAAATAAACGCGCAAAGGCGCGAAAGGTTCGGATTGACCACGAGGGCCAAGAAAAGGGAAAAAATGGCCACAAGGGGGCCAAGGGAAGGTTGAGCGTGCTAGACGCGTCAAGGGTGGAATGACGGTTGCCCGAGCGACGAGACATACGTCACGCATTCGTGCAACCGAGGTTTGGGGAGACATACGTCAAGCCATTCCCGTTTCATTCAAGTTTGGTTTGGTCGGGACTCTAAGGAATCTCAAAGGGAACCAAAAATGCCTTAAAAAGAAAAGTAAAAAGAAGGGGATCACGAACAAGTTTGTTGTTCGAGTTTATTAAAATCATGAACATTGCTCATTACTTAAGCTATCGAAACTCAAGAACAAGCATAGTTCAAGTTTGAATGATAAACAAAATCATAAGACATGCACAAAATTGGAAAGTCCACAAGTTCGGCTCTATTTCGAGCTTGGTTTAAAAAGGATGAGCAAGTTCGGCTTAAGTTCGTGTTTGGGTTGAAAATCATGAACAACCTGGTTGTTCAAGTTTGTTTTGAAAATAGACGAAATTTAGCTTATTGCTCAAACTTGGTTTTTGAAAATTGAAGAACATAACTTGTTTCACAAGTTACTCAAAATTTATCGCACGAACTTGTGAAATTTTCAAAGTTGTGCATGATTATGAATTGGGCTTGGACAAAAATGGTTTTAACCCTCTTTAGGTTCTGAATCAAGGGCTGGAACCCCAAAAATTTGACATTTGGATGCCTGATTCATGTTCTGAGTTTCACATACTTCGCAGAGCAACCAGAACTTGGCTCTGCGAAGTCAGGTTCTGGTGTGTTCGCAGTGCGAGCAATACTTTGCTCTGCGAAGTATGCGAAATTTTAAACTCAGAAGCTGTTTCTGAACAAAAGTTCAGAAACTGCTTCTAAGCAAGCTTCAGAACCAAAAGGGGGTTAAAAAGCTTTGCAAAATGGAAGAAAAAGGAGGGTAAAAACTCAGTTTTAAAGCTTGGCCCCTTTGAGGTCCCTTTTGAGTTTCAAAAGGGGTTTTTGTGCACAAAGCAAAATTGAACAAAACAAAGGATGAAAACAGCAAACACAATGCAAAATAAAGATTAAAGGAGACTTATAGAACTCCTAGCAATGCTTGAGCAATAGATTGGAAGTGGTTTGCTTGCTTGGTTAGAGATTATGAACAATGTTCTAATTGGTTTTTGCTTTGTGTATGAACTGATTTGGTGCTGCAATGCAAGGGATCTTGGTGTGAATTTCGTGTGTGTAAGGCTGTTTGTTTGTGTGTGCAACTGGCTTTTTTCAATGTGTGTCAATGTGTTAATTCCTTATGCCTTGCCATTCCTTTTATAGGCAAAAAATGCAATCTTTGCAATGATGAACAAAATCCTAGAACACTAGCTGATTTGGGGCTAAATTCAGGCTAGAACACTTTGCATTTAATGCTAATGGATAGAAGTTGCTTTGCCTTGTGCCAAGGGGCAAGATCTTGACTGATCTCAGCCACAAATCCAGCTGATTCTAGAAGGTAATGATGAGATAAACTGAAAAACAGGGCAGCTGCAAAAGGGGTGATTCTTGGGATCAATCCTTGCAATCTTGGAAGGTCAAGCAATGAAAACGTGTACTGCCATGTACAGGGAGATTGGGGGAAGCAAAATGAGCATGTGGGCTGGTGTGTGGGAGGAGAAATCCAGCTCAAAACAGGGCAGCACAAACAGCTTTTTGCAAGCAAAAACCACTTGTGTTTGGCTGGTTTTGGTAAAGAAAAAGGGAAGGAAAGGGATCAAGTAGCTGGCTGGCAAGCTCAGGTTGGATGATGGGTCAATTTGGAGGGACAAGAGCTGACCAAGGGCAGCCAATTTGTTTGAGCACATGTAGGGTTGGAAGAAAAATCCTTCTTTCCTTTTACCTTTAATGTCACACATTAATTCTTGCCTTGCTGCACCAAATCAGTCACAAATAGCAATAATAATAATAATAATACTAATAATAACAATTGCAAATGAAAACAAAAAGGATAAATCAAGAAATAAAATTCTGCAGAAAAATTCGCAGAGGTCGCAGTGCGAAGGTAACTTCGCAGTGCGAACTTCCCTTTTTTGGATTTTTTGTATTTAAAATAAAAAGGTGGAAAATGAATAATAAATAATAATAATAATGATAATGAAAATGGTAATGCAAAATGCAAATAAAATAAAAAGTAATGAGAATGAAAATGATGATAATAATAATAAAAATGAAAAGTTTAATATTATTAATTAATAAAATCTTAATAATAATAGATAATAATGATATTATTAAAGAAAATAGAATAACAATAATATTAATAATATTAAGGATAATGATGATGATAATAGTAATGCTAATAATGATAATGATAAAATGCAAATAAAATACTATGATAAGAATGAAATAATAAAAGGTAAAAATAAGTAATGAAATAATAAAAGATAAAACACATAAAAATATAAGTCAAAAAATGGGGTATGACAACTGGTGACCCAGAAAAATTCTCTTGGTGGAAGAGTAAAATGTACAGTCATATTATTGGGATTGATGATTCACTATGGGATATTATTGAAGATGGAATCACTATTCTAGTTGATGAAGAAGGTGTTGCTGTCAACAGAAGAGGACTCAGTGATGCTGAGAGGAAGATATATAGAAAGCACCATAATGTCAGAGGCATTATTGTGGATTCATTACCTCACAATGAATATCAGAAGCTGAGTGACAAGTCAACAGCCAAAGCAATATTCACATCTCTCTGCTCTAACTATGAAGGTAATAAAAAGGTTAGAGAAGCTAAGGCTAACATCCTTGTTCAGCAATATGAATTGTTCAGAATGAAAGAGGATGAAAATATTGAGACAATGTTCTCAAGATTTCAGATTCTGGTTTCTGGATTTCAGATTCTGAAGAAGAGTTATACCACAGCTGATCATGTGAATAAAATCCTTAGAAGTCTGCCATCCAAATGGAGACCTAAAGTGACTGCTATTGAGGAAGCTAAGGATCTGAATACTTTAAGTATTGAGGATCTCATAAGCTCCCTCAAGGTGCATGAACTAGGACTCAATGAGGATGAGTCTGTTAGAGAACCAAAGTCATTAGCTTTGAAATCTAAAAGAAAGCCTGCTAAAGCTTTGAAAGCTATTGAATCTGAAGAAGAGTTTCCTGAGGGAAATTCTGATGAAGATTCAGATGCTGATGAGCTTGCAATGCTTTCTAAAAGAATTCAGTATCTAATGAATAGAAAGAAAAAATTCTCTAACAGAAGCAGTAACTTTAGAGGATCTGGTTCAAAGAGGGATAACCAGAAGGAAAGTTGTTACAACTGCAAGAAGCCTGGGCATTTTATTGCTGACTGTCCTGATCTTCAGAAGGAAAAGTCTAAAGAGAAAGCAAAGAAACCCAGCTCAAAGTCTAGTAACTTCAGAAACAAGCTTAAAAAGAGTCTCATGGCAACATGGGATGATCTGGACAATGAGTCAGAATCTGATGAAGAAGAAGCAAACCTGGCCTTGATGGCAACTGCATTTTCTGATGCAGAATCATGCTCAGATTCTGATGAAGAAGATGAGGTATATTTTGAACTCACTAGATATGAATTAATTGAAACAGTTAATGATCTTATGAGTCATCTTAAAAGCAAGTTAGGAGAAATAAAATCTTTGAAAAATAAAACTAACTTGCTGTCTGAGGAAAATCTTAAACTTCAGAATCAAATATTTCAATATGATGAAGAAGTTGAAGAACTCAGAAAAGAGGCTCATAAGAACTCTGAAGAGGTTCCTAATGAACATGAAATAGCTCTTCATGATTTCATCTTAACTGGATTCAATAAAACTAAAATTGCCTCTACGATGTATAATATGATCAGAAACAAAGGTGAAGGCATTGGCTATGATTCATTCAAACCTTCAAATGAATCAAACTCACCTTCATGTTCTGGAAATATTTTAAAAGGCAATGGTATATGCTTTGTGCCTGCTTCTGATAACTCTGAGAAGTTAAAAATGTCAGAATCTGAGACTAAGTCTGAAGTTCTGAACAGCTCAGACTCTAAAGCTTCTAAACCTAAGGGTAAGATGAAGGCAGATGTTAAAACCTTGCCTAAATCTAAGCCAAAAGGTCCCAAGCCTAAGAGTAAGAGAAAATCAGACTCTGAACCTGAAAATGTTCAGAATCTAAAGAGTTCAGAACCTGGAACTAGTAAGTCTCAGAATCTGAATAATTCAAAATTTTTTAAGACTGAGTTTATTATAACTTCAAAATCTATTAAACCAGTCAAAACAAAACATTTTCAATCTCAGAATGTTAAGCAAAGCAAGCAAAAGCAAACCAAACAGTTTTCTGCTTCTAATTGTTTAAAGAAAGGCAAAACTGAAGCTTGTCTTGTGCCTGAAGCTAACAAGGTTAGAATTCTGAGGAAATCAAAACCAAAGCACTCAAAGGGTCAGACTTTAAACAACTCAGAACCAAAGACCTTCAAGTCTCAGGTTCTGAAGAAATCTGAGTCCAAACCTTTGAGAACTCAGGTTCTGCAGAACTCAGGGTCTGTAACTCAGACTTATTCAAGATACAAGGACTCATATCCAAAGTATCAGAACAAGTCTGAATATCATAACTTCAGACACAAGATGAAAAAGCCAAAACCTTTCAGGACTAACCCCAAAGGACCCATGAAAATCTGGGTACCTAAGTCTGAGATCATTTCAATTGCAGATATGCTTAACATCCAGAGAAAAGGAAAGGTCCTGGTACCTGGACAGTGGATGCTCGTATCATATGACAGGGGACAAGTCTATGTTCCAAACCCTGACTCTGAAAGAGGGAGGAACTGTGGGGTTTGGATGAAGTCAGAAAGGAAAGATCACTGGTACTGGTAAGATAGGTAATTCTTCCCTGTACATTGATAATGTTTGGCTGGTAGATGGACTTAGACATAATTTACTTAGCATAAGTCAATTATGTGATAGTAATTATGAAGTCCTGTTTAATAAGAACACATGTACTGTAATCAGTAACAAAGATAAGTCTGTAGTGTTCAGAGGTAGCAGGAAAAACAATGTTTACAAAATAAATTTTTCTGAATTGGTTCAGCAGAAGGTAGTTTGCCTTCTGTCTGTGAGTGATGAGAAATGGGTCTGGTACAAAAGGCTGGGACATGCTAACTGGAGACTCATCTCTAAGCTTAGCAAGTTACAGCTGGTTAGAGGCCTACCCAGCATTGATTATCACTCAGATGCTCTATGCTCAGCATGCCAAATTGGAAAATTTTCTAAAACTTCTTTTAAATCTAAGAACATTGTTTCCACCTCAAAACCTCTAGAACTCCTTCACATTGATTTGTTTGGTCCTGTTTGAACAGCTTCAATCAATGGGAAGAAGTATGGACTTGTGATTGTTGATGATTATAGTAGGTGGACTTGGGTTAAGTTCCTTAGAACCAAAAATGAAACATATGATGTGTTTTACAAATTCTGCAAACAAGTACAAACTGAAACTGATTTGAAAATTTTAAAAATCAGAAGTGATCATGGTGGGGAATTTGAAAATGATCCTTTTGAAAATTTTTGTGAAGATCATGGAATTCTCCATGAGTTCTCATCTCCTAGAACTCCACAACAAAATGGAGTTGTAGAGAGAAAGAACAGGTCTTTACAAGAAATGGCCAGAACCATGATCCATGAATCCAAAATTACTAAGTACTTTTGGGCAGAAGCTGTAAACACAGCATGTTATATTCAGAACAGGATCTATATCAGACCTATTTTGAATAAAACAGCATATGAACTGTTTAAAGGAAGAAAACCAAGTATTTCTTATTTTCATCAGTTTGGTTGTAAATGTTACATACTAAACAATAAAATCTACCTAAAGAAATTTGATGCCAAGGCTCAAAAGGGTACCTTTTTAGGATACTCAGAGAGATCTAAGGCATACAGGGTGTATAATTCTGAAACACATGTTGTTGAAGAAGCTATACACATTAGGTTTGATGATAAGAAGCCTGGTAATGAAATACCAGAGCTGGTTGAGAGTTTTGCAGATGTCAGAATCTCAGAAGAACCTTCAGAAGCTGAACCCAGTTCAGAGTCTGATGAAGGTTCAGAAGCTGAAAACAATGAAGAATCTGAGAAACTCTCTGATAAAGACACTACTCCTGAAGCAAATCAAGATCAGCATGCGTCATACCCCATTTTTTGACTCATATTTTTTCTTTGTCTTATATTATTTCATCACTTATTACTTTTTATTATTTCATTTTTGTTATTAGATTTTGTTTACATTTTATTTACATAAGCATTACCACCTTTATTAACATTGTCATTATCCTCATTAATACCACTACTTTTGTGTTTTTATTATTATCCTTTTATCAACATTTTATTGTTATTATTATTATTATCATTACCTTTATTTTATTAATTACTAATATTATTAACTTTTTCATTTTTATTATTATCTTTATTATTATTGCCATTATTTATTTTCATTATCATTTTCATTACTATTATTGCCATTATCCTTATTATTATTATTGTTATTATTATTATTTATTCATTTTTACCTTTTATTTTATTTTAAAATACAAAAATTCAAAAAAGGGGGAGTTCGCAGTGCGAAGTGACCTTCGCTCTGCGACCTCTGCGATTTTTTCTGCAGAATTTTATTTCTTGATTTATCCTTTTTGTTTTCATTTGTAATTGTTATTATTAGTATTGTTATTATTGTTATTGCTATTTGTGACTGAAATGATGCAGCAAAGCAAGAATTAATGTGTGACATTAAAGGTAAAAGGAAAGAAGGATTTTCTTCCAACCTAACATGTGCTCAATCAAATTGGCTGCCCTTGGTCAGCTCTTGTCCCTCCCAATTGACCTATCATCCTACCTGAGCTTGCCAGCCAGCTACTTGATCCCTTTCCTTCCCTTTTTCTCCACCAAAACCAGTCAAACTCAAGTGGTTTTTGCTTGCAAAAAGCTGTTTGTGCTGCCCTGTTTTGAGCTGGATTTCTCCTCCCACACACCAGCCCACATGCTCATTTTGCTTCCCCAATCTCCCTGTACATGGCAGTACACGTTTTCATTGCTTGGCCTTCCAAGATTGCAAGGATTGATCCCAAGAATCACACAATTTCAAGCTGCCCTGTTTTTCAGTTTTTTCCATCATTACCTTCTAGAATCAGCTGGGTTTTGTGGCTGAGATCAGTCAAGGTCTTGACCCTTGGCACGGCAAGTAACTTCTATCCTTTAGCATTTAATGCAAAGCCATTTAGCCTGGAGTTAGCCCACAAACCAGCTAGGATCTAGAGATTTGCCATCATTGCATTGGATTGCATTTTTGCCTATAAAAGGAATGGTAAGGCATAAGGATTAAGAACCAGTTGCATACCATCAACAATTGAAACATTACACACTGAAACAGCAGAAAAACAGCCACAATACACACGAAATTCATACAAAAAACCCTCACATTGCAGCATTGAAAGTGAACCAAAGCAAGTTAGAGTTCATTGTCCATAACCTCTAACCAATCAAGCAAGCCACTTCAAATCTCTTGCACAAGCATTGCCAGGAGTTCTGTAAGTCTTCTATAGCTTTTATCTTTCATTTTGATTGCTGCTTGCATCATTTATCTTGCTCAATTTTGTTTTGTGAACAAAAACCCCTTTTGAAACTCAAAAGGGATCTCAAAGGGGCCAAGCCTTAAAACTGAGTTTTTACACTCCTTTTTCCCAATTTTTGTAAAGCTTTTTGACCCCCTTTAGGTTCTGAAGCTTTCTTAGAAGCAGTTTCTGAACTTCTGTTCAGAAACAGCTTCTGAGTTCAAAATTTTGGATACTTCGTAGAGCAAAGTATTGTTCGCATTGCGAACACATCAGAACCTGACTTCGCAGAGCCAAGTTCTGGTTGCTCTGCGAAGTATGTGAAACTCAGAACATGAATCAGGCATCCAAATGCCAAAGAGGGTTAAAATCATTTTTGTTTAAACCATATCCATAATCATGCACAACTTTGAAAATTTTACAAGTTCGTGCAATAAATTTTGAGTAACTTGCACAACAAGTTATGTTCTTCAATTTTCAAAAAAATCAAACTTGAGCAATAAGCTAAGTTCGTTTATTTTCAAAGCCAAACTTGAACAACCATGTTGTTCATGATTTTCAAATCAAAACACGAACTTAAGCCGAGCTTGCTCACGCTTTTAAATCAAACTCGAATTGAGCCGAACTTGTGAACTTTCCAAATTTGTGTATGTTTTATGATTTTGTTCATCGTTCAAACTTGAACTACGCTTGTTCTTGAGTTTCAATAGCTTAAGCAACAAGTAATGTTCATGATTTTAATAAACTCGAACAACAAATTTGTTTGTGATTTCCCTTTTTCAACTTTCCTTTTAAAGTGTTTTGTTTCCCTTTGAGATTCCTTAGAGTTCCAACAAAACCAAACTTGAATGAAACGGGAATGGCTTGACGTATGTCTCCCCAAACCTCGGTTGCACGAATGCGTGACGTATGTCTCGTCGCTCGGGCAATCGTCATTCCACCTTTGACGCGTCTAACACGCTCAACTTTCCCTTGGCCCCCTTGTGGCCATTTTTAACCTTTTCTTGGCCCTCGTGGTCAATCCGAACCTTTCGCGCTTTTCCGCGTTTATTTTCAACCTTTTACGCCTTGCGCGAATTTATCGCCTCCGCGCGTTTGTCGTTTATTTTCAACCTTTTTACGCCTCCGTGCGTTTGTCTTTACCTTCAAACTTTTTACGCCTCCGTGCGTCTGTCGTTTATTTTTAAACTTTTTACGCCTCTGTACGTCTGTCTTTTTCTTTTAAAACATTTACGCCTTGCGCGAATTTATCGCCTCCGCGCGTTTGTCTTTATCATTTAAACATTTTACGCCTCTGTGCGTCGTCAAATCTTTTATTATTAAAACGAACCAACATATAAACTTTTTCAACCAAAGAACTACGTACGCTTTGAATTCTCCGACTACCGGGAGATACGTAGGAGCAAGATCGACATCTTGTCAAGCCCATTAATAAAAAACCTATTTTCTCTTTCGTTTGTTTTTATCTCTTTCTTCACTTCACATTATATTTTCTTTTTCCTTTTTTATATGCTCAAAACACGCAAGTAAAACTTCGAAACATTTTAAGCCTAAGCCGACTGAGAGGTTCCCGTTGAGTACAACGGATGTGAGGGGTGCTAATACCTTCCCCTCGCATAATCGACTTTCGAACCTAAAATCTTTTTCAAAGGGTAATTTCGAACTTTTTCCCTTTTCTCCCCAAAAAATTAAAAGTTCAGTCGTGACTTAACATTAGTGATTCAACGCTTCCCAATAGCTTGATATCCGAAATTCGACGCGACAGCATGGTTCTAAACAAATCCCTGATGGTTCTTCAGAAGCTAATCCACCCAGAACCTCATTCAAGTACAAGTCTTCACATCATGAGGAGTTGATCATTGGAAACAAGAACAGTCCAAGGAAGACAAGATCAGCATTCAGTCATAATGAGTCTATGCTTGGCCTGCTATCCATGATTGAGCCCACAACTGCTGATGAAGCACTTGCTGATGATGGCTGGATTGTAGCAATGCAAGAAGAACTGAACCAGTTTCAAAGGAATGATGTCTGGGATCTTGTTGCAAGACCTGATCATAAGAACATCATTGGAACAAAATGGGTGTTCAGGAACAAGCTCAATGAAGAAGGAGAAGTGATCAGAAACAAGGCTAGATTAGTAGCTCAAAGGTACAGCCAGCAAGAAGGAATTGATTACACAGAAACTTTTGCCCCAGTTGCAAGACTGGAAGCAATCAGGTTACTTCTTTCCTATGCTATTAATCATGATATCATCTTATATCAAATGGATCTTAAGAGTGCTTTCTTAAACGGTGTAATTTCTGAAGAAGTGTATGTAAAACAACCTCCTGGTTTTGAAATGTTAAAAATCCAGATTATGTTTTTAAACTTAAGAAGTCTTTGTATGGTTTGAAACAAGCTCCCAGAGCTTGGTATGAAAGGCTAAGCAACTTCTTGATTAAAAATAATTTTGTAAGAGGTCAAGTTGATAATACACTCTTCAGGAAAACTGTTAAGAAAGAAATCTTAATTGTACAAATATATGTGGATGATATCATATTTGGTTCTACTAATGCCTCCCTTTGCAAAGAGTTTTCAAAGTTAATGCAGGATGAATTTGAAATGAGCATGATGGGTGAGCTGAAATTCTTTTTGGGAATTCAAATCAACCAATGCAAAGATGGTGTCTATGTTCATCAGTCCAAATACACTAAAGAGCTTCTGAAGAAGTTCCAGCTGGATGATTGCAAGCTGATGACCACACCAATGCATCCCACCTGCACCTTAAGCAAAGAGGACAATGGCTCTAAAGTAGATCAGAAGCTGTATAGAGGTATGATAGGTTCTCTCCTATACTTAACTGCTTCTAGGCCAGATATTTTATTTAGTGTATGTATGTGTGCTAGATTCCAGTCAGATCCTAGAGAATCTCATATGACTGGTGTCAAGAGAATCTTTAGGTATCTGAAAGGAACCACTAATTTGGGACTTCTGTATAAGAAATCTCTAAATTATAAGCTAGTTGGATTCTGTGATGCTGACTATGCTGGGGACAGGATTGAAAGAAAATCCACCAGTGGAAACTGTCAGTTTCTTGTTGAGAATCTGATATCCTGGGCCAGCAAGAGACAAGCAACCATTGCTTTGTCAACAGCAGAAGCAGAATACATCTCAGTTGCAAGTTGTAGCACACAACTGCTCTGGATGAAACATCAATTAGAGGATTATCAGATTCATGCAGATAACATTCCAATTTATTGTGATAATACTGCTGCAATATGTCTGTCTAAAAATCCAATTCTGCATTCAAGAGCCAAGCACATAGAAATAAAACATCATTTTATAAGAGATTATGTTCAGAAGGGTGTTTTAGATATTCAGTTCATTGATACTGATCATCAATGGGCTGACATATTCACAAAACCCCTAACAGAAGAAAGATTCAATTTTATTAAAAAGAATCTGAACATGCACTTTATCTCTTGAAAATGTGCTTGAATCTGAATGAAATCCTTGATTCTGAGTTTATCATAAGCTAAGACTTATCAAACACTCATTTTCTGAGAGTCTGAATAAAGTTAAGCCTGAAAAACTTCAGAGTCTGAAGGATCAGAACCTGGATTTTCTGACTACTGAATCTGATAGAAATCTAATGTTTGGTCAGAATCTGATAAGTATAACCCTGGGCAATGATGATTAAAGCTTTGAAAGTTTATACTCTAATCCTCCCAAAGTCATCAATTTAAAAATGTGATTTTCTGTTTTGATATCAACTACTAAATTTGCCTTAAAATTCAATTGGTATCAGTCTGTTTTTAAACTGTTAAGCACAGACACATTTTTCAAATGCCCAAAGTGTATCAGACATGTTCAACTTATTTCAAATGCTATATCTTGGTATCAGCACTGAACCATATTTTGGTATCAGGTTCTGATATAAGTTCAGTAGTTCTAAAACCTTCATTTGGTATCAGGCTCTGAGATAAACCTTCAGTTGGTCCATGCTCTGATCCTTCTTGAATGAGTTAGACCTATGATCTGAACCATTTTATTTAAAATAGCTCATATTTGCTCTGATACTGAACCACAATATACTGTACAACCATGTCTGAACACAGAATGCTCTGATCAGAAGCTCTGAACTTTTTCTGCTTCTGAACAACATTCTATTTTCAATGCAAAGTCATATATTCATTGAAAATCAAGTATGCTCTGATGCTCATCTTTGCTACTTGATTATCTATATGATTGCATAATTATCTCACATGTCTTTTCACTCCTTCAATGCTCTGATACACATGTTTTCAAACTCTTTTAAACACTTTTTGTTGATGACAAAAGGGGGAGTAGGTAAAACAAGTATTAAAGCTCCTGAGCTCAAAAATATAAGTTAAATTCTGTCAGTAATTAACTTATGAAAGGCATTAAGACCTGAGGCTCTGAACATAAGTTAAGGTTCTGAATGAATTTAACTTATGAGAACACTGCTGTTAAAACTTAGCCTCTGAATTGAAATTCTGTGAGATACATAACTCTTAGTGAGTTAAAATGAATTTAAAATAACTTGGATAAGACTCAGGGAGCTTACAAAACTCATCCTGTGGATTATCAGACTTAGGGGGAGAGCTTACAAACCTCAGAACCTGAAGTCAGCAAGTTACTTACAATTCTGAGTGTTAATTTCACTTGTTTGTTTAAAATTGAGTTACATTAACATGGATAAGAATCAAGGGGAGCTTACAAACCTAACCTTGAGGATTGTCAGACCTAGGGGGAGCTTACAAACCTCTCCTGAAGTCAGATTGTTAATTAAACTTAACAACAATTCTGAAATTTTCACATTTGTGTTTTAAACTGAACTTAATTAACTTGGATCAGACTCAGGGGGAGCTTACAAACCTCACACCCTGCAGTTAACTTGTTAATTAAGTTAACAACAATTTTCTGATTAATACTTATGTTTGTCATCATCAAAAAGGGGGAGATTGTTGGAACAAAATGTGTTAAACAACTCTCTTCTGAATTAAGGGGGAGATTGTTGAAACATTATGTGTAAACATATCCTTCTTTATGGTTTTGATGATAACAAAAGTGTTAAATGGAAAATTGGTTATTTGCTAATGCTTTGTTCAAGTGATTTCAGAACCACGTGTTTAAATGATCAAGAATTTGATAATGGTTATGGAAGAACAAGCTTAGAACAAGAAAGGAAAGCTAAGAAGCAATGTTGCAAAGAGTGAAAGAAAACTGGGTCTGAAGAGTGCTTCTGAAGGAGAGTCTGAAGACTGCTTCTGAAGGCAGCTTCTGATGGAAGGTGCGTCTGAAGAAGTCAACGCAAATTCAACGTCTGAAGACCAGCTTCTGAAGAGAGCTTCTGATGTACTGTTCACGCAGAAGCTTCTGAAGGCTGATGTGGCATGGAAAGCAACTGGTACTGTGCGCATTTAATGCCTGGATGTGTCAGAGCAACCCAATGAAACAGTTGTCTCCCTGACTCAAACATTCCCCAGCTTTTAAGGTAGGTAAGTTCAAAAATGGCTGCTGCTCTGTTTTCTGCAAAAAGCTTAGCACACATTTTCAGTCTATCCTAGCTCAACTTGCAACGGCTCTTTCCTCAAATTATGCAAATCTTCAACAGCTCTAATTTCCTCTATAAAAGGAAGAAGATTTGAAGAAGAATTTTGCTAAGACTCTTTGAACAAAATACTGAACCTGTGCTCTGTTTTCCTGTCCAGAATTCATAGCTCACAAAACTCTAAGAAATTCTTTCATCTGTTGTATCTTAGAATTTCTTAAGGTTAAGAGTCTTAACCTGTGTTGTATTAAGAGAACACCTCTGATATTTTATCAAGTGTTCAACCCAAACTCATTTATTTGTAAACTAGTTTGGTCTCTAAGTCTCAGTCTGTATACTGAGCAATTGTAACCTCATTCCTTTGTGGTCTGAGTCAGAAGTCTCTTGACTTAGTGTCTTGAGCATTGGGAAGTATCTTGACTTAGTGTCTTGAGCATTGGAAGCCTCTTCCTTTGTGGTTGAGCATTAGAAACCTCTTCCTTGGTGGTTGAGCAACTGGAAGTCTCTTCCTTAGTGGTTGAGCATTTGTAATCAGCTGATTATAGTGGAAATCTCTTGTTGGAAAACAAGGGGACTGGACTACTTCTCACATTGAGAAGGAACCAGTATAAATTTCCGTGTGTCTCTCTTTCCTTCTCTATTTACTTGTTAATCCGCTGCAAACACTCTTTGAAAACAGTTCAGAACTTGCTTCTGAACTAATCTTAAGTTTTGAGAAGAAAAGAACCAAGTTTTTGAGTCATACAATTCAACCCCCCCTTCTTGTGTGTGTTTTTCTCACCTTCATAGGAACATTGTTGAGTCTTTTGGTGTTGTCTACATGTTTTGACAAAACCAATGTGTTGAATAGAAGCATCTCCATGATTAGAACAATTCTTCAGTTACAAGTTTTCTCATTTGAAGCTGTTCAGAAGCTCAAAATGACATCAGAAGCTGAATGCCTCATTAGAAGCACTATAGTGGTTCAGAAGCTGAATTCAGAGTCTGATACCAGCGTTGACTTCTGTTGACTTCATCAGAAGCTGGTCTTTTTCAAGTTATTTCTACGCGAATCTTTGCGAGATATGCTAAGGTTTTATTATGGATTAATGCTTCTAGAATGCTGATTGATTTGTGGAAGATCTAATGAAGATTTGGCTCGTATTTATGAAGATCATATTGTCAGAAGAAATCTTTGATGAGATACATTGCAGAATTATATGTTTCCTAATTGAGCCTTGCATAAATTAGAAACATATCAATTCAGAAGATTTGAACCAATTTAATTCTGATTATTGGAGGTTATAAAAGGAGAGCTGCTGCTACTTTCAAGACTTACGAAATATAGAGTATTATTCAGAGAATAGAGTCTTTGTTTTAAACTTAGAGTTTTTATTTGTGCACCACTCAGTTTGAGTTGGTTTAGGATTGTTATTGAGTTGTAACTTCATTCAAAGCCTGTAGGTACGAATGAAGGTCTGTTATTGAAATTGTGTTCAAAACAGGGTAGTTTTCAAGGGTTGTTCAAGTGGCTGGGTTAGTTACTTGAATAGGAAGTTAGAGGTTTTCTAATACTCAAGAGTTGGGTAGAAATCAGACTAGGAGGAGTTTAATTGCTTAGGCTGGGAACTGGGAGTCAGTGTCTTGAGTCTTAAGGGTTAAATCCTATAGAGGATTTCCTTCCTGGATTGGTATCCCCCAGAGTAGGAGGTGTTTACTCCGAACTGGGTTAACAAACCTCTGTGCCTTCTCTAGCTTTCCTGCACTTTTATTTTGCTGCTTCTGTTTGTTTGCTTGTGCTCTGTTCTTACAATCTATTGTGCCCTGCGTATTGTTCAGAACCTGTTTGGTTCAGAACCTGGTAACTCTGTCTTATTGCCTGGCCAGAATTTCAATTGGCATCAGAGCAGCATCCTGCCTGTGTTTTTGGGTGAGATCCAGAGGAGTTAATATCTGGCAAGCATGGATAGAGAAGGAGGCTATGTCAATAGACCACCCCTACTAGATGGCACAAACTATGAGTATTGGAAGTCTAGGATGTGTGCTTTTCTAAAGTCTATTGACAGCAGGACTTGGAAAGCTGTGATTAAGGGCTGGGATCATCCAGTAGTTTTGGACAAAGATGGGAACAAGACTGAGGTTCTGAAGCCTGAAGAGGAATGGACCAAAGCTGAAGATGATATGTCACTGGGAAATTCAAAAGCTTTGAATGCAATCATTAATGGTGTGGATCAGAACATGTTCAGACTTATCAAACAATGTACTGTGGCCAAGGATGCGTAGGAAATTCTGAAAACCACTCATGAAGGAACCTCTAAGGTTAAGATATCCAGACTTCAACTTCTCAGAACAAAATTTGAGAACCTGAAGATGATGGAAGATGAATCTATTCAGGACTTCTACATGAATGTGCTGGACATGGCTAATTCCTTTGATTCTCTTGGGGGGAAGATGTCAGATGAGAAGTTAGTGAGAAAAATCCTCAGGTCCCTACCCAGAAGATTTGATATGAAGGTGACAGCAATTGAAGAGGCTCATGATATTACCACTATGAAGCTTGAGGAGCTGATTGGGTCATTGCTCAATTTTGAAACAGCCTTTTGCAAACAGACTGAGAAGAAAGGAAAAGGTGTAGCTTTTACTGTGAATTCTGAAGCTGATGATCAACAAGAGTCTGATGAGGATGATTTATCAGAAGCTCTAGTGTTGCTGGGGAAACAATTCAACAAGATTCTGAAGAATGTTGACAGAAAAGCCAAGGCCAAAGGTCAGAACTTCAGATTCAACAACAAGAAGCAACAAACTGATGTGAAAAAGACCGAGTCTGAAGAGAAAAGTAATCAAGCTAAAGGTGTGCAGTGTTATGAGTGTGAAGGTTTTGGACATATCAAAACTGAATGTCCTACTTTTCTTAAGAAGCAGAAGAAGAAGAGCCTAGCAGTTGCATGGTCTGATGATGATTCTGAAGAAGATGCTGGAAGTGAATCTGGTATGTGTGATACTGGTCTGGTTGTAAGGTCAGGAGCTATCTTGAAGAAGGAAGCTGTTTTAGAGTCTGAGACTTTTTTAGAGTCTGACTCAGTGTCTGAAGCTTCATCTGCGTCTGAAGCTGCTAAAACCTCATATGATGAACTAGCTGACAATTACAAGAAGCTATATACCAGAAGTGCTGAGGTTTGCAAACAAGTTTTGGATCAGAAGGAGACTATTTTTCAACTGGAGGCTGAAAAAGGAGAACTTCTAGTGCAGAATTCAGAATTGAAAGAAGAAGTAAACCAACTTAAATCCCAACTTGATCAGATGAAGAAGCAAGTTAGGATGATGAACTCTGCTACTGATGTGTTGGAGGAAATTTTAGATGCTCAGCAACAAGGAAAAACTGGTTTAGGTTTTGTTGATCAGACTCAGATTCCTAAACAGATGAATTTTGTTAAAAAGTTTGTTCCTGCCACTAAGACTGATGATTCTATGATTAGGACATCTAAGATGAGACCTCAGAAGCAAGCTCAGAAGAGACCTCAGATGCAAGGTCAGAAGCATGTTCAGATGCAAGGTCAGAAGCATGTTCAGATGCTACCTCAGAAGCAACCCCAGAAATTTTTTAGAAACAGAAGGAGGAGAAATCATCCATGGATCTGTCATCATTGTGGAAAGAAAGGGCATATCAAACCATTCTGCTTCACACTTTATGGCTATCCTGAACATGTTCAGTATAGAAGAGTTGAACCAGCTGCTATCAGACACAATGTTCAGAAGGTGTGGAAGCCCAAAGTTCAGAATGTAGGCCTTATAGCTCATACTTCTTTGAGAGCCACCTCAAAAGAAGACTGGTACTTTGATAGTGGGTGTTCAAGGCACATGACTGGTGTGAAGAAGCTGCTGAGCAACATCAAACCTTATTCCAGAAGTTATGTGACATTTGGAGATGGAGCAAAAGGTGAGATACTGGGTATTGGTGACTTAATCTGTGAAGGTTTACCCAAGCTTAATGATGTGCTGTTGGTGAAGGGATTGACCTCTAATCTGATCAGTATTAGCCAACTTTGTGATCAAGAATTGAAGGTTAATTTCAACAAGCAAGAGTGTTTTGTTACTGATCAAGAAGGTAAGGTTCAGATGAGAGGCTACAGATCCAAAGACAATTGTTATTTGTGGGTTTCTGAAGAAGAAAGAAGTCTGACTTCTTGTCTTATGAGCTCAGAAGAGGAAGTCAAACTCTGGCACCAGAAACTGGGACATCTGCATCTGAAAGGCATAAAGAAAATCCTAAGTACTGAAGCTATCAGAGGTGTACCTAATCTGAAGATCAATGAGGACAGTGTTTGTGGTGATTGTCAAATTGGGAAACAAACAAGAAAGTCTCATCCCAGATTAGTTCACCAGGTAACTACTAAAGTACTAGAACTTGTTCATATGGATTTAATGGGGCCTATGCAAGTAGAAAGTATTGGAGGAAAAAGGTATGCATTTGTAATGGTAGATGACTACTCAAGATTCACATGGATTAACTTTGTTAGAGAGAAGTCTGATACTTTTGAAGTGTTCAAAGATTTATGCATTCAGTTACAAAGAGAAAAGGATTGTGGTATTGTCAGAATCAGAAGTGATCATGGCAAAGAATTTGAAAACAAGAGTTTTTCAGAATTCTGTGCTTCTGAAGGTATAAAACATGAGTTCTCTGCACCTATCACACCTCAGCAAAATGGTGTAGTTGAGAGGAAGAATAGGACTTTGGCAGAATGTGCAAGAGTAATGCTGCATGCTAAGAAACTTCCATATATGTTCTGGGCTGAAGCAATGAACACAGCATGTTACATACACAATAGAGTCACTTTGAAAAAGGGAACATCATCTACTTTGTATGAACTGTGGAAAGGAAGGAAGCCTACTGTGAAATATTTTCATGTGTTTGGGAGCAGATGTTACATATTGGCTGACAGGGAAAATAGAAGAAAACTGGATCCAAAGTCTGATGAAGGCATATTTTTGGGATATTCAGTAAACAGCAGAGCCTATAGGGTGTTTAACTCAAGAACCAAAGTTGTGATGGAGAGCATAAATGTGGTTATTGATGATCTGTCTGCTGAGAATGAAAAGAATGAATCTGAAGTTATTCCAGAGTCTGAAGCCTCAGAAGAACAAACTTCAGAAGCAGAAAAGCATCTAGAGTCTGAAGAAGCAGAAGTGCATCCAGATCATGATCCTACCAATAAAGGGCCATCAATTAGAGTTCAAAAGGATCATCCTAAGGAGCTTATCATTGGGTGTTTGGATCAAGGGGTCAGAACCAGGAGATCAGACTCAGCTGCTACTGATTCTTGTCTTGTGTCTAAGTTTGAACCCAAAAATGTGAAAGAAGCCCTAACTGATGAATTTTGGATTGAAGCTATGCAAGATGAGTTGAATCAATTCAAAAGGAGTGAAGTGTGGGATCTTGTTCCAAGACCAGAAGGGCTGAATGTGATTGGCACTAAGTGGATATTCAAGAATAAAACAGATGAAAATGGTATTGTGGTCAGAAACAAGGCAAGGTTGGTTGCTCAGGGTTATACTCAAATAGAGGGATTGGATTTTGATGAAACCTTTGCACCTGTGGCCAGACTAGAGTCCATAAGACTACTATTGGGTGTATCCTGCATTCTCAAGTTCAAATTATTCCAGATGGATGTGAAGAGTGCATTTCTGAATGGATACCTGCAAGAAGAAGTGTATGTTGAACAGCCTAAGGGTTTTGTGGATCATCAGTTTCCAGATCAAGTGTACAAATTGAAGAAAGCCTTGTACGGATTGAAGCAAGCACCAAGAGCATGGTATGAAAGGCTTACTCAGTTTCTTGTTGCTCAAGGTTACATAAAAGGTGGTTCTGATAAGACATTATTTGTGAAGACTGAACAAGGAAGTCTGATGATTGCTCAGATCTATGTTGATGACATAGTTTTTGGTGGAATGTCTCAGAAGATGGTCAAACTGTTTGTTAAGCAAATGCAGTCAAAATTTGAAATGAGTTTGGTTGGCGAGCTGACATACTTTCTTGGATTGCAAGTCAAGCAAATGGAAGATACAATCTTCATTTCTCAGAGTAAATATGCCAAGAACATAGTGAAGAAATTTGGATTGGAATCTGCTGCTCATAAGAGAACACCAGCTGCTACTCATCTGAAGCTAACCAAAGATGAACATGGAGTATCAGTTGATCAAAGCCAATACAGAAGTATGATTGGGAGCTTATTGTACTTAATTGCAAGCAGGCCTGATATCACATTTGCTGTTGGAGTATGTGCAAGATACCAAGCTGATCCTAAGATGATTCATCTGACACAAGTTAAAAGGATCCTGAAGTATGTGAATAGCACAAGTGACTATGGAATCATGTATTCACTGTAGTACCCTAATTTTGTCCTAAGCATTTTAAAACAAAAAAAAAATCAAAAAAATCAAAGAGGGAGAAAAAAGTCAAAGTCAAGAGAAAAGTCAACATTTCAAAAATGCTGACTTCGCACTGCGAAGCTCACTTCGCACTGCGAAGTCTGCGATTTTTCTGCAGATTTTTGGTTTCTTTGATTTAATTCCAGAATTTGTTGCATATCATTTCCATATTTATTTTAAGCAGCATTCATGGCTATTTGGGCCAAGCAAAACCAGAATTGAAGGACTTGCCATTAATGCCAAGGTTGGAAGCTTTTTCTTCCAACCTAGCATGTGACAAGCAAGTGGGCTTGCCCTTGGGCAGCTCTTGTCCCTCCCATGTGACTTGTTAACCACCCCAAGGTTGCCAGCCACCTGCTTGAGGACTTTCCTCCTGCTTGCTCCCCCAAAACCAGTCAAACTAGCTGGATTTTCTCACTTGAAAAGCCATGAGTGCCTACCCTGTTTTTGCAGCAGCTTTTCACCCCTCACACCAGCCATAGATAGCCTTTTTCATCCCTCAATCTCTGCACATTACAGTGCACGTTTTCGTTGATCAACCATTGAGATTGCAAGGATTGATCCCCAAGCATTAGCCAATTGCAATTCAGCTTTGTTCTTCATCATTACCTTCTAGAATTGGTTGAATTTGTGGCTGAAATCAGGCTGATTCTTGCCCCTTGGCACAAGGCAAGGTTGCCTCTATCCATTAGCATTTAATGCAAAGGGATTCAGCTTGATTCTAGCCACAAATCAGCTGAATTTTGGGATTTGCTAATGATGAAATAGATTTGGTTTTGGCCTATAAATAGAAGGCATTGCCCAAGGTTTCAAACACTTCTGAAAAACTACACATAAGAGCAGAAACTCTACTCATTTCAGCTTACAAACCCTCACAAACAACCAGAAAAAAACCAACCCAACACAAAGCATCACAAAGTTCAAGTTCATCACCAATATCAAAAACCTTTATGAAAGCCTTCAACCAATTCAAATCCATTTGCAGCTGGAGCTTTGCTAAGGAGTTCTGTAAGTTTCTAAGCTTTTGTATTGCATTTTCATTGGTGTTTGCATAGCAATTTTGGTTCAAAACCTTTTGATTCTAAAAAAACCCCTTTTGAATTTCAAAGAAATCCCAAGGTTTTCAAAACACCAAAACTGGTTTGTCCAGCCTTTTTCATCCCAAAAACTCAAAGTTTTTCACTCACCTAAAAGGTCCTGAGTGTGTTCAGAAGTTGTTTCTGAACAAAAGTTCAGAAACAGCTTCTGAACTCAAAAATTCGCATGCTTCGCAGTGCGAAGTCATGGTCGCAGTGCGACCATGACAGAACTCAGAATCTGAGTTTTTGTGTCCAAATGACCATTTTTTTTTGAGGTTCTAGCCCCAGAGCTCAGAACCTAAGAGTTTTTAAACCCATGTTTTTCAAACCATAACAAGGATTTTGCACAATTTTGGCAAAATTCGCAAGTTCGTACAACATTTTGTGGATAACTTGCAAAACAAGTTATATTCTCAAACTTTCAAAACAATATGAACAAACCAGCTATGTTCATTTCAAATCAAAACTTGAACAATAAATACTGTTCATGATGTTCAAAGCTCAAACATGAACATACGCCCAAATGCGTTCGCTTTTCGCAAAATGAGACGAACTTAGGCGTTTTCTAGCAAGATTGCTAAATCTTTCCCATTTGGGTTGTCAAACCAAATGTTTTGACATACCTTGGGATTTCTAAAGAGTTCTACCCAAAAACATGAATGAAAAAGGGATGGTGTGACGTATGTCTCTCCATCGCCCCGATTGTACGAATGCGTGACGTATGTCTCGTCGCTCGGACAATCGTCATTCCTTTTTTAATATGTACAACCCTAACCAAACCAAATCTTGGCCCCTTGTGGTCAATCCAAACCTTTTGGTCCCCCGTGGCCATTAGATCCACCCCTCGACTCGTTTGAGTCACTCGGTCAATGTTCGACTCGTCCGAGTCCATTGTACCCGTTCTTGATCTCAGTGGATCAATCGAACAATCGCCCGACTCTTCGGAGTCCACTCGGTCAATGATTGACTTGTATGAGTCCATTGCACCTCTCTTGGTCCCATAGCGACCAATTCGAACCTTTTACCCTAACGGACGTACCTTTTAACAATTCTAATGCGATTCACGAACAAACGCTTAATAAGTCTCCCAAGCGCGAGCATACAAGCTACGTTTTAATCGCAAGAATTCGGTTAAAACATCGTTCATTTAAAATTAACCAACATATGTACGTTTTTCTACCAAAGAACTACGTACGCTTTGAATTCTCCGACTACCGGGAGATACGTAGGAGCAAGATCGACATCTTGTCAAGCGCAATAATAAAAAACTTTTTCTTTCTTTTCTTTCGTTTGTTTTTATCTCTTTTCCCCCCTTTATTATATTTTGACATAAATAAGCATGCGCGCAAAACATTTAAAAACAATTCAAGCTTTAGCCAAATAGAAGGTTCCCGTTGAGTACAACGGACGTGAGGGGTGCTAATACCTTCCCCTTGCGTAATCGACTCCCGAACCCGACAATGGTTACGATGACCAATCCTTATCCTCATCGTCAAAGGGTTTTATTATCGTTTCCCTTTAAACAAAAAAAAACTTAAGGGTTTATCAACGTTCCCTTTACACAAAAACTTTGGTGGCGGCTTCACAAAAGGCCCTCCGAGCGTTTACGAACGACCTCGGAGGATTTGCGCGTCTTTTTCTCAGAAAAAAAACGAGGTGCGCACAGCTGGCGACTCCACTGGGGATACTGTTCCCACTAGCGAGTCAAGCCTAACCTATTTGGCTTTTAAGCCAATTGTTTTTATTTTCTTTGCGTGCCATGCCTATTATTTTATTCATACATGTCATATTTATGCTTTATGTTTATATTTGCTTTATCTGCTTTATATTCATATCATATATATCAAATGCGGGGGTTACTTGAGTGATGTTACTCCACATTGTTCGGGTTAATGTCGGACGTGTGAGGCTCTCTACCCGAGCTTGAGAAAAAAACTAAGTTAGAAGGAGGTTGTGTGCGGAAGCCCGCGTTGACGTATGTCCGTGAGGTAGGATGTCCAACCCCGCTTAGATGAGATTTTCACGTGGAATTAATTGAAGTCATGTCGACGTATGTCCATAGACAACCCTAATTCCATGTGAGGTCTATGACTCTAAGGACCTCTTCTTAGGAGATTTCACCATTTAGAGCCTACATGTGAGGATGGGGGGAAGTTCCGAACCTTCATAAACCATACCCTTGCATAACATTTGCATTCATGAAAGTAATTTTCGCATCATTTTGCTTTATAGGAGTTTAAAAAGAACAAACAAATATTAGCAAAAAGAAATATGGATTCCGGGAAACAAAAACACGCTCGTCTTCAAGCTCAAGATTCCTAAACCAAGCACAACCGTTCCCAACAAGGTGGAGGAAGAGCTCAAGGCTAAAATTCAAGACTTAGAATTGAAGCACCTCCAAGCTTTAGGAGAAATTACTAGGACAAAGAGAGATCGTGATGAAGTATCACATTCTCTCCTAGTGTGCCAAAAACGGCTGAGGATCTCCGAAGGGAAGCGAGATTGGATAGGAGGCGGCTTGGTTAGTGCGGATGCCAACCTTGTGGCCAAGGACGAAGAGTTGGAAAGAATCTTACATTCCAACCAAGAGCTCAAGAAGTTTGGCGAACTAGCCATTGAAGCTCAACGGAAATGGAGGTTGAAATTTCAAGAGAAAAATCAACAGCTCCAAGAAGTAGTTAAAGACTACAAAGAGCAGCTTCAAGCCGAACGCGTCCAACGGCAAAGACATGAGAGCCTTTCTCATCAAGGGAGGCTAAAGTTCAATCATCTCGAAGAGGACATCAAGAAGTTCGAAGAGTACTTCGACAAGATTGCAAGAGCTCACGGGGACCACATTGCACATTTACATGATGAAATTAGAAGTGCAAGAGTCAAGCTAGACCAGCGCAAGGAAGTGATTGAGTATGTATGGCAAGACGCCACCCGATTAAGTGAGGATTTCACTAAATTGGTTGCATTCTCAAATTTGGTAATCACCCAACTTCCAAAGAGGCTAGCGGAGGCCGAGATGGTCATGCCCTACTTTGTCATCCCTATGGAGATCCAGAAGTTTATGAAGTTCTGCAAGGACACCATAGATTTCTATAAGGAGGAAATGAGCAAAGCCGAGAAGCGAGCGGCTATTTGATTTGTAATAGCATTAGTTACACTTTGTAAACAAATGTTATTTAATCAAATATATTTTTGAAGTATAATCAATTTCCCGGTCTTTAATATTCCGAATTTGCTAATATTAACTGTGCACCTTTAAACTCCTCCATAAAGCAAAATAAAAAAAAAACGCATATTTTGCATACTCATCGCATACATACATCCACATGCATCTTCATGCATCTTTTTCAAAAAAAAAAAACTCATTCATTTCCCTAAAAACAGTTCAAAGCAATCATAGCCCGAAAACCCCGAAAGCCCTCGGTCCAAGAACCAGATCTTCAACACTCGTACGGAACACGAGCTAACAAACAAAGGATCATGGACAATTTGGAACAAACTCAAGCGGCTTTGAGAGAAGAGGTTGATGGAATGAAGGGAAAGATGGATCAGATGCTAGAATTAATGCAAGTTCTATCAGCACGAGAAAGTAACCCTCGCCCAACAACGGATGCATCCAATGTGCAATGGCCTCCTTATGGCTTACCCCTAAATTATACCCCACCATTCGAAAATGAGGGCCAAGGACCACCTCCACCACCGCTCACAATCCCCGTAAGGAATGAAGAGCGTCGTCCTCCAGGAACTTCCACTACTCAGCATGAGGCGATTCCCCATGATGTGGAAAATATTCAGCCAAGGCAATCTGCTCCCGACACCACCCACCAAGACAATGATACCACCCAAATGTATCGAGTTTTGGAAGAAAGGTTGAAAGCTGTCGAAGGGTTCAGCTCATACGGTGCCAACAACGCCTTAGATATGTGCCTAGTGCCCGACGTGGTAATCCCTCCGAAGTTCAAAGCACCGGACTTCGAGAAATACAAAGGAATTCAATGCCCTCGGAACCATTTAAGGATGTTCTGTAGGAAGATGGCAGCTTACGCAATGAACGAGAAACTCATGGTGCATGTGTTTCAAGACAGTTTAAGCGGAGCGTCCTTGGATTGGTACATGCAGCTCGAGCGTACCCATGTCCAAACTTGGAAGGATCTAGCCGATGCCTTCCTAAAGCAATACAAATATAATTTGGACATGGCTCCAAATAGGATGCAACTACAAAACCTCCTACAAAGAAGCAACGAGTCCTTCAAGGAGTACGCTCAGCGGTGGAGAGAACTAGCTTCTCGTGTACAACCACCACTATTGGAAAGAGAGCTTGTCGACACCTTTATGGGCACACTTCAAGGCCCATATTACGACAAGATGATTGGAAGCACGTCTGCCGGTTTCTCCGATCTAGTCATGGTTGGTGAAAGAATAGAGGACGGAGTAAAGAGAGTAAAAATCCAAGGCTCTCTAGAAGCTCAAAGTGGAGCTAGAAAACCCCCCAGCAACTTTCACAAAAAGAAAGAGGGGGAGACGAACGCTATTCTAGTGGGACCATCTTGCCCACCACCAAGTCAAATGCCTCACTACCACTATCCTTATGTGGCAGCAGCAACGGCTCAAGGGCGTTACTCACCTCAAGTGATTCCCGCAACTCCACCTCGACAACCGGTAGTATTGCCTCAAAATCAACAGCAACAACAACAAGGCGGATACCCATCAAGGAATCAAGCAAGCTCGAGGAACAGTTATTATAATAGGCAGTTTGATCCTGTGCCTATGTCTTATGGTCAAATCTTGCCATACCTAATCCAAAAAGGTATGGTCGAACCAAGACTACTACCACCAATGTCGCCACCATATCCACATTGGTACGACGCAAATGCCAAATGTGACTACCACGCAGGAACCGTGGGGCACGATGTCGAAAACTGTAGAGTTTTCAAACACAAGGTGCAGGATCTTATTGACAAGAAGCTGTTATCCTTCAAAGAGGAGAACCCCAATGTAAAGAATAACCCATTGCCGGGGCATGCGGGTCCCTCTGTAAATGTGGTGGAGGAACAAGAGGACTTTGGTCCAGTCAAAAGGGTAGCCAATGTTAAGACTCCCCTGTCAACTATAAGGGAGCGTTTAACCGGCTTTGGTTTGTTCGAGGAAACGCACGCCAACTGTGAAGCCTGCAAGGTCAACCCGAACGAGTGCGAAGAGTTGAAGAGCTGTCTTCAAGAGCTAATGGACCAAGGTTGGATCCAAATTGGCTATATAAGGGATGGCACGGACGTTGCTACCTTAGAGTCTAACGGCCCAAAACCTCTCGAAATCCCATACCAAAGGAGAGAGGTACCAATGCCAATACAACCCATAACATTCCATGTACCTGCACCCTTCTCTTTTGAAAGCACAAAGAGGGTACCATGGAATTACCAACCTGTGGCCTATGTGGAAGGAAAACCACTAGCCAAAATTGAGCCCAGCATCACTAACATTACCGGTGTTGGAGGAATAACTAGAAGTGGTAGAGTCTTCGCTCCGAAAGAACTCGGGAAGACGCCAGCCGTACTACCAAGAGAACCGCTCAAAGAAAAGAGCGTGGAGGAAGAAGAGAACCAAGCAGGGCCTTCTCAAAAGACAATCCCGCAAAAAGAGGCCGAAGAGTTCCTAAGGATAATCCAAAAGAGCGAGTATAAAATCATTGACCAGCTAGGTCAAACTCCCTCCAAGATCTCCATGTTATCCTTACTACTAAGCTCGGAAGCACACCGAGAAGCACTGCTGCGGATCCTCAGTGAGGCACATGTCACCAAGGACATTCCTGTGGACCAATTCGACGGGATAGTCGGAAATATTACCTCAAGTAGGTACTTGGGTTTCAATGGCGATGAGCTACCCGACGAGGGGCACATTCATAACCGCGCCTTACATATCTCCGTGAAATGCATGGACCACATCCTCTCGAGAGTGCTAGTGGACACGGGGTCATCATTGAATGTCATGCCCAAGACTACCCTCATCAAGCTATCATGTGAAGGGACAGTAATGAAGCCCAGCGCCTTGGTCGTAAAAGCTTTCGATGGGTCAAGAAGAGCCGTTATAGGGGAGATCGACTTACCAGTCCAAATCGGACCTAAGGTTTTCACCATAACCTTCCAAGTCATGGATATTAATCCAACATACAGTTGTCTTCTCGGACGACCATGGATTCATGCAGCCGGAGCCATTACCTCTACCCTGCACCAGAAACTGAAGTTCATCATTGATAATCAAATGATTGTAGTTTCCGGGCAAGAGGACATGATGGTAAGCCATCTCTCATCTTTCCGTTATATAGAAACGGATGAAGAAGCTGTGGATGTCCCATTCCAATCTTTGGAAGTGGCGAATGTCGTGACATTGAGCTCGAAGCCCAAGGAAGAGGTTAGGACAGCCATGTCATCATGGAGGGCGATAAGAGAGGCCCTAGAAGAAAGCCGACCCACCGGATGGGGCAAGTTAGTGGACCTACCGGAGAAGAAGAATCGCTTCGGGTTGGGGTATCATCCATCAGCCGAAACTTTCTCAAAGCCTCCAAAGCAAGGGATCCTCCCCATTTCATAAACATTCATCAGTGCGGGGTTTATCCATGAAGAGCAAGTGGCTCTACTTGAAGACGTAGATGAAGACGTGCCTGATTTGGTGTACCGTTGCGCTTCGGATGAAGCTTTGAATAATTGGAGGGCTATCGCAATTCCCGAGATCATTACCAGGATCAAGTAATAAACCATGTTTGTTTGTTTGTACTTTTAAAAAAAAAAAATCAAAAATCATTTAGCTCTGCCCAAGGCAAATGATTAGTCGTGTGGGGCCCCCATGTTTTAAAAATATTTTCAATCATGAATAAAAGCACTCTTTTATGTTCATTTGAGTCTTTTTCTTTTTGCATTTGTTTTAAAAAAAAAATTTCTACAAAAAGCCTAAAAAAAATCATACTCATGCAGATCTACACATCCACCCTCCAAAAACAACACTTCCTTAAACCCTTATGACTTCGATTTCCCAATTAATCAAACGGAAGAGGATGAAGAGGACGATTATGAACCGCCTGAAGAATTGTCCAGACTTGCAAATCAAGGGGATAGGGTAATACAACCTCACCAAGAATCAGTTGAAAAGGTCAACTTGGGGACCGAAGAGGATAAGAAAGAGGTCAAGATAGGAGCCTCCCTGCACGAGGATGTGAAAGGAAAACTGATTAAGCTTCTGCAAGAGTACGTCGTATTCGCTTGGTCGTATCAAGACATGCCGGGTTTAGACCCTAACATCGTTGTACACAAGCTGCCACTCAAGCCGGAATGCCCGCCAGTGAAGCAGAAATTGAGAAGAACTCGACCCGATATGGCTCTCAAGATCAGAGAGGAGGTCAAAAAGCAATTCGATGCCGGCTTCTTAGCCGTAACCAAGTATCCAACATGGGTTGCAAACATTGTGCCAGTTCCGAAGAAGGATGGCAAGGTGAGAATGTGTGTGGATTATCGGGACTTGAATAGAGCAAGCCCAAAGGACGATTTCCCACTACCACACATCGACATATTGGTGGACAACACAGCCCAATTCTCAGTCTTTTCCTTTATGGATGGCTTCTCGGGCTATAACCAAATCAAGATGGCTCCAGAGGACATGGAGAAAACTACGTTCATCACTCCATGGGGGACATTCTGCTATAAGGTAATGCCTTTCGGATTAACAAATGCCGGGGCAACATACCAAAGAGCAATGGTGACTCTTTTCCATGACATGATCCATAAGGAAATAGAGGTCTACGTCGACGACATGATTGCCAAATCCCAAACGGAGGAGGATCATCTAGTCCATCTACAAAAGCTTTTTGAACGCCTAAGAAAGTTCAAGCTGCGCTTAAATCCTAACAAGTGCACATTTGGCGTTAGATCCGGGAAGTTATTGGGCTTCATTGTCAGCCAAAGAGGTATCGAAGTGGATCCTGATAAGGTAAAGGCCATCCAAGAAATGCCAGCGCCAAATACCGAGAAAGAAGTCCGGGTTTTCTTAGGAAGATTGAACTACATCGCCAGGTTCATCTCACACATGACAGCTACCTGCGAACCAATCTTCAAACTGCTAAGGAAAAACCAAGCCGTTCATTGGAATGAGGATTGCCAAGAGGCGTTTGACAAGATCAAACAATACCTGCAAGAACCACCAATTTTAATACCTCCGGTTCCGGGTAAACCCCTCATCTTATACCTAACCGTACTTGAAGGATCAATGGGTTGTGTGTTAGGACAACAAGATGAAACGGGAAGAAAAGAGCACGCAATCTACTACCTAAGCAAGAAGTTTACCGACTGTGAAACAAGGTATACTTCACTTGAAAAGACTTGCTGCGCTTTAGCATGGGCTGCTCGACGCCTAAGGCAATACATGTTGACCCATACAACTTGGTTGATATCAAAGATGGATCCCATCAAGTACATCTTCGAAAAACCTGCCCTCACAGGGAAGATAGCCCGTTGGCAAATGCTGCTGTCTGAGTACGACATCCAATATGTTGCTCAAAAAGCCATCAAAGGGAGTGTTTTATCCGAGCACCTTGCTCACCAACCATTGGAGGATTATCAGCCCATACACTTCGACTTCCCAGACGAAGATGTCGTAGCTTTGAATGACGAAAAGGTCACAAGCAAGGATGAAGGGCCAGAACCGAAAGCTCAATGGAAGCTCGCTTTCGACGGCGCCTCAAATGCCATGGGGCACGGGATCGGAGCAGTTTTAATCTCCCCAAGAAATGGATACCAACCCTTGACAGCAAGATTATGCTTTGACTGCACCAATAACATGGCAGAATACGAAGCGTGTATCCTAGGCCTCGAAGCAGCAATTGATCTAAGGATCAAAAACCTTGAAGTATACGGTGATTCAGCCTTGGTCATCTATCAAGTCAAAGGAGAATGGGAAACAAAACATCCCAATTTAATTCCCTACCGAGCCCGGGTTGTAGAGTTGATTAAGCATTTTGATGAAATCAGCTTCCATCACATACCTCGAGAAGAAAACCAGGTGGCGGATGCTTTGGCTACATTATCATCAATGTACCAAGTAAATTCCTACAATGAAGCACCAATCATAAGGATGGATCGTAGAGACAAACCAGTTGTATGTGCATCAGTCGAAGAGGGACTTGACGACAAACCTTGGTTCTACGACATCAAGCGATATCTTGAAGAGCAAGAGTATCCAGACAATGTCTCGCACACCGACAAGAGGACCCTCAGAAGATTGGCATCCCAGTTCTTCCTCAGTGGAAATACCCTCTACAAAAGAAACTATGACATGGTCCTGCTCAGATGTGTGGATAAACATGAAGCGGACATGCTCATCAAAGAAATCCACGAGGGATCTTTTGGAACCCATGCTAATGGGCATGCAATGGCAAAGAAAATCTTAAGGGCGGGCTACTATTGGTTAACCATGGAAGCTGACTGTTTCCACTATGCCAAGACTTGTCACAAGTGCCAGATTTACGCCGACAAGGTGCATGTACCACCAACTACACTGAATGTCATGACTTCACCTTGGCCATTCTCTATGTGGGGCATAGACATGATTGGAATGATCGAGCCCAAAGCGTCAAATGGACATCGCTTCATCCTCGTTGCCATCAACTACTTCACCAAATGGGTAGAAGAAGCTTCGTATGCAAACGTAACCAAACAAGTGGTAGCCCGATTCATCAAGAAGGAAATCATTTGCCGTTACGGCACTCCCCACAAAATCATCAGGGATAATGGGGCAAACCTAAACAACAAGACAATGAAGGAGTTGTGCAAAGATTTCAAGATTGAGCACCATAATTCCTCCCCTTACCGACCAAAGATGAACGGTGCGGTAGAAGCAGCCAATAAGAACATGAAGAAGATCATCCAAAAGATGGTGACAACCTATAAGGATTGGCATGAGATGCTTCCCTTTGCGTTACATGGCTACAGAGCAGCCATTCGCACTTCAACTGGGGCAACCCCTTTCTCCTTAGTATACGACATGGAAGCTGTGCTCCCCGTAGAGGTGGAAATTCCTTCGTTAAGGGTCTTGATGGAAACCAAGCTAGAAGAAGCGGAATGGATCCAAACAAGGTTAGACCAACTGAATCTCATAGAGGAAAAGCGTCTGACGGCAATATGTCACGGACAACTCTATCAAAGGAGACTCAAGAGGGCATTCGACAAGAAGGTCGGTCCTCGAGAATTCAAAGAAGGAGACCTAGTGCTCAAGAAGATATTACCTATCCATAAAGATCCCCGAGGGAAGTGGACTCCTAGCTATGATGGGCCGTATGTGGTAAAGAAAGCTTTCTCAGGCGGAGCCCTGATCATCACCACTATGGACGGAGAAGAGTTCCCACTCTCAATAAATTCCGATGCAGTCAAGAGGTATTATGCCTAAGAAAAAAAAAGAGAAAGGAGAAAAAAAAAGAAAGCTCGCTAAATTGAAAACCTGAAAGGGCGGTTTAGGCAATAGAGAGCGTCCTGCTAGATCGAAAACCTGAAAAGGCGGTCTAGGTAAAAATTAAGGACATCAAAAAAGGAAATACACCCCGGTGGACTGAAAACTCGAAAGAGCGATCCAGGCAAAAGTTAGGGGTTAACAAAAGAAGAAAGGCAATGACTGCAGCATCCAAGCTCCGGACAAGATTCAAGAGGAGAGGAATCGGTCTCGTCAGCATCTTCCAAAAAAAAAACAAAATCTCGAAGTCATAAGGAAATAGCATGTGTTGTGCCAAAACCAACAATTTTCTTTTTGTTTTTTTCTTTTTCTTGTCTATCTCCATCTCACTTTTCACTTTGTGTATTTTTTACCCATTCAAGAGGTCAAATCTGCATTGAATAAATTTCCTTTTGTTATTTTATGTTCTCAGTAGCACATAAGATTTTGTTTTATTCATGATGAAAATGCATTAAAACATGGGAAATAAACAGAAAATTTCTTCCAAAAAGGGAAAACAAACAAACATGGCTTTATTTTGAATCTTCGTGAATTCCGAAAGAATTGCGGTAATTCCCACCAAAATATTGCACCAAAAGACTTAGGCTCTTCAGCAAAGGCAAGTGCGTAACTCACGGCACGCGGAGCGCAATAGCCCCAAGGGTCAAGAGGAACATAAATCCCCAGTAAGCACCCTAAAACATCCAAACACCAACCAAGGCTGGATATCGATCATGCTTCCAAAATGATCCTTATATCCCCATAAGCCAAACCTCATTGATATTCCCCAGGGAGTCTCAACCCCAAACAAAAGTCCAATCATTATTGGCAAACCCACACAAATCTTCGGGCCAGGCCCGAACTACACCGGTTTTGATCCCATTTGGGTATGTAGGCAAAGGACCTTGTCCTTCCAAACCAACCAACCAACAAAACAAAAAAAGAGAGAGTTCAATCGTCATTGGCACAACCACAACCAAGACCGACTTTGCTCGGCACCCAACCAGCATCCCACATATCATGCATAACATAATTCATGCATCATGTCATTTTCATTCATGCATGCATATACAAATCATTCATACACGTGCATTTCACAAATCATGTCATGCATCCTCAACAAAGATTCTCCAGTGAGTATCACATATTCACCAACATCCATCAACAGTTAAGTAAGCGTTCCCCAGTGAACCTCCTTCACTAACTGTCCCCTATTCCCCAGCAGGAATCTTTGTTTGAGTCCACCTCATATCATATTACATTGCATATCACCGCATATCATACTGCATAACATGCATCATACAATCATGTTTTCCAGTTCAACCAGGGGCACCTATTTAGGGTAAGACCACAGCTCGTTAGGAATCGACCTTCAGTGAAAGTGCCTGAATAAGATTACCTAGCTTAGGTATCGACCTCTAGTGAAAGTGCCTAGATGAGATCACCTCCCCCAGTGTATCGACCTTCAGTGTTAGCGGCTGAATAAGATCACAGCTCGTTAGGAATCGACCTTCAGTGAAAGTGCCTGAATAAGATTACCTAGCTTAGGTATCGACCTCTAGTGAAAGTGCCTAGATGAGATCACCTCCCCCAGTGTATCGACCTTCAGTGTTAGCGGCTGAATAAGATCACAGCTCGTTAGGAATCGACCTTCAGTGAAAGTGCCTGAATAAGATTACCTAGCTTAGGTATCGACCTCTAGTGAAAGTGCCTAGATAAGATCACCTCCCTCAATGTTCGACCTCTAGTGAAAGTGCCTAGATAAGGTCACCTCCCTCAGTGTTCGACCTCTAGTGAAAGCGCCTAGATAAGATCACTTCCCCTTTAGGAATCTACCTTCAGTGAAAGTGCCTGAATAAGATTACCTAGCTCAGGAATCAACCTCTAGTGAAAGTGCCTAGATAAGATTACCTTCATCCCCCAGTGGATCTACCTCCAGTGTTAGCGGCTGGATACGATCAACCTTTTCCAACCATTGCATTTGCATTCCGCGAAGGACAAAATTCGGGTCCTTCTTTTTTTTACTTAATTGATCTTCGCAAAGAGTTCATGAGATGCCCTCGGCACTCACGCACTCTATGCGAAGACACAATTAAGTAGGGGCAGTTGTAGTACCCTAATTTTGTCCTAAGCATTTTAAAACAAAAAAAAATCAAAAAAATCAAAGAGGGAGAAAAAAGTCAAAGTCAACAAAAGTCAACAAAAAAGTCAACATTTCAAAAATGCTGACTTCGCACTGCGAAGTCTGCGATTTTTCTGCAGATTTTTGGTTTCTTTGATTTAATTCCAGAATTTGTTGCATATCATTTCCATATTTATTTTAAGCAGCATTCATGGCTATTTGGGCCAAGCAAAACCAGAATTGAAGGACTTGCCATTAATGCCAAGGTTGGAAGCTTTTTCTTCCAACCTAGCATGTGACAAGCAAGTGGGCTTGCCCTTGGGCAGCTCTTGTCCCTCCCATGTGACTTGTTAACCACCCCAAGGTTGCCAGCCACCTGCTTGAGGACTTTCCTCCTGCTTGCTCCCCCAAAACCAGTCAAACTAGCTGGATTTTCTCACTTGAAAAGCCATGAGTGCCTACCCTGTTTTTGCAGCAGCTTTTCACCCCTCACACCAGCCATAGATAGCCTTTTTCATCCCTCAATCTCTGCACATTACAGTGCACGTTTTCGTTGATCAACCATTGAGATTGCAAGGATTGATCCCCAAGCATTAGCCAATTGCAATTCAGCTTTGTTCTTCATCATTACCTTCTAGAATTGGTTGAATTTGTGGCTAAAATCAGGCTGATTCTTGCCCCTTGGCACAAGGCAAGGTTGCCTCTATCCATTAGCATTTAATGCAAAGGGATTCAGCTTGATTCTAGCCACAAATCAGCTGAATTTTGGGATTTGCTAATGATGAAATAGATTTGGTTTTGGCCTATAAATAGAAGGCATTGCCCAAGGTTTCAAACACTTCTGAAAAACTACACATAAGAGCAGAAACTCTACTCATTTCAGCTTACAAACCCTCACAAACAACCAGAAAAAAACCAACCCAACACAAAGCATCACAAAGTTCAAGTTCATCACCAATATCAAAAACCTTTGTGAAAGCCTTCAACCAATTCAAATCCATTTGCAGCTGGAGCTTTGCTAAGGAGTTCTGTAAGTTTCTAAGCTTTTTTATTGCATTTTCATTGGTGTTTGCATAGCAATTTTGGTTCAAAACCTTTTGATTCTAAAAAAACCCCTTTTGAATTTCAAAGAAATCCCAAAGGTTTTCAAAACACCAAAACTGGTTTGTCCAGCCTTTTTCATCCCAAAAACTCAAAGTTTTTCACTCACCTAAAAGGTCCTGAGTGTGATCAGAAGTTGTTTCTGAACAAAAGTTCAGAAACAACTTCTGAACTCAAAAATTCGCATGCTTCGCAGTGCGAAGTCATGGTCGCAGTGCGACCATGACAGAACTCAGAATCTGAGTTTTTGTGTCCAAATGACCATTTTTTTTTAGGTTCTAGCCCCAGAGCTCAGAACCTAAGAGTTTTTAAACCCATGTTTTTCAAACCATAACAAGGATTTTGCACAATTTTGGCAAAATTCGCAAGTTCGTACAACATTTTGTGGATAACTTGCAAAACAAGTTATATTCTCAAACTTTCAAAACAATATGAACAAACCAGCTATGTTCATTTCAAATCAAAACTTGAACAATAAATATTGTTCATGATGTTCAAAGCTCAAACATGAACATACGCCCAAATGCGTTCGCTTTTCGCAAAATGAGACGAACTTAGGCGTTTTCTAGCAAGATTGCTAAATCTTTCCCATTTGGGTTTTCAAACCAAATGTTTTGACATACCTTGGGATTTCTAAAGAGTTCTACCCAAAAACATGAATGAAAAAGGGATGGTGTGACGTATGTCTCTCCATCGCCCCGATTGTACGAATGCGTGACGTATGTCTCGTCGCTCGGACAATCGTCATTCCTTTTTTAATATGTACAACCCTAACCAAACCAAATCTTGGCCCCTTGTGGTCAATCCAAACCTTTTGGTCCCCCGTGGCCATTAGATCCACCCCTCGACTCGTTTGAGTCACTCGGTCAATGTTCGACTCGTCCGAGTCCATTGTACCCGTTCTTGATCTCAGTGGATCAATCGAACAATCGCCCGACTCTTCGGAGTCCACTCGGTCAATGATTGACTTGTATGAGTCCATTGCACCTCTCTTGGTCCCATAGCGACCAATTCGAACCTTTTACCCTAACGGACGTACCTTTTAACAATTCTAATGCGATTCACGAACAAACGCTTAATAAGTCTCCCAAGCGCGAGCATACAAGCTACGTTTTAATCGCAAGAATTCGGTTAAAACATCGTTCATTTAAAATTAACCAACATATGTACGTTTTTCTACCAAAGAACTACGTACGCTTTGAATTCTCCGACTACCGGGAGATACGTAGGAGCAAGATCGACATCTTGTCAAGCGCAATAATAAAAAACTTTTTCTTTCTTTTCTTTCGTTTGTTTTTATCTCTTTTCCCCCCTTTATTATATTTTGACATAAATAAGCATGCGCGCAAAACATTTAAAAACAATTCAAGCTTTAGCCAAATAGAAGGTTCCCGTTGAGTACAACGGACGTGAGGGGTGCTAATACCTTCCCCTTGCGTAATCGACTCCCGAACCCGACAATGGTTACGATGACCAATCCTTATCCTCATCGTCAAAGGGTTTTATTATCGTTTCCCTTTAAACAAAAAAAAACTTAAGGGTTTATCAACGTTCCCTTTACACAAAAACTTTGGTGGCGGCTTCACAAAAGGCCCTCCGAGCGTTTACGAACGACCTCGGAGGATTTGCGCGTCTTTTTCTCAGAAAAAAAAACGAGGTGCGCACGTTCACACAGTTCAAGTTCAGAACTGATGGGATTTTGTGATGCTGACTGGGCTAGAAGTGCTGATGACAGGAAGAGTACCTCAGGAGGTTGTTTCTTTTTGGGAAATAACTTGGTTTCATGGTTCAGCAAGAAACAATATTGTGTTTCATTGTCAACTGTTGAAGCTGAGTATATTGCTTCTAGGAGTAGTTGTTCACAACTGGTTTGGATGAAACAGATGTTGGAGGAGTACAACATGAAACAAGGAACCATGACCTTATTTTGTGACAATTTGAGTGCTATCAACATCTCTAAGAACCCAATTCAGCACAGCAGAACTAAACACATTGATATCAGACATCATTTTATCAGAAATCTTGTGGAGGACAAGATTATTCAGCTGGAACATGTGGTCACTGAAGAACAAGTTGCTGACATTTTCACAAAGGCCTTAGATGCTAAGCAATTTGAGAATTTGAGGAGTAAGTTAGGAGTGTGTTTGCATGAAGAATTATAGCAATTACTGCAAACTGGATGTGAGGAAGATAGAGTACCTGCCAGTTGTGCTCATGCTGAGTGTGATCCTGCTTCTGAGTCTGATATGTTTTCAAGGATCTGTGTTACTTGTGTAGTTTTTGAAATTCTGGCCAGGCAAAACTAAGAGAATACCAGGTTCTGAACCAAACAGGTTCTGAACAAAATGCAGGGCACAATAAAATGCTAAAACAGAGCACAAGTAAACACAATGCAAGAGCAGAAAATAAAGTGCAGGAAAGCTAAAGAACACACAGGGTTTGTTAACCCAGTTCGGAGTAAACACCTCCTACTCTGGGGGATACCAATCCAGGAAGGAAATCCACTATTGGATTTAATCCTTAAGACTCAGACACTGACTCCCAGTTCCTATCCCAAGCAATTAACCTCCACCTAGTAAGACTTCTACCCAACTCTGAGTAATAGACTCCACTATCTTCCTATTCAAGTAACTAAACCCAGTTACTGAAACCCTTAATCAAAGACACTCTGTTTTTCAGAAAAACTTCAAAAACACAAAGACTTCATTCGTACCTAAAGGCTTAGAATGAATCACAACACTATAAAACTCTAAACCAACTCAAAACATATGAGTGGTGCACAATAAACTCTAAGTTAAAACACAGACTCAATTTTCTGATTTTCTAACTCTCTAAATCGTAAGTCTTCAATAGCCAAGCTCCTCCTTTTATAATCTTCAGCAAGCCTCTTAATTATGCTCCAAATCTTCTGAATTGATTTGTTACTGGAATAAGATTGTTCCAATAAAGTAACAAATAAAACTGCATCAAATCTTTGAAAGATTTAAAACAGAAAATATGAATTTTCATAACTTTGAACCAAATCTTCAAAGATATCTTCTCCAATTAAACCAGCCTTCTAGAAGCAATTATACAAAGATAATTCCTTGCTAAATCTCCCAAGATACGCGCAAAAACAATCCAGCAAACCCAGCTTCTGATGTGGTCAACAGAAGTCAACGCTGGCTTCAGAACCTGAAACTGCTACTGAACTGCTACAGTGCTTCTGAAGAGCATTTCAGCTTCTGATGTAGATTTTAGCTTCTGAATGGCTTCAAATGAGAAAACTTGTAACTGAAGAAAAGTTCATCATAAGGAAAAGCTTCTATCCCATACTTTGGTTTTGCCAAACAATGCAGCCAACACTTAAAGACTCAACAATCTCCCCCTTTGGCAAATTTTTGGCTAAAACCAACCAAGTTCTTCAATCTCCCTTATAATCAACTCAGCAATGAAGAACTCCACAAAAATATATCACAGCATAAACATAAGCAGCGGACACAGCTATGAAAAACACAAACCAGCTTCAGTTCTACATAACAGCTACTGAAGCACACATAACCAAGTACTGATCAACTTCTGATCACAACCATGGTATCAGAGCTACTCCAAGGTATCAGAGCTACTGATCAACTCTTGATCATCACAAACACTCCCCCTTACTTCTGAATCTCCACAACACTCCCCCTGCAACTCAGCTTCTCACACAAACTCCCCCTTACTACTGAACTACAGAGAAACAAGGTATCAGAGCATATCAGAAGCACACTTCAGGATCACAAAAACACTCAGGATCAAAACAACCTTGTACTCCCCCTGAGACACATATTCCCCCTTGGTCATATCTGGACATATAATGCTTTGGTTTCAGAGCAAAACACCTTCTGAATCAAAGACACATATATCTGAAATGCAGCAATACATCTTCTAACTCTTGGTATCAGAGCCAACAGAGCCAACACATTGCATAAGATTTTCTCCCCCTTTTTAGCCATAAAATTCTGACAAATCATAGTCTTCAAATAGGGAATAAAATCAAAACAGGTAGCACAGATCCTTGAAAACTTGTTAGATTCAGACTCAGGTTCAGGATCACACTTAGCATAGGCACAACTGGCAGGTACTCCATCTTCCTCACATCCAGTTTGCAGTAATTGCTATAAGTCTTCATGTAAGCACACTCCTAACTTGCTTCTCAGATTCTCAAACTGTTTAGCATCCAAGGCCTTTGTGAATATGTCAGCAACTTGTTCTTCAGTAGCTACATGTTCCAGCTGAATAATCTTGTCCTCCACAAGGTTTCTGATAAAATGATGCCTGATGTCTATGTGTTTGGTTCTGCTGTGCTGAATTGGATTCTTAGAGATGTTGATGGCACTCAAATTGTCACAGAACAATGTCATAGTTCTTTGTTTAATGTTGTACTCCTCCAGCATCTGCTTCATCCACACCAATTGTGAGCAACTACTTCCAGCAGCAATATATTCAGCCTCAGCAGTTGACAATGACACACAGTTTTGCTTCTTGCTAAACCATGAAATTAAGTTATTTCCCAAAAAGAAACAACCTCCTGAGGTGCTCTTCCTGTCATCAGCACTTCCAGCCCAGTCAGCATCACAATATCCCATCAGTTCAGAACTTGAACTGTGTGAATACATGATTCCATAGTCACTTGTGCTATTCACATACTTTAGGATCCTTTTAACTTGTGTCAGATGACTCATCTTAGGATCAGCTTGATATCTTGCACATACTCCAACAGCATAAGTGATATCAGGTCTGCTTGCAGTTAAATACAATAAGCTCCCAATCATGCTTCTGTACTGACTTTGATCAACTGATACTCCATGTTCATCTTTGGTTAGCTTCAGATGAGTAGCAGCTGGTGTCCTCTTATGAGCAGCTGATTCCATTCCAAACTTCTTCACTATGTTCTTGGCATACTTACTTTGAGAAATGAAGATTGTATCTTCCATTTGTTTGACTTGTAACCCAAGAAAGTATGTCAGCTCACCAACTAGGCTCATTTCAAATTCTGACTGCATCTGCTGAACAAACAATTTGACCATCTTCTGAGACATCCCTCCAAACACTATATCATCCACATAAATCTGAGCTATCATCAGATTCCCATCTTCATCTTTCACAAACAAAGTCTTATCAGAACCTCCTTTTCTGTAACCTTGAGCCACAAGAAACTGAGTCAGCCTGTCATACCATGCTCTTGGTGCTTGCTTCAATCCATATAAAGCTTTCTTCAACTTGAACACATGATCAGGAAACTTAGGATCCACAAAACCCTTAGGTTGTTCAACATACACTTCTTCTTGCAGATACCCATTCAGAAATGCACTCTTTACATCCATCTGGAATAGCTTAAACTTGAGAATGCAGGATACACCCAACAGTAGTCTTATGGACTCTAGTCTTGCCACAGGTGCAAAGGTCTCATCAAAATCAAGTCCCTCAACTTGAGTATAGCCTTGAGCAACCAACCTTGCCTTGTTTCTGACTACAGTACCACTTTCATCTGTTTTATTCTTGAATATCCACTTAGTGCCAATCACATTCAGTCCTTCTGGTCTTGGAACTAGATCCCACACTTCACTCCTTTTGAATTGATTCAACTCATCTTGCATTGCTTCAATCCAAAATTCATCAGTCAGGGCTTCTTTCACATTCTTGGGTTCAAACTTGGACACAAAACATGAATCAGTAGCAGCAGCATCTGATCTCCTGGTTCTGACACCTTGATCTAAGCTTCCAATGATTAAGTCTTTAGGATGATCCTTCTGAACTCTAATTGATGGCCCTTTACCATTAGGAACTTGATCTGGTTGATCTTCTGCTTCTTCAGACTCTGAATGCTTTTCTGCTTCTGAGGTTTGTTCTTCTGATACTTCAGACTCTGGAACAACTTCAGGTTCATTCTTTTCATTCTCAGCAGACAAATCATCAATAACCACATTTATGGACTCCATCACAACCTTGGTTCTGGAATTAAACACCCTATAAGCTCTGCTGTTCACTGAATAACCCAGGAATATGCCCTCATCAGACTTAGGATCCAGTTTTCTTCTGTTTTCCCTGTCAGCCAAAATGTAGCATCTGCTCCCAAACACATGGAAATACTTCACAGTTGGTTTTCTTCCTTTCCATAATTCATACAAAGTACAAGTGGTTCCCTTCTTCAGAGTGACTCTATTATGGATATAGCATGCAGTGTTCATGGCTTCAGCCCAAAACATATATGGCAGCTTCTTAGCATGCAGCATAACCCTTGCACATTCTGCTAAAGTCCTGTTCTTCCTCTCAACTACACCATTTTGCTGAGGTGTGATAGGTGCAGAGAATTCATGTTTTATTCCTTCAGAAGCACAGAATTCTGAAAAACTCTTGTTTTCAAATTCCTTGCCATGATCACTTCTGATTCTGACAATACCACAGTCCTTTTCTCTTTGTAATTGAGTACATACGTCTTTAAACACTTCAAAAGTATCAGACTTCTCTCTAACAAAGTTGATCCATGTGTATCTTGAGTAGTCATCTACCATTACAAAAGCATATCTCTTGCCTCCAATACTTTCTACTTGCATAGGCCCCATCAAATCCATATGAACAAGTTCTAGTACTTTAGTAGTTACCTGGTGAACTAATCTGGGATGAGACTTTCTTGTTTGTTTACCAATCTGACAATCACCACAAACACTGTCCTCATTGATCTTCAGATTAGGCACACCTCTGATAGCTTCAGTACTTAGGATTTTCTTCATGCCTTTCAGATGCAGATGACCTAACTTCTGGTGCCAGAGCTTGACTTCCTCTTCTGAGCTCATAAGACAAGAAGTCAAACTTCTTTCTTCTTCAGAAATCCACAAGTAACAATTGTCTTTGGATCTGCAGCCTCTCATCTGAATCTTATCTTCCTGATCAGTAACAACACACTCTAGTTTGTTAAAATTAACCTTCAAGTCCTGATCACAAAGTTGACTAATGCTGATCAGATTTGAAGTTAATCCTTCCACCAGTAGCACATCATTAAGTCTGGGCAAACCTTCTCTGATCAAATCACCAATACCCAGAATCTGACCTTTTACACCATCTCCAAATGTCACATAACTTCTGGAGTATGATCTGATATTGCTCAGTAGCTTCTTCACACCAGTCATGTGCCTTGAACACCCACTATCAAAATACCAGTCTTCTTTTGAAGTAGCTCTCAATGAGGTATGAGCAATCAGGCCAACATTCTGAACTTTGGGCTTCCACACCTTCTGATTGTGACTGACAGTAGCTGGTTCAACTCTTCTATACTGAAAATGTTCAGGATACCCATACAATTTGAAGCAGAATGGTTTGATATGCCCTCTCTTTCCACAATGATGACAGACCCATGGATGATTCCTCCTCCTTCTGTTTTTGAAATATTTCTTGGGTTGCTTCTGAGGTAGCATCTGACCATGCTTCTGACCTTGCATCTGAGATTTCTTCTGAGCTTGTTTCTGAGCTAGCATCTGGGCTTGTTTCTGAGGTCTCCTCTTTGATGTTCCAACCATAGAATCATGAGTTTGAGTAGCAGGAACAAAGTTCATCTGTTTAGGAATCTGAGTCTGATCAACAAAACCTAACCCAGTTTTTCCTTGTTGCTGATTCCCCAAAATGTCCTCCAACTTATCAGTAGCAGAGTTCAACATCCTTACTTGCTTCTTCATTTCATCAAGTTGGGAGTTCAGTTGGTTCACTTCTTCTTTTAAGTCTGAATTCTGCACTAACAGTTCACCTTTTTCAGCCTCCAATTGAAGAATAGTCTCCTTTTGATCCAAAACTTGTTTGCAAACCTCAGCACTTCTGGTATACAGCTTCTTGTAGTTATCAGCTAGTTCATCATATGAGGTTTTAGCAGCTTCAGACACATATGAGGCTTCAGACTCTGAGTCAGACTCTGAAAAGGTCTCAGACTCTAAAACAGGTTCCTTCTTCAAGATAGCTCCTGACCTTACTACCAGACCAGTATCACACATGTCAGATTCACTATCATCATCTTCTTCAGAACCATCATCAGACCATGCAACAGCTAGGCTCTTCTTCTGTTTCTTAAGAAAAGTAGGACATTCAGATTTGATATGCCCATAGCCCTCGCACTCATAGCACTGCACACCTTTGGCTTGGTTACTTTTCTCCTCAGACTTGGTCTTCTTCTCATCAGTTTGTTGCTTTTTGTTATTGAATTTGAAATTCTGACCTTTGGCTTTGGCTTTTCTGTTAACATTCTTCAGAATCTTGTTGAATTGTTTTCCCAGCAAAACTAGAGCTTCTGATAAGTCATCCTCCTCAGACTCTTGTTGATCATCAGCTTCAGCATTCACAGTAAAAGCTATACCTTTCCCTTTCTTATCAGGCTGTTTGCAGAATGCAGTCTCAAAGTTTAACAAAGAACCAATGAGCTCTTCAACCTTCATAGCAGAAATATCATGAGCTTCCTCAATTGCAGTGACCTTCATGTCAAATCTTCTGGGCAGGGACCTGAGGATTTTTCTTACTATCTTTTCATCAGTCATCTTTTCCCCAAGTGAATCAAAAGAATTTGCCATGTCCAATACATTCATGTAAAAATCCTGAATAGATTCATCTTCCTTCATCTTCAGGTTCTCAAATTTGGTGGTCAGCAGCTGCAATCTGGACATCTTCACCTTAGAAGTTCCTTCATGAGTGGTTTTCAGAATTTCCCAAGCATCCTTAGCCACAGTACATTGTTTGATAAGTCTGAACATGTTCTGGTCCACACCATTAAAGATTGCATTCAAGGCTTTTGAATTTCCCAGAGACAAGTCATCTTCAGCTTTGGTCCACTCCTCTTCAGGCTTCAGAACCTCAGTCTTGTTTCCATCTTTGTCAGTATACACAGGATGATCCCAGCCTTTAATCACAGCTTTCCAAGTCCTGCTGTCAATAGACTTTAGAAAAGCACACATCCTAGATTTCCAATACTCATAGTTTGTGCCATCTAGTAGGGGTGGTCTATTGACATATCCTCCTTCTCTATCCATGCTTGCCAGAAATTAATCCTCTGGATCTCACCCAAATTACAGGCAGGGTGCCTGCTCTGATACCAATTGAAATTCTGGCCAGGCAAAACTAAGAGAATACCAGGTTCTGAACCAAACAGGTTCTGAACAAAATGCAGGGCACAATAAAATGCTAAAACAGAGCACAAGTAAACACAATGCAAGAGCAGAAAATAAAGTGCAGGAAAGCTAAAGAACACACAGGGTTTGTTAACCCAGTTCGGAGTAAACACCTCCTACTCTGGGGGATACCAATCCAGGAAGGAAATCCACTATTGGATTTAATCCTTAAGACTCAGACACTGACTCCCAGTTCCTATCCCAAGCAATTAACCTCCACCTAGTAAGACTTCTACCCAACTCTGAGTAATAGACTCCACTATCTTCCTATTCAAGTAACTAAACCCAGTTACTGAAACCCTTAATCAAAGACACTCTGTTTTTCAGAAAAACTTCAAAAACACAAAGACTTCATTCGTACCTAAAGGCTTAGAATGAATCACAACACTATAAAACTCTAAACCAACTCAAAACATATGAGTGGTGCACAATAAACTCTAAGTTAAAACACAGACTCAATTTTCTGATTTTCTAACTCTCTAAATCGTAAGTCTTCAATAGCCAAGCTCCTCCTTTTATAATCTTCAGCAAGCCTCTTAATTATGCTCCAAATCTTCTGAATTGATTTGTTACTGGAATAAGATTGTTCCAATAAAGTAACAAATAAAACTGCATCAAATCTTTGAAAGATTTAAAACAGAAAATATGAATTTTCATAACTTTGAACCAAATCTTCAAAGATATCTTCTCCAATTAAACCAGCCTTCTAGAAGCAATTATACAAAGATAATTCCTTGCTAAATCTCCCAAGATACGCGCAAAAACAATCCAGCAAACCCAGCTTCTGATGTGGTCAACAGAAGTCAACGCTGGCTTCAGAACCTGAAACTGCTACTGAACTGCTACAGTGCTTCTGAAGAGCATTTCAGCTTCTGATGTAGATTTTAGCTTCTGAATGGCTTCAAATGAGAAAACTTGTAACTGAAGAAAAGTTCATCATAAGGAAAAGCTTCTATCCCATACTTTGGTTTTGCCAAACAATGCAGCCAACACTTAAAGACTCAACAGTTTTTATTCCTTATTTGAAGTTTAAGATTGTCATAATTTTGTGGCTAAAAAGGGGGACTATAGAAAATTCTATGTTTAAGTTCAGACTAGTGTTGTTCAGAATCAGAATGTACTGTGTTTCAGAAGATTATTTTGCTCAGAGTTCAGAACCAATATAACAAGAGCTATTCAGAATCTGAAGATATGATTGAGGGGGAGTATGTGTCTCAGTGGGGGTACAAGATTGTTATATACCTGAGTGATGATGTGGTCCTGAAGTGTTGTCCTGAAGAACAATTGTGCTCAGCTCCTGAAGTGTGCTCTGATACCATTTTTCTCTGTAGTTCAGTAGTAAGGGGGAGTTTGTATAAGAAGTTGAGTTGCAGGGGCAGTGTTGTCAAGCTGGAGTGTTTGTTTATGTATTTGTAAAGCTTCAGGGGGAGTGTTTGTGATGATCAGGAGTTGATCAGTGATTGTGTTGTGTGTGCTTCAGTAGCTGAGAGATTATCAGAAGCTGATATGTTGTGTTGAACTGAAGCTGATTGGTGTTTTTCATGATAGTCATAACTGAATCCGCTGCTTATCACTATGTTATGATTGATCATTGTGGAGTTCTTCATTGCTGAGATAGTTTTATGGGAGGTTTGGAGAACTTGGATGAGTGAACATTGGTTTTAGCCAAAAATTTGCCAAAGGGGGAGATTGTTGAGTCTTTTGGTGTTGGCTGCATGTTTTGACAAAACCAATGTGTTGAATAGAAGCATCTCCATGATTAGAACAATTCTTCAGTTACAAGTTTTCTCATTTGAAGTTGTTCAGAAGCTCAAAATGACATCAGAAGCTGAATGCCTCATCAGAAGCACTGTAGTGGTTCAGAAGCTGAATTCAGAGTCTGATACCAGCGTTGACTTCTGTTGACTTCATCAGAAGCTGGTCTTTTTCAAGTTATTTCTACGCGAATCTTTGTGAGATATGCTAAGGTTTTATTATGGATTAATGCTTCTAGAATGCTGATTGATTTGTGGAAGATCTAATGAAGTTTTGGCTCGTATTTATGAAGATCATATTTTCAGAAGAAATCTTTGATGAGATACATTGCAGAATTATATGTTTCCTAATTGAGCCTTGCATAAATTAGAAACATATCAATTCAGAAGATTTGAACCAGTTTAATTCTGATTGTTGGAGGTTATAAAAGGAGAGCTGCTGCTACTTTCAAGACTTACGAAATACAGAGTATTATTCAGAGAATAGAGTCTTTGTTTTAAACTTAGAGTTTTTATTTGTGCACCACTCAGTTTGAGTTGGTTTAGGATTGTTATTGACTTGTAACTTCATTCAAAGCCTGTAGGTACGAATGAAGGTCTGTTATTGAAATTGTGTTCAAAACAGGGTAGTTTTCAAGGGTTGTTCAAGTGGCTGGGTTAGTTACCTGAATAGGAAGTTAGAGGTTTTCTAATACTCAAGAGTTGGGTAGAAATCAGACTAGGAGGAGTTTAATTGCTTAGGCTGGGAACTGGGAGTCAGTGTCTTGAGTCTTAAGGGTTAAATCCTATAGTGGATTTCCTTCCTGGATTGGTATCCCCCAGAGTAGGAGGTGTTTACTCCGAACTGGGTTAACAAACCTCTGTGCCTTCTTTAGCTTTCCTGCACTTTTATTTTGCTGCTTCTGTTTGTTTGCTTGTGCTCTGTTCTTACAATCTATTGTGCCCTGCGTATTGTTCAGAACCTGTTTGGTTCAGAACCTGGTAACTCTGTCTTATTGCCTGGCCAGAATTTCAAACATGATTTTTAGCCATGAACACCCCTATAGCTGGAAGATCTACGAAGTCATCCATATTAGGGAAGAGAACTATCCCATATACCAAGAGAGCCAGTACTGCATTGAACGCCTTCCCATTTTTGCTGGCCAACAAGTCTCGAGCTTTGGCCTCCAAAACCTTTCTTGTGAATCCCTTAGTGTTCCCTTTGGTTTCCAAGTATGGTGCTATTTCTTTGACACTAAGATGTAAAGATTCGGCGATTGCTTCTAGGGTAGGGTCTTCTCCCAAACCTAGGTAAGGCCCATGATTCTTCAAACTACAACCCAAAATCTTCTCAAATTCTTCTAAGGTTGGGGCTAACTGGAAGTCTTGGAAAGTAAAGCATCTGAGAGGTGGATCATAGAACTGAGCCAGGGTGGTCAAAGCCATTGTGTCTACTTTCACATGTAGGAAGTCAAGTATCAACCCGTAATTTGCTTGGAAGCTACCTTTGTTGATCGTTGTCAACTGATTACTCAAAACCAGAAGACTTTCTACTTTGGGAACCCTGATTTTGAGAGCAAGTACGTTTCTTTTTTCGGAAGCCATATTTCTTTTTGCTGATCACTGATTGCCTGTTTTAGTTCCCTACAAAGCAAAATGTATATGCGAAAATTATTTTCATGGATGCAAATGTTATGGCATGCAGAGGTGTGGTTAAAAGAGGTCAAGGCATAAGTTACCAAGGTAGGAACGTTCAATACTACCCCCTATTCTCAGATGTAGGTTCTAGATTTCAAAACGGTTCCTAGAGTCTTTGAACTTATTTGAAAATATTGTTGTCATTGCAAATACTTGCAGGACAGCAACACTCCAAAAGATCTCCTCTAGGTGAGGTTTTCATGCCAACCCTACAAGACATACGTCAGGAAGGTCAACACTACGCGACCATCGACTCTTGTTCTAACCGGAGGTCCCTAATAGCATGTTTATAGGTTCTAGAATGGTTAAAAAAGGTCCCCGGAGTCATGGGTCCTACAAGAAAGTACCGCCGCCATTGCAAATACTCGCAAGACAACAACACCTCCAAGAGAACCTACTCTGGGCGGGGTTTTCATGCCAACCTTACAAGACATACGTCAGGAAGGTCAACACTACGCGACCACCATCTTATCTTAAGTTTTTTCCTCAAAGCTCGGGTATAGAGCTTCACTTATGCGACAACCCACAGTTGACATATATATATATATATATATATATATATATATGAATTGTTAGCTTCTAGTTAGCTTCTAGGCTAAAATTGTTTTCTCGTTTTGCTTGTATGTTTTGTTTTATTTGTCTTTACTTTCTTTATTTTCCCTTGCTTTATATTTATATGTTTCATATTGCTTTATGTTCATATTGATATATCAACTGTGGGGTTGTCACATGAGCGATGTTACACCACATTGTTCGGGTTAATGCCGAACGTGTGAGGTTCTCCACCCGAGCTTTGAGAGAAAATTAAGATAGGCTTGGGGTTTGTGTAGTATTGGCCCTCTTGACGTATGTCTCGTAGGAATCGACATGAGAAACCCGCCTAGAGTAGATTCTCTTGGAAGTATGGTTGTATTGCGAGTATTTGCAACAGCAATTATAAGTCCTTGTAGAATCCGTGACTCTAGGGACCCTTTAGAAAATCTCATCTCTAGAGCCTACATGTGAGGATGGGGGGAAGTTTTGAACATTCCTATACCAAACCCCTGCATACCATAAACATTTGCATTCATAAATTTTTTTCGCATAAACAAAAAAAAGGGGGCATGTTTTTGCATACTCATCGCATACATACATTTACATGCATTTTCATGCATTTTTCTTAAAAATATAAAAAAAAAAAAACACTCATTCATTTCCCCAAAACTCCAGTTGAACGAAGTCAACCATAGCCAGAAAACCCAAGAAGCCATCGGCCCAAGAGCCCGATCTCCAACACTCGTACGGAACGCGAGCTAACAAGCAAAGGATCATGGACAACTTGGAACAAAATCAAGCGGCTTTGAGAGGAGAGGTTGATGAGATGAAAGGAAAAATGGACCAACTGCTAGAGTTAATGCAAGCTCTGTCCACCCGAGAAAGTAACCCCCGTCCAACGACGGATGCAGCCAATGTAGTATGGCCTCCTTACGGTTTACCTCAAGGTTACACCCCACCCGAGGGTGATGACCTTGTGCCACCTCCTCAGCCACAGCTCACCATTCCCGTTAGGAATGAAGAGCATCGCCCTCAAGGGAATTCCACTACTCAACATGAGAATGTTTCTCATAATGTGGAAGACAATCAGCCTAGACATTCTGCTCCCGGCAATACCCACCAAGACAACGATTCCGCTCAAATGTATCGTGTTTTGGAAGAAAGGTTAAAAGCTGTCGAAGGATCCAGTTCGTATGGTGCCTACAATGCCTTGGATATGTGCTTAGTGCCCGATGTGGTAATCCCTCCGAAGTTCAAAGTACCGGACTTCGAAAGGTACAAAGGAATTCAATGCCCTAGGAACCATCTGCGGATGTTCTGTAGGAAGATGGCGGCCTACGCTACGAATGAGAAACTCATGGTCCAAGTGTTTCAAGACAGTTTGAGCGGAGCGTCATTAGATTGGTACATGCAACTTGAGCGTACCCACGTCCAAACTTGGAAAGACTTAGCCGATGCTTTCTTAAAGCAATACAAGTACAATTTGGACATGACTCCAAATAGGATGCAGTTGCAAAATCTTGTGCAAAGGAGCAACGAATCCTTCAAAGAGTACGCTCAAAGGTGGAGGGAACTAGCATCTCGCATGCAGCCACCGCTTTTGGAAAGAGAATTGGTCGACACATTCATGGGCACACTACAAGGCCCATATTATGACAAAATGATTGGAAGCACATCATCTGGCTTCTCCGATCTAGTCATAATCGGTGAAAGAATAGAGGATGGAGTGAAAAGGGGAAAGATCCAAGGCCCTCCTGAAGCTCAAAGTGGAGCCAGAAGACCCCCCAGCAACTTTCATAAAAAGAAGGAGGGGGAGACGAATGTTGTTTTAATGGGCCCATCTCGAGCACCCTCAACACAAATGCCTCGCTACCATTATCCTTATTGGCAGCAGCAGCAGCTCAAGGGCAGTACTCACCTCAAGTAATTCCCACGACTCCACCTCAACAACCAGCAGTGTTGCCTCAGCAAAATCAGCAACAGCAACGAGGCGGGTACCCACCAAGGAACCAAACGGGCCCAAAGAATAACTACAACAATGTGCAGTTTGATCCTGTACCCATGCCTTACGGTCAAATCTTGCCGTACTTAATCCAAAAGGGGATGGTCGAGCCAAGACCACTACAACCTTTGTTGCCGCCATATCCACCTTGGTACGATGCAAATGCAAGATGTGAATACCACGCGGGGACCTCGGGGCACAACATCGAGGGTTGTAAAGCTTTCAAATACAAGGTCCAGGACCTAATTAACCGGAAGTTTCTGTCCTTCAAAGAGGAAAATCCCAATGTGAAAAACAACCCATTGTCGGGGCATGCGGGTCCCTCTGTGAACGCGGTGGAAGAGCAAGAGAACATTGGCCTAATCAAAGAGGTAACCAATGTAAAAACTCCCATGTCAGTCATACGGAAAAAATTGATCGGCTTTGGTTTGTTCGAAGAGATGCACGCCAACTGCGAAGCCTGCATAATTAATCCCGACAAATGTGAAGAATTGAAGAAATGTCTTCAAGAGCTAATGGACCAAGGTTGGATCCAAATGGGTTATACAAAGGATAGCACGGATGTTGCTACCTTGGAGTCGATGATCCAAAACCTCTCGAAATCCCATACCAAAGGAGAGAGGTACAAATACCTATACAGCCCATAACATTCCATGTGCTGGCACCCTTTTCTTTTGAAAGCACAAAGAGGGTATCGTGGAATTACCAACCTATTGCCTATGTGGAAGGAAGACCATTGGCAAAAATTAAATCCAACATCACTAACATTACCGGTGTTGGAGGAATGACAAGGAGTGGTAGAGTCTTTGCTCTGAAAGAACTCGGGAAAGCACCAGCTGAACTACCAAGAGAGCCGCTCAAAGAGAAGAGCGTGGAAGAGGATGAAAACCAAGCGGGACCCTCCCAAAAAATAGCCCCACAAAAAGAGGCCGAGAAGTTCCTAAGAATAATCCAAAAGAGCGAGTATAAAATCATTGACCAGTTAGGTCAAACTCCCTCCAAAATCTCCATGTTATCCCTACTACTAAGCTCGGAGGCTCACCGAGAAGCATTACTGCGGATCCTTAGTGAAGCACATGTCACTAAGGACATCCCGGTGGACCAATTCGACGGGATAGTAGCAAACATTACCTCAAGCAGGTATTTGGGCTTCAATGACGACGAGCTACCCGGCGAGGGGCATATTCACAACCGCGCCTTGCACATTTCCGTGAAGTGCATGGACCACATCCTCTCTCGAGTGTTAGTGGACACGGGGTCATCTTTGAACGTCATGCTCAAGACTACCCTTCTAAAGCTATCATGTGAAGGGACAGTAATGAAGCCAAGCGCTCTAGTGGTAAAAGCTTTCGACGGGTCAAGGAGGGCCGTCATAGGAGAGATTGACCTGCCAGTTCAAATAGGGCCTAAAGTTTTCACCATCACATTCCAAGTCATGGATATTAATCCAACTTACAGTTGTCTTCTCGGACGACCATGGATTCACATCGCCGGAGCCATCACCTCCACCCTACACCAAAAGCTCAAATTCATTGTCGATGACAAGATGATTGTAGTTTTGGGCCAAGAGGATATGATGGTAAGTCATCTTTCGTCATTCCGTTACATAGAAACGGACGAAGAGGCTGTGGATATTCCCTTCCAGTCTTTGGAAGTGGCAAATGTCGTGACCTTGGGCTCAAAACCCAAGAGGGAGGCAAGGACAGCCATGTCATCATGGAGGGCAGTAAGAGAAGCTCTAGAAGAGAGTAGACCCACTGGATGGGGCAAGCTGGTAGACATACCAGAGAAGAAGAATCGCTTCGGGTTAGGATACCATCCATCAGCTGAAACCTCCTCAAAGCCTCAAAAGCAAGGGATCCTTCCCATTTTGGAAATATTTGTCAGCGCGGGTTTTATCAATGAAGACCAAGTGGCTCTATTGGAAGACGTGGATGAAGACGTGCCCGACCTCGTGCACCGCTGTACTTCGGATGAAATCTTGAACAATTGGAGTGCCATCGAAATTCCCAAAGTCATTTCCAGTTTCAAGTAATTTACCATGTCTGTTTTTGTTTTTGAAAAAAAATCATTTCGCTCTGCCCAAGGCAAATGATTAGTTGTGTGGAGCCCCATGTTTTTAAGTTATTTCAATCATAAATAAAATTGCATTTTATGTCCAATTGAGTTCTTTTTCTTTTGTTCTTTAATCGCATTATTAAAAAATATTTTTGCTACAAAAGCCTAAAAACAAAAATCATACTCATGAAGATCCACAAATCCACCCTCCAAAAACAACACTGCCTTAATCCCTATTGACTTCGATTTCCCGATTAACCAAACGGAAGATGATGAAGAGGACGATTATGAACTTCCTGAAGAATTGTCCAGACTTGGGGATCAAGAGGATAGGGTAATACAACCTCATCAAGAGACAATTGAATTGATCAACTTGGGGACCGAAGAGGACAAGAAAGAGGTCAAAGTGGGTGCCTCCCTACAAGAAGATATGAAGGAAAAGCTGGTTAAGCTATTGCAAGAGTATGTGGATGTGTTCGCTTGGTCGTATCAAGACATGCCAGGTTTAGACCCTAACATCGTCGTACATAAACTACCCCTCAAGCCAGAATGCCCACCAGTAAAGCAGAAATTGAGAAGAACCAGACCTGACATGGCTCTCAAGATTAGAGAGGAGGTCAAAAAGCAGTTCAATGCCGGCTTTTAGCCGTAACCAAATATCCGACATGGATTGCCAACATTGTGCCAGTCCCAAAGAAGGATGGCAAAGTCAGGATGTGTGTGGACTACCAGGACTTGAATAGAGCAAGCCCGAAGGATGATTTCCCACTACCACATATTGACATATTGGTAGACAACACCGCCCAATTCTCAGTATTCTCCTTCATTGACGGATTCTCAGGATACAACCAAATAAAAATGGCTCCAGAAGACATGGAGAAAACCACGTTCATCACCCCATGGGGAACTTTCTGCTATAAGGTAATGCCCTTCGGATTAACAAATGTCGGGGCAACATATCAAAGAGCAATGGTAACTCTTTTCCATGATATGATTCATAAGGAAATTGAGGTCTACGTTGATGATATGATTGCCAAATCCCAGACGGAAGAGGATCACCTAGGTCATTTACAAAAGCTTTTCGAACGCCTGAGAAAGTTCAAGCTGCGCTTAAATCCTAACAAGTGCACATTTGGTGTTAGATCCGGAAAGTTATTGGGTTTCATCGTCAGCCAAAAGGGTATTGAAGTGGATCCTGACAAGTTAAAGGCCATACAAGATATGCCAGCACCAAATACTGAAAAGGAGGTTCGTGGTTTCTTAGGAAGATTGAACTACATTGCTAGATTCATCTCACATATGACAGCCACCTGCGAACCAATCTTCAAACTGCTGAGGAAAAATCAAGCCGTTCATTGGAACGAGGACTGCCAAGAGGCATTTGACAAGATCAAACAATACCTGCAAGAACCACCTATTTTAATACCTCCGGTTCCGGGTAAACCCCTCATCTTATACCTAACCGTGCTTGAAGGATCAATGGGTTGCGTGTTAGGACAACAAGATGAAACGGGAAGAAAAGAGCACGCAATATACTACCTAAGCAAGAAGTTCACCTACTGTGAATCAAGGTATACTTCACTTGAAAAAACGTGTTGTGCTTTAGCATGGGCTGCTCGACGTTTAAGACAGTACATGTTGACCCATACCACTTGGTTGATATCAAAGATGGATCCCATCAAGTACATCTATGAAAAACCTGCCCTCACGGGAAAGATAGCCCGTTGGCAAATGCTGCTGTCCGAGTACGACATCCAATATGTCGCTCAAAAGGCTATAAAAGGGAGTGTCCTATCCGAGCACCTTGCTCACCAACCATTGGAGGATTATCAGCCCATACAGTTTGACTTCCCGGATGAAGACTGTGCGCACTCGTTAAAAACGCGCAATCCTCCGAGGACGTCCGCGGACGCTCGGAAGGCCTTATGAAGTCGCCACCAAAGTTTTTGTGTAAAGGGAACGTTGATAAACCCTTAAGTTTTTTGTTTGAAGGGAAACGATAATAAAACCCTTTGACGATGAGGAAAAGGACTGGTCATCGCAACCATTGTCGGGTTCGGGAGTCGATTACGCAAGGGGAAGGTATTAGCACCCCTCACGTCTGTTGTACTCAACGGGAACCTTCTATTTGGCTAAAGCTAAAAATGTTTTTAAATGTTTTGCGCGCATGCTTATCTATGTCAAAAGGAAAAAAAATAAAAAAATATGATGCGAGGGAAAAAGAAAGTTTTTTATTATCGCGCTTGACAAGATGTCGATCTTGCTCCTACGTATCTCCCGGTAGTCGGAGAATTCAAAGCGTACGTAGTTCTTTGGTAGAAAAACGTACATATGTTGGTTAATTTTAAATGGACGATGTTTTAACCGAATTCTTGCGATTAAACGTAGCTTGTATGCTCGCGGATGGGAGACTTATTAAGCGTATAGCTTGTATGCTCGCGCATGGGAGACTTATTAAGCGTTTGTTTACGAATCGCGCTAGAATGTTAAAAGGCATGTCCGTTGGGTAAAAAGGGGTTCAAATTGGTCGCTATGGGACCAAAATGGGTGCAATGGACTCAAACGAGTCGATCATTGACCGAAGTGACTCCAACGAGTCGGGGCATGGTTCGATTGATCCAATGGGATCAAGAACAGGTACAATGGACTCGAACGAGTCGAACATTGACCGAGGTGAATCAAACGAGTTGAGGGATTGAATCTAGTGGCCACGGGGGACCAAAAGGTTCGGATTGACCACAAGGGGCCAAGATTTGGTTTGGTATGGTTGGATACGTTGAAAATGGAATGACGATTGTCCGAACGACGAGACATACGTCACGCATTCGTACAATCGGGGCAATGGAGAGACATACGTCACACCATCCCTTTTTCATTCAAGTTTTTGGTTGAATTTCTTTAGAAATCCCAAAGTTTATCAAAAACATTTGGTTTGAAACCCAAGATGAAGAGGTTTTAGCAATTTTGTTTAGAAAACGCACAAGTTCGGCTCATTTTGCAAACGGTTTTGAAAAGCGACAAATTCGGCTTATGTTCACGCTTGGGTTTTGAAAATCATGAACAATGTTTATTGTTCAAGTTTGGATTGAAAGTGATGAACATAGCTGGTTTGTTCAAGTTGTTTTGAGGGTTTATGGACATAGCTTGTTTTGCAAGTTATCCACAAAAGTGTTACCCGAACTTGCGAATTTTCCAAAATTATGCAAAATCCTTGAACTGGTTTGAATAAAATGAGTTTTAAAACTCCTAGGTTCTGAGCTCTTGGGCTAGAACCTCAAAAATTGGCCATTTGGGAGCCTAAACTCAGATTCTGAGTTCTGTCATGGTCGCTCTGCGACCATGACTTCGCACTGCGAACAATGCGAATTTTTGAGTTCAGAAGCTGTTTCTGAACTGTTGTTCAGAAACAACTTCTGAACACACTCAGGACCTTTTAGGAGAGTGAAAAGATTTGAGTTTTTGCAATGAAAAGGGCTGGACAAACCAGTTTTGATGTTTTGAAAACCTTGGGATTTCTTTTGAAATTCAAAAGGGATTTTTAGAACAAAAAGGTTTTGGACCAAAATTGATATGCAAGCACAATTGAAAATGCAAGACAAAGGCTCAGAAACTTACAGAGATCCTTAGCAAAACTCCAGCTGCAATGAACTTGGATTGGTTGAAGGTTCTTGCAAAGGTTTTGAATATTGGTGATGAACTTTGAACTTGTGCAAAGCTTTGTGTTTGATTGGTTTTTGCTAGTGTTTTGGCTGGTTTTCTCTGGTTGTTTGAGTAGTGTTTCTTTGTGTGTATAATGCTCTTAGAATGCTCTTAGAATTCTGCATTTCCTCTTGCCTTGCATCTCTATTTATAGGCCAAAATGCAATCCAATGCAATGATGAAAATCCATAGGACCTAGCTGATTTGTGGGCTAAATTAAGGCTAAAAGGCTTTGCATTTAATGCTAATGGATAGAGGCAACCCTGCCTTGTGCCAAGGGTTAAAGGCTTGACTGATTTCAGCCACAAATTCAATGGTCTTTGGATAGAAATGATGAGAAACGTGGTTGGATTGCAATTGGCTATGCTTGGGGATTGATCCTTGCAATCTCAATGGGGATTGATCCGTGCACTGTGATGTGCAGAGGTTGGGGGATGCAAAAGGCAACATGTGGCTGGTGTGAGAGGGATGAAAAGCTGTTGAAAAACAGGGCAAGTAATCATGGCTTTTGCAAGTGAAAAACCAGCTGGGTTTGACTGGTTTTGGGGGAGCAAGCAGGAATAAAGTCCTCAAGCAGGTGGCTGGCAACCTTGGGGTGGTTAACAGGTCACTTGGGAGGGACAAGAGCTGCCCAAGGGCAAGTCCACTTGCTTGTCACATGCTAGGTTGGAAGAAAAAGCTTCTTTCCTTGGCATTAATGGCAAGTCTCTCAACTCTGGCTTTGCTGAGCCTAATTAGCCATGAATGCTGATTAAAATAATAATGTAAATGATGTGTAACAAATTCTGGAATTAAATCAAAGAAACCAAAAATCTGCAGAAAAATCGCAGACTTCGCACTGCGAAGTCATCATTTTTGAAATGTTGACTTTTTTGTTGACTTTTGTTGACTTTGACTTTTTCCCTCTCTTTGATTTTTTTTTATTTTTGTTTTTTTAAAAGGCTTAGGACAAAATTGGGGTACTACAAAGACGTTGTAGCCGTGAATGATGAAAAGATCATAAGCGACGACGAAGGACCAGAACCAGGAGCTCGGTGGAAGCTCGCTTTCGATGGTGCCTCAAATGCCATGGGGCACGGGATCGGGGCAGTCCTAATTTCCCCAAGAAATGGATACCAACCCTTCACGGCAAGGTTGTGCTTTGACTGCACCAATAATATGGCAGAATATGAAGCGTGCATCTTGGGCCTCGAAGCAGCAATTGATCTAAGGATCAAAATCCTTGAAGTATACGGGGACTCAGCTTTAGTCATCTATCAAGTCAAAGGAGAATGGGAAACAAAGCATCCTAATTTGATTCCCTACCGTGCCCGGGTTGTAGAGTTGATTGAGCATTTTGATGAAGTCACCTTCCATCACATACCTCGAGAAGAGAATCAGGTAGCGGATGCCTTGGCTACATTATCATCGATGTACCAAGTAAATTTCCACAACGAGGCGCCAATCATAAAGATAGATCGTAGGGACAAACCAGTTGTATGTGCAGCAGTCGAAGAAGGACTTGACAACAAACCCTGGTTCTACGACATCAAGCGATACCTTGAAGAGCAAGAGTATCCAGAAAATGTCTCACAAACCGACAAGAGAACCCTCAGGAGATTGGCATTCCAGTTCTTCCTCAGCGGGAACACCCTCTACAAAAGAAATTATGACATGGTCTTGCTCAGATGTGTGGATAAACACGAAGCGGACATGCTCATCAAAGAAATCCACGAGGGATCCTTTGGAACCCACGCCAATGGGCATGCAATGGCAAAGAAAATCCTAAAGGCGGGCTATTACTGGCTAACCATGGAAGCTGACTGTTTCCGCTATGCCAAGACTTGTCACAAATGCCAAATTTATGCCGACAAGGTGCACGTGCCACCGACTCCCCTGAACGTCATGACCTCACCCTGGCCATTCTCTATGTGGGGCATAGACATGATTGAAATGATCGAGCCTAAGGCCTCAAATGGACATCGCTTCATCCTGGTCGCCATCGACTATTTCACCAAGTGGGTCGAAGCGGCTTCTTATGCAAACGTAACAAAACAAGTGGTAGCCCGATTCATCAAGAAGGAAATCATTTGCCGTTACGGCACTCCCCACAAAATCATTACGGATAATGGGGCAAACCTAAACAACAACACGATGAAGGAGTTGTGCAAAGACTTCAAGATCAAGCACCATAATTCCTCCCCTTATAGGCCAAAGATGAACGGTGCGGTAGAAGCGGCCAACAAGAACATAAAGAAAATCATCCAAAAGATGGTGAAAACTTACAAGGATTGGCATGAGATGCTTCCTTTTGCGCTACATGGCTACAGAACAGCCATTCGCACTTCAACTGGGGCAACCCGTTTTTCCTTGGTATACGGCATGGAAGTCGTGCTTCCCATTGAAGTTGAAATCCCTTCGTTAAGGGTCTTGATGGAAACCAAGTTAGAAGAAGCCGAATGGGTCCAAACAAGATTCAACCAATTGAACCTCATAGAAGAGAAGCGTTTAACAGCATTGTGTCATGGACAGCTGTACGAAAGGAGACTTAAGAGGGCATTCGACAAAAAGGTCCGTCCTCGAGAATTCAAAGAAGGAGACCTAGTGCTCAAGAAGATATTACATATCCACAAAGATCCCCGCGGGAAATGGGCTCCCAGCTATGAAGGACCGTACGTGGTAAAGAAAGCCTTCTCTGGCGGAGCCTTAATTATCACCACTATTGTCGCGTCGAATTTCGGATATCAAGCTATTGGGAAGCATTGAATCACTAATTTTAAATCACGACTGAACTTTTAATTTTTCGGGGAGAAAAGGAAAAAAGTTCGAAATTACCTTTGAAAAAAGATTTTAGGTTCGAAAGTCGATTATGCGAGGGGAAGGTATTAGCACCCCTCACATCCGTTGTACTCAACGGGAACCTCTTAGTCGGCTTAGGCTTAAAATGTTTCAAAGTTTTACTTGCGTGTTTGAACATATAAAAGAAAATATGATATAAAGGGAAAAAAAAAAGAGATAAAAACAAACGAAGGGGAAAAAAGAAAGTTTTTTATTAATGGGCTTGACAAGATGTCGATCCTGCTCCTACGTATCTCCCGGTAGTCGGAGAATTCAAAGCGTACGTAGTTCTTTGGTAGAAAAAATTTGTATGTTGGTTCGTTTTAATTAAAAAAAGATTTGACGACGCACAGAGGCGTAAAAAGTTTAAATGATAAAGACGACGCACAGAGGCGTAAAATGTTTAAATGATGAAAAGGCAAACGCACATCAAGGCGATAAACTCGCACAAGGCGTAAATGTTTTAAAGATAAAAAGGATGAGCGCACATCAAGGCGATAAACTCGCGCAAGGCGTAAAAGGTTAAAAGGAGACGCGCAAAGGCGCGAACGGTTCGGATTGACCACGCGGGCCAAGAAAAGGTTAAAAATGGTCACGGAGGACCAAAGAAAGGTTGAGCGTGCTAGACGCGTCAAAGGTGGAATGACGATTGCCCGAACGACGAGACATACGTCACGCATTCGTGCAACCGATGTTTGGGGAGACATACGTCAAGACATTCCCTTTTCATTCAAGTTTTGTTTCGTTGGAACTCGGAGGGATCTCAAAGGGAACCAAAACACTTGGTTGGGAAACTTAAAGAAAAGTTGTAAAAAAGGGAAATCACGAACAAATTTGTTGTTCGAGTTTATTGAAAATCATGAACATCACTTGTTGCTTAAGTTATCGAAACTCAAGAACAAGTGTTTGTTCAAGTTTGAAAGATGAATAAAAATCATAAAACATGCATAAATTTGGAAAGCGCACAAGTTCGGCTCAATTTGAGTTTGGTTTAAAAAGAGTGAGCAAGCTCGGCTCAAGTTCATGTTTTGGGTGAAAATCATGAACAACGTTGTTTGTTCAAGTTTGGCTTTGAAAATAAAGAACTTAGCTTGTTGCCCAAGCTTGATTTTTGAAAGTTTAAGAACATAACTTGTTGTGCAAGTTAATCAAAATTTATCGCACGAACTTGTGAAATTTCCAAAGACATGCAATATTATGGATATGGTTTGAACAAAAATGATTTTAACCCTCTTTAGGTTCTGAATCAAGGGTTGGAACCCCAAAAATTTGGCATTTGGAAGCCTGATTCATATTCTGAATTTCACATACTTCGCAGAGCAACCAGAACTTGGCTCTGCGAAGTCAGGTTCTGATGTGGTCGCACTGCGAACATACTTTGTTCTGCGAAGTATGCGAAAATTTGAACTCAGAAGCTGTTTCTGAACAGAAGTTCAGAAACTGCTTCTAAGCAAGCTTCAGAACCTAAAGGGGGTTAAAAAGCTTTGCAAAATTGGGAAAAAGGGAGTAGTAAAACTCAGTTTTTAGGCTTGGCCCCTTTGAGATTCCTTTTGAGTTTCAAAAGGGGTTTTTGTGCACAAAATGAAATTGAACAAGATGAATGATGCAAACAGCAAGCAAAATGAAATATAAAGATTATAGGATACTTACAGAACTCCTAGCAATGCTTGTGCAAGAGGTTGGCAGTGGCTTGCTTGATTGATTAGAGGTTATGGACAATGAACTCTAATTGGTTTTGCTTTGGGTATGAACTATTTTGATGCTGCAATGTGATGGATTTTGGTGTAAATTTCGTGTGTATATGGCTATTGAAAATGAATGTGTGAATTGGTGTTTCAATTGTTGTTTAATGTGTGAAATCCTTGTGCCTTGGCATTCCTTTTATAGGCCAAAATGCAAATTTATGCAATGATGAACAAAATCCTAGAACCTAGCTGATTTGTGGGCTAAATCCAGGCTAAATCACTTTGCATTTAATGCTAAAGGATAGAAGTTGCTTTGCCTTGTGCCAAGGGGCAAGACCTTGACTGATTTCAGCCACAAATGCAGCTGATTCTAGAAGGCAATGATGAGAAAAAACTGAAAAACAGGGCAGCTTGAAATTGTGTGATTCTTGGGATCAATCCTTGCAATCTTGGAAGGCCAAGCAATGAATACGTGTACTGCCATGTACAGAGAGATTGGGGGAAGCAAAATGAGCATGTGGGCTGGTGTGTGGGAGGAGAAATCCAGCTGAAAACAGGGCACACCAAACAGCTTTTTTGCAAGCAAAACCACTTGAGTTTGACTGGTTTTGGTGGAGAAAGAAGGAAGGAAAGGGATCAAGCAGCTGGCTGGCAAGCTCAGATTGGATGATAGGTCAATTGGGAGGAACAAGAGTTGACCAAGGGCAGCCAATTTGATTGAGCACATGTTAGGTTGGATGAAAATCCTTCTTACCTTTACCTTTAATGTCACACCTTAAATCCTGCTTTGCTGCATCATTTCAGCCACAATTGGCAATAACAATGATAATAATACTAATAATAATAACTACAAATGAAAACAAAACAGATAAATCAAAGAAATAAAATCTGCAGAAAAATTTCGCAGAGGTCGCAGTGCGAAGGCAACTTCGCAGTGTGATCTCCCCTTTTTTTGAATTTTTTGTTTTCTTTAAAATAAAAACAAAAGATAAAAAATAAATAAATAATAAAACAATAATGATGATGATGGATGATGCAAATAACAAAGATGGAAATAGAAATGATAATAGTAAAAATAATAAAATGATGAAAAAGGTTAATAATACTAGTAATTAAAAATAATGATAATAAAACATTAATGATAAAAGGATGATAATGATAATATTTAATAAAAAATGTAATAACAATAATATTAATAACAATGATGACAATGATAATATTTAATAAAAATGATAGTAATAAAAGTGGTGAAAAGTGTAAATAAAATACAATAACAAAAGTGAAATAATAAAAAGTAATAAATGATGAAATAATAAAATATAAAACAGAGAAAAATATGAGTCAAAAAATAGGGTATGACAACTATGGATGGAGAAGAGTTCCCACTCTCGATAAATTCCGACGCAGTCAAGAAGTACTATGCCTAAAAAAAAGAGAAAAAAAAAGAGCTCGCTAAATCGAAAACCCAAAAGGGCGGTTTAGGCAATAGAGAGCGTCCTGGTAGATCGAAAACCTGAAAAGGCGGTCTAGGCAAAAATTAAGGACATCAAAAAAGGAAATACACCCCAGTGGACTGAAAACTCGAAAGAGCAGTCCAGGTAGAAGTTAGGGGTTTCAAAACAAAAAAAGAAAGGCAAAGGACTGCAACATTCAAGATCAGGACAGGATTCAAGAGGGGAAGAATCGGTCTCGTCATTCATCTTTCAAAGACAAAAGAGATTTCAAGTCATAGGGAAAATAGCAGTGTTGTACCAAAACAACCCTCAAACAAATTTTCTTTTGTTTTCTGTTTTTTCTTGTCTTTCTCTATCTTTTCCCCAGCGGAGTAATCGCTTCTTACTTTGTGATGTTACCCATTCAAGGGATCAAATCTGCATTGAATAAAATTCATTTTAAACCTTTTTCATTTGTTTTGTGTTCTCATTAGCGCGTAAAATGTTGTTTTTTATTCGTGATAAATAACGCATTGAAACATTGGAAATAATAACAAGAAAACTTGCAAAAACAAACGTGTTTTACTTGAATTTCTTAAATGTCGAAAGAATTTCGGTGGTCTCCAATATTGCACCAAAAGATTCGAAGCCTGAGAATGTTGGTCAATCTTTTTTTAAGACTCATGCTCTTCAGCAGAAATAAGTGTGTAGCTCACGGCATGTAAAACACAAAGATCCCGGGTGTCGGAGGGACGGATTTCCCCAATTAAAGCAACCCCATCCATTACTTTCATCCACTAAGGCTGGATATCAATCATGCTTCCAAAATGATCCTTATATCCCCAGTGAGGTCACAACAAAAGCCCAATTTTCATTGGCACCTAACCAACCAAAGCCCAATTTTCATTGGCACATAACCGACCAAAGCCCAATCATCATTGGCCTCTAATCACAAATAAAGCCCAATTTTCATTGGCATTCCCCAGTAGAGTCACAACCCCAAAGCCCAATCATCATTGGCACTCACAAACATAAATTCCAAACAAAGCCCAATCATCATTGGCACAATCACAACCAAGCCCGACCTTGCTCGGCATCCAATCATAATCCCCAGCGTTCAACATGTCATCTCACATGTCAGCATGCGCATATCATATCAAACTCATTCATGCATGCATTATACCAACTCATTCATATACATGCATCTCATGCGCATATCATATCAGACTCATTCATGCATGCATTATACCAACTCATTCATATACATGCATCTCATGCGCATATCATATCAAACTCATTCATGCATGCATTATACCAATTCATTCATATACATGCATCTCGTATCGATCATACTCCCCAGCAAGCATTCCCCAGTAAGTATCACTTATTTACCAACATTTAGCAATGTTCCCCAGTGAACTTCCTTCAGAAAAATCCCCAGCGGTTTTCTTCCCAAATTATCACATTCCCAAGTGGACCTGCTCGTGGCCACTATGATTCCTCAGCTGAGTTTTCCCAGCAGAAATTCCTGATTGAGTCTACCTCATATCATATCATTCATATACATGCATCTCATATTCATATCATGCATCATTAGTCAGGCTTTCCTTTTCAACAATCTAAGTACTAGCCACGTCTAGAGACGATTACTTTTATCCCCAGGTGTCCACCTCTAGCATCAGCGACTAGATAAGATCACCCTTCCCCAGTGATTCAACCTTCAGCATAAGCGGCTGAATAAGATCACTCCATCCCCCGGAATCTACCTCTAGTGTAGACGGCCGGATACGATCATCGTTATTCCCAATAGGACTTACCTCTAGCATAAGCGGCTGGATAAGTTAACCTTTCTTCAGTGGAACGACCTTCAGCGTGAGCGGCTGATTAAGTTCACCTTTATCCCAAGAGATCTACCACTAGCATCAGCGGCTGGATATGATCAACCTTCCCTCTGTGAAGGCGACTTGTCAGATCTAAGCACCTATTCAGGCGACGATCTTTTTATCTTTTCAGTCTAAGCACCTATTCAGGCGACGACTTGTCAGATCTAAGCACCTATTCAGGCGACGATCTTTTTATCTTTTCAGTCTAAGCACCTATTCAGGCGACGACTTGTCAGATCTAAGCACCTATTCAGGCGACGATCTTTTTATCTTTTCAGTCTAAGCACCTATTCAGGCGACGACTTGTCAGATCTAAGCATCTATTTAGGCGACGATCTTTTTATCTTTTCAGTCTAAGCACCTATTCAGGCGACGACTTGTCAGATCTAAGCACCTTTTCAGGCGACGATCTTTTTATCTTTTTAGTCTAAGCACCTTTTCAGGCGACGACTTGTCAGATCTAAGCACCTATTCAGGCGACGATCTTTTTATCTTTTCAGTCTAAGCACCTTTTCAGGCGACGACTTGTCAGATCTAAGCACCTATTCAGGCGACGATCTATTTTTAATTCCCCAAGCGAGATCTAAGCACCTATTCAGGCGACGATCTATCTTTCTATTCCCAGCGAGTCTAAGCACCATCTGAGGCGACAACTCGTCTATCTCATTCTTAGTTTTTGCACCAGTAGCCAAACCAGGTGACCCTGCATTTACCTTTGTTCATTTGCATTTGCATATCAATGTTTTCATTTTACTACAATCTTTTCTCACCGCGAAGGACAAAATTTCGATCCTTCTTTTACTTAATTGCTCTTCGCAAGGAGTTTATGAGATGCCCTTGGCACTCACATTCTCTATGCAAAGACACAATTAAGTAGGGGCAGCTGTTGTACCCTAATTTTGTCCCAAGCCTTTTAAAAAATAAAAAAAGAAAGTCAAAGTCAACAAAAAGTCAACAAAAAAGAGGAGTTCGCAAAGCGATGTTGTGATCGCTCTGCGAACTCTGCGATAAATTTCGCAGAGCAATGTTCAGGTCGCTCTGCAAAATCTGCGAATTTTGCAGGTTTTGATTTTCTGATTTCCTTTTCTTTTATTGTTATTCCTGTCATCATTTATTATTATTATCATCTATTATTGTTATGATTAATGCTGGATTTAACCAAGAAAGAATAGAAACATGTGCCCATTGCAAAGTAAGAAAAGAGAAAGGAAAAGGAAGCAAAATCCATCAAGTAACCCAGCCACTTGCTGACCTTGGGCAGCCCATTTTCCCTACCATTTGTGCCTGCAACTGACCCTGCTATATTCCAGCAACCATCTTGCCATAGGCTTTTTCAAAACCATTCAAAGTTTGCAACAAAGATGCTGCCCCTGTTTTGCAAACAGCCTTGTTTCCTTTGTTCCAAGCAATTTTCTGTCAGAATTCAGCTTCATTGGGTCCTGAAATTGGCCAAAGTCTTAACCATTGCAGCAAGGAAATGTCACCTCTTCCCTTTAGCATTAAATGCAAAGCAAATCAGTCATGATCATAGCACAAAAACAGCCCTGCTGTAGGATTTTTCATCATGACATTTTGATCCTAATTTGCCTATAAAAGCCATGCATTGCTGCAGGATTAAAAAAGGGGATTTTGGAGAGAAAACACACAGATTTTTAACATAGCATAAGAGAGAGATTTTAGAGCAAAAACCAGTTCTTAAAGAGTTGAAAATTTGAGTGGATTGATACACACAAAAACAGAGTTGGTTTTAGAGCAAGTTTAGAGAAAATTTCCATTCCTTTCTTGTACAAATCATCCCAAACCAGTACCAAAGTAACCCAGCATCAAAACAACCATTAAACCTCACACAAAGAGTGAAGAACACAAGCAAATTGTCATTGTTCTTGATTGTGTTCATCAAACATTTCCAACTTTGCAAAACCATAAACATTCCAAAGCTTCTTCCATTTCTTGGCAACACAAGCATTGGCTAGGAGTTGGTAAGTCATTCTAACCTGTTTATATTGCATTTACATATTGTTTGCATTTGCTTTTGATTCCAACTTGTTTCAATCTCAGTTTTACATTTGATTAAAAACATATTTTGAAACTTCAAAGAAATCTCAACTTTGCAAAACATTTAAACTGAAGTGTTGCACTCATTCTCTTGCTAATTTCAAAAGCTTTTCACCCCTCTTAAGGTTCTGAAGTTCATTCAGGGGCAGCTTCTGAACTATAGTTCAAAAGCAGCTTCTGAATTGCAATTTTCGCAGAGTTCGCAGAGCCAAGCTCTGGTCGCTCTGCGACCATTGTAACGCCCGGAAATTTAATTAATTATTTAATTAAATATTTTTGAGTATTTTCGGAATTAATTGTTGAAAGTATTGAGGTTGGAATTTAATCGGTGTATTTCTATGAAGTATTATTTAATTGGTGGATCGACGAAGTTGTAGAAATAATATTGGATTAATATGTTGTTTGAGTTGTTCAGTGGATAGTCGAGTAATTAAGTTGGTTAAGATGGAGAAATAATATTAGCAATAATATTGATAAAGAAATTATAATAAAAATTAGTTTATTGGTTGGGTTTAATATTTGGTTGCATGAAGTAAAAGTGGGGGGGTGTGAAAGTGAAGCCCAATGGATTACATAAAGGTATTATTATTATTATTTGGTTATGAAAAAGAAAGAAAATAGGTTATCAGTAAAAAGAAAAGGGTTTGTAAAGAAACAAAAAGAAAAAGGCAGGTTGTACGTAAGAGAAAGAGAATAAGGAGAAGAAGAAGAGACGAGAAAGTGCTGTACGGACAGAGGAGGAAAAGAGGCAAAGTGAAAGCTATGGCAAAAAGGATTCAATCCGGTGGAATGGAGCGGTCTGCAGTCTAAGGTAAGGGTGGGGTTCTTACATTCTAAGGGATTGCATAATGATGGGGTATGGTAGACTCTAGGTATATGTGATTGTATGGATTTTGATCCTTTTGTTCAATTCATGAGGTCTGTGATTTTGATGATGAAATTGGCATGATACATGCTGTTGTTGTGCATTATAATTGTGGTTTGTGATGTATGTTGATGTGTGTGATTCCATGAATTCGTATTCTGTGATAAATGGCTTTTGGGATGATTTGGGATGGGTTGAAATTGGGTATGAATTATGTTGGTTGTTGGTATCAAGCCTTAGTAGGAGTAACTTGAGGATAATTATTATTATTATTGTTGGTGTAGAAATTTGGTTGAATTAATTATGATAGTAGAAGTTATAGTGATGATTATTAGTGAAGAGATATGAGGTTGATGAATTAAGTTGCATAACAATGGAATTAATGCGTAGAAGAAATAGCAGTAGTAATAACGATGATATATGTAGCAGGCTGAATTAGTAGCATAATTGGAAGTTAATAATAATTAGTATTAGAATTAATAAATAGTAAAATTGGAAATAGAATGATAGAAATTGTTTAGTAGCGGATTGATTAATAAATTGAAGGAATTAGTACCTAGATGTTTAGGGGCTGTTTTATAATAATTAATCCGTTGTGTTTTCTTTTGTGATGTGTATGTGATGTTATGATGTGCGAGTATGTTGTTGATGTTGTGATGTTGCGATGATTTTGTTGATAATGCGAAGTTGCAGGAATTATAGTGACGATGAAAGTACCTATATTAATTGGTACAGTGACGAGATAGGCTTATGCCTTGGCGACGATGATTGTTGTTGTTGATTGTGATGATTTTGAATGAATGAGAAGTTTGAATAATATAAGTTGCTTTTCCTGAGTTTTCTTATCTCTGCCCCGAATTTTGAAATAAAAACTGGTATTGATCGGTACAGAATTGGTCTTAGGTGTAAACACAAAAGTTGTAGGTATGGATGTTAGTTTTCTAATGCCGTTGGTCTGACGTCAAAACGATTTATAGAACTTGAGTTATGGTCAAATTACTGCACGTAGGTCACAGTGAATTTTTATGGACTTTCTGCACAACTTTTCCGAATTTGAAACGAAAACTGGTATTGATCGGTACAGAATTGGCCTTGGGTGTAAACATGAAGGTTTTAGATAATTTTGTTAGCTTTCCAGTGGCTTTGGTTTGACGTGAAAATGACTTTTAGTTTTTGAGTTATGATGAAAATACTCCAAAGAGGTCTTAGTGAAATTGTACGGTGACAGCATTCTCTGTTTCATGTTTTTGCGTCTTTTTCACACGTCTCTGTTTTAAATTGGTCTTTGGTATAAACATGAAAGTTGTTGATAATTGTGATATCTTTCTAGTATCCTTGGTTTGACATGGAAATATGTTATGTATAATTTGTTATGGTTTTACAAAATTGTATGATGAATTGTTGATGTTTGAATACGATGTTATATGATGAATTGTTGATGTTTGAATACGATGTTTTATGACGTTGTTTATGTATGATGCTTGCATGTGTTTTGTTGTTTCATTTTAGAAGTCTCATTCATTGCATCTTGTAACGATGGCCTGAAATTTTGGTAAAGCGACGTAGCCTTGTTTGGCAAAGTGACGTGGGGCTCCGGCCTGACATGCCCTATTTGGCATTATTTTGCGACGTTTGGTACCACATGCATATAGGTGAAGTCGGGTCTCATTGCATTATGTGTCGATGATAAATTGTTATAACCGTGACGTGTGGCGATGTTCATGATGTGCTTGATGTGATGATGCTTGAATATTGGTGATGATGATTGTTTATGAAAATGATGTGTGAATATGAATAAAATGATTGGTGAGATAATGAAGTATGATCCTGTGCTTATGTTTTTACTTGCTCATTATTATGCTTTCGTTTATATTGTTTGATATCTCACCCCTTCTGCTGATGTTTCCCCTACCATGGGAAATGGGCAGGTACTTAAGAATAGCTATGGAAGTTGAAGTAACTTTATGAAGTCTCTAGTTGCTGTTAGTTCAAGTTGGTGTCTTGCTCTGATACGTAGCACTCGGGGAAATAGTTGTTATTATTTCAGTTGTTGTATTCTAAGTTAAAATTTATTTCAGTTGAAGAAAAATATTAAGTGGAATTTTGTTAAGTACTTTGTCGTTTAAAAGATGTTTCTAAGTTGATTCTAAATCATAAGATGAAGTTTGAATTCATGCTGAATAAAGTTGTGATTTCGAATGCTATGTATCAATGTTAAATGAAATACAGGTTGTTTTGTTGTTTTATGTTGAAATGTGACATCCCATGTTTGTTGGAAGTTTTTAAAATACTCTGATTTTCGTTTATATTTACCGGGTAGATTTGGGGTGTTACAACCATGACAGAGCTTAGGTTCGCAGAGCCAAGTTCAGGCCGCTCTGCGAAAACTGCAGAACTCAGTTTCTGAGTTCAGGCTTCTTAAAGCCAATTTTTGAGGTTCTAACTTGAGGATTCAGAACCTAAGAGGATTAAAACTCATTTTGGTTCAAAACATAACAAAGGTTTTTGCATACGTTTGGAAATTCATAAGTTTAAATAGTTAACTTGAATAACTAGAAACTTGTTCATTTTCTTTCAAACTTGAACATTTAGCCGAACTTGTTCAATAAGTTTCAAAACCAAACTTGAACAACAAATTTGTTCATGATTTTCAACAAGGTTTGTTCTTAATTTCAACAAAACTTGAACAACAAATGTGTTCATGAATTTCATTTTCCAGACTTGAGCCGAACTTGTGCATTTTTCACAAACTCGTGCGTTTTCCTTAAAACTTGCGCATTTTTTACATGAACAAGCAAGCTTGTTCATAAGTTGCAACAACTTTTGAGCATGAAACTTTTTCTTCAATGAGTGTCAACAACCAAGTGTTTTGTTTATTTTGGGATTTCGTAAAGTTTCAAAATGACTTGAATGAAAATGGAGTGGTTTCACGTATGTCTCTCCATTCCCCGGTTGTACGAATGCTTGACGTATGTCTCGTTGTTCGGACAATCGTCATTCTATTTTCAAGAAATACAAAAACATAAAACAAATCCAACACACCAATTTTGGCTCCGTCGAGTCAATTTAAATCCGAACCTTTCTTGATCCCTAGTGATCAATTTGAACCTTTTTGGTCCTCCGTGACCATTTGAATCAATGCTCGACTCCTTTGAGTCCATTGAACCCTTTCTTGATCCCGTTGGATCAATCGACCCTTTCTTGGCTCTGTCGAGTCAATTTAAATCAATGTTCGACTCCTTTGAGTCCATTGAACCTTTTCTTGATCCCGTTGGATCAATTGAACCCTTTCATGACTTCGTTAAGTCAATTGAAACCTTTCTTGGTCCCCCGTGACCAATTGAATCAATCCTCGACTCCTTTGAGTCATTTGAGCCTTTTTGGCCCCTCGTGGTCAGTTCAACCCTCTTTTCCCCAACGAACATGTGTTTTATCAATTCTTGCGCAATCTAAACAAACGCTTAAGCCTCCCACGCGCAAGCATACAAGCTACGTTTAATCGTAAGAATACGGTCAAAACATCGTTCTTTAAAATCAACCAACAAATACGTTTTTCTACCAAAGAACTACGTAGCTTTGAATTCTCCATCGCACCAGGAGATACGTAGGAGCAAGATCATCATCTTGTCAAGCACAAAAATAAAAAAATAAACTTTTCCCCCTTTCCTTTATTCCCTTTATATATATTTAAGCATGCAAGCAAAACTTTAAAAAAACACTTTAGCCTTAAACTAACTAGGAGGTTCCCGTTGAGTACAACGGACGTGAGGGGTGCTAATACCTTCCCCTTGCGTAATCGACTCCCGAACCCGGTAATGGTTACGATGATCATCCTTTCCTCATCGTCAAAGGGTTTTATTATCGTTTCCCTTTAAAAATAAAAAACTCAAGGGTTTATCAACGTTCCCTTTAAACAAAAACTTTGGTGGCGACTCCGCACTTTCATCCCGAGCGTTCGTACACGCTCGAGGATCTTGCGTTTTTTTCCGAGAGCGCACACAAATTATCCATGGTCCTTTGATAGTTAGCACGTTTCCCGTGGGGGTGTCGAAGAACGGGCTCTTGGGCCAATTGCTTTCTGGGCTTCCTGGCTATGATGAATTTCCTTCCTGGAGTTTTGGGGGGAATGATATGAGTGTTTTTTCTTTAAAATGCATGACAATGCATGTATGCGATGTAGATGAAAAAACATGCTTTTATTTTTTTTATTTTGCTTTGGGAAGGAAATCACAGGCGCACAATTATTATAAGCAATAAGAAATACTAAAGGCAGAGAAATTAACATTGCTTCAAAAATTATCATTGATTACATAACATTTAAATTAAAGTACAAGGCATAATTAATGAAAATACAAATCAAACGGCCCTTCTTTTTTCGGCCTTGTCTATTTCTTCCTTATAGAACTCCACGGTGTCCTTGCAATACTTCATGAATTTTTGGATTTCCTTAGGGATGTCATAGTAAGGCATAGCCATTTCGGCTTTTGCTAGTTTCCCCGGGAGTTGGGCAATGACCACATTTGAGAAAGAGACCAATTTTGTGAAATCTTCACTCAATTAGACAGCGTCATGCCACACAAATTCAAGCACCTCCTTGCGTTGAGTCAATTTAGTGTTTGCATTTCTAAGCTCATCATGTAGTCACGAAATATGGTCCTCGTGCTCCCTTGCAATCCGGTCAAAGTACTCCTCATACTTCCTGATATTGGCTTCGAGATGCTCGCACTTTAGCTTACCTTGATGAAAAAGGTTCTCATACTCTTGCCTTTGGATGCTCTCTGCCTGTAGCCACTCTTTATATTCCTTGATGACCTCCTGGAGTTGTTGGGCTTTTTCTTGGTATTTCAACCTCCACTTCCTTTGAGCTTCAGTGGCCAACTCCCAAACTTTTTCAATTCTTGGTTGGAATGCAAGATTTTCTCCAACTCCTCATCATTGGCTATGAGATTGGCGTCTGCACTGACCAAACCACCCCCGATCCTCTCTCTTTTCTCTTCGGAGTCCCTTAACCTTTTTCTGCATCCTTGGAGAGATTTTGTTGCTTCCTCTTGATCCCTCTTCATTCTGGCGATCTCTCCCAAAGCTTGATGATGTTTTGATTCTAACTCCTCATTTTTGCTTTGGAGTTCTCAAATCTTGGCTTTCAGTTCTTCCGCTTCTTCAATAGGAATAGTTGTGATCGGCTCAGGTGACAGAGGTCTAGTAGGGCCCATAACCGCAAAGGGTAGCTTGATTACTTTGACTCTTTCCTTCACCCACTGAGTGTAGGGAGGTTTGGCTATGCAATTCTTTCTACCAACCTTCTTCTTGTGTATTTGACTCCAAGCTCTTCGGATCTTTCTTAGCAGCACTAAGTCCTTATCTCCTTCCTTTATGATGAAAGCTTCCAACAAAAGATCATCGGGTTTATCTTCCATTGGATAACCCAATTGGCGGAGAGAGAGGACTGGGTTATAGTTGATACATCCCCTAGTGCCCATGAGAGGCACATTAGGGAATTCACCGCAGCTGAGAATGATTTCCGGATCCTCTAACTCTCGAGAGTACCAGTTGATATCCCCTTCGGTGAGAGCCGTCATCCTCTCCGACCACTTGACTCCAGCTTGGTTTTCCACAAAATCCGACTTTCTTGGCATGTGGGACATTAACCAGATTTGCACTAAGGAGCACAGTAGGAAACCGTGCCTCCCCTTCCTTTTTCATGTCTAGTATAGAGAGTGTAATATCCCGCTCATAAGTATCAGTTATTAGTGTTAGAAACTTGTGAAGCAAGCATGGCTGTCATACCCCATTTTTTGACTCGTATTTTTCTTTGTTTTATCTTTTATTATTTCATCACTTATTATTACCTTTTATTATTTCATTATTGTCATTGAATTTTATTTGCATTAGCATTACTATTAATAGTATCATCATCCTTATTATTATTAATATTATTGTTATTCTATTTTCATTAATAATATCATTATTATCTTTTTACCATTAGTAAGGTTTTATTATAATTAATATTATTAAGCTTTTTCATCAATTTTATTATCATCATTTTCATTACTATTTTTATTTATTTTCATTATCATTTTCATTACTATTATTGCCATTATCTTTATTATTATTGTTATTATTATTTATTTATTCATTTTTTACTTTTATTTTATTTCAAAACAAAAAAATCAAAAAAAGGGGAGTTCGCAGTGCGAAGTGACCTTCGCACTGCGACCTCTGCGATTTTTCTGCAGAATTTTTATTTCTTTGATTTATCTGTTTTGTTTTCATTTGTAGTTATTATTATTAGTATTATTATTATTGTTATTGCTATTTGTGACTGAAATGATGCAGCAAAGCAAGATCAAAGGTGTGACATTAAAGGTAAAAGGTAAGAAGGATTTTCATCCAACCTAACATGTGCTCAATCAAATTGGCTGCCCTTGGTCAGCTCTTGTCCCTCCCAATTGACCTATCCTCCAACCTGAGCTTGCCAGCCAGCTACTTGATCCCTTTCCTTCCTTCTTCCTTCACCAAAACCAGTCAAACTCAAGTGGTTTTTGCTTGCAAAAAGCTGTTTGTGCTGCCCTGTTTTGAGCTGGATTTCTCCTCCCACACACTAGCCCACATGCTCATTTTGCTTCCCCCAATCTCCTTGTACATGGCAGTACACGTTTTCATTGCTTGGCCTTCCAAGATTGCAAGGATTGATCCCAAGAATCACACAATTTCAAGCTGCCCTGTTTTTCAGTTTTTTCCATCATTACCTTCTAGAATCAGCTGGATTTTGTGGCTGAAATCAGTCAAGGTCTTGACCCTTGGCACAAGGCAAGTAACTTCTATCCTTTAGTATTTAATGCAAAGCCATTTAGCCTGGATTTAGCCCACAAATCAGCTAGGATCTAGAGATTTGCCATCATTGCATTGGATTGCATTTTTGCCTATAAAAGGAATGGCAAGACACAAGGATAAAACACAATTGAAAACACACTGAATTCACACATTTACACACCAGAAAAACAGCCACAATACACACGAAATTCACACCAAAATCCATCACATTGCAGCATCAAAACAGTTCATACACAAAGCAAGTTAGAGTTCATCATCCATAACCTCTAATCAATCAAGCAAGCTACTTCCAACCTCTTGCACAAGCATTGCTAGGAGTTCTGTAAGTCTCCTATAATCTTTATCTTTCATCTTGATTACTATTTGCATCTCTTGCTTTGTTCAATTTCATTTTGTGCGCAAAAACCCCTTTTAAAACTCAAAAGGGATCTCAAAGGGGTCAAGCCTTGAAACAGAGTTTTTACACTCCTTTTTCCCAATTTTTGCAAAGCTTCTTAACCCCCTTTAGGTTCTGAAGCTTGCTCAGGAGCAGTTTCTGAACTTCTGTTCAGAAACAGCTTCTGAGTTCAAAATTTCGCATACTTCGCAGAGCAAAGTATGTTCGCAGAGCGACCACATCAGAACCTGACTTTGCAGAGCCAAGTTCTGGTTGCTCTGCGAAGTATGTGAAATTCAGAACATGAATCAGGCATCCAAATGCCAAATTTTTGGGGTTCCAGCCCTTGATTCAGAACCTAAAGAGTGTTAAAATACATTTTTGTTCAAAACACATCAAAGAATCATGCACAACTTTGAAAATTTTACAAGTTCGTGCGATAAATTTTGAGTAACTTGTGAAACAAGTTATGTCCTTAATTTTCAAAACCAAGTTTGAGCAATAGGCTAAGTTCTCTATTTTCAAAACCAAACTTGAACAACCATGTTGTTCATGATTTTCAAATCAAAACACGAACTTAAGCCGAGCTTGCTCATTCTTTTTAAACCAAGCTCGAATTGAGCCGAACTTGTGAACTTTCCAAATTTGTGTATGTTTTATGATTTTGTTCATCGCTCAAACTTGAACTACGCTTGTTCTTGAGTTTCAATAGCTTAAGCAACAAGTAATGTTCATGATTTTAATAAACTCGAACAACAAATTTGTTCGTGATTTCCTTTTTGCAACTTTCCTTTTAAAGTGTTATGGTTCCCTTTGAGATCTTCTCCAAGTTTCAACGAAACCAACTTGAATGAAACGGGAATGGCTTGACGTATGTCTCCCCAAACCTCGGTTGCACGAATGCGTGACGTATGTCTCGTCGCTCGGGCAATCGTCATTCCACCTTTGACGCGTCTAGCACGCTCAACCTTCCCTTGGTCCCCTTGTGGCCATTTTTAACCTTTTCTTGGCCCACATGGTCAATCCGAACCCTTCGCGCGTTTTATTTTCAAACTTTTTACGCCTCTGTGCGTTTGTCTTTATTTTTAAACTTTTTACGCCTCTGTGCGTTTGTCTTTATTTTTTAAACTTTTTACGCCTCCGCGCGTCTGTCTTTTTATTTTAAAACATTTACGCCTTGCGCGAGTTTATCGCCTTAGCGTTCGTCGTCTTTATCATTTAAACATTTTACGCCTCTGTGCGTCGTCAAATCTTTTTTAATTAAAACGAACCAACATACAAACTTTTTCAACCAAAGAACTACGTACGCTTTGAATTCTCCGACTACCGGGAGATACGTAGGAGCAAGATCGACATCTTGTCAAGCCCATTAATAAAAACTTTCTTTTTTCCCCTTCGTTTGTTTTTATCTCTTTTTTCCCTTCGCATCATATTTTCTTTTTCCCTTTTTATATATTCAAACACGCAAGCAAAATTTTGGAAACATTTTAAGTCTAAGCCGACTAAGAGGTTCCCGTTGAGTACAACGGATGTGAGGGGTGCTAATACCTTCCCCTCGCATAATCGACTTTCGAACCTAAAATCTTTTTCAAAGGGTAATTTCAAACTTTTTTCCTTTTCTCCCCGAAAAATTAAAAGTTCAGTCGTGATTTAAAATTAGTGATTCAACGCTTCCCAATAGCTTGATATCCGAAATTCGACGCGACAATGGCAAATATGTAAATAAGTGAAAATGGCAAATGTGTAAATATTTGAAAAGGGGAAGATTATTTAAAAAGGAAGGTAAGATATTTCTTACCATTTTCTACCATTTTCTACATCCTTACAAAAAATCAGTTTCACTCTCCCTCTTACCCTCAACCACACGCCCTCCTCTCCCTCTCCATCAACCCATCAAACTTCATCCCAATTCTTGTAAGGAAGCTCATGCTAGCAAGCTTGTGTAGGAAAGTTAGAGCAAGAGAAAGAAATAAGAAGAACAAGGGAGAATTGAGAGAAGTGGTAGTTTGAAGCTAAGGCTTTGGAAATCAGAGTTAGCAAGCACCAATAGGAGGTTTAAGGTGAGCTCCACAGGGTTTTAGAACCCGCTTGAGTAAGTTTGAGAGTTTTTAGTATTATGATCAAAGTTATGAATTTTAATGCCCTAATTTTATTTCGCTGGTAATTCTTGATCATACATGTTGTAATCTGTTATTATGCATTAGAATTTATCCCTTAAAGCTGTATGATGTTTGGGCATGATTAGGTAAGCCAAAATGGTGGAAATCCTGTTTTAAACTTGCCCTATGCTGTCCAACTACAGGTAAAATCGTGTCACGATTTTACCACCGTGTCACGATTTTATAGGCAGGGACTACCACGATTTCTGGGTAGGAAATCGTGACACGATTTCCAAATCGTGTCACGATGGCACAGTGGCAGAACCATATTGTTTTCTTCATCAATTCTTGCACCATTTTGGCTATCTAATAATGCTTCAAACTCAAGGAACAACATGTAATGATTAAGAGTCGCTACTAAGCGTTATAAGACCTATCCTTCAGAGAATGTATAACTTATATAGCATGAGGAATAGGTTCATAAGTTAAGCATTGGGAGTATGTTTTCCCTAAGTGATGCATTTTATGCATAAAGTATAGTAGAGGAAAGAAACACATACAATAGCATAAGACGAGAATCGATGAGAATGATTCCATGTTCTAAGTTTAGAACCTTTTATAGGTTAAGTGTTCAAGAATTATTAAGATATTAAGCTGTGGCCTTCGTCGTTCACGCTAGTGGGACACGAATGGTTCATGCAAAGTAAAGGCTAAGATTAATATTATTAAGTTGTGACTTTCACCATTCACGCCAGTGGAACATGAAAGGTTCATGCATAAGTTTAAAGAATATTAATTCGCGTCTTCCGTCGTTCACGCCAGTCGGACACGGGAGGTATACGCGTAAGTTAAGATTATTATTAAGTCGTGTCTTCTGTTGTTCACGCCAGTGGGACACAGGAGGTTCACGCCAGTGGGACACGTTATTCCACAAGGATGACCGCACGACGACAAGAGGAGTCCGGTGTTAGTCTGATAAGATAGGAATTTTCACCGGTAGAAGGGAGATGTACTTCGGGGTTGCTCCACCCGGATGCACTCCGTAAAATGAACTCAGATAATTCATGTTTGTTCAACGCTAACTTCTAACTTAAAGATATGACAAGATGAATATGTATATTTTTATATATTGAGAAACATGACAGTTAGTTCCCCAAGATCACTAAGTTTAAGTTCAAGTTAGATTATGATGAGGAATGATTAAGACATGTAGCGACCTTAGGTTTCCCCTTGGTCGCGAAGTTAGCAAAGAATGACGGCGATCGTAGGTATTCCCAAGATTGCCAAGAATAGGCACGGCGACCCTAGGTTACCCCCGTGGTTGCCAACAGTTGGTAGGGTAGGAGCTCACTGAGACGTTATGTCTCATCCCTTTCCTTCTGGTGCAGGTTCTCAGCAGGAAGCACGACGTAAAGGTAAAGAGAAAGCTATGGATTGATCGTGCTGCTTATGTTTTATTATATGGATGTCGTATATGAATGATGTATTATGATGTATATTACGGAGAATGTTTTGTATCGGATTATGGATTGTATCAAAGATTTATGTATTGTGTAATTATTAAACAACCTTCTGTATTGTATTTAATGTATCCGGTACGAAATTTTAATACTTGTAAGAGATCCTAGGTAATCTCTATATGGGTGTTACAATTTGGTATCAGAGCAGGTCGATTCAGACCGTGCCTTGGGTCATTAAAGTACAATCCAAGTTTGTGGACCTCTTGGATCCAGGACATTATACTAAATGTTATATTCAGTGAAAACTGATCACTTTGACTTGTATATGACAGCTAGGATAAGATGTCTGGGAGAAGAAGAGGAACCAGTAGACCTCGTGCTAATCAAGCCAGTGATGAAAGTGGAGGACCAAGTATGAATTTGTGGGAACAAATGATACAGCAGCAGCAGGCTTGGCAGCAGCAGTATCAAGAGCAGCAAGCTCAAAATGCATTACAGTATCAGCAGATGATGCTGATGATGCAGCAACAAGCTCATCAACAGGCTCAAGCGCAACAGCAATGGATGGAAATGATGCAGCAAGGGCAGGGTTTCCATCCACAGCCACCACCTCCACCCGTAATTGGAAACCCCGTGTTCCGGGAATATAATAGACATCACCCTCCGGAGTTTAATGGAGAAGGTGAACCTCAAGAAGCTAGAAAGTGGATAAAATAGATGGAGAAGATCTTTAGAATGGCCGAGTGTTCAGAAGAGGATAAAGTGGTTTATGCCACAAATCAACTCAGAGGCGCAGCAGAAGATTGGTGGGAATCTGCTCAGCGCCGGATGGAAGCGAATGGTATAGAGGTGAACTGGGTAAACTTTAAAGAGGTAATGTTGGAAAAATACTTACCTTTGTCTTACAAGGTAAAGAAGGAGCAAGTGTTCTTGGAATTGAAACAGGGTAGTATGTCAGTGACAGAGTTCACCAAGAAGTTTAAAGAGTTGTCCTATTATTCTACACATAATGAGTATGCTGAGAATGAAGTCTGGAAGTGTAACACCCATACTAACTTTAACTAGTATATTAGCATGTGCGTTAATCTGATATCGGATACATTAAAATTTACAATAATATATATACAAATCACTGAATGAGTACAATTTGCTCGTTTACATAAATATCCAAATCTCATAATAATACATGTTCATATACATATATAAAATCTATCAACCTCCTGAGCTTGCCATGACGAGCATCTGCACTCCATCCAGCATCTTCCTGAAGATCTTCATGAACATCGCTTGCTAACCTATGAACCTGCACCAGAAGGATAGGGATGAGACATAACGTCTCAGTGAGCTCCTACCCTACCTACTGTTGGCAACCTCGGGGAACCTAGGGTCGTAATGCCTACCTCGGCGATCTTGGGGATATCTACGATCGCCAAGTCTTATCTTTACTTATTTCGCGATCAAGGGGAAGAACTAGGATCGCTGCATATCTTAATCTTTCTTATACGTGTTATTACATAATCTCATGCTTAGTGATCGAGGGGAATTCTATGATCACTTGCTGTTGTCTATAACTGCCTTGTCTTAACTCTTAGTACATAATACGTATTCATGTTCATATTCATATTCGTATTCGTATTCATCTTTGCATATCATAAAGTTAGAAGTTAGCGTTGAACAAACAATCATTATCTTGGTTCATTTTACGGAGTGCATCCGGGTGGAGTAACCCCGAAGTACATCTCCCATCATACCGGTGAAATTCCTATCATATCAGGCTAACACCGGACTCCTCTTATCTTTGTGTAGGCAACCCTCTCGGTGAAGCCCCATCCGGCATAATCCGGAGCCTGCTGGACACATCTTGCATGTAGACAACCCTCTCGGAGAAGTCCCATCCGGCGAATCCCGGAGCCTGCTGGACATGCTTAAGTCTTTTAACATACGTGTGGACAATCTTCTCGGAAAAGTCCCATCCGGCGAAACCCGGAGTCTGATGAACACGTTTAATATCGTCTTATAAATTACGTGTGGATAGCCCTTTCGGAGAAATCCCATCCGGCGTATCCCGGAGTCTGATGAACACGTTACCATATTCTTTATCATTAGATTCTTTCTTAAGTTCATATACGTATCTATTATGTTTCATATTTCTTGTGCATATCTAATGCATTCTTATGTAATCATTCTTAATTATCTAACCTATAAATATGTTCTTGACTTTGAACAATAAATCATTCTTTGTGCATACGCACGCTTAATTGAGTGCATCTTAAACTTGGTACACTAGGTGCATTCTCATTCTCATTCTCATAGTTTCTTAACTTATGTACTTGAAAGTACGTCTAATAGTCTATCATAAACTTTTGCATATTCAATGCATTTCTTGAGGGAACTACTCTCCCAATCTAAATCATAGAATCTATGATCATAGGCTTATCGTTATCATAAGCCATCACTTAATTGTTGGAAATGTTCCATAGCTTAAATAAGTTTATTCTTACATCTCTAATGCTTTTCCAAATCCATAATCATCCATTCCTTAAATGTTTAAACAACCTTCCGGATATGTCAAGAATGGTGTTTTTCATAGAAATTTAAGTTCTCTTTGAAAACGGTTACTAAAAGCCTCGCCGAACGCGTATACAGCACCCAGAACGAACCAGAACAGACCTGAGTTGTCTGCCTGATTTCGCTGAGCGACCCTGAGGCGAAGTGGAGGCGAAATGGAGCAGGGAAAAATGCTGAAAATCGCTATAATCTCGCCCCGAGTTCGCCGGGCGAAAATGACAGTTCAAAACTAGTTAAAAGTGTGATTTTTCCACCATTTTGACATATCTAAGCATATCCAGGCATCATACAATATAAGGAATGAATTTCTAATACAAATTGATAGTTTTAAACATGATTAATCAAGGAATTGGTAAGCATAAGAGATTAGGGTAAAATTGCTAAACTAGCTCAAAATTGCATAATACTTTCAAACTTACTCAATGGGTTCTAAAACCCTGTGGAGCTCACCTTGATGCTAGCTTTACTCCTTGCCAAGCTTCTAATCACTAAACTCAAGCTTGAAAACCAAAGCTCTAACTCTTCTCTTAATACTTTTTTGTTCTTCTTTCCTTTCTCTTGTTCTAAGCTTCCTACCAAGCTTGCCTTGCAAGATCTCTCACTAGATTTTGATTGAAGTTTGGATGGATGTTGGCTAGGTGAGGGAGGGCGTGTGAGATTGAGAGGAGGAAAGGAGAGGGCTGAATTTTGGAAGAGTATAGAAGAAGGTAGAAAGATGGTAAGATTATCTTACCTCTTATTTTTAAACAAATCTTCCATTTCAACTTAATTACCAAAATGCCATTCCACTTAATTACTAAATTGCCAAGCTTGCTTCACAAGGTTCTAACACTGTTAACCGTTACATCTAAACGGGATATTACACTTGCCATATAAATAAACCCATTAACTGATAATTTACCAAATTGTCCCTTGCTTAAAACATTTCTGTTACATCGTCTCAATATTAACAATATTCGAGTCTTAGGTGGGATGTTACAGGAAGATGAATCAGTATAAACAAGGTTTAAGAGGTGAAATCGACACTGCAGTGAGTCTTCAGAGAACTGCAAGTTATGACGAACTGGTGCATGATAGTTTGGTGGTTGAAGCAGGACTTGCTAAGGCCTCGAAAGAAAGAGCGACAGCTTTTGAAAGAAAGAAAAGTAGAATGTCAGATAAGTATCATGACAAGCTCAAGCCAAAAGGATCCCCGCAGAGAGGGAAACAGACATACTCTCCACAATCTAATCCTTCACGGACTAATCCTACTTGCAAGACGTGTGGTAGGATGCACAAAGGAGAGTGCTTGATAGGAGCTGGTATTGTTACGGATGTAAGCAGCCATGACATTTTATATCAGAGTGTCCTAATAGGCGTGGTAAAGGACCAGCTGAAGGAACAACTACTAGTAAGGGCAGAGTGTACTCCCTTGATGGCGCAAAGGCTCTGGCCAATGAAGATTTGATCGCCGGTATGTGTTATCTTGGCTCAAATCCAGTAAAAGTTCTTTTTGACTGCGGCGCTACTTGTTCTTTTATTTCATATAAATGTGTAGAGACGCTGCAATTACCTTTGTCTCCGTTGAATCCTCCAATGTTAGTATCTACCGCTACTGAAGGCGGAATTGAGGCAAGCTATGTTTGTGAAAACTGTCCTATCACTGTGTCTAGTAAGACTTATTATGTTGATTTAGTGTGTCTCCCGATGGAGCAACTTGATGTGATCTTAGGCATGGATTGGCTCCCTGCTAACCATGTGTACATTGGATGTTCTGAAAAGAGTATTTATATGCCGACCAGTGATACGACGGAAGGTATGGCTCTGTCTGAATTGATTAACCGCACCCATCAGTTAATTCAATTTATTTGTGCTCAAGATAGGGGTTTTTATATGATGCTCACTGTGGCTTCAGAATCAGAGTTGAGTCCCAGTGATATTCCCATTGTGAATGAGTACTTAGATGTTTTTCCTTCGGAAGTAACTAGTCTGCCTCCAGAGCGTGAGGTGGAATTCTCTATTGATTTAATTCCGGGAGCGGAGCCAGTGTCTGTGGCACCGTATAGAATGTCTCCAACAGAGCTTAGAGAGCTGAAATCCCAACTCGAAGAACTGATTCAGAAGCATTTTATCAGACCCAGTGTGTCACCTTGGGGTGCTCCAGTTCTGTTAGTCAAGAAGAAAGATGGAAGCATGAGGCTGTGTATAGACTACCGCCAACTGAACAAAGTGACTATCAAGAACAAATATCCTCTTCCAAGGATTGATGATCTCCTAGATCAGCTTAAAGGAGCAACGGTATTTTCTAAGATTGATCTTCGGTCAGGTTACCATCAGATCCGTATTAAATATTCAGATGTGTCTAAAACGGCGTTTCGAACGCGTTATGGGCACTATGAATTTCTGGTTATGACTTTCGGTGTAACAAATGCTCCAGCAGTATTTATGGATTATATGAACAGAATATTTCAGCCTTACCTGGATCAATTTGTGGTGATTTTTATAGATGATATCTTGATCTATTCCAAGGATCCTCAGGAACATGCTCAGCACTTGAGAATTGATTTGGATGTCCTTAGAGACAAACAGTTGTATGCTAAGTTCAGCAAGTGCGAGTTCTGGTTATCTGAGATTAAATTTTTGGGTCACGTTATTTCTCAAGGAGGGGTAGCCGTTGATCCATCCAAAGTTGAAGCCATTCTCAGTTGGGAAAGACCCAAGAATGTGGCTGAAGTCAGGAGCTTTTTAGGTTTGGCAGGTTATTACCGAAGATTCATTATGAAGTTTTCTCAGATTGCCTTACCTTTGTCGCGCCTCACCCGAAAAGATGTGCCCTTTATTTGGGACGAAGAATGTGAAAGAGCTTTAGAGTTTTGAAAAAGAAATTGACTAAAGCACCAGTGTTGGCAATACCAGATCCTGAAAGGAGATACACCGTTTTCTGCGATGCATCCTCTAAAGGGCTGGGTAGTGTTCTTATGCAAGGAGAGAATGTGATAACATATGCGTCTAGACAGCTCAAGACTCATGAAGAGAATTACCCCACCCATGATCTTGAATTAGCAGCTATAGTTTTTGCATTGAAGATATGGAGACATCATTTGTATGGTGCGCAGTTTGATTTGTTTAGTGATCACAAAAGTTTAAAATACTTGTTTGATCAACGAGACCTTAACATGAGGTAGAGACGATGGATGGAATACTTGAAGGATTTTGATTTTGATTTAAAATACCATCCAGGAAAGGCGAATGTGGTAGCAGATGCTTTGAGTCAAAAGGCTTTAGTTAGGGCTGAAGTGATGATGTATACTTGTGGGCTATATGAAAAGTTTAGAGATCTTAATCTTTGTGTTACCGAGTTAGAAGGTGGCATCTTGTTGAACAAGTTAGAGATTTCGTGCGACCTACGGTCTAGGATTGCACAAGCGCAAACTATGGATATAGATCTCCAAAGGAAAGTTGGCCAACCGGAGTTTTCTTTTGCACATGATGGAACGCTACTGTTTGAAGGAAGAATTTATGTTCCGAATGATACGGAATTGAAAAGGTTGATTTTAGAAGAGGCGCACAAAAGCAGTTTTAGCATTCATCCAGGTACCACCAAGATGTATCAAGATTTGAAGCGAGATTATTGGTGTCCTAGCATGAAGAGGGACATTGCGGAATTTGTGTCGCGATGCATTGTATGTCAGCAAGTGAAGATTGAACATCAAAGACCTGCAGGAATGTTAGTACCCTTAGAGATTCCTCAATGGAAATGGGAAGAGATAACCATGGACTTTGTGAGTGGATTACCTCGAACACAGCGAGGACATGACTCCATCTGGGTAATAGTGGATCGATTAACCAAGTCAGCTCATTTCTTGCCAGTTAAGACTACTTACCGAGCCTCCCAGTATGCTGAATTGTTTATCTCAGAGATAGTGCAACTCCATGGTGTTCCTACTAGTATTGTATCTGATCGGGATCTGATCTTCACATCCCACTTTTGGAAAGCTTTTCAGAAGGCTTTAGGAACCAGATTAAAGATGAGCACATCCCATCATCCTCAAACAGACGGTTAATCCGAGAGGACTATTCAGACATTAGAGGATATGTTACGTGCGTGTATTCTAGAAGATGGAGGAAGCTGGAATAATCACCTACCATTGATTGAATTTTCTTACAACAACAGTTACCATTCTAGTATTGGAATGGCACCATATGAAGCCTTGTATGGTCGGAAGTGTAGAACCCCACTTTGTTGGGCTGAGGTCGGTGATAAGAGCATTTTGGGACCTGAGATAATCCAGGAGACGACCCTAAAGATGAAATCCATTCAGGATAAGATGAGATCAGCTCAGAGTCGCCAGAAAAGCTATGCAGACAAAAGGCGAAGGCCTCTAGAGTTTGAAGTGGGAGATTATGTATTCCTTAAAGTCACACCTAAGTTGGGCCTAAGAGGAGCATTCAGAACAAAGAAACTTTGTCCAAGGTATGTTAGATCATTTCAGATACTTAGACGTGTCGGTCCAGCAGCTTATCAGTTGGCGCTGCCACCGGCCATGTCAGGTTTGCATGATGTATTTCACGTCTCTCAATTGAGGAAATTCATCCCCGATCCTTTTCAACCAGTAGAGTTGGACAGTATTGATTTGAGATCAGATTTAACCTTTCAACCTGAGCCAGATCAGATAATTGATCGTGATGTGAAGTCTTTGTGGAACAAAGAGATTCCAATTATTAAGGTTGTTTGGAAAGGTTCTCCCGACGGCGAAGCTACGTGGGAGCTAGAGTCAGAGATGCAAGAGAACTACCCGCATCTGTTTTCAGGTAAATTCTAAATTTTGAGGACGAAATTTCTTTAAGGGGGGTAGATTGTAATATCCCGCTCATAAGTATCAGTTATTAGTGTTAGAAACTTGTGAAGCAAGCATGGCAAATATGTAAATAAGTGGAAATGGCAAATGTGTAAATATTTGAAAAGGGGAAGATTATTTAAAAAGGAAGGTAAGATATTTCTTACCATTTTCTACCATTTTCTACATCCTTCCAAAAAATCAGTTTCACTCTCCCTCTTACCCTCAACCACACGCCCTCCTCTCCCTCTCCATCAACCCATCAAACTTCATCCCAATTCTTGTAAGGAAGCTCATGCTAGCAAGCTTGTGTAGGAAAGTTAGAGCAAGAGAAAGAAATAAGAAGAACAAGGGAGAATTGAGAGAAGTGGTAGTTTGAAGCTAAGGCTTTGGAAATCAGAGTTAGCAAGCACCAATAGGAGGTTTAAGGTGAGCTCCACAGGGTTTTAGAACCCGCTTGAGTAAGTTTGAGAGTTTTTAGTATTATGATCAAAGTTATGAATTTTAATGCCCTAATTTTATTTCGCTGGTAATTCTTGATCATACATGTTGTAATCTGTTAATATGCATTAGAATTTATCCCTTAAAGCTGTATGATGTTTGGGCATGATTGGGTAAGCCAAAATGGTGGAAATCCTGTTTTAAACTTGCCCTATGCTGTCCAACTGCAGGTAAAATCGTGTCACGATTTTACCACCGTGTCACGATTTTATAGGCAGGGACTACCACGATTTCTGGGTAGGAAATCGTGACACGATTTCTGGGTAGGAAATCGTGACACGATTTCCAAATCGTGTCACGATGGCACAGTGGCAGAACCATATTGTTTTCTTCATCAATTCTTGCACCATTTCGGCTATCTAATAATGCTTCAGACTCGAGGAACAACATGTAATGATTAAGAGTCGCTACTAAGCGTTATAAGACCTATCCTTCAGAGAATGTATAACTTATATAGCATGAGGAATAGGTTCATAAGTTAAGCATTGGGAGAATGTTTTCCCTAAGTGATGCATTTTATGCACAAAGTATAGTAGAGGAAAGAAACACATACAATAGCATAAGACGAGAATCGATGAGAATGATTCCATGTTCTAAGTTTAGAACCTTTTATAGGTTAAGTGTTCAAGAATTATTAAGATATTAAGCCATGGCCTTCGTCGTTCACGCTAGTGGGACACGAATGGATGTAAAGGCTAAGATTAATATTATTAAGTTGTGACTTTCACCGTTCACGCCAGTGGAACATGAAAGGTTCATGCATAAGTTTAAAGAATATTAATTCGCGTCTTCCGTCGTTCACGCCAGTGGGACACGGGAGGTATACGCGTAAGTTAAGATTATTATTAAGTCGTGTCTTCTGTTGTTCACGCCAGTGGGACACAGGAGGTTCACGCCAGTGGGACGCGTTATTCCGCAAGGATGACCGCACGACGACAAGAGGAGTCCGGTGTTAGCCTGATAAGATAGGAATTTTCACCGGTAGAAGGGAGATGTACTTCGGGGTTGCTCCACCCGGATGCACTCCGTAAAATGAACTCAGATAATTCATGTTTGTTCAACGCTAACTTCTAACTTAAAGATATGACAAGATGAATATGTATATTTATATATATTGAGAAACATGACAGTTAGTTCCCCAAGATCACTAAGTTTAAGTTCAAGTTAGATTATGATGAGGAATGATTAAGACATGTAGCGACCTTAGGTTTCCCCTTGGTCGCGAAGTTAGCAAAGAATGACGGCGATCGTAGGTATTCCCAAGATTGCCAAGAATAGGCACGGCGACCCTAGGTTACCCCCGTGGTTGCCAACAGTTGGTAGGGTAGGAGCTCACTGAGACGTTATGTCTCATCCCTTTCCTTCTGGTGCAAGTTCTCAGCAGGAAGCACGACGTAAAGGTAAAGAGAAAGCTATGGATTGATCGTGCTGCTTATGTTTTATTATATGGATGTCGTATATGAATGATGTATTATGATGTATATTACGGAGAAGGTTTTGTATCGGATTATGGATTGTATCAAAGATTTATGTATTGTGTAATTATTAAACAACCTTCTGTATTGTATTTAATGTATCCGATACGAAATTTTAATACTCCTAAGAGATCTTAGGCAATCTCTATATGGGTGTTACAGAGAGAGTGATAGAAATCGGCTAAAAGTGTAGGAACATGATTTTTAGCCATGAACACCCCTATAGCTGGAAGATCTACGAAGTCATCCATATTAGGGAAGAGAACTGTCCCATATACCAAGAGAGCCAGTACTGCATTGAACGCCTTCCCATTTTTGCTGGCCAACAAGTCTCGAGCTTTGGCCTCCAAAACCTTTCTTGTGAATCCCTTAGTGTTCCCTTTTATTTTCATTGTTGATTACAGTGCAAGTGTTCACATGGTCAGCTGTGGTATAACTCTTTTTCAGAATCTGAAGTCCAGAAACCAGAGTCTGAAACCTTGAGAACATAGTCTCAATATTTTCATCCTCTTTCATTCTGAACAGTTCATATTGTTGAACAAGAATATTTGCCTTAGCTTCTCTAACTTTCTTATTACCTTCATAGTTAGAGCAGAGGGATGTGAATATGGCCTTTGCTGTGGACTTGTCACTCAGCTTCTGATACTCAGTGTGAGGTAATGAGTCCACAATGATACCTCTGACATGGTGATGCTTCCTATAGATTTTTCTTTCTGCATCACTTAGAGCTCTTCTGTTGACAGCAACACCTTCTTCATCAACTGGAATGGTGATTCCATCTTCTATGATGTCCCATAGTGAATCATCAACCCCAATAATATGACTATACATTTTACTCTTCCACCAAGAGAATTTTTCTGGGTCACCAGTAAACATAGGGGGTTTATTGTGTGACCTAGACTTCTTTTCTTCAGTACCATAGTCATATTGAACATTTCTTTGATTTCTGGGAGAGGGTGAATTTCTGGGAGAGGGTGGAGGTGAACCACTAGTTGAGGTCATGTTTTTCTCAGGATCCTACTGACACACTGTTGTGCGCACCTCGTTTTTTTCCTCGGGAAAAAGACGCGCAAATCCTCCGAGGTCGTTCGCAAACGCTCGGAGGGCCTTTGTGAAGCCGCCACCAAAGTTTTTGTGTAAAGGGAACGTTGATAAACCCTTAAGTTTTTTTTTGTTTAAAGGGAAACGATAATAAAACCCTTTGACGATGAGGATAAGGATTTGGTCATCGCAACCATTGTCGGGTTCGGGAGTCGATTACGCAAGGGGAAGGTATTAGCACCCCTCACGTCCGTTGTACTCAACGGGAACCTTCTATTTGGTTAAAGCTTGAATTGTTTTTTTAAATACTTTGCGCGCATGTTCATTTATGTTAAAAATATAATAAAGGGGGGGGGGAGAAAGAGATAAAAACAAACGAAAGAAAAGAAGGGAAAAAAAAGTTTTTTATTATTGCGCTTGACAAGATGTCGATCTTGCTCCTACGTATCTCCCGGTAGTCGGAGAATTCAAAGCGTACGTAGTTCTTTGGTAGAATAACGTACATGTGTTGGTTGATTTTAATTGGACGATGTTTTAACCGAATTCTTGCGATTAAAACGTAGCTTGTATGCTCGCGCTTGGAGACTTATTAAGCGTATAGCTTGTATGCTCGCGCTTGGGAGACTTATTAAGCGTTTGTTCGTGAATCGCATTAGAATTGTTAAAAGGTACGTCCGTTAGGGTAAAGGGTTGGAATTGGCCGCTATGGGACCGAGAGAGGTACAATGGACTCATACAAGTCAATCATTGACCGAGTGGACTCAAACGAGTCGGGGGGTGAGTCAAATGGCCACGGGGGACCAAAAGGTTTGGATTGACCACAAGGGGCCAAGCTTTGGTTTGGTTAGGGTTGTACATATTGAAAAAAGGAATGACGATTGTCCGAGCGACGAGACATACGTCACGCATTCGTACAATCGGGGCGATGGAGAGACATACGTCACACCATCCCTTTTTCATTCATGTTTTTGGGTTGAATCCTTTAGAAATCCCAAGGTATGTCAAAACATTTGGTTTGAAAACCCAAAATGGGAAGGTTTAACAAATTTGCTAGAAAACGCACAAGTTCGTCTCATTTTGCGAAAATGCGAACGTATTCGGCGTATGTTCATGTTTGAGTTTTGAAAATCATGAACAATATCTATTGTTCAAGTTTTGATTGAAATGATGAACATAGCTTGTTTGTTCATGTGGTTTTGAAAATTTGGGAACATAACTTGTTTTGCAAGTTATCCACAAAATGGTCATACGAACTTGTGATTTTGTCAAAATTATGCAAAATCCTTGTTATGGTTTGAAGAACATGGGTTTAAAAACTCTTAGGTTCTGAGCTCTGGGGCTAGAACCTCAAAAATTGGTCATTTTGACACAAAAACTCAGATTCTGAGTTCTGTCATGGTCGCACTGCGACCATGACTTCGCACTGCGAAGCATGCGAAATTTTGGGTTCAGAAGCTGTTTCTGAACTTTTGTTCAGAAGCAACTTCTGAACACACTCAGGACCTTATAGGTGGGTGAAAAACTTTGAGTTTTTGGGGTGAAAAAGGCTGGACAAACCAGTTTTGATGTTTTGAAAACCTTGGGATTTCTTTGAAATTCAAAAGGGGTTTTTTAGAATCAAATGGTTTTGAACCAAAATAGCTATGCAAACACAATTGTAAATGCAAGATAAAGCCTTAGAAACTTACAGAACTCCTTAGCAAAGCTCCAGCTGCACTTGATTTGATTTGGTTGAAGGCTTTCACAATGGTTTTTGATATTGGTGATGGTTTTGGAACTTTGGAAAGCTTGGTGTTGGATTGATTTTTTCTGGTTATTTGTGGAGGTTTGTAGGCTAAAATGAGTAGAGTTTCTGCTCTTGAAATGCTGTTGTTAATTGTGTTTGAATCCTTGGGCATTGCCTTCTATTTATAGGCCAAAACCAAATCTTTTTCATCATTGCAAAATCCTAAAATTCAGCTGATTTGTGGCTAAGATCAAGCTGGATCCTTTTGCATTAAATGCTAATGGATAGAGGCAACCTTGCCTTGCACCAAGGGGCAAGACTCAGCCTGATTTCAGCCACAAATTCAACCAATTCTAGAAGGTAATGATGAAGAACAAAGCTGAATTGCAATTGGCAAATGCTTGGGGATCAATCCTTGCAATCTCAATGGTTGATCAATGAAAACGTGCACTGTGATGTGCAGAGATTGAGGGATGAAAAAGGCTACTTATGGCTGGTGTGAGGGGTGAAAAGCTGCTGCAAAAACAGAGTAGGCACTCATGGCTTTTCAAGTGAAAAATCCAGCTGGTTTGACTGGTTTTGGGGGGAGCAAGCAGGAGGAAAGTCCTCAAGCAGGTGGCTGGCAACCTTGTGGTGGTTAGCAGGTCACATGGGAGGGACTAGAGCTGCCCAAGGGCAAGCCCACTTGCTTGTCACATGCTAGGTTGGAAGAAAAAGCTTCCAACCTTGGCATTAATGGCAAGTCCTTCAATTCTGGCTTTGCTTGGCCCAATTAGCCATGAATGCTACTTAAAATAATTATGGAAATGATATGCAACAAATTCTGGAATTAAATCAAAGAAACCAAAAATCTGCAGAAAAATCGCAGACTTCGCAGTGCGAAGTCATAATTTTTGAAATGTTGACTTTTCTGTTGACTTTTGTTGACTTTTGACTTTTTCCCCTCTTTGATTTTTTTGATTTTTTGTTTTAAAATGCTTAGGACAAAATTAGGGTACTACAGCTGCCCCTACTTAATTGTGTCTTCGCATAGAGTGCGTGAGTGCCGAGGGCATCTCATGAACTCTTTGCGAAGATCAATTAAGTAAAAAGAAGGACCCGAATTTTGTCCTTCGCGAAATGCAAATGCAATGGTTGGAAAAGGTTGATGGTATCCAGCCGCTAACACTGGAGGTAGATCCACTGGGGGATGAAGGTAATCTTATCTAGGTACTGTCACTAGAAGTCGATTCCTGAGGATGGTGATTTACTCTAGGCACTGTCACTAGAGGTTGGAACATTGATAGAGGTGATCTACTCTAGGATGTCACTAGAGGTCGATACCTAAGATGGAGGTGATCTACTCTAGGATGTCACTAGAGGTAGATACCTAAGATGGAGGTGATCTACTCTAGGATGTCACTAGAGATCGATACCTAAGATGGAGGTGATCTACTCTAGGATGTCACTAGAGGTCGATACCTAAGATGGAGGTGATCTACTCTAGGATGTCACTAGAGGTAGAACGTTGAGGTAGGTGATCTTATCTAGGTACTGCTTCTAGATGTCGATTCCTAAGATGGAGGTGATCTACTCTAGGATGTCACTAGAGGTCGATCATTGAGGTAGGTGATCTTATCTAGGTACTGCTTCTAGATGTCGATTCCTAACGAGCTGTGATCTTATTCAGCCGCTAACACTGAAGGTCGATACACTGGGGGAGGTGATCTACTCTAGGCACTGTCACTAGAGGTAGATACCTAAGGATAGTGGTTTACTCTAGGCACTGTCACTAGAGGTAGAACGTTGAGGTAGGTGATCTTATCTAGGTACTGCTTCTAGATGTCGATTCCTAACGAGCTGCGGTCTTACCCTAAATAGGTGCCCCTGGTTGAATGTTTGATGGATGTTGGTGAATATGTGATACTCACTGAAGAATCCTTGTTGAGGATGCATGTTTTATGAAATGAAGTGCATGTGTATGAATGATTTGAATATGCATGCATGAATGAAAAATGAAATGATGCTGGTTGGGTGCCGAGCAAAGTCGGTCTTGTTTGTGGTTGTGCCAATGATAGTTGGGCTCTCTTTTTGTGTTTTGTTTGTTTTTGGTTGGTCGGTCGGTCGGTCGGTTTGGAAGGACGAGGTCCTTTGCCTACATACCCAAATGGGATCAAAACCGGTGTAGTTCGAGCCTAAGCCCGAAGATTTGTGTGGGTTTGCCAATAATGATTGGACTTTCGTTTGGGGTTGAGACTCCCTGGGGAATATCAATAAAATTTGGGCTTTATTGTGGGCCAATGAAAATTGGGCTTTTGTTTGTTGTGCTTGACAAGATGATGATCTTGCTCCTACGTATCTCCTGGTGGGATGGAGAATTCAAAGCTTACGTAGTTCTTTGCTTTGCCAATGAATATTGGACTTTTGGTTTGCCAATGAAAATTGGGCTTTGGTTGTGACATCACTGGGGATATAAGGATCAATTTGGAAACATGATCGATATCCGGCCTTAGTGGATGAAAAAGATGTATGGGGGGGTGAGCTTTATTTGGGGAAATTTGTTCCTCCGACACCCGGGATCTTTGCGTTTTACGCGCCGTGGGCTACACACTAGTTTCTGATGAAGAGCATGAGTCTAAAAATGACTGATGCAGAGCTTCAAGTTTTGAGTCCTCTGATGCAATACCGGGGACCAACGAAATTCTTTCGACATTTAACGTCCAAGTAAAAAAAACACACATTTTCTTTTGCAAGTTTTTGTTTTTTTTTTTTTATTTCCCATATTTCAATGCATTATCTATCATGAATAAAAACACATTTTATGAGCAAGTAAGGACGCATAACAATGAAAAGGTTTAAAAATGACTTTGATTCAACGAAACTTAGTCCCTTGTATGGGTAACTATTCGTGAAAATGTAATCCCTATAAGAGGTGATTACTGAGATAGGGAGAAAAGAAAAAACAAAAAGACAAATGAAAATTTGCTTGGGTTTCACGTGCTACTTTCCCTATGACTTCGAAATAACCTTTTTTGAAAGATGATAATGAGGTTGATTCTTTCCCTCTTGAATTCTGTCCGGACCTCACGTGCCGCAGTCTTTTTTGCCCCTTTTTTTTTGAAACCCCTAATTTTTACCTGGACCGCTCCTTCGAGTTTTCAGTCCACTGGGGTATATTTCCTTTTTTGATGTCCTTAATTTTTGCCTAGACCGCCTTTTCAGGTTTTCGATCTACCAGGACGCTCTCTATTGCCTAAACCGCCCTTTTCGGGTTTTCGATTTAGCGAGCTCTTTTTTCTTTTTGGTATATATATTTTTTGACTGCGCCGGAGTTTATTGATAGGGGGATCCTTGTGGATGGGTAATACCTTTTTCCAAACATTTAGTCTCCTTCTCTAAATTCTCGAGAGCGAACTTTCTTGTTGAACTGTCCATGCCCCAATGCTATGAGGTGTTTCTCTTTTATGGGGTTCAGCTAGTCGAACCTTGTTTGTGTTTGTGTGCTTGGATGACAAGCATGGTTGGGCTTTTTATGAGGGGATGCCGAGCAAGGTCGGGCTTTTATGATGGGATGCCGAGCAAGGTCGGGCTTTTGTTTTTTTTGGATGGGAATGGCTTCCGAGCAAGGTCGGGCTTTTGTTTAGCTTCCGAGCAAGGTCGGGCCTTTGTGTTTTTTCTTCGGATGGGAATGCCAATGACAATTGGGCTTTTATTGGAAGTGAGGTTTGTGATTGCCAATGGAAATTGGGTCTTTTGTATGGAAATTGTGTGCGCCAATGAAAATTGGTCTTTTGTTGGAGATGTGAGGAATGCCAATGATGACTTGGCTTTTTGTGTTTGGGGATGCCAATAAAAATTGGGCTTTGTTTGTTTGGGGATGCCAATAAAAATTGGGCTTTTTTTTTTTTTGAAATGGGTGATGTGAGGAATGCCAATGACGACTTGGCTTTTTGTGGGAATTTGTGGGGAGTGCCGTAACGGCTTGGCTTTTTGTGGGAAATTGTGGGGAGTGCCGTAACGGCTTGGCTTTTTGTGGGAAATTGTGGGGAGTGCCGTAACGGCAAATGGTTTCTTTTTTGATGAATTGGGCGACCACTTGTTTGGTCATGTTTGCATAGGAAGCTGCTTCGACCCATTTGGTGAAACAGTTGATGGCAACTAGTATGAACTGGTGCCCTTTTTGAAGCCTTTGACTCAATCATTCCAAACATGTCTATGCCCCACATAGAGAAAGGTTAGGGTGATGTCATGACATTCAGAGGTGTTTGTGGCGTGTGCCCCTTGTTGGCATAAATTTGTCACTTGTGACATGTCTTGGCATGGGTTTGGAAGGACTTCTCATGGATTTCTTCGGTGAGCATGACTGCTTCACGTTTATCCGCACATCTGAGTAAGACCTAATTTCTCTTGTAGAGTGTGCCCCCGCAGAGGGAAAATTGTAGTGCCATTCTTTTGAGGGTTCTCTTGGTGAGGTTGTATTACCCTATCCTCTTGATCCCCAAGTCTGGACAATCCTTCGGGAGGTCCAAAATCATTCTCATTATCGCCTTCCGTTTGGTTAATTAGAAAATTGAAGTCATGAGGGATCGTAGCAGTGTTATTTTTTTGGTGGTGTATTTATGATGATTTTTTTTGTAGGGTTGCGAAAATTTATTTGAGAACGAAAGAAAAACGAACTCTTTTGAACATAAACCGCAAATTTATTAATGACGGAAATGATTTGAAATATGGGGGTCCCATAAAAAATTAATCATTTGCCTTGGGAAGAGCAAAATGATTGTTTTTTTGAAAAACAAGATAAATTACTTGGACAAAAAAAGATTTCCGAAATTTCGATGGCCTTCCGGTTGCTCGGACCTCATCAGAAACGCCACGGTACACCGGGTCGGGTATTTCTTTTTTTTTTTGTGTTTGGTGAGGGAAAGATGTGAGGGTTTTGCTTTGAAATGCATGTAAATGTATGAATGCAATGAGTATGCAAAAAATATGCCCCTTTATTTTGCAGAAAAATTTTTCATGAATGCAAATGGATGATATGCAGGGGTTTGGGTATGAATGTTCGGAACTTCCCCCCATCCTCACGTGTAGGCTCTAAGTTGTGAAATCTCCTAAGAAGAGGTCCTTAGAGTCATAGACCTCACATGGAATTAGGGTTGTCTATGGACATACGTCGACATGACTTCAATTAATTCCACGCGAAAATCTCATCTAAGCGGGGTTGGACATCCTACCTCACGGACATACGTCAATGCGGGCTTCCGCACACAACCTCCTTCTAACTTAGTTTTTTTCTCAAGCTCGGGTAGAGAGCCTCACACGTCCGGCATTAACCCGAACAATGTGGAGTAACATCACTCAAGTAACCCCCGCATTTGATATATATGATATGAATATAAAGCGGATAAAGCAAATATAAACATAATATAACATGTATGAATAAAATAAAATAACATGGCGTGCAAAGAAAATAAAACAATTAGCTTTAAACCAAATGGGTTAGGCTTGACTCGCTAGTGGGAACAGGGTCCCCAGTGAAGTCGCCAGCTGTGCGCACCTCGTTTTTTTCCTCGGGAAAAAGACGCGCAAATCCTCCGAGGTCGTTCGCAAACGCTCGGAGGGCCTTTGTGAAGCCGCCACCAAAGTTTTTGTGTAAAGGGAACGTTGATAAACCCTTAAGTTTTTTTTTGTTTAAAGGGAAACGATAATAAAACCCTTTGACGATGAGGATAAGGATTTGGTCATCGCAACCATTGTCGGGTTCGGGAGTCGATTACGCAAGGGGAAGGTATTAGCACCCCTCACGTCCGTTGTATTCAACGGGAACCTTCTATTTGGTTAAAGCTTGAATTGTTTTTTTAAATACTTTGCGCGCATGTTCATTTATGTTAAAAATATAATAAAGGGGGGGGGGAGAAAGAGATAAAAACAAACGAAAGAAAAGAAGGGAAAAAAAAGTTTTTTATTATTGCGCTTGACAAGATGTCGATCTTGCTCCTACGTATCTCCCGGTAGTCGGAGAATTCAAAGCGTACGTAGTTCTTTGGTAGAAAAACGTACATGTGTTGGTTGATTTTAATTGGACGATGTTTTAACCGAATTCTTGCGATTAAAACGTAGCTTGTATGCTCGCGCTTGGAGACTTATTAAGCGTATAGCTTGTATGCTCGCGCTTGGGAGACTTATTAAGCCTTTGTTCGTGAATCGCATTAGAATTGTTAAAAGGTACGTCCGTTAGGGTAAAGGGTTGGAATTGGCCGCTATGGGACCGAGAGAGGTACAATGGACTCATACAAGTCAATCATTGACCGAGTGGACTCAAACGAGTCGGGGGGTGAGTCAAATGGCCACGGGGGACCAAAAGGTTTGGATTGACCACAAGGGGCCAAGCTTTGGTTTGGTTAGGGTTGTACATATTGAAAAAAGGAATGACGATTGTCCGAGCGACGAGACATACGTCACGCATTCGTACAATCGGGGCGATGGAGAGACATACGTCACACCATCCCTTTTTCATTCATGTTTTTGGGTTGAATCCTTTAGAAATCCCAAGGTATGTCAAAACATTTGGTTTGAAAACCCAAAATGGGAAGGTTTAACAAATTTGCTAGAAAACGCACAAGTTCGTCTCATTTTGCGAAAATGCGAACGTATTCGGCGTATGTTCATGTTTGAGTTTTGAAAATCATGAACAATATCTATTGTTCAAGTTTTGATTGAAATGATGAACATAGCTTGTTTGTTCATGTGGTTTTGAAAATTTGGGAACATAACTTGTTTTGCAAGTTATCCACAAAATGGTCATACGAACTTGTGATTTTGTCAAAATTATGCAAAATCCTTGTTATGGTTTGAAGAACATGGGTTTAAAAACTCTTAGGTTCTGAGCTCTGGGGCTAGAACCTCAAAAATTGGTCATTTTGACACAAAAACTCAGATTCTGAGTTCTGTCATGGTCGCACTGCGACCATGACTTCGCACTGCGAAGCATGCGAAATTTTGGGTTCAGAAGCTGTTTCTGAACTTTTGTTCAGAAACAACTTCTGAACACACTCAGGACCTTATAGGTGGGTGAAAAACTTTGAGTTTTTGGGGTGAAAAAGGCTGGACAAACCAGTTTTGATGTTTTGAAAACCTTGGGATTTCTTTGAAATTCAAAAGGGGTTTTTTAGAATCAAATGGTTTTGAACCAAAATAGCTATGCAAACACAATTGTAAATGCAAGATAAAGCCTTAGAAACTTACAGAACTCCTTAGCAAAGCTCCAGCTGCACTTGATTTGATTTGGTTGAAGGCTTTCACAATGGTTTTTGATATTGGTGATGGTTTTGGAACTTTGGAAAGCTTGGTGTTGGATTGATTTTTTCTGGTTATTTGTGGAGGTTTGTAGGCTAAAATGAGTAGAGTTTCTGCTCTTGAAATGCTGTTGTTAATTGTGTTTGAATCCTTGGGCATTGCCTTCTATTTATAGGCCAAAACCAAATCTTTTTCATCATTGCAAAATCCTAAAATTCAGCTGATTTGTGGCTAAGATCAAGCTGGATCCTTTTGCATTAAATGCTAATGGATAGAGGCAACCTTGCCTTGCACCAAGGGGCAAGACTCAGCCTGATTTCAGCCACAAATTCAACCAATTCTAGAAGGTAATGATGAAGAACAAAGCTGAATTGCAATTGGCTAATGCTTGGGGATCAATCCTTGCAATCTCAATGGTTGATCAATGAAAACGTGCACTGTGATGTGCAGAGATTGAGGGATGAAAAAGGCTACTTATGGCTGGTGTGAGGGGTGAAAAGCTGCTGCAAAAACAGAGTAGGCACTCATGGCTTTTCAAATGAAAAATCCAGCTGGTTTGACTGGTTTTGGGGGGAGCAAGCAGGAGGAAAGTCCTCAAGCAGGTGGCTGGCAACCTTGTGGTGGTTAGCAGGTCACATGGGAGGGACTAGAGCTGCCCAAGGGCAAGCCCACTTGCTTGTCACATGCTAGGTTGGAAGAAAAAGCTTCCAACCTTGGCATTAATGGCAAGTCCTTCAATTCTGGCTTTGCTTGGCCCAATTAGCCATGAATGCTACTTAAAATAATTATGGAAATGATATGCAACAAATTCTGGAATTAAATCAAAGAAACCAAAAATCTGCAGAAAAATCGCAGACTTCGCAGTGCGAAGTGAACTTCGCAGTGCGAAGTCATCATTTTTGAAATGTTGACTTTTCTGTTGACTTTTGTTGACTTTTGACTTTTTCCCCTCTTTGATTTTTTTGATTTTTTGTTTTAAAATGCTTAGGACAAAATTAGGGTACTACAACTGTTAAGTGTTAATATTAGAACCGAAGCTCTGATAGCAACTGAAGGTGAGAAAAACACACACACAAGAAGGGGGGGTTGAATTGTGTGACTCAAAAACTTGTTATCTTTTCTTTTCAAACTTAAGGTTAAGTTCAGAAGCTGATATGAATCAGTTCTGAACTGTTTTCAAGAGTTATGCAGCGGATTCAATAATGAAAAGAGATAAGGGAAGAGAGAGACACAACAAATTATACTGGTTCCTTCTCAATGTGAGAAGTAGTCCAGTCCCCTTGTTTCCAACAAGAGAGTTTCACTATAATCTGAAGATTACACTTTGCTCAATCACTAAGAAAGAGTCTTCCAGTTTCTCAACCACCAAGGAGGAGGCTACTAGTGCTCAACCACAAAGGAAGAGGCTTCCACTGCTCAATCTCTAAGAAAGAGGCTTCCAATGCTCAAGACACTTAGTCAAGAGACTTCTCAATGCTCAAGACACTTAGTCAAGAGGCTTCTGACTCAGACCACAAAGGAATGAGGTTACAAATGCTTAGTATACAGACTAAGACTTTAGGGACCAAACTGGTTTACAAGTAAAGGAGTTTGGGATGAACACTTGATCAAATATCAGAGGTGTTCTCTAAATACAACACAGGTTAAGACTCTTAACCTTAAGAAATTCTAAGTTACAAGACTAAAGAATTTCTAAGAGTTTTTATGAACTTGACAGTTTTTGACAGAAAACAGAGTGCAGGTTCAGCAATGAAGTTTCAAGAGTCTTAGACAAATTTTTCTTCTTCAAATCTTCTTCCTTTTATAGATAAAAATATAGCTGTTGAAGATTTGCTTGATATGAGGAAAGAGCCGTTGCAATTGGGCTAGGTTACTGCAAATGTGTGCTGCACTTTATCAGTCAGAACAGAGCAGTTGCCATTTTTGAAATGGCCTACCTTAAAAGCTGGAGAATGTTTGGGTCAGGGAGACAACTGTTCCATTGAGTTGTTCTGACACATCCAGACATTAAAGGCGCACAGTACTGGTCAATATCCATGCCACATCAGCTTCAGAAGCTTCTCTGTGAACAGTGCATCAGAAGCTGCCTTGTACGGATCAGAAGCTAGCTTCAGGAGTTGACTCTGCGTTGACTTCTTCAGGAGCACCCAGACTTCAGAAGCTGCCTTCAGACTCAGAAGCTCTACTTCAGGAGCACTTCTTCAGGACCACTTCAGAAGCTCTTACTTCAGGAGCACTTCTTCAGGAGTACTTCTTCAGGACCAGTTTCCTTCTAGCTTTGCAACCTTGCTTCTTAACTTTCCTTCTTGCTCTTTAGCTTGTTCTTTCATAACCATTATCAATCAACACTTATTAAGCATGTGGTTCTGAAACACTTGAACAAAGCATTAGCAAATAACCAATTTTCTATTTAACACTTTTGTTATCATCAAAACTATAAAGAGAGATATGTTTACACATAATGTTTCAACAATCTCCCCCTTACTTTATAAGAGACTTGTTAAACACATTTTGTTCCGACAATCTCCCTCTTTTTGATGATGACAAACATAAGTATTAAAACAGAAAATTGTTGTTAACTTAATTAACAAGTTAACTGCAGGGTGTGAGGTTTGTAAGCTCCCCCTGAGTCTGATCCAAGTTAATTAAGTTCGGTTAAAAACACAAATGTGAAAATATCAGAATTGTTGTTAAGTTTAATTAACATTCTGACTTCAAGAGAGGTTTGTAAGCTCCCCCTAGGTCTGACAATCCTCAAGGTTACGTTTGTAAGCTCCCCTTGATTCTTATTCATGCTAATTAAGCTTAACTTAAAAATAATGTAGTGAAATTTACACTTAGAATTCAAAATGACTTGTTGACTTCAGGTTCTGAGATTTGTAAGCTCTCCCCCTAAGTCTGATAATCCACAGGATGAGTTTTGTAAGCTCCCTGAGTCTTATCCAAGTTATTTTAAATTCAATCTAACTCACTAAGAGTTATGTATCTCACAGAAAGGTATCAGAGCTCACATAAAGGTATCAGAGCCTAATTGCAAATTCATACGAGTATAAATTTCAATTCAGAGGCTAAAAGATAAAGAGTTGTTCTCATAAGTTAAATTCAATCAGAATTGTATCAGAGCATAACAATTGTATCAGAGTATCAGAGCTTAATGATCTTAACTTCTGACAATTTTAACTTATTTCTGAGCTCAGGTGCTTTAATACTTGTTTTACTTTCTCCCCCTTTTGTCATCAACAAAAAGTTTTACTTTCTCCCCTCAAGACAGAAAATTTCTCTCCCCCTTTGTTCAAGAGAGTTTGAAAATATCTGTAGCAGAGCAGAAAGGAATTTTTTTTTTAAAAGAGTTTGAAAGCATGTATCAGAGCACTTCAATTTCCCCCTTTTTAAAAGAATTTTAAAATAAAATGCTGACACCAGTTTTGAAAATATGTCAAAAAGATTCAGAATTGGGGGGGTTGAACCAAACAAAATTGTGAGATATTGATGCAATCATATGGATAATCAAGCAGCAAAGATGAGTATCAGAGCATACTTGACTTTCAATGAGTATATGACTTGCATTAAAGATAGAATGTTGTTCAGAAGCAGAAAAAGTTTGGAGCTTCTGATCAGGTCATTCTGTGTTCAGACATGACTTGTTCAATACAATTGGTTCAGTATCAGAACAAAACTACCAAATAGTGTTCAGTATCAGAGCCAAAACATGCAAGAAAGTATCAGAGCAAGTTTTGCAAGAGGGTATCAGAGCAAATCTGAGCTGGTTTAAAGAAAATAGTTCAGATCAGGGCAGGTCTAACTCATTTTTAAAGTAAAAATTTTCAGATTAAAGACCAACTGAAAAGATATCTCTGAGCTTGATACCAATTTAGGATTTTATTTCAGAGTCTGATACCAAAATACAGTTTTAATGCTACTGAACTTGTATCAGAACCTGATTTCAAAACATGAAGGTTTACTTCAGAGTATGATACCAAATTGACATTTCAGTGCTGATACCAAGATAAAATAAGTTCTTAAGACTGAACATGTCTGAAACACTTTGAGCATTAAAAAAAATGTGTCTGTGCTTAAATAGTTTGAAAACAAGCTGATACCAATTGAAAATTGTTTGTCAAGCAATTTTAACAATGAATATCAGAGCAAAAAATCACATTTTTAAATTGACGACTTTGGGAGGATTAAAGTATAACTTTCAAAGCTTTAATCATCATTGCCCATAGCTGTACTTATCAGATTCTGACCAACATTAGATTTTCATCAGATTCAGAAGTCAGAAAATCCAGGTTCTGATCCTTCAGACTCTGAAGTTTTTCAGGCTTAACTTTCTTCAAACTCTCAGAAGGTGAGTGTTTGATAAGTCTTAGCTTATGATAAACTCAGAATCAAGGATTTCATTCAGATTCAAGCACTTTTTCAAGAGATGAAATGCATGTTCAGATTCTTTTTAATAAAATTGAATCTTTCTTCTGTTAGGGGTTTTGTGAATATGTCAGCCCATTGATGATCAGTATCAATGAACTGAATATCTAAAACACCCTTCTGAACATAATCTCTTATAAAATGATGTTTTATTTCTATGTGCTTGGCTCTAGAATGCAGAATTGGATTTTTAGACAGACATATAGCAGCAGTATTATCACAATAAATAGGAATATTGTCTGCATGAATCTGATAATCCTCTAATTGATGTTTCATCCAGAGCAGTTGTGTGCTACAACTTGCAGCTGAGATGTATTCTGCTTCTGCTGTTGACAAAGCAATGGTGGCTTGTCTCTTGCTGGCCCAGGATATCAGATTCTCACCAAGAAACTGACAGTTTCCACTGGTGGATTTTCTTTCAATCCTGTCCCCAGCATAGTCAGCATCACAGAATCCAACTAGCTTATAATTTAGAGATTTCTTATAAAGAAGTCCCAAATTAGTTGTTCCTTTCAGATACCTGAAGATTCTCTTGACAGCAGTCATATGAGATTCTCTAGGATCTGATTGAAATCTGGCACACAGACATACACTAAATAAAATATCTGGCCTAGAAGCAGTTAAGTATAGGAGAGAACCTATCATACCTTTGTACAGCTTCTGATCTACTTTAGAGCCATTGTCCTCTTTGCTTAAGGTGCAGGTGGGATTCATTGGTGTTGTCATCAGCTTGCAATCATCCAACTGGAACTTCTTCAGAAGCTCCTTGGTGTATTTGGACTGATGAACATAGACACCATCTTTGCATTGGTTGATTTGAATTCCCAAAAAGAATTTCAGCTCACCCATCATGCTCATTTCAAATTCATCCTGCATTAACTTAGAAAATTCCTTGCAAAGGGAGGCATTAGTAGAACCAAATATGATATCATCAACATAGATTTGTACAATTAAGATTTCTTTCTTAATAGTTTTTCTAAAGAGTGTATTGTCAACTTGACCTCTTACAAAACCATTTTTAATTAAGAAGTTGCTTAGTCTTTCATACCAAGCTCTGGGAGCTTGTTTCAGACCATACAAGGACTTCTTAAGTTTAAAAACATGATTTGGATATTTAACATCTTCAAAACTAGGAGGTTGTTTAACATACACTTCTTCAGAAATTACACCATTTAAGAAAGCACTCTTAACATCCATTTGATATAAGATGATATCATGATTAATAGCATAAGAAAGAAGTAACCTGATTGCTTCCAGTCTTGCTACTGGAGCAAAAGTTTCAGTGTAGTCTATTCCTTCTTGCTGGCTGTACCCTTGAGCTACTAATCTAGCTTTGTTTCTGATCACTTCTCCTTGTTCATTGAGCTTGTTCCTGAACACCTATTTTGTTCCAATGATGTTCTTCTGATCAGGTTTTGCCACAAGATCCCATACATCATTTCTTTGAAATTGGTTCAGCTCTTCTTGCATTGCTACAATCCAACCATCATCAGCAAGTGCTTCATCAGCAGTTGTAGGCTCAATCATGGATAGCAGGCCAAGCATGGACTCATTCTGAGGGAATGTTGATCTTGTCTTTCTTGCACTGTTCTTGTTTCCAATGATCAACTCCTCAGGGTGTGAAGACTTGTACTTGAATGAGGTTCTGGGTGGATTAGCTTCTGAAGAACCATCAGGGATTTGTTCATAACCATGCTGGTCTTGATTAGCATCAGGAGTAGTGTCATTACTGGAGAGTTTCTCAGAGTCTTCATTATTTTCAGCTTCTGAACCTTCATCAGAACCTGAACTGGGTTCAGCTTCTGAAGGCTCTTCTGAGATTCTGACATCTGCAAAACTCTCAACCAGCTCTGGTATTTCACTACCAGGCTTCTTATCATCAAACCTAATGTGTATAGCTTCTTCAACAACATGTGTTTCAGAATTATACACTCTGTATGCCTTAGATCTCTCTGAGTATCCTAAAAAGGTACCCTTTTGAGCCTTGGCATCAAATTTCTTTAGGTAGACCTTATTGTTTAGTATGTAACATGTACAACCAAACTGATGAAAATAAGAAATACTTGGTTTTCTTCCTTTAAACAATTCATATGTTGTTTTATTCAGAATGGGTCTGATGTAGATCCTGTTCTGAATATAACATGCTGCGTTTACAGCTTCTGCCCAAAAGTACTTAGCAATTTTAGATTCATGGATCATGGTTCTTGCCATTTCTTGTAAAGACCTGTTCTTTCTCTCTACAACTCCATTTTGTTGTGGAGTTCTAGGAGATGAGAACTCATGGAGAATTCCATGGTCTTCACAAAAGTTTTCAAAAGGTTCATTTTCAAATTCACCACCATGATCACTTCTGATTTTTAAAATTTTCAAATCAGTTTCAGTTTGTACTTGTTTGCAGAATTTGAAAAACACATCATATGTTTCATTTTTGGTTCTGTGGAATTTAACCCAAGTCCACTTACTATAATCATCAACAATTACAAGTCCATACTTCTTCCCATTGATTGAAGCTGTTCCAACAGGACCAAACAAATCAATGTGAAGGAGTTCTAGAGGTTTAGAGGTGGAAACAATTTTTTAGACTTAAAAGAAGTTTTAGAAAACTTTCCAATTTGGCATGCACTGCACAGTGCATCTGAGTGATAGTCAATGCTGGGTAGGCCTCTGACCAGCTGTAACTTGCTAAGCTTAGAGATGAGTCTCCAGTTAGCATGTCCCAGCCTTTTGTGCCACACCCACTTCTCATCACTCACAGACAGAAGGCAAACTACCTTCTGCTGAACCAAATCAGAAAAGTTTATTTTGTAAACATTGTTTTTCCTACAGCCTCTGAACACTACAGACTTATTTTCATTGTTGATTACAGTGCAAGTGTTCTTATTAAACAGAACTTCATAGTTACTATCACATAATTGACTTATGCTAAGTAAGTTATGTCTCAGTCCATCTACCAGCCAAACATTATCAATGTACAGGGAAGAATTACCTATCTTACCAGTACCAATGATCTTTCCTTTCTGACTTCCTCCAAACCCCACAGTTCCTCCCTCTTTCAGAGTCAGGGTTTGGAACATAGACTTGTCCCCTGTCATATGATGCGAGCATCCACTGTCCAGGTACCAGGACCTTTCCTTTTCTTTGGATGACAAGCATATCTGCAATTGAAATAATCTCAGACTTAGGTACCCAGATTTTCATGGGTCCTTTGGGGTTAGTCCTGAAAGGTTTTGGCTTCTTGTGTCTGAAGCTATGATATTCAGACTTGTTCAGATACTTAGGATATGGATCCTTATATCTTGAATCAGTCTGAGTTTCAGAACCTAAATACTTCAGAACCTGAGTTCTCAAAGGTTTGGACTTAGACTTCTTCAGAACCTGAGACTTGGAGATCTTTGGTTCTGATTTGTTCATAGTCTGAACCATTGAGTACTTTGGTTCTGATCTTTTCAGAATTCTAACTTTGTTTACTTCAGGCACAAGGCAAGCTTCAATTTTGCCTTTCTTAAAACAGTTTGAAACAGAAAACTGATTGGTTTGCTTTGGCTTGCTTTGCCTAACATTCTGAGATTGAAAATGTTTTACATTGACTGGTTTAACAGATTTTGAAGTTTTAATAGACCCAGTCTTAGAAAAATTTGAATCAGATTTATCCAGGTTCTGAACACTTCAGATTCTGAACATTATTAGGTTCAGAGTCTGATTTCCTCTTACTCTTAGGCTTGGGACCTTTTGGCTTAGATTTGGGCAAGGTTTTAACAATTGCCTTCATCTCACCCTTAGGTTCAGAAGCTTCAGAGTCTGAGTTGTTCAAAACTTCAGACTTAGTCTCAGATTCTGATACTTTCAACTTTTCAGAATTATCAGAAGCAGGCACAAAGCATATACCATTGCCTTTTAAAATATTTTCAGAACATGAAGGTGAGTTTAATTCATTTGGGGGTTTAAATGCATCATAGCTAATGCCTTCACCTTTGTTTCTGATCATATTATACATCATGGAGGCAATTTTTGTTCTATTGAATCCAGTTAACATGAAATCTTGAAGAGCTATTTCCTGTTCATTAGGAACCTCTTCAGATTTCTTATGAGCCTCTTTTCTGAGTTCTTCAACTTCTTCATCATATTCAAAAATTTGATTCTGAAGTTTAAGATTTTCCTCAGACAGCAAGTTTGTTTGATTTTTCAAAGATTTAATTTCTTTTAACTTGCTTTTAAGATGACTCATAAGATCATTAACTGTTTCAATTAATTCAGATCTAGAGAGTTCAGAGTATACCTCATCTTCTTCATCAGAATCTGAGCATGATTCAGCATCAGAAGATGCAATTGCCATCAGGGCCAGGTTTGCTTCTTCCTCATCAGATTCTGACTCATTGTCCAGATCATCCCATGTAGCCATGAGACTTTTCTTAAGCTTGTTTCTGAAACTGCTGGACTTTGAGCTGGACTTCTTTGCTTTTTCCTTTGATTTTTCCTTCTGAAGACCAGGACAATCAGCAATGAAGTGACCAGGCTTTTTGCAGTTGTAGCAGCTTTCCTTCTAGATATCCCTCTTTGAACCAGAACTAGATCCTCTAAAGTTACTGCTTCTGTTAGAGAACTTTTTCTTTCTATTCATCAGATACTGAAGTCTTTTAGAAAGCATTGCAAGCTCATCAGCATCTGAATCCTCATCAGAATTTCCCTCAGGAAACTCTTCTTCAGATTCAATTGCTTTCAAAGCTTTAGCAGGTTTTCTTTTAGACTTCAGAGCTAATGTTTTTGGCTCTCTAACAGACTCATCCTCATTGAGTCCTAGTTCATGCACTTTGAGGGAGCTTATAAGATCCTCAATACTTAAAGTATTCAGATCCTTAGCTTCCTCAATGGCAGTCACTTTAGGACTCCATTTGGATGGCAGACTTCTTAAGAGTTTGTTCACATGGTCAGCTGTGGTATAACTCTTTTTCAGAATCTGAAGTCCAGAAACCAGAGTCTGAAACCTTGAGAACATAGTCTCAATATTTTCATCCTCTTTCATTCTGAACAGTTCATATTGTTGAACAAGAATATTTGCCTTAGCTTCTCTAACTTTCTTATTACCTTCATAGTTAGAGCAGAGGGATGTGAATATGGCCTTTGCTGTGGACTTGTCACTCAGCTTCTGATACTCAGTGTGAGGTAATGAGTCCACAATGATACCTCTGACATGGTGATGCTTCCTATAGATTTTTCTTTCTGCATCACTTAGAGCTCTTCTGTTGACAGCAACACCTTCTTCATCAACTAGAATGGTGATTCCATCTTCTATGATGTCCCATAGTGAATCATCAACCCCAATAATATGACTATACATTTTACTCTTCCACCAAGAGAATTTTTCTGGGTCACCAGTAAACATAGGGGGTTTATTGTGTGACCTAGACTTCTTTTCTTCAGTACCATAGTCATATTGAACATTTCTTTGATTTCTGGGAGAGGGTGAATTTCTGGGAGAGGGTGGAGGTGAACCACTAGTTGAGGTCATGTTTTTCTCAGGATCCTACTGACACACTGTTAAGTGTTAATATCAGAACCGTAGCTCTGATACCAACTGAAGGTGAGAAAAACACACACACAAGAAGGGGGGGTTGAATTGTGTGACTCAAAAACTTGTTATCTTTTCTTTTCAAACTTAAGGTTAAGTTCAGAAGCTGATATGAATAAGTTCTGAACTGTTTTCAAGAGTTATGCAGCGGATTCAATAATGAAAAGAGATAAGGGAAGGGAGAGACACAGCAAATTATACTGGTTCCTTCTGAATGTGAGAAGTAGTCCAGTCCCCTTGTTTCCAACAAGAGAGTTTCACTATAATCTGAAGATTACACTTTGCTCAATCACTAAGAAAGAGTCTTCCAGTTGCTCAACCACCAAGGAAGAGGCTTCTAGTGCTCAACCACAAAGGAAGAGGCTTCCACTGCTCAATCACTAAGAAAGAGGCTTCCAATGCTCAAGACACTTAGTCAAGAGACTTCTCAATGCTCAAGACACTTAGTTAAGAGGCTTCTGACTCAGACCACAAAGGAATGAGGTTACAAATGCTTAGTATACAGACTAAGACTTTAGGGACCAAACTGGTTTACAAGTAAAGGAGTTTGGGATGAACACTTGATCAAATATCAGAGGTGTTCTCTAAATACAACACAGGTTAAGACTCTTAACCTTAAGAAATTCTAAGTTACAAGACTAAAGAATTTCTAAGAGTTTTTATGAACTTGACAGTTTTTGACAGAAAACAGAGTGCAGGTTCAGCAATGAAGTTTCAAGAGTCTTAGACAAATTTTTCTTCTTCAAATCTTCTTCCTTTTATAAATGAAAATATAGCTGTTGAAGATTTACTTGAAATGAGGAAAGAGCCGTTGCAATTGGGCTAGGTTACTGCAAATGTGTGCTGCACTTTATCAGTCAGAACAGAGCAGTTGCCATTTTTGAAATGGCCTACCTTAAAAGCTGGAGAATGTTTGGGTCAGGGAGACAACTGTTCCATTGAGTTGTTCTGACACATCCAGGCATTAAATGCGCACAGTACTGGTCAATATCCATGCCACATCAGCTTCAGAAGCTTCTCTGTGAACAGTGCATCAGAGGTTGCTGCATCAGAAGCTGCCTTGTACGGATCAGAAGCTAGCTTCAGGAGTTGACTCTGTGTTGACTTCTTCAGGAGCACCCAGACTTCAGAGGCTGCCTTCAGACTCAGAAGCTGCACTTCAGGAGCACCACTTCAGTACTACTTCAGAAGCTCTACTTCAGGAGCACTTCTTCAGGACCACTTCAGAAGCTCTTACTTCAGGAGCACTTCTTCAGGAGTACTTCTTCAGGACCAGTTTCCTTCTAGCTTTGCAACCTTGCTTCTTAACTTTCCTTCTTGCTCTTTAGCTTGTTCTTTCATAACCATTATCAATCAACACTTATTAAGCATGTGGTTCTGAAACACTTGAACAAAGCATTAGCAAATAACCAATTTTCTATTTAATACTTTTGTTATCATCAAAACTATAAAGAGAGATATGTTTACACATAATGTTTCAACAATCTCCCCCTTACTTTATAAGAGACTTGTTAAACACATTTTGTTCCAACAGTTTTAAGGGTTGCTTGCAGCATTTTAACATTTCAAAGAAAAAAGGAAAGGGGAAAAAAGTTTTTTTGTTTTAGTGTGATTGACAAGAGTTTGATCCTGCTCCTACGTATCTCCTGGTGCGATGGAGAATTCAAAGCTACGTAGTTCTTTGTAGAAAATGTTTGTTTGTTGGTTGATTTTAAAGAACGATGTTTTTTATCGTATTCTAGCGGTTAAACATAGCTTGTATGCTCGCGCGTGGGAGGCTTAAGCGTTTGTTTGCATCGCGTTAGAATTGATAACACATCGTCCATTTGCGAAAGGAGATTTGATCTTTGTTTGACCGCGAGAGGGCCGAAAGTTAGTTTGATGTGTTGAATTTGTTTTTTTTATATTTTTTTTGTATTTTTTTGAAATAGAATGACGATTGTCCGAACGACGAGACATACGTCAAGCGCTCGTGCAACCGGGGAATGGAAAGACATACGTCGGACCACTCCTTTTTCATTCAAGTTTATTATCTAAAATTAACTGTCATAAACTACAATTAAAAGTATTAACACTTATTATATTTGAAATTCTGGCCAGGCAATAACAAAGAGTAAACAGGTTCTGAACCTAACAGGTTCTGAACTAAACTTAGCACAATTAACAACAGATAATCAGCAGAAATTAAAAGTGCAGGAAAGCTAAAGAAGGCACAAGGTTTGTTAACCCAGTTCGGAGTAAACACCTCCTACTCTGGGGGATACCAATCCAGGAAGGAATTCCACTATAGGAATTAATCCTTATGACTCAAGACACTGACTCCCAGTTCCCAGCCTAAGCAATTAACTTCCTCCTAGTCTTGAATTCGACCCAACACGTTGAGTATTAGAGACCACTAACTTCCTATTCAAGTAACTGCAACCCAGCCACTTGAACAACCCTGAAAACTACTCTGTTTTGAATAAAACTTCAATAACAAACCTTCATTCGTACCTACAGGCTTAGAATGAATTTACAACTCAATAAAAACTCTAAACCAACTCAAACAATGAGTGGTGCACAAATAAAACTCTAAGTTTAACACACAGACTCAATTTCTGAATTATAACTCTATATTTCGTATCTCTTGAATAGCAGCAGCACTCCTCCTTTTATAACCTTCAGCAAGTCTCTTAATTATGCACCAAATCTTCTGAATTAGATTTGTTTCTGAATTATGAGTGACCCAATAAGGAAACAAATAAACCAGCATTGTATCTTTTAAAGATTGCTTCAGAAAAATACGAACTTGCTTAAAAACGAGCCAAATCTTCATGAAATCTCCTCCAAATTAATCAGCAATCTAGAAGCAATATGCGTGGATAATTCCTTGATAAATCTCGCCAAGATTTGCACCAAAATAACTTGTAAAAATGCAGCTTCTGAAGAAGTCAACAAAAGTCAACTCTGCTACAGTGCGTCTGATGCTTCAGAAGCACATTTCAGCTTCTGAAGTAACTTTCAGCTTCTGAATGACTTCAAAATGAAAAACTTGCAACTGAAGATTTGTTCTACACATTAAGATGCTTCTATTCAACACATTGGATTTGCCAAAATATGCAGCCAACACCAAAATACTCAACAATATTTTTTTAAGTCTTTTAATCAATTAAAATGAGTTACATCCCCTTTGGAATTAACTCGACGATAAAGCTTCCTTTGTCGTTTTTTTACGCGAAAACGGGTTACGCGAGTAAAACGGCGATTAAGGGGGCAAAATGGTCAAAAACCAACCTCAGGGGTAAAACGGTAAAAAAAACATCAAGAAAAATAATTTGTTTCTGTTCTGGTGATTGTTTTAATTTTTTGTGATTTCTTGGATTTTTCTATGATTTTTTAAGTGTAAAAATGAATTAAAATGACTAAAAATGAGAACAGGGGCAAAATGGTAAATTGACACACAGCAAAAATGCAGAAAAAACAGATGAAACGTTTTTCTTTATGGTTTTTTCTCAATTTCTTAGTTTGATTTCTCACTCAATATTGAACCAAATACGAAAATAAAAATATCATGGTAAAACTTGTCATGAGTACTACATCCTAGTGGTCTTATATCTACCAAAAGATGTCCTAAAACTAGCTACATTTCGACCACAAGTCATGCTCATGAACTTGCGGTGAAAAATACATTATTTATGAAAAAAAACTACAAATCTCTAGACAATGCTAAAAATGAAATAATAAATGAACAAGGATACTTACAAACTCCTAGCAAAGCTGTAAATGCACGAAAATGAAAGGGGTTTTGAGTGGTTGTGGTTTTTGGAAGATGGTAGTGATGAAGAAGATGAATAGTAACAAAATGGTGTTTTGCTACTATTCTCCTCTCTTTGTGTGATGTTTTTTTTTTGTGGTTTGGTTGTTGTTTTTTTCACTCTTGTTCAAGACTCAAAGCTCTTGCTCTTGCCTCTCTCACTCTATGGTTTTTTTCTCTCTATCCATCCTCCCCTTTTATCACTTAAGAGGGGTATTTATAGAGTGGAGAATTAGGGTTTTCGCTAGCTTTGAGAGGATAAGAATGACCTAAAAAATCTGAAAAATGGCAGCCCTTTGTCTCATTAGGCATGCATGGGAGATGGGGAGCTTGCATGGAAATGGTATGAAAAATTCAAAAAATGCAAAAAGGAGTAAAACATGTAGCATGCAAATGGAAAAAGGCATCTTTGACTAGGTTTTCTTTGTATATATTTTTTTTAAAACCATAAGAATGCTTAATCATTATCAATAAATAAATAAAAATAATAATAAAAAAACCCTTTTTTTTTAAAAAAAAAAGAAAGAAAGAAAAACGAAAATTGGTGCATTGACGGGCGTCATGGGGGGTGACGGGCGTCACGTTGGCTGACGGCTAGCCCGTGACGCCCGTCACGGTAAATGATTTTTTTTCTTTTTTTATTTAATGCATGATGATGATGATGATTTTTTTAAAAAAAAAACTTGGACAAAATTAGGGTACAACAACTGCTACCTTAGCCTTCTTACTTCTTGTTTGAGGTGACTTGATAGGTACGGAATCAACAATATCATCTACTTGCTCATCCATAGTCTTTTCCCTCTTTAGTGGCATTCTGACCGGAGATCTTCTGATAGGTTCTTCAGTCATCACAGCTGGGGTATTCCTTGTCATGGGTTCTCTGTAGATATCAGCTGGAGCATCTGGAATTTGATCTCTGGTGATGAAGACTCCTTCTCTCCTATATCCTAGGATGTACTCCTTGATGACCTCATCATTATCCATGTTGGAGATAACAAGAAATCCTTCATTGAAGATGGGATATGTGCTTCTGATACTTAATGGTACATTAGAAGCTATTGTTTTACTTCTGAGTCTCATCTTTATCAGAGTCTGTGCATTAAAAGCTTTCCCAAATATGATTCCAAAATCTTCAACTGCTTCAACGTTTTCTATCATTTGAATGATCTTGCTTTGATAAAAGATGTCTGACAAAAGTCTCCCATAAGGAATTACTGTCTTATGTTCCTTGACGCTTTCACAGAGATAGTTGAAAATGTACTTGGTCAGGTTTACTGGATCTCTGTTCAAGATCATTCTTGCAAGAAGCATATCATCCCAACTTACTGTTCTGTTTCCTCCTTCTTCTCTGGGTTGTATGCATCCATATATGAGTCTGATTACCACTTTGGCCAAGTCATTCATATATCTGGCATATCCAAGTCTACTGGGTTTTTTTGTGACCTCCACTTCTGACTTATACAGAGTTTTCTTCATAACATCCAGATGAATTATTCTGTTGTTGATGTCTCTATAAAACATGCCAGATTCTTCCACTTTAAGAAGCTTTGAGATCATGTCTTTAGTGATGATAAGTTTTACTCCTAAAACAGACGACCTTATCTCTGTTTTAGAAAACTCTTTCAAACCAAGTTCCTTACTTGACTTATTAACATTTCGAGGATCCCTTGCCCTTGCTCTTTTGAGTTCTTCACCTACAACCTTTTTGTCATAAACTTCCACTCTAACCCAAAAGTGTTTAACAAGCTCTGAATAGGTTGGACCGTTTAGAAAACCAATGTAGTGATCCCATTGATGATAGCTAATCAGGTCTAGCAAGTGGATTCCATTCGCCTTTAACCCATATAGATCAAAAATATCTTCACACAACATTGTTAGTTCTTCTTCTGGAGTGCTCATTGTCTTTAATCTGTGAACAAACTCAGCACCAGTTCCAATGGCATCAGGAAATTGAGATGATGGGGAAGTCATTGAAGATTCTAAAGGATAATGGGTTTTCTAGGGTTATTTTGAAAAAAGGTTGTTTTTCAGAAATGGCTTGAGAACAGAAAGTGTAGGAAGTGAGGGTGAACAAAACGTTTCGTATGCACCATTTTGAACAGCAATAACTGCTAAAGGGGACGCGAGACACAACATTCAAGGTAACCTCTATTCTCTTACAGTTATTACCCAACAGCTAAGATCCACGTCAGATAAAACTTTTCTTTTTAATGTCACGTAAGTGGGCCAGATGTCAGTAAAATAAATGAAAGACCTTTCCACTTATATGACACGTCAAAGCTATTTCATCTGAGTCTGAAACTGCCTAAGTCTTAATGTCTTTAGATGCTGACTCCTCATCAGACTTGCTCCTTCAAAGCCTCTGACTGAGATAGCTTCTGAATGACATCAGACTTTTTGAGTTTCATTAGATCTTAGAGCTGTTAGATAATAAGAAGACTCTATCACTTCTTTGCACATCCTTGTACCAGCAAAAATTTAAGCTAGCTTTGACATATGATGTCAAGCTTTTTGTTAATAGGTAAGTCGTGCATTAATTCCTTAACTTGATTAGTATTGGAATTGTACACTTTGTATGCCATGTACCTTTTAGGGCATTCACAACATAATACACTAATAGGTTTAGGCACTGATTTTGATTCAGATAGATTCTGCTGAATTCATATATATCTAGTACATCTGAGATTATGGAAATGACTGCATCTGCAGTAGTTATCAATTATGACTCATTCATTTTCTTTCCTATTTGTTTGCCCAGTTTGAACTTATTCAAACAAATCTGAATGGAGATGTTCTTACGGTCTAAAGAAATTTTTTAAGAAATTATTTTCTGGCATGCTCTTTGAAGAGCATCTTCATTGATGATGTACTACTGGTAGTCCCTTGACTAAGTTAACTTGCTAAACTATAGAGATTAGTTTATAGTCAACATGTCATATTATTTTTAAACCCAGACCTTCCTTCATTACTGATGATCAAAATGCAAACTGCTTTTTGTTTAACCAGATTAACATATAGATTTTCAAAAACATTTTTCTTTCTTTTGGACCTAATGAACATTGTGAATTTTTCATAGTTGATATCTAATCAAATATTTTTATCTCATCTCCTTATCATAATAAGTGTCACACAATGAATTTGTGCTAAGTGTATTATGTTCAGATCTATCACAAAATAATAAAGGAATGCAGAAGAGAGAGAAAATTTACCAGTAATCATCACATCAGTAGTCACTCCTTTATGGTTTTCTTCAGTATCCATAATACTTTCCTTTTTCATACTCTGGACTTGGGACGTAAGCATTTCTTCCATTGTGAAGGGCGAGCAGCCATTGTCCAGGTTCTGGAATTGAATCTATTGATTTGCCGTGGACTTTCTCTGAAGTGTAGATAATCTATCTCTAGGTACCCATAGCCTTATGGAACCTTTCCTGTTAGTCATGGAAGGCTTTGCTTTCTGTTGTGCCTTAGATGTTGGGCTTGACTGCTGGGAATTATTCAAGACGAAAAAATGACCCTATTATAGTGTGGGTCAGGTCGTAAAAAACACGAAAAAACGACCATATCTTTTTGAGCCAACCTATTTAAAATTTTGGCCAGGCAATAAGAGACTAACAGGTTCTGAACCAAACAGGTTCTGAACAAATAGCAGGGCACAACAACTTGCTAAAACAGAGCACACACAAACACAATGCAAAGCAAGAAAATAAAGTGCAGGAAAGTAAAAGGCACACAAGGTTTGTTAACCCAGTTCGGAGTAAACATCTCCTACTCTGGGGGATACCAATCCAGGAAGGAAATCCACTATTGGATTTAATCCTTAAGACTCAGACACTGACTCCCAGTTCTTATCCCAAGCAATTAAACTCCACCTAGTCAGACTTCTACCCAACTCTGAGTATTAGAATCCTCTAACTTCCTATTCAAGCAACTAAACCCAGCTACTTGAACAACCCTTGACAATCCCATGTTTTGAACAACACTTCAGTAACAAAAAGACTTCATTCGTACCTAAAGGCTTAGAATGAATTACAACTCTATAAAACTCTAAACCAACTCAAACAATGAGTGGTGTACAAAGAAAACTCTAAGTTAAAAACACAGACTCAATTTTCTGAAATATAACTCTCAATTCGTAAGTTGAATAGCAGCAGCCCTCCTCCTTATATAGCCTTCAGTCTTGCAGCATAAATAACAAAACTAATCTTCTGATTTGATTTATTACTGAAATAAGATTGGTCCAATAATGTAACAAATAAAACTGTACTGAATCTTTTAAAGATTATAACAGGAAAATATGAACTTCATATCTTTGAACCAAATCTTCAATAAAATCTTCTCCAAATAAATCAGCATTCTAGAAGCCATATGCGTGGATAAATCCTCAATAAATCTTGCAAAGATTCGCATAGAAAAACCTTGAAAATAACCAGCTTCTGATGAAGTCAACATAAGTCAACGCTGGCATCAGAACCTGAATCAGCTTCTGAAGTGCTACAGTGCTTCTGATGTAATTTTCAGCTTCTGAACAGCTTCAAATGAGAAAACTTCCAACTGAAGAAATGTTCTAATCATGGAGATGCTTCTATTCAATACCTTGGTTTTGCCAAACAATGCAGCCAACACCAAAATACTCAACAATCTCCCCCTTTGGCAAATTTTTGGCTAAAACCATCCAAGTTCTTCAATCTCCCTTATAATCAACTCAGCAATGAAGAACTCCACAATAATACATCATAGCAATTAGTTTAGGCAGCGGATTCAGCTATGTTAAACAACAGCTTCAGCTTCTGACTCTTGAAGCACACAAAAACTAAGTACTGATCAACTCCTGATCATCACAATCATGGTATCAGAGCTACAGAGCTACTGATCAACTCTTGATCATCACAAACACTCCCTCAGCATACATCAAACTCCCCCTTACTTTTAAACTGCAGTGAAAAATGGTATCAGAGCACACTTCAGAACACACTTGATCTTCAGGACCACTCTTCAGGAACACAGTATCACTCAGGATAACAACTATCATGTACTCCCCCTGAGACACATACTCCCCCTCAATAACATCTTGACAGCTCTTGTTATATTGGTTCTGAACTCTGAGCTTCACAAATAACTTCTGAACAACACTGAAAGCTGAATTTGAACTAATTCTGAGCAGCAACACTTTGCATAAGATTTTTGGTATCAGAGCCAAAGATTTTTGGTATCAGAGCTAACACATTGCATAAGATTTTCTCCCCCTTTTTAGCCACAAAATTCTGACAAATCTCAGACTTCAAATAGGGAATGAAATCAAAACAGATAACACAGATCCTTGAAACCATATCAGATTCAGACTCAGGTTCAGGATCACACTTAGCATAGGCACAACTGGCAGGTACTCTATCTTCCTCACATCCAGTTTGCAGTAATTGCTATAACTCTTCATGCAAACACACACCTAACTTGCTCCTTAAGTTTTCAAACTGCTTAGCATCCAAGGACTTTGTGAAAATATCAGCAACTTGTTCTTCAGTAGCTACATGTTCCAGCTGAATAACTTTATCCTCCACAAGGTTTCTGATAAAATGATGTCTGATGTCTATGTGTTTAGTTCTGCTGTGCTATATTGGATTCTTAGAAATGTTGATAGCACTCAAATTGTCACAAAATAAGGTCATGGTTCCTTGTTTCATGTTGTACTCCTCCAGCATCTGTTTCATCCAAACCAGTTGTGAACAACTACTCCCAGCAGCAATATACTCAGCTTCAGCAGTTGATAGTGAAACACAATTTTGTTTCTTGCTGAACCAAGAGATTAAGTTATTTCCCAAAAAGAAACAACCTCCTGAGGTGCTTTTCCTGTCATCAGCACTTCCAGCCCAGTCAGCATCACAATATCCCATCAGTTTAGAACTTGAACTATGAGAATACATGATTCCATAGTCACTTGTGCTGTTCACATACTTCAGAATCCTCTTCACTTGTGTTAGATGACTCATCTTAGGATCAGCTTGATATCTAGCACATACTCCAACAGCATAAGTGATATCAGGTCTGCTTGCAGTTAAATACAATAGGCTCCCTATCATGCTTCTGTACTGACTTTGATCTACTGAAACTCCATGTTCATCCTTAGTTAACTTCAGGTGAGTAGCAGCTGGTGTCTTCTTATGAGCAGCAGATTCCATTCCAAACATCTTTACTATGTTCTTGGCATACTTACTTTGAGAAATGAAGATTGTATCTTCCATTTGTTTGACTTGTATTCCAAGAAAATAAGTCAGCTCTCCAACCAAACTCATTTCAAACTCTGATTGCATTTGCTGAACAAACAGTTTGACCATCTTCTGAGACATTCCTGCAAACATAATATCATCTACATAAATCTGAGCAATCATCAGACTCTCATTCTCATCTTTCACAAACAAAGTCTTATCAGAACCTCCTTTTCTATAACCTTGAGCCACAAGAAATTGAGTCAGTCTGTCATACCATGCTCTTGGTGCTTGTTTCAATCCATATAAAGCCTTCTTTAACTTGTACACATGTTCTGGAAACTTAGGATCCACAAAACCCTTAGGCTGTTCAACATACACTTCCTCTTGCAGATATCCATTCAAAAATGCACTCTTCACATCCATCTGAAATAGCTTGAACTTGAGAATGCAGGATACACCCAACAGTAGTCTTATGGATTCTAATCTGGCCACAGGTGCAAAGGTTTCATCAAAATCAAGTCCCTCAACTTGAGTATAACCCTTAGCAACCAACCTTGCCTTGTTTCTGACTACAGTTCCATTTTCATCTGTTTTATTCTTGAATATCCACTTAGTCCCAATCACATTCAGCCCTTCAGGTCTTGGAACTAGATCCCATACTTCACTCCTTTTGAATTGATTCAACTCATCTTGCATTGCTTCAATCCAAAATTCATCAGTTAGGGCTTCTTTCACATTTTTAGGCTCAACCTTTGACACAAAGCATGAATCAGTAGCAGCTGGTTCTGATCTCCTGGTTCTGACCCCTTGATTCAACTCATCTTGCATTGCCTCAATCCAAAATTCATCAGTTAGGGCTTCTTTCACATTTTTAGGCTCAACCTTTGACACAAAGCATGAATCAGTAGCAGCTGGTTCTGATCTCCTGGTTCTGACCCCTTGATCCAAACTCCCAATGATAAGCTCCTTAGGATGATCCTTCTGAACTCTAATTGAAGGCCCTTTATTGGTAGGATCATGATCTGGATGCACTTCTGCTTCTTCAGACTCTGGATGAATTTCTGCTTCTAAAGTTTGTTCTTCTGATGCTTCAGACTCTGGAACAACTTCAGACTCACTTCTATCTGTCTCAGCAGTCAGATCATCAATTATCACATTAATGGACTCCATCAAAACCTTGGTTCTGGAATTAAACACCCTATAAGCTCTTCTGTTCATTGAATAACCCAGAAATATGCCCTCATCAGACTTAGGATCCAGTTTTCTTCTAATCTCTCTGTCAGCCAAGATATAGCATCTGCTCCCAAAAACATGGAAATATTTCACAGTTGGCTTCCTCCCTTTCCACAATTCATACAGAGTAGATGTTGTTCCCTTTTTCAAAGTGACTCTATTGTGTATGTAACATGCTGTGTTCATAGCTTCAGCCCAAAACATATATGGCAGCTTCTTAGCATGCAACATAACCCTTGCACATTCTGCTAATGTTCTATTCTTCCTCTCAACTACACCATTTTGCTGAGGTGTGATAGGTGCTGAAAACTCATGCTTTATACCTTCAGAAGCACAGAATTCTGAAAAGCTCTTGTTTTCAAATTCTTTGCCATGATCACTTCTGATTCTGATAATCCCACTGTCCTTCTCTCTTTGTAGTTGAATGCACATCTCTTTAAAAACTTCAAAAGTATCAGACTTTTCTCTAACAAAACTGATCCATGTGAATCTTGAGTAGTCATCTACCATTACAAAAGCATATCTTTTGCCTCAAATACTCTCAACTTGCATTGGCCCCATTAAATCCATATGAACAAGTTCTAGTACTTTAGTAGTTACCTGATGAACTAATCTGGGATGAGACTTTCTTGTTTGTTTCCCAATTTGACAATCACCACAAACATTGTCCTCATTGATCTTCAGATTAGGTACACCTCTGATAACTTCAGTACTTAGGATTTTCTTCATGCCTTTCAGATGCAGATGTCCCAGTTTCTGGTGCCAGAGCTTGACTTCCTCTTCTGAGCTCATAAGACAAGAAGTCAGACTTCTTTCTTCTTCAGAAACCCACAAATAACAATTGTGTTTGGATCTGCAGCCCCTCATCTGAGTTTTTCCATCCTGATCAGTAACAATACACTCCTGCTTGTTGAAATTAACTTTCAAATCCTGATCACACAGCTGGCTAATACTGATCAGATTAGAGGTTAATCCTTCCACCAGTAGCACATCATTAAGTCTGGGCAAACCTTCTCTGATCAAATCTCCAATACCCAGAATCTGACCTTTTACACCATCTCCAAATGTCACATAACTTCTGGAGTATGATCTAATATTGCTCAGCAGCTTCTTCACACCAGTCATGTGCCTTGAACACCCACTATCAAAATACCAGTCTTCTTTTGAAGTGGCTCTCAGTGAAGTATGAGCAATTAAGCCTACATTTTGAACTTTGGGCTTCCACACCTTCTGAACATTGTGTCTGATAGTAGCTGGTTCCACTTTTCTATACTGAAAATGTTCAGGATAGCCATAAAGTTTGAAGCAGAATGGTTTGATGTGCCCTTTCTTTCCACAATAATGACAGATCCATGGATGATTTCTCCTCCTTCTGTTTCTGAAAAACTTCTGGGGTTGCTTCTGAGGCAGCATCTGACCATGCTTCTGACCTTGCATCTGAGGTCTCTTCTGAGCTTGCTTCTGAGCTTGCATCTGGGATTGTTTTTGAGGTCTCATCTGAGATGTCCCAATCATAGGATTATCAGTTTTAGTGGCAGGAACAAACTCTTTAACACGAATCTTCTGTTTGGGGTTCTGAGTCTGATCATCAAAGCCTAATCCAGTTTTTCCTTGTTGCTGAGCACCCAAAATTTCATCCAACACATTAGTAGCAGTATTCATCATTCTAACCTGCTTTTTCATATGTTCAAGTTGGGAATTTAACTGGTTCACTTCTTCTTTCAAATCTGAATTCTGCACAAGAAGTTCTCCTTTTTCAGCCTCCAGTTGAAAAATAGTCTCCTTCTGATCCAGAACTTGTTTGCAAACCTCAGCACTTCTGGTATATAGCTTCCTATAGTTGTCAGCCAGTTCATCATATGAGCTTTTAGCAGCTTCAGACACAGATGAAGCTTCAGACTCTGAGTCAGACTCTGCAAAAGTCTCAGACTCCAAAACAGCTTCCTTCTTCAAGATAGCTCCTGACCTTACTACCAGACCAGTATCACACATATCAGATTCACTAACATCATCTTCTTCAGAACCATAATCAGACCATGCAACAGCTAGGCTCTTCTTCTGTTTCTTAAGAAAAGTAGGACATTCAGATTTGATGTGTCCATAACCCTCACACTCATAGCACTGCACACCTTTAGCTTGGTTACTTTTCTCCTCATACTTAGTCTTCTTCTCATTAGTTTGTTGCTTTTTGTTATTGAATCTGAAATTCTGACCTTTGGCTTTGGCTTTTCTGTTAACATTCTTCAGAATCTTATTGAATTGTTTTCCCAGCAACACTAGAGCTTCTGATAAGTCATCCTCCTCAGAATCTTGTTGATCATCAGCTTCAGCATTCACAGCAAAAGCTATACTTTTCCCTTTCTTATCAGGCTGTTTGCAGAATGCAGTCTCAAAATTTAACAAAGACCCAATCAGCTCCTCAACCTTCATAGCAGAAATATCATGAGCCTCCTCAATTGCAGTGACCTTCATGTCAAATCTTCTGGGCAGGGACCTGAGGATTTTCCTTACTATCTTTTCATCAGTCATCTTTTCTCCAAGTGAATCAAAAGAATTTGCCATGTCCAGCACATTCATGTAAAAATCCTGAATAGATTCATCTTCTTTCATCTTCAGGTTCTCAAATTTGGTGGTCAGCAGCTGCAATCTGGACATCTTCACTTTAGAAGTTCCTTCATGAGTTGTCTTTAAAATTTCCCAGGCCTCCTTTGCAACAGTACATTGTTTGATAAGTCTGAACATGTTCCGGTCCAAACCATTAAAGATTGCATTCAAAGCTTTTGAATTTCCCAGAGACAAGTCATCTGCAGCTTTGGTCCACTCCTCTTCAGGCTTTAGAACCTCAGTCTTGTTACCATCTTTGTCTGTATACACAGGATGATCCCAGCCTTTAATCACAGCTTTCCAAGTCCTGCTGTCAATAGACTTTAGAAAAGCACACATCCTTGACTTCCAATACTCATAGTTTGTGCCATCTAGTAGGGGTGGTCTATTGACATAGCCTCCTTCTCTATCCATGCTTGCCAGATATTAACTCCTCTGGATCTCACCCAATTTACAGGCAGGGTGTCTGCTCTGATGCCAATTAAAATTCTGGCCAGGCAATAAGAGACTAACAGGTTCTGAACCAAACAGGTTCTGAACAAATAGCAGGGCACAACAACTTGCTAAAACAGAGCACACACAAACACAATGCAAAGCAAGAAAATAAAGTGCAGGAAAGTAAAAGGCACACAAGGTTTGTTAACCCAGTTCGGAGTAAACACCTCCTACTCTGGGGGATACCAATCCAGGAAGGAAATCCACTATTGGATTTAATCCTTAAGACTCAGACACTGACTCCCAGTTCTTATCCCAAGCAATTAACCTCCACCTAGTCAAACTTCTACCCAACTCTGAGTATTAGAATCCTCTAACTTCCTATTCAAGCAACTAAACCCAGCTACTTGAACAACCCTTGACAATCCCCTGTTTTGAACAACACTTCAATAACAAAAAGACTTCATTCGTACCTAAAGGCTTGGAATGAATTACAACTCTATAAAACTCTAAACCAACTCAAACAATGAGTGGTGTACAAAGAAAACTCTAAGTTAAAAACACAGACTCAATTTTCTGAAATATAACTCTCAATTCGTAAGTTGAATAGCAGCAGCCCTCCTCCTTATATAGCCTTTAGTCTTGTAGCATAAATAACAAAACTAATCTTCTGATTTGATTTATTACTGAAATAAGATTGGTCCAATAATGTAACAAATAAAACTGTACTGAATCTTTTAAAGATTATAACAGGAAAATATGAACTTCATATCTTTGAACCAAATCTTCAATAAAATCTTCTCAAAATAAATCAGCATTCTAGAAGCCATATGCGTGGATAAATCCTCAATAAATCTTGCAAAGATTCGCATAGAAAAACCTTGAAAATAACCAGCTTCTGATGAAGTCAACATAAGTCAACGCTGGCATCAGAACCTGAATCAGCTTCTGAAGTGCTACAGTGCTTCTAATGAACATTCAGCTTCTGATGTAATTTTCAGCTTCTGAACAGCTTCAAATGAGAAAACTTCCAACTGAAGAAATGTTCTAATCATGGAGATGCTTCTATTCAATACCTTGGTTTTGCCAAACAATGCAGCCAACACCAAAATACTCAACACTATTGGGCATGTATTTTACATGGGCCGCCCTGGGCTGGGCCACTGGGCTTGAGGGCCGACCCTTTAAAAATACTAAAAAAATAGTATGTAAAATAGTTTTATTATGTGAGACTAAATTATTATATTATGTAAGACTAAATTGTATCGTTATCAAGGTTGCACTTTGTGAGTTGTGATAAATACTCTATACGTTTGTATCTATGTTTTTGTGCTATTTATTCCTTATGAATGTTGATTTAATAGGTTTTTTTTTTATATATCATTTAACTAAGTTTACGAAGACATGTGATTTATTTCATGGATAATAATTTATGCAATATGTTTCTATATATATATATAACTTTTTTGTTCATTGCATCTCTTTTTTTAAAAATAAAATAAAATAATACATTTTAAAATATGAGTCGGGCTGATCCAGCAAACCGTAACCCACTACTAATTAGATTGAGCTCAATTTTAACAACCCATAAATCAAGTAGACCAACATACTACGACCAATTTATATGAGTTGATCCATCATGCCAAGACGGACTGACCCATTTATAATTATAGATGGTTAATTTTTTTAGCAGATCTCGACTAATTTGAGTTTTCATCAACAACATATATATAAAGATAGTATTAATTAATAAAAAAAAAGGTCCTATATTTGAAAACCCGAGATACGAGTCAACTTGTCAAAACTAGGGTTTCTTCCACCCAGCCGCCATTGTTCCACTTCTCCCCTCCACTCCACCTTGGTGCTACGATGGGTAGTCTGTTCGAAAGCTGCTGCGACAGACAACAGAAAAAAGCGGAGGAAGTGATTGTTGGCAACGCCAAAGCTATTCAAATGCTCAGAAATCTCATCACATTACCTCGTCTCTTCCCGACTCACGCAAATAAGTTGCCAAGAGGGTTGTTGCTGTATGGTCCACATGGCACTGGAAAGGTATTTTTTTATTTTTATTTTTAAATTCATCCATTTGTTAACTCAAAATGGATTTAGTGGGAACCAACTGGTTTTGATTGCAAACTTAGTCTTGGAAATTCCGCCTTTTATTGCTGTCTGCCCATAGTCGCCTAATTGCGGCATTTGGGTTGCCTTCATCGCAGCCTCCAACATCTTCATTGTGTTGGTTTTGAAGGGGAGGATTTAGTCTCACATTGCTTAGAGATATGACCTATGTAGTGTTTATAAAGCATGGGCAGCCCTCACCTTACTAGCCGGTTTTGTAAGGATGAGTCAGGCCCAATATAATTTCTGAGACTTGGCATAGATAAGATAATTATGTGATTTGCTTGCTTCTTACAAGTGTGGTTATGCGCAATGTAGGAAACCAAACTAACATTTTGCTTTGCTTATTTAATCATTTATGCCATATGTTAATGTGATTGCAGACCAGTTTGGTACGGGCAATTGTTGATGAATATGGGGCAAATTTGACAATAATCAGGTACTTGTATCTTGAATATCTAGTTTTTTGAATCTCAAGTTCCAAACTTCCATGACCTAAATCACTTACTTGTTTCTTTGTTTGTTTTGCAGCCCGAACGCTGTTGATGGCGCACATGCTGGTCAAGCTGAGAGAACTCTTCGTGAGGCTTTTTCAGAGGCATCATCTCACACAGCCTCGGGCAAGCCGTCAATTATCTTTATACATAAAATAGATGCACTTTGTCCTCTCCAAGATTTCAAGTACGGGACATTCATCACTTTTATGCTTTTCTGTAGCTTTTGTTTCTTTTGTCTCGTACTTCTTTTTATTTTAGATCATTTCAGTTATAATCACAATTTAACGAAAGTAGAGAAAATTATAGGGTAAAAAATCTCCTTTAAGAGAGCTCCTTCAGTTATTATCATTTTTAATTTCAACTAATGTGATGAAGGTTGTATATTTTCTGTTTCTTTGAAATGATCATGAACCAAAGCCCAATTAATTTGGTAAGAATGAATTATTTGTATATTCTCTAAGGTAAAGAAATTGCTTCTTGATTTGCCTAGTATTGAAGTTCTGCCATTGATGAGCACAGATAAAGCTCGAGAGAGAAAATATAGAATAGAGAATCTGTAACATAATACTCTAACTGAATTTGTATTTCTTGTTATGATAGAATGTTGAAGGTTACATTTATTTATAACCTCTAAGCTGATATGACAACTAGCATATCTAACTGTCAGTCTGTCAGTGTCAACAACTATGTAATAGCTTGCCCATCAAGACTTAAGATACAAGTAACTAATGCCAAGTACAATACACTTAGGCTACCTAAGAAGGTCAATATATTTTGTTTTTGCTATCTATCGATGTTATTGATATTTTGATATGAATGGCAAATTTTCAGTAACTATGGAGTTATCCAGCTATTTCTTCTAGTCCAGTTTTATCAAATTATTAGACTCGACATTCTGTTTTATAATGCTATTGTATGTTATTTTTGTCGTGCCTTGATATTATAAAGTGCCTTGATATTTTTGGATGCTACCTACATGGCATCCAACTCACTTAAGTGAGGAGCCACATAGGCTTTGACCAGGTCAAAATTGGAACTTAAAGGGGGAAAAGTTAGGGGGCTGGAATGTTGTTTTTTTAATAGGTTGCCAAAATCGCAACTTAAAGTTAAGGGGCCAAAAGTGCGTTTAAGCCTATTTTAAATTTAGAAAGAATTTTTATATGCATGCAGCAGGCTTATTGATCCCATTATTTTACAATGTCTGCATGCAGAAGAGGGAAAGATGTCCGAATTGCTTCCCTACTTGGTATTTTAATGGACTCAAGCAAAGCAACCTCTTCTACGCCAGGGGTAGTTGTGGTTGCATCAACTAACAGGTTACATATTAAATTACTGTTGAAATTATGAGATTTTTTTATAAAAGGAGCAAAAATAAGTAGAACTTCGAATGCTTTTGATTAGTTTTTTTATATCTGGTTTTTGCTTGCATAGGGTGGATGCAATTGACCCTGCCTTAAGAAGGTATGGACGTTTTGATATTGAAACCGAAGTTACAGTCCCAAATGAAATGGAGCGCCTTCAAATTCTAGAGGTAAGTGTGAGAAACACTATTTTTGGGCCTTCAACTATTTTTGTGTGTGTGTGTTTGTGTGGGCGCGCGCGCGCATATAGGATGATTTACTTTCTGGCAGTGGTATAAATTTTTCAGATTTGTTTATGCAATTTCGAAGACCAATTTTTTAGTGAGAAAAGTCAATCTATCAGTTTACAACCATGAATTTATGTTGTTTTTATGTTGTTGAACTATTTTAGCTGTATACAAGGAAGATCCCTCGGAATTCATGCGACTTAGAATCCATTGCTGCATCATGCAATGGATATGTCGGAGCTGATTTACGGGCTTTGTATCGCGAAGCTCTCAAATCTGCAGTTAAAAGGTCTTTAAATGCAAAGAAAGATGGTAAAGACTCCAGTTTAACGATGGAAGATTGGAAGAATGCAAGGTCCCGTGTTCAACCAAGTATAACAAGAGGCATTACTGTGGAAATTCCCAAAGTGACTTGGAATGATATTGGGGGATTGAAAGACGTGAAGGTTGTACTCTGTAAATTTTGCATTTGATTTTTTTACTGAAAATATCACATTTCAGCAATGTCTGAGTGTATCCCCTCCCTTGGACAGACAAAGCTCAAGCAAGCTGTTGAGTGGCCTACGAAGCATCCTGCTGCGTTTTCAAGATTGGGAATAACCCCTATTCGTGGAATTCTTCTCCACGGGCCTCCAGGATGTTCCAAAACTACTCTTGCTAAAGCTGCTGCAAATGCTGCTAATGTTCCTTTATTTTCCTTGAGGTTTGGATAATTTTAAATTTTTTAACTAGGGCTTATCATTGCAGTGTGGAGAGTCTAGACATATTTAGGACTGAAGTTTATGACGAAGATAGAATAGATCCTTTCGTTTTCCCTAGAAGTGACCATCATGCTATGAAGATGCAAATCCCCCGTACCAAAACTATTATTTTATTTTCTATATTCCATAAATTCCCACACAATCAGTGATGTCAAATGTCGGCCTAGGCAGAATTTGTGGCGGATTTTTGGACATCTGCCATAGGCAATTTGTGAAGGGATGTCCGTCATAGGCCGCAATGGCATGCTTATATGACAATTTTTTAGCCTTCCATCATGTTCCGCCATACACCATCTATTGTACTAAGAATTTTGTATCTACTGTGAATGTGATGTCCTTTTCAAGCCGTGTTTTGAGATCATGGCTCTAGGGGAGAGGGTGAAAAACAAAAAGTACTTGTAAGATCATGTATGCTAAGCAACAAAGTTTGTTTGAGAAATTGAGGTTCAACATAATATGCCATCTTTCATAAATGGGTAAATAATGTGACTAAATTCTTAGTTGTAACCTTGAAACCATTAGTTCAACCGTTTTTCCAGTATTATCACCCACCTATATAAAGTGGCATTCACATTATTCTCTATAGCAGCAATGTTATGTTTTGATATGTTCCAGATTCCAAACTGTGCAATTATGTAACATTCAAATCTCTTTTTATGTTTTTATTGTTCACATCATTTTCTTTCTTTGCAATTCAGTTCTTATAGAAACTGATTTCCACACTAAGGAAATATTTTGAAGTAATAAATTATGAATTAGTTGTGCAGAATTATTTTCAAAGTATGTCGGAGATGGAGAAGGTTTTCTTCGTGAAATATTTCACAAAGCACGGCTTGCCGGAAGAAGTATAATATTTTTTGATGAAGTTGATGTGGTAGCTCTCAAACGGTTAGTAAGTTTTTTTTTTTGGTATGTTCTGTGGAAAATAATCCCAAAAATTGTTGCGGGCCTTTTACACAATGTGATAGGCTGATAGCATTTCATGATTAGTTTTCAATTGTTTTGGTATAAGAAAATGCAATTTATTGAATTCTTTATGCTGAACGGCGCACTGAACAGGATCTTGCATGTAATCTGAACTTTGTTTTTGGCATCCCTCTGCTTGACATCTGTGATACAGTATTTCCCTGAATAATAGTGTGTTGGAAAGTGTGTTAGATACTGCATTGATGACACTTTGGTAATTCTCTGTTTCTGTCATAAAAGAAGTAATCTTCTTAAGTTTTCCTTAATTTTAGGGGTGATAGTTCGAGTGGTAGTGTCGCAGCTGGAGAGAGGCTTTTATCCACTCTGCTAACTGAGATGGATGGTTTAGAAGAAGCCAAAGTAAGTTTTTACTTTTTTAGGGGTCATTTTATCCTACCACCCTTGTGTACTCTTTTATTCACCATGGAATTCTTTTATCAAGAGATTTGGTGGGCAACATGTCATTTTTTTTCCTAGTCCTTTAACTATATTCACATATTTTTTTTCCAGGGAGTCCTTGTTTTGGCAGCTACGAATCGCCCTTATGCAATTGATGCTGCACTTATGCGTCCCGGACGATTTGATCTGGTACGAATATTTACAAGAATACTTGTAGTTCATATTGTTTATTACTACAACACAAGTTTGTCAATAACTTGAATCACAGCCAAGGATTTGTGCATGCACAATGAAGAGACTATTTCTCGAATCACTTATAAAAATATTTTAATCATTTGTCTCACTCTATTATATTTTTATCTAATTATAGAAGTTGTATGTACCACCACCTGATTTGGAGGGTCGCTTTGAGATACTTAAAGTACACACGCGTAGGATGACATTAGGGAGTGATGTTGATCTCAGAAAACTAGCAGAAGACACGGAGCTCTTCACAGGTGCTGAACTAGAGGGATTATGTAGAGAAGTTGGAGTAGTAGCTATAAGAGAAAACAAGCAAGCTAGTGTTGTTTATGGCCGACATTTCCAGACTGTAAAGAATTCTTTAAAACCAACATTAACATCAGAAAAAATTGTTTCATACTCCTCTTTTATGAGGAACTCATCTCGAGCTTTGCCTATCGGAAGAAATTCAACAAAAATGAAGGGCCGGTTGTTGCCTTTACCAGTGCCTAAAGTTGGTTTAGCAAGTTGTATGTTACTCGCTATTACATCACTGTTTTTTATTTTATTGAGCCACTGCAGCACTTCTAAATACTATATCAAGGGTTCTCTTTAGTGCTTTTGTTGTTTGATATGTAATCTCTTTCCCTTACTCAGGTTTTATCCCATTGGGTTTTCCCAAGAAGGTTTTTAATTAGGCAGATGCAATGAACCTTGGTTGTACTTGTTTCGGTTTTGGTCTTGTACTCACAAGAGTTGTAATTTTATTTTTATTTTGCTTATTTATAATAATTTTTGAGTGCTACAAATGATGGGTGTTGGCCTTAGATATGACAACATAGTTGCAGCGGTGGCCCCATACTTAAGGGGCACCAATTTTTTTTAGTTATAAAACAAATAATTAATATTGATTTTGTCGTCTATATTAAAAGTGGCTATTAATGAAAAATATAAATTTTCTAATACATATTGATAGTAGAATGACAGTGTAATGCATGTAGTTGGTGGTGCAGATGCCTTCAGAGATGACAAAATGATTCCCTGGTCCGTATCTCTGATGTTTGATGATGTTGGATCCGTAATTTGCATTTTTCAAATTATGATATGTTGCCTTTCTTCGCTTCTGACTTCTTGTCAAGATGAGGGCCTCGTACCTTTTACCCAGGTTAAAATCTCATACTCAGCAAAATTTAACTTATTTGTTTAAGCTTAATATTTTTTAGGGTTAATAGTGCTTTACTCTGTAATATCGGCCATTTCCGGTTTTCCCCCTGTAATTTTTTTTTTAGATTCCGACCTTGTAATTTGAAGATTTTTTGGTTTTGGACCTTCATGGAAAATTTCGCCCCCCTGTAATTTGAGCAAATTTCGGTTTACCCCCTGTAATTTGAGCAAATTTTGGTTTACCCCCTGTTAATTTGAGCAAATTTCGGTTTACCCCCTGTCATATCATCGATTTTGTACGGTAAAAAATCATCAAGGTCCAAAACCAAAAATCTTCAAATTACAAGGACGGAATCTAAAAAAAAAAATTACAGGGGGAAAACCGAAAATGACCTATATTACGTGGGGTAAAGCACTATTAACCCTATTTTTTAAAGGCCTCCCTATAAAATTTGTTTCGTCTCTAGATTCGTCTCTAAATTTGTTGAGTCGGCTCTGGTACTAAGAAAAGTCGATCAAATCCAAAACAATTTTTTTTATGGCCACTTATTTGTTTCGTCTAATATATTTTGTAATTTCTTCTTTTTGGCTTATTTTTAAAAATAAAACACTTTTACCAATTTTAAAAATTCTTATCCCTTTAAATATTCAAACAAATTAATATAAAAACTAATCTTAACTGTCAAAAATGGAAGAAAAAAACTAATCTTAAAATAATATTAAAACTACAAAATTGTTATGAAAATGGAGATGATGGATAGAAAGAGAAAAGTGAGAGTTTTAAGATTTTTTATGTGCGTCTCTGTTACAAATGAACCCTATTTACAGGGAAATACAAAAGTATGAGAATGGGTAAATGAGCCAATTGTTTGGTCCAATGACTAATGGGCATCCACCTATAATATATTCATAACACTTCTCCTTGGATGACCATCGATGATATATATCATTAAAACCTTACTAAAAAAATCAATGGGAAAAAAATTAGAGTAAAGGAAAAAGAGTACAACATCATTTGGAATGTGAACTGCCTCGTTAAAAACCTTAACAGGAAAACCCAATGGGATAAAACCATGGTGAAAGAAAAAAAAGTGCAGAACACATTCATTTCCCCCCTAATGAAGACAATTATCTCTGAGATGACAAAGACCAATCCTTAGTACAAGTTTCCCAAAGTGACTTTGTAAAAATGTCCGCAAAATTATCACACGAACGAATTTATTGAATGCTTATAGCACCATTTCTCTGAAGATCATGAGTGAACAAGATTTTTGGAGAAAACACTTAATTCTACATAACCTGTTAATTCTAGTTTGGGTACTTTGAGATAAAACAAGCCCATATCCATTGTACCTTGAAGGTAACGAAGTACATGCCTGACTCCGTTCCAATGTCTTCGTGTAGGTGAATAACTATATCTTGATAATAGATTGACAGAAAATGATATATCAAGACATGTATAATTAACAATGTACATCAATGCTCCTATTGCACTGAGCCATTTTTTAATCTCACCTTAAGATATCATGAAGGTCAAAGTTCACCATTGGAGTTCCTAGCTCATCATTGTTGTTCACTTTGATAAGATTTGCTCTTTTGTGATTCTGAATCATTCTTGGATATTTATTTTCACTATGGCTGGTTCCTTGCATAGTATACACTTTGATAAGACATGTATACTTTTATGATTTCAATAAATTCGTACAAAAATTCATACTGCTCAGCAAACCAAATTAAAAAAAAAAAGAATTAATTGCCTTTTCCGTTAGTCGGATCTAGGAATTCCTTCCTACAAGCCGGCTAAGTCAGACCATGTTGAGGTACAATGGCGACTCGCAAAGAGCCACCGGGAAGATTCGTCTCTTGTGTGTGCGGATATGAAAACCGAGGTAACTTTTTACGTTGATTGACGGTGACACCTCCTAAACTTCCTGCTTGGATCCGCAACGTGGTACCTTCCACCCTTCATCAATTCCTTTTGTTCCGATTCCGAGGTTGAAGCCACAACAACCGGCTGTGGCTTCGAAGAGTAAAAAGAGTGAGAGTAAGAAAAGTGAGGTGAAAACTAAGAAGGTTGCTAGTATTAGTTTGTTGGGTTTGTTTTTCTGTATCATGCTTTTTGGTGGACTTGTTCCTTTGTTAGATTTTAAGTTTGGTGGTTTAGTTGATAATGTTTCTGGTAGATCTAGTTATGTTAGTGATAGATGGTTTTATGGTCATGGTGGAGGGAAGATTTGGCATGTAAATGGTCATATGAATGAATCTGGAAGGAATGGGGAAGCGGGGTTTCCCAATGGAAGGTTTGGTATTTCTGATAGGAATAATTATGAAAGAGGTCGGAAACTAGGAGAAGATATGAATGAACGGAACGACTCAAGTTGTTTCGGTCATCGTGTCAATGCTAGCGAGCCACTGCTTGCTTTTTTGTATGTTCCTAGGAATGATAAGCTGGTGATTATTGATGGAAACTTGATAATCCATTCTATTATGGCCAGTGAGAAAGCCATGGCATCTCAAGATGCTCAGGGGAAGAAGGAGAAGAGTGAAACTGGTCTGGCCATTCCTAAAGATTGGGATTCTGCATTGGCTATTCCTGAACTTGGAAGAAATAGAGGTCAACATCCGACTGTGTATAGGGTTTCTGCTGAACAGAGGAGGGCTATTGGATCTGGTTCAACTAAAACCTTGAAGGACCGTATGAAGTCTTCTGCAACTGATGGTAAAATGCAACAGTGGTTCCGTGAAGGAATTGCAGGTGAATATCCTTTAATTATGCATGTCCTCTAATTTTACGCTATAGATGGTTTGGTAGGAATTATTCATTCTCTTGTGCTGATTATATCATGTTTTTTTTTTTTGAGGGAGATTATGTCATGTTGTTTGTTGCTGTCTAATCACTAATCACATTTTGGCCATTGGGTAGCACACAATCATATTATTATAGGTTCAGTGTTTTCAATTTTGACGATGTTTGAATCTTTGAGATGCTTTTTATATTTAAGCTCACATATTTTGTGCTGGTTGTTCCTTGGTTACCCGTTGATAAAAAAAACCATCATGTTGTTTGGTAATTGATACGTTACCGCAAGTGCACGATTAATATCGAGTAATAAAAATATCGATCCACAAGGAGTTTAGTAATTACTGATTATATTTTCAGAGTATGTTAGCTGAACAAGTTAGAATTTTAAGTTTGGAAAATATTTGGTTTTGATTAGGGGTGGCAAAGCGGGCCGACCCGCACCGTTTAGGTCTGCCCCGTCTAAGTCCGCTAAAAACGAGCCGAGCCGAGCCGAGTCAAATTTGGTGAGCGAGTCCAAAATCTCACCCCGCCCCGTTTAGTGGCGGACTTGCGAGTTGGCGGGCCGGCCCGTCAAACAAAAAACTTTTTTTGATTTTACAACTTAATTGTTACAAAAAAAAAAACTATGTTGTTTTTATCGTAAAAATAAAATAAAAGAATAGGTAGCAAATAAATCTGTGAAAAACAACACAATTAACACATTGTCGAATTCAACATCATAATTAATAGCAAAATAAGGCAAATGCACAATATAAAACAAATCATAAAAAAAAATCCAACAATCAAATTAAATCCAAAAGGATAAAATAAGTCTCAAAATAAATAAACTCAACAACCAAGATAAATCCAAAAACATAAAATAAGTCTCAAAATAAATCCAACAACTAAAATAAATCCAAAAGCATAAAATAAGTCTCAAAATAAACTAAACAACCAAGATAAATCCAAAAACATAAAATAAGTCTCAAAATAATCCAAGCAACAACCTAATTCTTCTACTAAGTCAATCAACTCCAAGTCAATCATCATCTAAGTTATGAACATATGGTGCTTCTCCTCCTCCTCCTCCTGTCGTCATAACAGTTGGCTCCAAGCTTCCGGCATCCCTCCCTTCATCATCATCTCCCAATACATCTACATATCAAAAGTATAAATAACTAATATAAATTATAATTAACTGCCTACGTTAACTTTGATGAAAGCACAATTAGCAAAGAATTTAATCAATAATAATTGATGATTACATACCTGAACTAGTAAAACCATGAAGCCAATTGCGAGTACAAATCAAAGCCTCCACATTTTTCGACAATAAACGACTTCTATATTTGTTAAGAATGATTGAACCAATGCTAAAAGCCGATTCAGATGCAACAATAGTAATAGGAATCCCCAGCAGGTCATGAGCCATTAAAGATAAATCTTTAAACGTGCACCAATTCTCCTTCCACCATTGAAGAACATTCAAGTCATCATAGCCATGTTAAGTTAAATCCAAGCTTGCCTCATCCAAATAAACATCCAAGTTGAGACTTCCCAGTTGAAGTTGCAAGTTGTTGTTTGTGCACTTTCAATTCCTATTATATTTTTCAAAGTAATGTAATGACTTAAAAAAAGTTACTTATAACAAAGAATGCAACTAACATATTTTTTTTTAACGGCTGGAGTGTGATTAACATATCAATAAGAAAAAAAAAATATCAACGAGTTGGTTCCATTTCTTTTAATTCCACCAAACAAAAAAAAGTAAAATTGAAAAACGAGTTAAGCGGGCCGACCCGACCCGGCCCGTTTCCAACGAGTTAAGCGGGCTGCCCCGCCTCGTGCCCGTCTCGTTTTTCAACGAGTTAAGCGGGGCGAGCCAACTATAGAAAACGATTTCAAAACTTCGACTCAGTCTGTCAAAAATGGCGGGCTAAACGGGCCGGCCCGGCGGATTGGGCCCGTTTTGCCACCCCTAGTTTTGATTCAATAAAATAAAAGGCATCTTGGGGTTTATTGGTATATCTAATGACAGAAAATAATCGTTCAAGCTTTGTCTCTATTCTATATTAAATCCATTTTCCAAAAGCAAGACTCTTTAAGGTAATTCATAGTCTCTTTCGAGCTACATGAATGTATCTCAATAGCAACCACGCCTATTCTCATGGTTGATTGCTATATGAGACCCATTAAGTGCGAGTCTTTTGGCCTCAAGGTTTCACAAAGCTATTCATTTGATCTTTTTGTCATCAAGTTTTGTGACACCTTGTCTAATCTCATTTGTTCCAATATCAAGCTTCTTCGTTCGATACTTCACTTGATATTTGAAATGATGAAATAGTAGTTATTGAACTTCTCCGTTCGGTACTTCGTTCAATACTTGCTATTGAGTTTAGAAAACGATGAGATTAGATAGGAAAATGGTTTTTATATAAAATAGAGTCTAGGCTTGGTTTGATTAGGATCTAGTCATTAAACTTTTCCAACAATCCCAAGATTAGACTAGTCTACTCACAAGAGTTCATTGTAGACATTTGACAAAATATAAATTGCATGAATTGTAAAGACAAGAATATAAATGACGAGAATTGTAAATTTGCAGAAAAGTAAATTGCAGAAATGTAAAGAACAATAAAGTAAAGTGCAAAGAATTGTAAAAGTGCAGAAAATTTATAAATTGTTGAGCTTAGAACAAGCTTGAGTTACAATCTCACTATAGTAACTTTACACTCATTTCAAGATGAGAAACAAGTTTGATTAGTGCCCTATTTATAGCCTAAAGCCTTAGACAAAACATTAACCACGAATTACACAACAATAATTGGCAAAAACCAAGAGTTTTCAATCATTATTTCTGTCTGCATAACGCGCACGACCGTGCCATATGGGCACACGGTCGTGCCAAGTTCCAAAACGTACAGAACTGAAGAACACAACAGGCGCTCGATCGTGCGCCAGGATGACACGGCCGTGCGTAATCCTACTGCCTGGAATGACACGGTCTGCCCAGAATCAGCGCACGATCAGTGTATTTGATGGCACGACCGTGTCATCTCACTTTTGCCTCGAAACTTGATTTTTCTTGCCCGACTTTATGTGATTTTGCTCCAAAGTGCTTGCTCATCATTATTATTGCCTAGAAAAGAAAAACAAAGGTACTGAAGTAAAATAGCTCAAGAAAATAAGGAAAAATGACTAAACTTGCATGAAAAGAAACCCTAAAAGAACTATAAATTATGACTTATCAGTAATTACAAACTTGTGTCTTATAAATATTTCTGCAACAAGTTTCCTTGGTTGTTTCAGATGTCTACCAAACTTGGTTAGATAGACTTCTTGAATTCCTTGGGAGTCTTAAACTCTATCACTAACATGGTTTTAATTGTGCTTAATTAGCAATATCTCCACTAATCGTTGCACTTTTGGTTCATTATTGTATTTGTGAAATAGCTTTTATTATGCCATAATTACAATCATCATCCAGTGTTGTCCACCTCTCAATCATACTTAAGCAATATCTTTTGCTTGTTGTACAAGTTTTATGCCTGAAATAAATACCTGGTTGCCTATTTTGAAGCACATAAAACATTGAAATTATCCTTAATTTTCTGGTTTCATGATGCAGGTCCAATGCTAAGTTCTGGCATGTGTACTGAAGTTTTTCAGTTTGATGTTTCGCCAACTCCTGGCGCTATTGTTCCAGCAACAGCAGTGGCCAATATTTCTACCAAAAACAGTCAAAATTCCACCACTGTCAACAAGAGCAGGAACAGAAGAATCCTCCACACCCTCCCAGATCCACTTCCTGGAACCCGTCCGAACATAACTGAAGAACGTGCAAGAAATTTGCCCACAAGACCACCTCCCTGGTAATAAATCATATATGGTGGGTTCCGTGGTTGTTGATCCCAAAGAGGTTGGAGACAGTGATGTTGATGGCATGATGACTCCAAAGTCGCTCTCTCGGATTTTCGTGGCTGTGCTAATCAAGTGTCTAGTAGGTGACTTGCTCATGTGGTCTTCCCCGTGCTTCGCCTTTAGTGACGGCTTATGTTTGACAACCTTTTCCATTTTGATACAAGCTTATCTAACCCTAGAGTTATATAGATGTGGGAGAATGGGAGGGAAAAAATTGAGGCTCCGGTTTTGTACATAACAACATATTTAAAATAGGAGGCCTTGTGTACCAAGTACTGAGTTGAGACCTTTCTTAGAAACTTGATAAATAATAATATATGCTCGCCTATAATTTACAAGTCTATGTACTGAGCTTTCTTTTTTCATCCTTATTTTTTTGTATTTATACGTATTGTTATCACTAGTAAAAATTTATCTTCCTTATTGTTTTTGGAAGAAGAAAAAAACCAAAACTAAAGCCGAAACAACTATTGTTATAACTGAGATTGTTTTTAAAACTATTTTGAATTCTCTTTTCGAAATCAATTTTTAGTTTTCTAAAGAATTTAAAATAGCAAAACTTGTTTGATTACGTTGTTTTGTAAAAACACCGGTGATTCTTCTGTGTCAATTACACTATGGTTTTGATAAAAGGGTCAATCCTCTTGTTTTGGTCTTTGTTTGGTTATTTAGTACAAAAAAACTAGATCGCCGACCCGTACTTCGCACAGATCAATGATGAGCACAATATATGATCACAGTAAGTTAAAAGCACGTTAAATGTAATATAATTGAAACTTCATTACAACATCACATGAGTAGATATTGATCAGCTAGCCAAAGTGGATAGAAACAACCAATGTTTGAAAAAAAAAATACAATGCTTGTTATGCAAGTAGGTGGAACTTATTAATGTAAAAGATACATTCTCAATTGTTTTTACTTTAGTGTCGTTTTTTTAGATACACAATGGGGACAACATATGGTTGTGCTGAGTTCCAAAAATGATCATACATAGAAAGTCTATGGCTTAGAGAGATATGACTGTGTTTAATTAATTATTCTTCTCATTGGTTGCCCGTACATTTGGAACAGCTCGAATTGTTGTAGTCCTCGAACCTGCAATATTAGTAAATCAAGAACTAAACTCACTAGATGGACCTTATAATATTAATTAATATTGTATATAAAAAGAACAATGAATAAAAAATGAACTAATCAAAGTCAATTATCCTCCGAGCTATATATTCATAAGTCTTATCCTCTTGCATGATTCAACAAACATGCTATAATAAAAAAAAAGTTTATTGAAAGAGACATACATAATTAATTAGCAGACCAAAATAAATTAATTTGGTGAACATAACTTAAAGGTTTTAAAATGTAAAAAATAGAATGTAAAAAATAGATAACATGACATAATCACTTTTGTTTTTTCTCTTTTTCCTACTATATGAAGTAGCTAAGGTAGCTTACAAAGACAATTCTTGCAAGAAACCTTGATAATGATTAGGGCCTACTTTGATAGGTAATACTCAAGTGCTTCTATATTGCATGAATTTGTATATTGGAAGTATCTCAATTATGGTGCTTCATTTTTTGCATGGCTCAAGGGATATTATTCATTACTATAATTGCCAAAAGATTTAAGTTGTGAGCATGCCTATCTTACAAAGACAATTCTTGCAAGAAACCTTGATATGATTATGACCTACCTTAAGAGGTGAGTTCAAAAAAATTAAATAGTTTATGAAATTTGTTTTGCAAAAAACCTTGATTATGGCCTACAATTCTTGCATATGATTTACCAAGTGCCTTCCTTAGCTGTATTTTTTTTATGAAATAGCGTGAGCTATATGTTTAGATATTATTATGGGAATAGTGTGACTTAATAAGTATTTTTCAACCCCACTAACAACCTTATTTTTTCCTATGAGTAGGGTTGGGAATAGGCTAGGCCGAGCTAGGCTTTGCAAGGCCTAAGCCTGGCCTGCCAAATTTTTTAAGGCCTAAACCTGGCCTGCGACCTGTCATAGGCTTACTTTTGAGGCCTGAGCCTGGCCTTCTGAAAGCCTGATAAGGCCTGCTAGCCTGTTTAAAAGCCTATATCATATGAACATCTTTAATTAAGCAATGTGATCTAAGTTTAAATAGACTAGCGAACTAATAGATCAATTAGATTAAACTCTCTTTTAGTAATCAATATGAGTTTTTAGGGAATTTAACTATATATTGCATCATATTTCAATTCTAGTTTATAATAATACATTTGTATATGCTAAAAATTAATGTATACTAATAAACTTAAATTACTAACGAATTTATATTTTAATTCAAAGTACAAAATATATTATAATAATAAATAATATTAATTATATTTACTTAAATAGGCCGGCCTAATAGGCTTAAGAGGCTTTTTGAATGGCCTGTGGTCTGGCCTTTTAAGCTAAATAGGCTTCTAAAAAAGCCTAAGCCTTCTCTATTTAAGAAAAAAGCCTGGCCTGGCCTGGCCTGTCATAGGCTAGGTCGTAGGCCCCTGTAGGCCGGCCTGGCCTATTCCCATCCCTACCTATGAGCATCATATTGATATACACTCTTAGTATTCTGAACACTCGCTCCAAATTTTATGAAAACAATACCTAACTTAGATTTACATTGAACCAATTACCAAATAATAAGTATTTTTCACACAAAAAATAGTAGTATGACTATTAAACAACAGCATTTAATAAGAATGATGTCGAGGGTAGGGGCAAAACATTTGGAGCGAGTGAACTAACTAATTTAATAGCAGATAGTAACAATAATAGAGCTATCCAAACCCTTATGCTGTTTTATGAAACCAGTTAGTATCAGTAAACAAACAAAGAAAAAAGCACACAAAAAAAATTGATAAACATATTAAATGCTAAAAGGGTGTTCTTCTCACTCTGATTTCAATACCTATGTGGAGTAAAAAGAGAAGTCAAATCTTAAAAAACTTGCTACTATAGAAACAACCCCAAACAAAGGTCTTGTCGTTGTTTCGTCTTCTCTCATGGAGCTTCCACTTCAGCTCGCCGGTGACATAGGAGAGGAGAATTTTGTGAGCTGGATGTGGCAGCAAAAAAGAATTATTCCGCATATGGGAAATGGATTTGAAACACTGTTAAAGAAAACAAAACGCAATAGTTGAAGAGATGTTAAAATGGCGATGAGAGCATCAACAGAATTGGAAGAGCAGTTTAAACAAATTGAATCCAAAGACAATTAGACTTACTCAATTTCTGTTGCGCGTAAACTTTAATTTAAAATGAGGAACATTGTTAAAAAATCAGATTTAAAGATCAGAGATATAATCTAGGCTTAAACGCACTTTTGACCCCTAAGTTTTAAAGTGTAGCGATTTTGACCCCCTTTTAAAAAAATGGCAAAAGTCACCACATGTTTAGCCCCTTTTGCAAAATCCCAATTTTGATCTGGTCAATCCTACGTGTCACGCCACCTGTGTATTTTTTTTAATTTTTATTTTTCAATATTCCACATGTATAATTAGCAAATTAAAAAAATAAAAATTGGATAAAAAGGATGAAAGGCACGTGCTAGCTATTTCTTCCTCTTCCATATCAATATGAGATCAACAGTGGTTTTTTTTTCCAGAAACATCCAATTTTCTTCTCCATGTTTCCACAATTTTCTCTCCAAAATCACATCTTTGTATGGTTTTTGTTTCTAAAGGATAGGAAGAAGAAAATACAAAGCACCAAATTCCTGTCCAACACACACTAAAACCCATTTCCTTCACCAGATTTCACATTCTTCTCCAGAAACGAAGTTCTCTCATACCACGACACCGCCACCACGCGTCTTCCACAAGACAGAGGCAAAGCCGTTTCTGAGTGAGCTAAGCACTCCAACAATTCTTACCAAAATCCAACTCCGATCGGAACATCGCCGGAGTTCTCGGCGTTAGTGGTAGTGGAGGTATATCACTGTTATCATCTCTGTTCACTTCTCTTCCACTGGGGATACCGAAGCTGATTGTTTCAACCGTAGCTAGTGGCCAAACGGAACCTTACGTTGGAACTTCTGATTTGGTGTTGTTTCCAGTGATTGTTGATGTTGCCGGTGTTAATAGTGTTCCGACGATTTGTTGATGTTTCTGGAGATGAATGTGAAATCTGGTGAAGGTTTTGGTGGAGGATACGACGGTTGTGGTGGTTGTGTTGAAGAAAGTTGTTAATGTTGTTGATTTTAAGGATGTGGTGGAATGAACCCAAAGAGAAGATGAAAAGGGAGGTGATGGTTGTTGGGAGGTGGTGGTGTGGTTTGGAGAAGAAGCTCACGTGTGCCTCTCCAAATTATCCTTTCATTTTTTTTAATTATGTAATTACACGCGTGGATTTTTTTTTTAATTCAAAAAATACACGGCTGACAACTTTTAAAATTATGTGGCGTGACACGTAGGATTGACCAAGTCAAAATCGGGGTTTTGCAAAAGGGCTAAATATGGGGGGTGACTTTTGCCATTTTTTTTTCAAAGGGGACCAAAATCGCTACACTTTGAAACTTAGGGGTCAAAAGTGCGTTTAAGCCTATAATCTAATGCATGGACTAAGACATAATGCTATTCAACAAAAGAGAAAAACCTTTTAAATTAAGCAAAGTAGTTGCAGCATCTTTTCATGGTTGAACGACGTAACAATTGATAAAAGCTTCACAATTTAGAATATTTGCTTCTGTTGGTATTGTGTTTCAGTTCAACAAAGTTCCATTACCTATATAGTCCCATGTGTATAAATGCAAAACAAAGCATAATAAGTATGTCTTAGAGTTTCAAAGCATATTCAAATGATTTCTTTTTTATGACTGCGATTTCCACAATGTTCACATGCTTTTATAGTATAATTTGTGCTGCAGAATTCCATGAATTAAAGCAACCAAACAAAAAAAAATGATGGTATTTGACAGACCAAAGAAACAAAAGGAGCACGTACATGAAGTTTCAAAATGGTGACTAAGAATCATCATTTGAGTAAACTTGTATCAAGTTCCATGGGATTCCATGTGTCTGAGATGAACACCTTGTTGGAACAAAATGTATGAACAACTCTCTTTTGGGTTTTGATGATAACAAAGTGTTAAAAAGAAAATTGGAATTGCTAATGCTTGATTCTAGTGTGCAGAACCATGTACTTAAAGATTGATATCTTACAATGGTTATGAAAGAACAAGTTAAGAGCAAAAGAAAAGCATTGAAGCTTGTGTTGCAAGTCTGAAGACATTCAGCGTCTGAAGACAAGCCTCTGAAGAAAGTGTCTTTGAAGAGTGCGTCTGATGAAGTTCGCAGAGCGTCTGAAGTTCGCAGTGCGAAGCAGCGTCTGAAGACTGAGAGTCTGAAGCAGCGTCTGAAGACTGGGAGTCTGAAGTTCGTAGAGCGTCTGAAGTTCCCAGTGCGAAGCAGCGTCTGAAGACTGGGAGTCTGAAGCAGCGTCTGAAGACTGAGAGTCTGAAGTAGCGTCTGAAGACTGAGAGTCTGAAGCCAGTTCTGAAGAGCAGCTTCTGAAGTCTGAGTTTAAGGAAAAGCATATGTCACTGTCAACAGTAAAGCACTGTACGGTCAGAACAACTCTTTGCAACTTTGTCTCCTTGGACGATACACGAAGCCTGCTTTTAAGGAAACAATTTGAATTTTGCCATGCGCTGTTGCTCTGTTTTCTGTGTCACGCACACTGTGCCAGAATAGAAAGAAAAACGTGCTGAAGCTTCTATTTTGCAACGGCTATATTTTGGGTGACATGGCATCTTCTCAACAGCTCTATTTTTCTCTATAAGGGATGAAGCTTTGAAGAAGAGAAGGTTAAGACTCTGTTACTCTGTTCCAGAAACGTAAAACTCTGTTTTGCATAAACTGTCAAATTCTTAAGAGTCTCAACCTGTGTTGTATTTTGTAAACACCTCTGATTGTATATCAAGTGTTCAACTCAAACTTATTTCTGTTGTAAATCTGTTTGATTCAAAGCCTCTAGCCTGCGTGCTTGAGCAACCAGAAAAGTCTCATAACTTTGTGTATTGAGCATAGAAAGTCTTAGACTGTGTGTCTAAGCAAAGGAGTCTCATAACTTTGTGTATTGAGCATAGAAGTCTCTTAGCTGTGTGCTTTGAGCAGGGAAGTCTCTTAGCTGTGTGCTTTGAGCAGGGAAGTCTCTTGCTAGGTGCTTGAGCATAGGAAGTCTCTTGCGTGGTGCTTGAGCATAGGAAGTCTCTTGCTTTGTGCTTGAGCAAATTGTAATCGGTTGATTATAGTGAAAATCTCTTGTTAGTAACAAGGGGACTAGACTACTTCCGGTTTGTGGAAGGAACTAGTATAAACCATTGTGTCTCTTCTTTCCCTCTCTCATTACTTTATATCCGCTGCATAAATAACTCTGAAGAAGTTTCAGAATCTGATCAACATCTGATTCTGAACTTATCCAAAGTTTTTGAGATAGAAAAAAGTCCCACACAATTCAACCCCCCCTTCTTGTGTGTTTTGCTCACCATCAGTTGGTATCAGAGCTCTGGTTCTGATATTTAATCACCTAACAGTGAGTCAGCAAGATCCTGAGTAAAACATGTCTTCTGGAGATTCTGGTGATGTTAGGTGATAAATAACTCTGAAGAAGTTTCAGAATCTGATCAACATCTGATTCTGAACTTATCCAAAGTTTTTGAGATAGAAAAAAGTCCCACACAATTCAACCCCCCCTTCTTGTGTGTTTTTCTCACCTTCAGTTGGTATCAGAGCTCCGGTTCTGATATTTAATCACCTAAAAGTGAGTCAGCAAGATCCTGAGTAAAACATGTCTTCTGGAGATTCTGGTGATGTCTCTGAAAGAAGTCAAAGAAGTGGTGGTGCTTCTGTATCATATGTCTATGGCACAGATGAAAGGAAATCTCACTCACAACATAAACCTCCTATGTTTGCTGGTGATGCTGAGAAGTTTTCCTGGTGGAAAAGCAAAATGTACAGTCACATAATTGGTATTGATGATTCCTTATGGGATATAATAGAAGATGGAATATCTATACCAGTTGATGAAGAAGGTGTAGCTATCAATAGAAGAGGCCTTACTGATGCTGAAAGAAAGATCTACAAAAAACATCACAAAGTAAGAGGTATCATTGTGGATTCTCTACCTCACAATGAGTACTTGAAGCTGAGTGATAAATCAACAGCAAAAGCCATCTTCACTTCTCTCTGCTCCAACTATGAAGGAAACAAGAAGGTTAGACAAGCAAAAGCCAACCTTCTAGTTCAGCAGTATGAGCTGTTCATGATGAAGAAGGTTAGAGAAGCAAAAGCCAACCTTCTAGTTCAGCAGTATGAGCTGTTCATAATGAAGGAGGATGAAAATATTGAGACTATGTTCTCAAGATTTCAGACTCTGGTTTCTGGACTTCAGATTCTGAAGAAAAGCTATACTACTGCGGATCACGTGAACAAGATTCTAAGAAGTCTGCCATCCAAATGGAGACCTAAAGTGACTGCTATTGAGGAAGCTAAGGATCTAAATACTTTAAGTATTGAAGATCTTATAAGCTCACTCAAAGTGCATGAACTAGGACTCAATGAAGATGAACCTTGTTGGATATTTGAGTGTTGGCTACATGTTTTGCGAAAATCAAATATACAAGAATTGTGTCTTCAGAAGCTAAAAATCTCATTTTGTTAATTCTCACAATATCTTTTGAAGATTTAATTGAAGATTTATCCAAAGCTTCATTTCTTGAAGGAAGTATTCTTTGCGCAAGATTTGTTCTGAAGATTTGTTTCAGTTATTCGTAAATATATTTTCAAAGTAATCTTTTGGAAAATATATTTCTGAATAATATGAGAGCTTCTGTTTTCTTCTAAAAGAATTCTAAGATCATATATTTGAAGATTTGTTGAAGATTTATCATGGCTGAAGTTTCCAGAAGTATGATAATTTTATGTGAAGATCTATTGAAGATTGGCTTCGTGTTTATTGATGAATATATTTTCAAAGTATCTTTGCAAAATATAATTCAGAAATATATGTTTCCTTTTTGAGCCTTTGCATATTTCAGAATCATATCAATTGAAGAAGATTTGATTCAATTATTTGTGAATATATTTTCAAGGAAATCTTTGGAAAATATATTTGTGAATTTTATGTGAGCTTCTATTTGCTTCTAAAATAATTCTGGGAGTATATCTTTGAAGATTGTGTTCAGAATTATGTTGCTGCTGAAGACTATTTAAAGAGGGCTTTGCTATTGGAAATTTCATGAGTCAAAAACCAGAATTCAAAGTTTAGAGTTTTTAGAGTTTTTGTCTGTGTAAGCTTAGGCTTTGTTTTGTACACCACTCATATGTTTTGAGTTGGTTTAGTTTGTTTGAGTTGTAATTCATTCAAAGCTTTTAAGCACGAATGAAGTTTTTGTTTTGAAGAATGTCTTCATTGTTTTGAGTTGTTTGTTTCAGTGTTACTGATCACTGGGTTGTGATTGAGTAATTAGGAAGTTAGTAGTTTTCTAATACTTAGGTGGGTTCCTGAGTAGAAGTCTAGACTAAGTGGAGATTGATTGCTAAGGCTGGGAACAGGGGGGTCTGTGTCTGAGTCTTTGGGTTGATTCCTTTAGTAGATTTCCTTCCTGGATTGGTATCCCCCAGAGTAGGTGAAGTTTGCACCGAACTGGGTTAACAAACTCATTGTGTTCTTTATCTTTCTGCACTTTATTTTCTGCTTCTGAACTTCAATTTTTCATACTCTGTTTTACTGGTTCAGAACCAGAACTGCCAGAATTTCAATTGGCATCAGAGCAGGCACCCTGCCTGTATTTGGGTGAGCTCCAGGGAGATATTTTCTGGCTTTATGGAGAAAGAAGGAGGATTTGTTAACAGGCCACCTTTGTTGGATGGGACCAACTATGATTATTGGAAATCTCGTATGAGTGCTTTCCTAAAATCTATGGATAGCAAGACCTGGAAAGTTGTTCTGAAAGGTTGGGAACATCCTGTTGTGACTGACAAAGATGGTAAGAAGACAGCTGTGTTGAAACCAGAAGAAGATTGGACCAATGATGAAGATGCTTTGTCACATGCAAATTCCAAAGCCTTGAATGCTATATTCAATGGAGTGGACAAAAATATGTTCAGAATGATCAAGCAGTGCACTGTGGCTAAGGATGCTTGGGAGATTCTCAAGACTACTCATGAAGGCACTTCAAAGGTAAAGCTGTCCAGACTTCAGCTTCTGACCACAAAATTTGAAAATCTCAGAATGCTGGAGGATGAGAACATACAAGGCTTTTACATGAATATTCTGGACATGGCTAACTCTTTTGAATCACTTGGAGAAAAAGTATCAGATGAGAAGCTTGTAAGGAAAATTCTCAGATCCCTACCTAAGAGGTTTGATATGAAGGTGACTGCAATTGAAGAAGCACATGACATCTCCAGCATGAAGGTTGCGGAATTGATTGGGTCTCTTCAAAACTTTGAAATATGCAGGACTGATAAGAAGGGGAAAGGTGTTGCCTTTGTAGCAGATGCTAAAAGTGTGGATGATGAAACCTCATCAGAAGCTCTTGTGTTGCTAAATAAACAATTTAAGAAGTTTCTGAAGCAGAAGACAAGAACTGATGTGAAGAGCAATCAATCAAAGAGAGTTCAGTGCTTTGAATGTGAAGGATATGGTCATGTCAAGTCAGAATGTCCTACTTACCTCAAGAAACAGAAGAAAAGTTTAGTTGTGTCTTGGTCTGATGAAGATGACTCAGAAGGAGAAGTGGAGCCTGTCACTGCTTTAACTGGTAAATTCTGGTATGATGATATAGTTAAGGGTTCAGAAACTCTGTCAGAGTCTGAAGAATCATCAAAGTCTGAAACTTCATCAGAGTCTGAATGCAGTGATGAAGAATTGTCTTATAAAAATCCTGCTGAGTTTTGTAAGAAGGTGCAGGGTCAATTTAAAGAAGTGTGCAAGCTGATGGAAGATCAGAAGAAGACCATCAGTCAACTTCAGACTGAGAAAAGTGAACTATTGGTACAAAATACTGATCTCAAAAATGAGGTGAGCCAACTGAATTCTCAACTTGATCAGATGAAGAAGCAAGTTAGAATGATGAACTCTGCTACTGATGTGCTGGAAGAGATTTTGGAGAATCAGAATCAAGGAAAACCAAATGGCATAGGATTTGTTGATAAGAATCTGAACATCAAAAAGCAAAATCCTGCTAAGAGGTTCATACCTGCTGCTGATACTTATGTTCCACTAATCAGCAAACCTAAGAACAAATCTCAGGAATCTAAAGACAAGAGGAGAACTCATCCTTGGGTATGTCATCATTGTGGTAAAAAGGGACACATTAAACCTTTTTGTTACAAGCTGCATGGATACCCCAAGCATTTTCACCACAGAAAAGTGGAACCAGCTGTGAACAAAAGCAAGATCAAGAAAGAATGGAGACCAAAGTGTGCAAGTGTTGCCCAGAGGCTGAACAAAGGGAAAGGAAAGGCTGTTGCTGATGACAGCAAGCCCATTCTTGTAGCACAGAAGAGTTCTGATGCTGGACAATCCAAAGTCTGGAGTAAAGTGTTGGTTCCTGTTCCTGTTCAAAAGGCACTAGTTCCTAGTAAGTCTGAAGATGTTATTAAGCATGATACCATGTCCTGTGTTCAGAAGAGAATTGATGTTCTTCAGAAACAGTTTGCTGGGAAGAAGGTTCTGAATGTGCCTGAGGCACACATCAATTGAGCAGCATCTGGTGATTGTGTCTAATGAAGACTAAGCAACTTCTGATGTTGAGTCTGAAGACTGTCAAGTTTGTGAATGAAGTCCTGGATTTTCTATTTGTGTTTCTGGTCTGCATTTGTGTTGTTCTCTACAGTTGTGGTTGTTCTTTTGTGTATGGACTCTGAGTGGTTCTGATCCTTGTTAGTGTTGTGCTGAGTTGTGAGCTGTTAGTTTTGTGTTGGTCTGTGTTGTGTTTCTTGCTCCTGGTGTTTGCTGGTGTTTTGTCAAACTTGTGTGGCTAAAAAGGGGGAGAAATATGTGTGTGCTGATCTGTTCAGAAGTATGTGTGCTGATCTGTCAGGAGCTGAGCTGTTCAGGGGGAGTTCCTGAGTGTTGTGTTTCAGGGGGAGTTCCTGAATGTGTGTTTCAGGGGGAGAAGTTGTACCTCAGAAACTGCTGCTGTATGTTGCAGGGGGAGTTTTTATGTGTTAACATAGCATTTCATCCGCTGCTGCCTCTATTACTACATTTGTGTTTTGTTCTTCATGGTTGCGTACCTTGATGTTTGAAGAATTTGCTTGTTGTTGTGCTCAATTTGATTTTAGCCAAAAATTTGCCAAAGGGGGAGATTGTTGGATATTTGAGTGTTGGCTACATGTTTTGCGAAAATCAAATATACAAGAATTGTGTCTTCAGAAGCTAAAAATCTCATTTTGTTAATTCTCACAATATCTTTTGAAGATTTAATTGAAGATTTATCCAAAGCTTCATTTCTTGAAGGAAGTATTCTTTGCGCAAGATTTGTTCTGAAGATTTGTTTCAGTTATTCGTAAATATATTTTCAAAGTAATCTTTTGGAAAATATATTTCTGAATAATATGAGAGCTTCTGTTTTCTTCTAAAAGAATTCTAAGATCATATATTTGAAGATTTGTTGAAGATTTATCATGGCTGAAGTTTCCAGAAGTATGATAATTTTATGTGAAGATCTATTGAAGATTGGCTTCGTGTTTATTGATGAATATATTTTCAAAGTATCTTTGCAAAATATAATTCAGAAATATATGTTTCCTTTTTGAGCCTTTGCATATTTCAGAATCATATCAATTGAAGAAGATTTGATTCAATTATTTGTGAATATATTTTCAAGGAAATCTTTGGAAAATATATTTGTGAATTTTATGTGAGCTTCTATTTGCTTCTAAAATAATTCTGGGAGTATATCTTTGAAGATTGTGTTCAGAATTATGTTGCTGCTGAAGACTATTTAAAGAGGGCTTTGCTATTGGAAATTTCATGAGTCAAAAACCAGAATTCAAAGTTTAGAGTTTTTAGAGTTTTTGTCTGTGTAAGCTTAGGCTTTGTTTTGTACACCACTCATATGTTTTGAGTTGGTTTAGTTTGTTTGAGTTGTAATTCATTCAAAGCTTTTAAGCACGAATGAAGTTTTTGTTTTGAAGAATGTCTTCATTGTTTTGAGTTGTTTGTTTCAGTGTTACTGATCACTGGGTTGTGATTGAGTAATTAGGAAGTTAGTAGTTTTCTAATACTTAGGTGGGTTCCTGAGTAGAAGTCTAGACTAAGTGGAGATTGATTGCTAAGGCTGGGAACAGGGGGGTCTGTGTCTGAGTCTTTGGGTTGATTCCTTTAGTAGATTTCCTTCCTGGATTGGTATCCCCCAGAGTAGGTGAAGTTTGCACCGAACTGGGTTAACAAACTCATTGTGTTCTTTATCTTTCTGCACTTTATTTTCTGCTTCTGAACTTCAATTTTTCATACTCTGTTTTACTGGTTCAGAACCAGAACTGCCAGAATTTCAAACCTGTTAGAGAGTCTGAATCTACACTAAAAGAATTTCTCATTTTACTAACAAATTCAAAATTGGATTACTGAGGGATTTAGACCCTCAGTAATTACTGGCGGAATAATCCTTCAGTAACATAAAATAAACCCTCAATAACGTTACTGACGGAAAAAACCCTCAATAATTCAGTGATTTGCATTACTGACGGAAAAATCCGTCAGTAATGTTAATAACAAACTTGCCTTTGCATTACTGACGGAATTAATCTGTCAGTAATGTTAATGTTTTTTCCTTTGCAGTACTGGCGGAATTTTTCCGCCACTAATGTTAATGCGGGACAACAATTATTACCTTTGAATTACTGGCGGATTTGAATCTGTCAGTAATGTAACGAATCCGCCAGTAATTGTGTAAATCCGCCAGTAATAATGTGATTGAATTTTCCGTCAGAAATGCCAAAAATCCGCCAGTAACGTAAGTAATGTTTTCATCTAAATCTGTCAGTAAAACCAGAAAATCCGCCAGTAATGGTCGGTGCTGGTAATAAATAAATCCGACAGTAATGAAACAAAATCCGCCAGTAATGTTTTCAGTCTGGAATTTTTTTTGCTGTATCTATTCATTCTCATCTTCTATCCCTCATTCACAACAACCACTTATCTCTCTAAAAAAATTCTCTAACATCTTTCTATTACATTTCTTCAACTTTCCTCTAAACAATTTTTTTCTCATCAAGGTAAAGATTTATTTTTGTTTTTAAATAATGTTAGATGTATTGAATTTATTTTTGTGATTATTTTAATATTTATAACTTTTAAATTTTTATATAGTTGATATTCTATGCATTAAGCAGCTTATTGGTGGTGTCGGTGGGAGCATATCTTAAAGTGAGACTCTAATTGGCACAAGGTTAGTAGTCAAATTAAAATTGTAGAATTTTTTGTTTGTTTAATAACTGTAATTTTTTTAGCAGTACTGCTATATTTTATGAAAAAGTCACAAACGAATTTTAAGAATATAATGTCATGTGTTGCTGTTTTAATGATATGAAAAATTAATAAGTCCATATTTTGTGTAAATCATGGCCATGCAATGATAAAAATCAATGGAGGATAACAGTTCGTGGTTTTCGTTGGTTGAGAATTCGTGGGATCAAGCATTATCCTTTTTTTAGTGTATATATATTAAATTTAGGAAAAAAAAATTGTGTTAGTACCGTAATTTTTTCTTAAGAAAGTAGTTTTACAGTAAATTCTTTACTTTAAAAATAAAAATCTTTAAAATTTTATTTATAATATATTGACTCCTTCAATTTGTATGTATGTGAATTTAATTATTGTATAAATTAAAACTTTTAGTAATTAATTTTTTTTAAAATAAATTAAAACTTTTTAGTGATCTTTGTTTTATATTGACCATGTTATATGCATTTTGTTTTTTACAGATTTAAATTACAGGTATGAGTGATCGTAGTTGGATGTATGATAGAAATTATCATGAAAAAAGAGGGCAAGTTAAGGAGCTTTTTAAGTTAGGTGTTGAACTTTTTATCAATACCGTGAAATTTAGCCCTGTTGTCATAAATGAAGGGGGGATTAGATGTCCGTGTGTTGTTTGTGATTGTAGACGCATTCGCAGTGAAGACGAAATTAGGTTGCATTTATATAGAAAAGGTTTCAGACCTAACTATTGGATTTGGACAAGTCATGGCGAATCGTCATTTGTGGCACCTCCGACAGTTAATGTAGGTATTGAAGAGAGTCGTGCAGTAGATTCTTCAAGTAGTACCCGACATGTTCAATTTGAAATGATGGATAGTATGATAGTGGATGCTCTTGGAGTTAATGCTGGATTAGATGATGAATATGATGAGTTGCAGGATGATGTCGAAGTTGATGAACCCCCAAACGAAGAAGCTCATAAATTTTATAATCTTTTGAATGAAACAAATAAACCGTTGTTCCCAGGGTCTCCTCATTCAAAGTTATCGATGTGTGTAAGACTTATAGCCCAAAAATCTCAATTTCATGTTCCTGAACAAGCCTTGGAATTGACGACCAAAATGATGTTGGATTCAACAACCATAACTGATGGTTTGCCAAAAAGTTTTTATGAAGCGAAACAGCTAGTGTCGAAGTTAGGACTTGGTGTGAAGAGAATTGATTGTTGTATTAAAGGTTGCATGTTGTTTTACGACAACGAATTTGGTGTAAAAGATGGACGTCTAGTTGAATGTAAATTTTGTCAGGAACCAAGGTATAAAGGAAGCAAACACTCTAGATCAAGTAGGAGAAAACCCGTTCCAAGAAAGGCAATGTTTTACTTACCTATTATACCAAGACTACAAAGGATGTATGCATCAATGCAAACTGCTGAGAAAATGACTTGGCATTCTCAAAACAATGAAAGAAGAAATAGTTCAGGTGAGCTACGACATCCGTCTGATGGCCTGGCATGGAAGCATTTTGATCATAAACATCCCAATTTTGCCTTAGAGCCACGCAATGTAAGACTAGGACTATGCTCTGATGGATTTACACCACATACTCAAGCTTCGGGTACTCCTTATTCATGCTGGCCTGTAATTGTTACTCCATATAATCTTCCACCTGATATGTGCATGTCGAAACCTTACATGTTTTTAGCTGCCGTAATACCAGGTCCAACTAGTCCAAAAGCAGGTATTGATATATATTTGCAACCTTTGATTGATGATTTAAAAAGACTATGGAATGGTGTTCACACATACGATATTTCCCAGAAAAAAAATTTTATGATGAGGGCAGCTTTGATGTGGACCATTAACGACTTTCCAGCGTATGGGATGTTGTCAGGATGGGGGACACATGGTAGATTTGCATGTCCAATATGCATGGAAGATACTAAGGCGTTCAAATTAGATCATGGAGGGAAGGCAACATGGTTTGACTGTCATCGTCGGTGGCTTCCTGATAATCATTCATTTAGAAGGAATAAAAATGCATTTGTGAAGGGTGAAACTGAATATCGTGGACCACCTCCAAATTTGACATCAGAACAAGTTTGGAACAAAGTGAAAAACAAGCCAAAGGTGCATGTAGTGGGTGGTGTTGCTTCTAAACCTTTTGGTTACGGGCAAACACATAATTGGACAAAAAGAAGTATTTTTTGGGATTTGCCATATTGGAAAGATAATCTATTAAGGCACAATCTCGATGTTATGCATATCGAGAAGAATTTTTTTGATAATATATTTAACACTGTCATGAATGTGAAAGGCAAGACTAAAGACAATGAGAAAGCTAGGAAAGACATAGAGTTGTATTGCAGACGGAAGGATTTGTTGTTGGTGGAGAAGTCTAATGGAAAGTTTCTGAAACCTCGTGCTAACTACACTTTACCCATGGAAGAAGCAAAAGCTGTTTATCGATGGGTTAAAGAATTGAAGATGCCAGACGGTTATTCGTCAAATCTAGCAAGATGTGCTGATGTTGAAAATGGAAGGATGCTTGGAATGAAAAGTCATGATTGTCACGTCTTTATGGAGTGTTTAATTCCTACTGCATTTAGTACTTTGGAATCACATGTATTGAATCCACTTATAGAAGTAAGTCAGTATTTTAAGAATTTGTGTTCAGCAACGCTGAGAGAAGATGATCTTATCAAGATGGAAAATGACATTCCAATGATATTGTGTAAGTTGGAGAGAATATTTCCTCCTGGATTTTTTGATTCTATGGAACATCTTGCAATTCATCTTGCATATGAAGCTAGACTTGGTGGACCGGTTCAATATAGATGGATGTACCCATTTGAAAGGTATATATATATATATATATATATATATATATATATATATATATATAATGATTTTACATATTGAATATCATTATAAATGACACACTTATTTTTTAATCAAGCTTATTGACTTTCATTATACTCAGGTTCATGGGTGATTCAAAACGATCGGTGAAAAATCGGGCTAGAGTTGAAGGATCGATTGTTGCATCATACATACAACGGGAAACATCTCACTTTATTTCTCATTATTTCATTGATCCACTGACACCAAGACATAGTAGGAATGAAACTTATGGTGATCAAAGACGTCATCCGTTAGCCCTATCGGTATTCTGCTTGCTTGGGCGCCCTGCTGGTGCGTGCATGACAATTTTTCCAGGTGAAAGGGTTTTAAATGCAGCACATGTCCATGTGCTGATTAATTGCATTGAAGTTGAGCCATACTTAGAGTAAGTAATTATACATGCTAATTTAATTAGTTTAAATTAAACTTAAATAATGTATAATTAGTTATAATAAATGTTATATTTTATATCAGGACATTCAATTAACAATATTCTGCTGATCAGATACATTCTCATTTTCCATCATGGTTCAGACAACAAGTATATCAGGTCCCAACCACTCCTATCATTGAACACCTCAGGAACTTATCTAATGGCCCCAAATCATGTGTTAGACAATGGCACACCTACTTTGTCAACGGATACAAATTTCATACACAAAGTTGGACTGAAGGAAAAGAAACAGTAAATAGTGGAGTGTGTATGAAAAGTGTTAGAGAAAATGGTGATGACTGTGATTTCTACGGTGTGATTCAGAACATAATAGAAATTTCATACACTTACCTCGATTATGAGAAAATCGTAGTGTTATTTTATTGTGATTGGTTTGATCCATCGCTCAGGGGTACTACAAAGGTAAATCCAAAGACTAACACCGTAGACATTAAAATGAACAGGAGATATCAGGCATTTGATCCATTTGCTATGGCCCATAATGTCAGACAAGTGTACTATATCCCTTATCCATTCACAAAGGTAGACAAACGAGGTTGGTGTGTCGCAATAAAAACAAAGCCAAGGGGTCGAATTGAAAATGATGAAACAAATCAAACAGATGAACCATATCAGGAGGATGAAATGTCCAATGTAAATGATGTGATAGAAGTTGAGCCTTTTAATCGCCTTTTTGATGGAGAAGAATTAGAAGAAGTAGTACCTGGAGAAGAAGAAGAAGAAGAAGAAGAAGAAGAAGAAGAAGAAGAAGAAGAAGAAGAAGAAGAAGAAGAAGAAGAAGAAGAAGAAGAAGAAGAAGAAGAAGAAGAAGAAGAAGAAGAAGAAGAAGAAGACTTCCAACAAGTAGAAGAAGAAGTAGAAGAGGTCGAGACAAATAGAGATGAAGAAACTGATGAAGATGAAGACGATTGGGATGTATAATGCATTTTATTTTATTTTGTAATATATTTAAATAAATTAATATCATATTTGTAATAATTAGTGTTATTAGCAATTTTGGCTCCAAACTTTTTAACAATGCCAAGAGAAACCCAAGAGAAAAAATTTTGGCTCCAAACTTTTTAACTTTTTAACAATTGTGACCAGGCACTCTTATCTTCCCCTTCTTCTCTTTCTTCAACTTTCTCTTCCATCCCCCGCTCCACCAATCACATCGCCGGATCCCTCTCTCTCGCCGCCGCCACCGCCGCAGAACACTTCCACCGCACCACCACCACTCTACCCACCGGTACGGATTCTCTCATTTCTCCAATTGCTTCATTTATTATGCTTATTTCAGTTCCCTTTTGAATAGTGTGTGTTCTTTTAGCTGGAGCTGAATTTTTGTCTTGTGATTTTTCGTGTGTGTTCTTTTGAATCGTGTGTGTTCTTTTAACTATGCTAAGGCAAGCCTTGAGAACAAGGCCATCCAGTAAACTGTAATATGGGTAATGGTGGTAGGAAGGGGGTTTGACTTAAAACCTGATAACTATAAAACCTGTGATAGACAAAAATTAATTATGAATATTGGCTGTTTGCAAGTGGAACTGTAACCGGGTTGAAAACATTTAAAGTTTAGATTCTACATTTGTTAAAAGAAATGGAGATATCCATAATATGACTTAAATATGTATAAAGATACATTTTTTAAACTGGTGATATAATTACAAGAGATTAATCTGTGTTAGTTTCTTGTCACTAGCAGCAAGAGCTTAATAATGAAAATGAATAGTTAGATTAAATGATTTCTTGTGAGGTTTATGGAATTGCTAGTTTGGGTATCATTTCTTCATTGCTTCTCTAAGTTTGTTATTGGTAATAATTGTTGGTGCAGTATTAATAATCCAATAATTATGCTTGTCAAAGTCAAAATCCAACTTTTAACCTTAAGATTTTTTAAACTGGTGATATAATTACAAGAGATTAATCTGTGTTAGTTTCTTGTCACTAGCAGCAAGAGCTTAATAATGAAAATGAATAGTTAGATTAAATGATTTCTTGTGAGGTTTATGGAATTGCTAGTTTGGGTATCATTTCTTCATTGCTTCTCTAAGTTTGTTATTGGTAATAATTGTTGGTGCAGTATTAATAATCCAATAATTATGCTTGTCAAAGTCAAAATCCAACTTTTAACCTTAAGATTTTTTAAACTGGTGATATAATTACAAGAGATTAATCTGTGTTAGTTTCTTGTCACTAGCAGCAAGAGCTTAATAATGAAAATGAATAGTTAGATTAAATGATTTCTTGTGAGGTTTATGGAATTGCTAGTTTGGGTATCATTTCTTCATTGCTTCTCTAAGTTTGTTATTGGTAATAATTGTTGGTGCAGTATTAATAATCCAATAATTATGCTTGTCAAAGTCAAAATCCAACTTTTAACCTTAAGATTTTTTAAACTGGTGATATAATTACAAGAGATTAATCTGTGTTAGTTTCTTGTCACTAGCAGCAAGTGCTTATTATGAACTGGTGATATAATTACTTCTATCAGTTTCAATTCACAATACTAAGGTTATTTCTTCTATTTCTTTTCTTTTCAATTTTTTTAGTGCTATGAACTGTAACTGGTCTCGACGAAGACTTTTCATTCCAAATTTTGAATCTTTTTGGATTTTTCTTTATGTGATTATTATGCTTATTAGATGGCTATGCTTATTATGAGTCTTTGATTTTGAATATGATGACATGAGATTGAGATTTGACATGTTGGAATTAGACACCAAGTGTGAATTTTATCCATGACACTGCTTGAAAATTTAGAATTAAGCAAAGCATTTAGCACAAGGAGTATAATTTTGTACTATTTTATATGATTAGGAATAAAACTCTGTATTCAGGGTTAAAACAATTGCATCAATCACATGCTAGAACTAGGTGGTTATAATAATTTTGTATGAGTACTATCTTTTTTTAAATTAAGATTAGATTAGTTTTTCAAGTGTTCCAGAGAGAAATCCAAAAGACCAAACTTAGTTTTTCATGTGATTGTATACTGTCAGCATATGTTTCAGAACTTCCATATGATCTTCTTTGTTGTTGGGGAGTGTCTATTGGTCCTCTTATACGTATAATTCTATTGGAACTCCTTATTCTTGATATGCCACAAGAAAGCTTATGAAGGAAGTAGTCCTCTTCATTCTTCATTTTCCTGTGACCATTTAAGGTACATCTTTCATTGATATGAGGTTCTAGTTAATTTGATGATTTACGCAACAAAATGGTTTTAGGTAACTACATTGTAAATCAACAAATGCATAACTTCATATTTAAGAATAAAAGTAATTTGTTGATCAGTTTGATTTCATCTTACCTGTCTAGTATCAACCAAGTAGCCTTTAACTTTGTGGCTGATTTTAATGCAACAGCCTTAGGTGAAGATCCCATGGCTATTTCTATATTAAATCCAATCTGAAAAAATGATGCACAATATTGTATCATTAGCTACAGTAATAGTAGTTAACATGTGACATTTTCTTCAAATTTTAATGTTACCCTGCTATACCCAAATAAAGAAAAAGCTTATAACTAGTGTATTCATATTACCTTCATTGATTTATACAGTTTATAAATATGAGCAAGCTTATAACATATTGCCTATATGCATAAAAAGAGAAGAAATATATAGGTATATTAAATGATTGGTTAACTAGGTATACTAAACTACTAGTTTAAAACTGTTCTGTTTGTGTGCTGATGCGAAAAATCGAGTGAAATAGGCTCCGGGCAAAAAGTCAACAAAAAGTCAACAAAAGTGTAGAAGGGGTATCAAGAATAGTAAACCATAGAAGGGGTATCATCAATAGTAAACCATAGAAGGGGTATCATCAATAGTAAACCATAGAAGGGGTATCATGCATAGTAAACCATAGAAGGGGTATCATCAATAGTAAACCATAGAAGGGGTATCATCAATAGTGAACATAGAAGGGGTATCATGCATAGTAAACCATAGAAGGGGTATCATCAATAGTAAACCATAGAAGGGGTATCATGCATAGAAGAGGACCTAAAATCAGATTGTGTTTGCTATAACACTCATTTGTGAATCTTTGTGTATGCTATATATAGATGGACGACGAAGAGCCACCACAACCACCCCCCCTGCCTCAACAACCATCACAGCCACCACGACCACATAGAAGAGGACCTAAAATCACAATCCATCATTCATCCTTTGTTCCGATGCCACAGACTCAGCGGCCTAATGGACAACCGGATGTAGATCCGCCTGCTGATCCTAATCTTCCGGACTTTGATTATACAGTTGATGACATCAGTGATCCTAATGTGAAGATTTTGGTTGATCGACATGGCCGATATGTCATAAGCTATTATGCTAAGGGGTAACTGTTTATAACGTTGGTTCTAATGTGTTGGTAATGTTGATCCGTAAGATTTTGGTTGTTCCTAATGTGTTCTAATGTTGATCAACAATTACGTTTATTTTTTTCATGTAGGTTTTTGCCTAATAGATTGGTTAGTGAGTCAATCACAGCAGTGATTGAAGCCAGATATCAGAAACCATGGCTATCATGGGGTGCAATCAAGGCTGAAGGCAAGAACATGGTTAACAACAACCCAAGGGATGAATTTTGGAATTTGTTCAAAGTAAGTTAAAAATTAATATATTTAACTTTATTCTCAATTGTAATTGTTTCTTATCTTTATTCTCAATTGTAATTGTTTTATGAGTTAGTGGATTGAAATTAAGAAGACACGGATGCTTATTTCATTGTATGATGCCTATATCTCTAACAAGACAAATATTTTTTTTGCAGGAGAAATGTACTTGGAAGAAAGAGGAGGACAATGAGATTAGTAAACATTTTGACAGTGCATGCTCCAAGCGCCTCTCAAGCATGCTTTCTGATGCGCGCAAGAAACGTGGACCAAAAGATGAAAATTGTCCAAATTGGATTGGCGAAGGCACATGGCGTGAGTTGTGTAAGAAGTGGGATTTACCGGAATACAAAGATAAGTGTAGGAAGAATAAAGATAACAGAGGCTTAGAGAAGGCAACTACCAGCACACACTCAGGGGGGTCTGTAAATGCTGGTACATGTAGCTTCAGATACAAAGCACAACATGGACGACTTCCAACAATATTGGAGACATTTGATTATTTTCATTTTCAAAATGGAGTGCTTCTTGATTCAAGATCGGAAAGCATAAATGTACGTATAATATTGTCATTTCTATTTAGGTTGTTGGTGTTTTCACTGATGCGTTTTTATGGCTTCTGTTTTAGAGCAGTTCGGATGATTAGTTTGTTTTATACAAGATAACTTATATTTAATTTTGAATATATGTGCAGAAGGAGATGAAAGAATTTATTGAAGCTTTTAAAAGGCAGCAAGATAGTCTTCCCCCTTCTGAGCGAGCTGATACTATCACTGCTAATGAAATTATAAATAACAAATTTATAGAGATTGCTGGTGGGAAGAACAAGGGTCGAATTGTTGGTGCTGGTAGTAACTCTTCATTATATCAGAAGGGTCCATCGGGCACATTTATAGATACTAGCCGCAACTCTTACAATAGCACAGGTCGGTCAGCTCGTAGACATGACGATCCTATTTATACTGAGGTTGAGCAATTGAGGGCTGAGAATGCAAGATTGAAGGCACAACAAGAAGAACTTGTAAAATCACAACAAGAAATGGAGAGATCAATTGAGAGCCGAGTTGTTGAGTTGGTGCAAAGAACTATGCAAGAGCAACAGCGACAATCTCGTAGGGATACATCACAACATGATCCACATGATTACGAGACAACGCCGCAATACGATGATTTCGGGGTATGATCTTATAACTGATTAATTTTTTTGTTAGTTTTATTACTTTTTTTTTTGTTACATTTTATTACCAATTTAGTACTAATCTTTTTATATATAAATATGAATTCAATATTTCGTTGGAATTCTTTTATTTCCAAAATAATCATTTTTTTCCTATTATCACAACAGACGTCGATGGTCAGGTACATAATGCCGCAACCAAACAACCGCTCTCGCCTACAACCCCAATTTGTGCGTAGTGATCATGATGAGCATCAAAGACCTCATATTCCTGTAAGTGATCGCCAACCGTCTTCATCGACGAGAACCATTTTCAATGGTGCTGATTTCAACATACCAGAAGGTGAAAGTTTTTTGAGAAACTTTAATAGTTATATGGATAATGCTTCACAAGAAAATCCCCAAAATATGGGGAGAGGAGGAAATAGATCGGGTGGGAGATCAGGATCAAATTTGCCCCAATACTATGATAATTAGTTTGGAGGATTGTCTCTGTGATGTGGTGGCCTTAGGTACTAGGCGTTTTTTTTTTTTTTTTTTTTATGTTTTATAGACTGCCTGGTTAGTTGTTTTTTGCTACTGTGCATTTAGCTTTAGCTTCCTGTGTTATTCAGTTTTTTGGTCTCGACGGTGGAGAATCAGGGAGCACCAAGGACTGTTTGTATGCTTAAACGGTTTTTTAGTTTATTGTTATATGATAATTTATATTTGTGGTGACAACTTCTGTATCCATCAAGAATTTGCCTATATTTAATCGAATGGGTTCAAGGTGTTTCGTCTTTATCGGTGCCTTTGTATTTTTTCTATGCGAGAGTTGGTAAAAGTTTGCAGATCCAAAAAAAAAAATTTAATTCTTTAATTTATTTTCTGTATAATTAATTTTATTTTAATGATTTAAATAAAACAGTGAAAGTGTTTTTTTTTAAAAAAAAAAACGTATTACTGGCGGATATTTCCGTCAGTAATGTTTATTTGGACTGTGATTACTGGCGGATTTATCCGCCAGTATTAAAGGTCGAATTATTACTGAGGGATTATATCCGTCAGTATTGATTGGACGGATCTCATGTGTACATTACTGACGGATTTTTCCCTCAGTAATTACTGACGGAAATATCTGCCAGTAATTACTGAGGGAAAAATCCGTCAGTAATGCTTCATCAGTTCACCCATGTGATTACTGAGGGAAAATTCCGCCAGTAACATTACTGACGCCAGTATTACTGAGGGAAAATTTTTGTCACCAATCCGCCAGTAATGTGTATTACTGAGGGATTTTTTTCATTACTGAGGGATTAATTCCGCCAGTAATAATCAAATTTCTTGTAGTGCTATAACACTGAAATCTAAAGGAAAATCATTAAAAGTGATCTAAAAGCTATTGAATCTGATGAAGAATCTCCTGAGGGAAATTCTGAAGAAGATTCAGAAGCTGAGGAACTGGAAATGATTTCCAAAAGAATTAAGTACTTGACGAAGAGACAAAATAAATCTTCTAACAGGAGCAGTAACTTCAAGGAATCTGGTTCCAAGAAGGAGAAACTCAGAAGGACCAACTCAAAGTCAAGCAACTTCAAAGACAGATTCAGAAAAGGTCTTATGGCTACATGGGATGTGCTTGACAATGAATCTGAGTCTGAGAATGAAGATGAAGAAGAAGCAAATATAGCTCTGATAGCTACAACATCTTCTGATGAAGAATCAAGTTCAGACTCTGAAGAAGAAGATGAGGTATACTCTGAACTTACTCGTTCTGAACTCATTGATACAGTTAAGGATTTCATGAACCATCTCACAAGCAAGTTAAATCTATTAAAATCTTTGAAAAAGAAAAATAACTTGCTGGCTGATGAGAATCTTCAGCTTCAAAATCATATCAAAGAGAGTGATGAAGAAGTTAAAGAACTCAGAGAAATGGCTCATGAGAAATCTGATAAAATTCCAAGTGAACAAGAAATTGTTTTTCAGGATTTTATCTTAACTGGAATCAACAGAAGTAAGATTGCTTCTATGATTTATAATATTAGCAGAAACAGAGGAGAAGGTATTGGTTTTAAAAATGATCCTTTTTCAAAAGAAACAAACCTACCCTCCTGTTCTGAAGATATTATGAAAGGCACTAAAGTGTACTTTGTACCTGCTTTTGAGATTTCTGAGAAACAGAGTTTATCAGAAAATGAGACTGTTGATTCTGAGGTTCTGAACAACTTAGAACCTATGACTTCTGAATCTAAGGGAAAGATGAAGGCAGAATTAAAAACTTTGCCAAAGTCTAAACCAAAAGGTTCTAAGTCTAAGACTATGAGGAGAACAAACTTTAAATCTGAAAAAGTTCAAAGTCTGAAGAGTTCAGAACCTAAGACAAGCAAGTCTCAGAATCTGAAAAATTCAGACTCTCATTTTTCAAAAGACTGTGTTTAGAAAACCTTCAAGGGAAACTAAATCAGCTTATGCAAAACCTGTTAAAACTCAGAATGCCAGACCAAAGGTGCAGATGAAAGCCAATATGTCATCTGATTCTGATTGTGCTAAGAAAGGTTTAAAAGGTTGCTTTGTGTCAGGAGCTGACAAAACTGATGTTCTTAACAAATCAGAACCTTCTACTTCTGAATCCAAGATTCTGAACAAATCAGAATCAAAGACTCTTAAGTCCAAAGTTCTGAAGAAAACAGAGCCAAAGTTTTCAAAGACTCAGACTCTAAAAAGTTCAGAACCAAAGACCTTCAAGTCTCAGGTTCTGAAGAAGTCTGAGTCAAGACCTTTGAAAGCTCAGGTTCTGAAGAACTCAGTGTCTGATACTAAGACTTATTCAAGATTAAAGGATTCATATCCAAGGTATCTGAACAAGTCTGAGTATTATAAATCCAGACATAAGGTGCAACAAAAGACTAAACCTTTCAGAACTAACCCAAGAGGACCCATATGGGTACCCAAGTCAGAAATCATTTCTGTTGCAGATATGATTAAATGCCAAAGAAAAGGTGAAGTCCTGGTACCTGGACAGTGGCTGCTGGCATTACATGACAGAAGGAAAGTCTATGTTCCAAACCCTGATCATGAAAGAGGAAGGAACTGTGGGATTTGGAGGAAACCACAAAGACTGGATCACTGATACTGATTTTCAGCCTTTAGAAGATGCTTCAGAACCTGATCAGACTTCTGAGTCTGAGAAAAGTTCAGAAGCTGAAAATCTTCAAGAAGCTGAAAATCCTCCTGTAGCTGACACTCCTCCTGAAGCCAATCAAGAGCAAGATGTTTCTGAACAAAGTCTAGATGATTATGGCCATGATAGAAAAACTCAATCAGTTCCAAAGAAATGGTGTTTGGGATTTATTTGCAAGACCAAAGCACAAAAACATTGTTGGAACAAACATGGGCGTTCAGAAACACACTAAATGAACAAGGAGAAGCAGTCAGAAGCTCAAAGGTTGATCTGAAGCTCAACAGAGGTATGATTAGTTCTCTGATTATACTTAACATCTTCTAGACCAGATGTTTTATTCAGTATATGCTTTTGTGTAAGATTCCAATCAGATCCTAGAGAATCTCATATGACTGCTGTCAAGAGAATCTTCAGGTATCTGATGGGAACAACTAAACTGAATGAAACATCAGTTGGAAGACTATCAGATTCATGAAAACAGCATAACCATCTTTGTGATAAAACTGCTGCAATCTGTTTGTCTAAAAATCCAGTTCTATTCAAAGAGCCAAGCATATTGAATTTAAACTTCATTTTATTAGAGATTATGTTCAGAAGGGTGTTTTGGATATTCAATTCATTGATACTGATTATCAATGGGCTGATATATGTGCAAAACTCCTAGCATAAGATTCATTTGATTTTATTAAAAGGAATCTGAACATGCATTTCATCTCTGGAAAAATTGCTTGCTCTGAATAGAAACTGAGAATCTGAAGTTCATCAGAAGCTAAGACTTATCAGACACTCACTTTGAGAGTCTGAAGAAAGTTTAGCTTCTGAAGACATCAGAGTCTGAGTTTCAGAATCTGAATTTTTGACTTATGATTAAAACTCATTATAAGTGGACACTTTACACGTGACACACTAATAAGAGTGAATCTGAACAGTAGTCTAACACTTGGTCAGAATCTGATAAGTTATAACTCAGTGATGAGATTAAGCTTTGAAAGTTGTACTTTGCCCCTCCTAAAGTCATCAATGTATAATGTTGTGCTTAATGTTTTTCTGTTTTCAGTTCTGAAATGTTTTAACAAAAGCACTCAAAACATTTTCAAAAACTTTCATTTTCTCATCACACAAGTTCAGTTTTTCAGACTCATTGAAAATCACTTAGTATCAAACTCTTTTGGAAAAATGTTAAAACTGGTATCAGACTCAATTGAAAGATATTGAAACTGGTATCAGACTCATTGAAAAACTTTGATATTCAAATCTTTTTGCCTGAAAAATTTCAGTGATGCTGAACATGTTCTATGAATCAAGCGTTTCAGACATGATCCACCTGGTTCTATGAATCAAGTGTTTTCAGATTTGATCCACCTGGTTCTATGACCAAAGTGTTTCAGATTTGATCCACCTGGTTCTATGAACAAGTGTTTTCAGATTTGATCCACCTGGTTCTATGACCAAAGTGTTTCAGATTTGATCCACCTGGTTCTATGAACAGATTTTATCTCACTTTTGAACTCTCTCTTTAAACTCTAGAATTTTTGTTAATGACAAAAGGGGGAGAAAGTAAACAAGTATCTAGGGAGATTTGTTGAGTCTTTTGTGTTGGCTGCATGTTTTGGCAAAACCAAAGTATTGAATAGAAGCATCTCCATATTTGAAACATTTCTTCAGTTGCAAGTTTTGTGTTTTGAAGCCATTCAGAAGCAGAAAATGTCATCAGAAGCTGAATGCACTGTAGCAGTTCAGAAGCTGATTTCAGGTTCTGAAGCCAGCGTTGACTTTTGTTGACCACATCAGAAGCTGGGTTTTCAGATTAGTTGTTGCGCGTATCTTGGGAGATTCAGCAAGGAATTATCTTTGTATAAGTGCTTCTAGAATGCTGAATTATTTGGAGAAGATTTTATTGAAGATTTGGTTCAAAGATATGAAATTCGTATTTTCTGTTTTAAATCTTTCAAAGATACAAAACAGTTTTATTTGTTACTTGATTGGACCAATCTTATTTCAGTAACAAATCAATTCAGAAGATTAGTTTGTTATTTATGTTGCAAGACTGAAGGCTATAAATAGAGGAGGGCTGCTGCTATTCAAGACACACGTAGAACAGAGTATAATTCAGAAATAGAGTCTTTGTTTTTAAAACTTAGAGTTTTTATTGTGCACCACTCAGGTTGAGTTGGTTTAGGTTTGTTATTGAGTTGTAACTTCATTCTAAGCCTGTAGGTACGAATGAAGGTTTGTCATTGAAATTGTGTTCAAAACAGGGTAGTTTTTAAGGGTTGTTCAAGTAGCTGGGTTTAGTTGCTTGAATAGGAAGTTAGAGGATTCTAATACTCAGAGTTGGGTAGAAGTCTGACTAGGAGGAGTTTAATTGCTAAGGCTGGGAACTGGGAGTCAGTGTCTTGAGTCTTTGGGTTAAATCCTATAGTGGATTTCCTTCCTGGATTGGTATCCCCCAGAGTAGGAGGTGTTTACTCCGAACTGGGTTAACAAACCTTGTGTGTTTTTAGCTTTCCTGCACTTTATATTCCTGCTAATTATTTGCTTTTATATTGGGCTAAGTTCTGATCAGAACCTGTTAGGTTCAGAACCAGTTTTAGTCAGAACCTGTTAGTATCTCTTAAGTATTGCCTGGCCAGAATTTCAATTGGCATCAGAGCAGGCACCCTGCCTGTATTTTGGGTGAGATCCAGAGGACTTATTTCTGGTAAGCATGGATAGAGAAGGAGGATATGTCAATAGACCACCCCTACTAGATGGCACAAACTATGAGTATTGGAAGTCAAGAATGTGTGCTTTTCTAAAGTCTATTGACAGCAGGACTTGGAAAGCTGTGATTAAAGGCTGGGATCATCCTGTGTATACAGACAAAGATGGTAACAAGACTGAGGTTCTGAAGCCTGAGGAGGAATGGACCAAAGCTGAAGATGATCTGTCACTGGGAAATTCAAAAGCTTTGAATGCTATCTTCAATGGTGTTGATCAGAACATGTTCAGACTCATCAAGCAATGTACAGTTGCAAAGGAGGCCTGGGAAATCTTAAAAACAACTCATGAAGGAACTTCTAAAGTGAAGATGTCCAGACTCCAGCTGCTGACCACCAAGTTTGAGAACCTGAAGATGAAGGAGGATGAATCCATTCAAGATTTTTACATGAATGTGCTGGACATGGCAAATTCTTTTGACTCACTTGGGGAGAAGATGTCTGATGAGAAGTTGGTGAGAAAAATCCTCAGGTCCCTGCCTAGAAGATTTGACATGAAGGTCACTGCAATTGAGGAGGCTCATGATATTTCGGCTATGAAGCTTGAGGAGCTTATTGGGTCATTGCTCAATTTTGAGACTGCATTCTGCAAACAGCCTGATAAGAAAGGGAAAGGTATAGCCTTTACTGTGAATACTGAAGCTGATGATCAACAAGAGTCTGAAGAGGATGACTTATCAGAAGCTCTTGTGTTGCTGGGAAAACAATTCAACAAGATTCTGAAGAATGTTAACAGAAAAGCCAAAGCCAAAGGTCAGAACTTCAGATTCAATAACAAAAAACAACAAACTGATGAGAAGAAGACCAAGTCTGAGGAGAAAAGTAACCAAGCCAAAGGTGTGCAGTGCTATGAGTGTGAAGGTTATGGACATATCAAAACTGAGTGTCCTACTTTTCTTAAGAAGCAGAAGAAAAGCCTAGCTGTTGCATGGTCTGATGATGGTTCTGAAGAAGATGATGATAGTGAATCTGGTATGTGTGATACTGGTCTGGTAGTAAGGTCAGGAGCTATCTTGAAGAAGGAACCTGCTTTAGAGTCTGAGACTTTTTCAGAGTCTGACTCAGAGTCTGAAGGTTCATCTGTGTCTGAAGCTGTTAAAACTTCATATGATGAACTAGCTGACAACTACAGGAAGCTGTATACCAGAAGTGCTGAGGTTTGCAAACAAGTGCTGGATCAGAAGGAGACTATTTTTCAACTGGAGGCTGAAAAGGGAGAACTTCTTGTGCAGAATTCAAATTTGAAAGAAGAAGTGAACCAGTTAAATTCCCAACTCTTTCAAATGAAAAAGCAAGTGAAGATGTTGAATTCTGCTACTGATAAGTTGGAGGACATTTTGGGGAATCAGCAACAAGGAAAAACTGGTTTAGGTTTTGTTGATCAGACTCAGATTCCTAAACAGATGAGTTTTGTTCCTGCTACTCAAACTCATGACTCTATGGTTGGAACATCAAAGAGGAGACCTCAGAAACAAGCCCAGATGCAAGCTCAGAAGAAACCTCAGATGCAAGGTCAGAAGTATGTTCAGATGCAAGGTCAGAAACATGTTCAGATGCTACCTCAGAAGCAACCCCAGAAATTGTTCAGAAACAGAAGGAGGAGGAATCATCCATGGGTCTGTCATCATTGTGGAAAGAGAGGGCATATCAAACCATTCTGCTTTAAATTGTATGGTTACCCTGAACACTTCCAATATAGAAGAGTTGAACCAGCTACTATCAGTCACAATGTTCAGAAGGTGTGGAAGCCCAAAGTTCAGAATGTAGGCCTGATTGCTCATACCTCTTTGAGAGCTACTTCAAAAGAAGACTGGTATTTTGATAGTGGGTGTTCAAGGCACATGACTGGTGTGAAGAAACTACTGAGCAATATCAGATCATACTCCAGAAGTTATGTGACATTTGGAGATGGTGTAAAAGGTCAGATTCTGAGTATTGGAGATTTGATCAGAGAAGGTTTGCCCAGACTTAATGATGTGCTACTGGTGGAAGGATTAACCTCTAATCTGATCAGTATCAGCCAACTTTGTGATCAAGAATTGAAGGTTAATTTCAACAAGCAAGAATGCATTGTCACTGATCAAGAAGATAAGATTCAGATGAGAGGCTGCAGATCCAAAGACAACTGTTACTTGTGGGTTTCTGAAGAAGAAAGAAGTCTGACTTCTTGTCTTATGAGCTCAGAAGAGGAAGTCAAACTCTGGCACCAGAAACTGGGACATTTGCACTTAAAAGGCATGAAGAAAATCCTAAGTACTGAAGCTATCAGAGGTGTGCCTAATCTGAAGATCAATGAGGACAATGTTTGTGGTGATTGTCAAATTGGAAAACAAACAAGAAAGTCTCATCCCAGATTAGTTCACCAGGTAACTACTAAAGTACTAGAACTTGTTCATATGGATTTAATGGGGCCTATGCAAGTAGAAAGTATTGGAGGAAAAAGATATGCTTGTGTAATGGTAGATGACTACTCAAGATATACATGGGTCAGCTTTGTTAGAGAAAAGTCTGACACTTTTGAAGTTTTCAAAGAGATGTGCATCCAATTACAAAGAGAGAAGGATAGTGGGATTATCAGAATCAGAAGTGATCATGGCAAAGAATTTGAAAACAAGAGCTTTTCAGAATTCTGTGCTTCTGAAGGTATAAAGCATGAGTTTTCTGCACCTATCACACCTCAGCAAAATGGTGTAGTTGAGAGGAAGAACAGGACTTTAGCAGAATGTGCAAGAGTAATGCTACATGCTAAGAAACTTCCATATATGTTCTGGGCTGAAGCAATGAACACTGCATGTTATATTCATAACAGAGTTACTTTGAAGAAGGGAACCACTTGTACCTTGTATGAATTATGGAAAGGAAGAAAGCCAACTGTGAAGTATTTCCATGTGTTTGGAAGCAGATGCTACATTTTGGCTGACAGGGAAAACAGAAGAAAACTGGATCCTAAGTCTGATGAGGGCATATTCCTGGGTTATTCAGTAAACAGCAGAGCTTATAGGGTGTTTAATTCCAGAACCAAGGTTGTAATGGAGTCCATTAATGTGGTAATTGATGATCTGACTGCTGAGAAAGATAGAAGTGAGCCTGAAGTTGTTCCAGAGTCTGAAGCTTCAGAAGAACAAACTTCAGAAGCAGAAAAGCATTCAGAGTCTGAAGAAGCAGAAGATCAACCAGATCAAGTTCCTAATGGTAAAGGGCCATCAATTAGAGTTCAGAAGGATCATCCTAAAGACTTAATCATTGGAAGCTTAGATCAAGGTGTCAGAACCAGGAGATCAGATGCTGCTGCTACTGATTCATGCTTTGTGTCAAAGGTTGAGCCTAAAAATGTGAAAGAAGCCCTAACTGATGAATTTTGGATTGAAGCAATGCAAGATGAGTTGAATCAATTCAAAAGGAGTGAAGTGTGGGATCTAGTTCCTAGACCTGAAGGGTTGAATGTGATTGGCACTAAGTGGATATTCAAGAATAAAACAGATGAAAATGGTACTGTAGTCAGAAACAAGGCAAGGTTGGTTGCTCAGGGTTATACTCAAGTTGAGGGACTTGATTTTGATGAGACCTTTGCACCTGTGGCCAGACTAGAGTCCATAAGACTACTGTTGGGTGTATCCTGCATTCTCAAGTTCAAATTATTCCAGATGGATGTGAAGAGTGCATTTCTGAATGGGTATCTGCAAGAAGAGGTATATGTTGAACAGCCTAAGGGTTTTGTGGATCCTAAGTTTCCAGAACACGTGTACAAGTTAAAGAAGGCATTGTATGGATTGAAACAAGCACCAAGAGCATGGTATGATAGGCTGACTCAGTTTCTTGTGGCTCAAGGTTACAGAAAAGGAGGTTCTGATAAGACTTTGTTTGTGAAAAATGAAAATGGGAGTCTGATGATTGCTCAGATTTATGTGGATGATATAGTATTTGGAGGGATGTCTCAGAAGATGGTCAAGTTGTTTGTTCAGCAGATGCAGTCAGAATTTGAAATGAGCTTAGTTGGTGAACTGACATACTTTCTTGGGTTACAAGTCAAACAAATGGAAGATACAATCTTCATTTCTCAAAGTAAGTATGCCAAGAACATAGTGAAGAAGTTTGGAATGGAATCTGCTGCTCACAAGAGAACACCAGCTGCTACTCACCTGAAGTTAACTAAGGATGAAGATGGAGTATCAGTTGATCAAAGTCAATACAGAAGCATGATTGGGAGCTTATTGTATTTAACTGCAAGCAGACCTGATATCACTTATGCTGTTGGAGTATGTGCAAGATATCAAGCTGATCCTAAGATGAGTCATCTGACTCAGGTGAAGAGGATTCTGAAGTATGTGAACAGCACAAGTGACTATGGAATCATGTATTCACACAGTTCAAGTTCTGAATTGATGGGATTTTGTGATGCTGACTGGGCTGGAAGTGCAGATGACAGGAAGAGCACTTCAGGAGGTTGTTTCTTCTTAGGAAATAACTTGATTTCATGGTTTAGCAAGAAACAAAACTGTGTGTCATTGTCAACTGCTGAGGCTGAGTATATTGCTGCTGGGAGTAGTTGCTCACAATTGGTGTGGATGAAGCAGATGCTGGAGGAGTACAACATTAATCAAGAAACTATGACCTTATTTTGTGACAATTTGAGTGCAATCAACATCTCTAAGAATCCAATACAGCACAGCAGAACTAAACACATTGATATCAGACACCATTTTATCAGAAACCTTGTGGAGGATAAAGTTATTCAACTGGAACATGTAGCTACTGAAGAACAAGTTGCTGACATTTTCACAAAGGCCTTGGATGCTAAGCAGTTTGAAAACTTAAGGAGCAAGTTAGGTGTGTGTTTGCATGAAGAGTTATAGCAATTACTGCAAACTGGATGTGAGGAAGATAGAGTACCTGCCAGTTATGCTTATGCTGAGTGTGATCCTGAACCAGAGTCTGAATCTGATATGTTTTCAAGAATCAGTGTTACTTGTTTTGATTTTATTCCCTATTTGAAGTCTGAGATGTGTCAGAATTTTGTGGCTAAAAAGGGGGAGAAAATCTTATGTAATGTGTTATGTAATGTGTTTGCTCTAATACCAAGTGTTGCTGCTCAGAGAACTAGTTCTAAGTCAACTTCCAATGTTATTCAGAAGTTGTGTGTGAAGCTCAGTATTCAGAACCAGTTGCAACAAGAGTTGTCAAGATGTTATTAAGGGGAGTATGTGTCTCAGGGGGAGTACAAGATTGTTATGGTCCTGAGTGTTTCTATGATCCTGAGGTATGGTCCTGAAGAACAATTGTGTTCAGCTCCTGAAGTGTTGGTTCTGATATGCTCTGATACCATAAATTCAGAAGTAAGGGGGAGTTTGATGTATGCTGAGTTGCAGGGGGAGTGTGTGTATGATCAGGAGTTGATCAGTAGCTCTGATACCTTGGAGTAGCTCTGTTACCATGATTGTGATGATCAGGAGTTGATCAGTATGTGTGCTTCAGGAGTTCAGAAGCTGTTGTCTAACATAGCTCTAAAAGTGTTTTGTCCGCTGCCTATCATATGTGCTATGTTATATCATTGTGGAGTTCTTCATTGCTGAGTTGATTATAAGGGTGATTGAAGGACTTGGATGGTTTTAGCCAAAAATTTGCCAAAGGGGGAGATTGTTGAGTCTTTTGTGTTGGCTGCATGTTTTGGCAAAACCAAAGTATTGAATAGAAGCATCTCCATATTTGAAACATTTCTTCAGTTGCAAGTTTTGTGTTTTGAAGCCATTCAGAAGCAGAAAATGTCATCAGAAGCTGAATGCACTGTAGCAGTTCAGAAGCTGATTTCAGGTTCTGAAGCCAGCGTTGACTTTTGTTGACCACATCAGAAGCTGGGTTTTCAGATTAGTTGTTGCGCGTATCTTGGGAGATTCAGCAAGGAATTATCTTTGTATAAGTGCTTCTAGAATGCTGAATTATTTGGAGAAGATTTTATTGAAGATTTGGTTCAAAGATATGAAATTCGTATTTTCTGTTTTAAATCTTTCAAAGATACAAAACAGTTTTATTTGTTACTTGATTGGACCAATCTTATTTCAGTAACAAATCAATTCAGAAGATTAGTTTGTTATTTATGTTGCAAGACTGAAGGCTATAAATAGAGGAGGGCTGCTGCTATTCAAGACACACGTAGAACAGAGTATAATTCAGAAATAGAGTCTTTGTTTTTAAAACTTAGAGTTTTTATTGTGCACCACTCAGGTTGAGTTGGTTTAGGTTTGTTATTGAGTTGTAACTTCATTCTAAGCCTGTAGGTACGAATGAAGGTTTGTCATTGAAATTGTGTTCAAAACAGGGTAGTTTTTAAGGGTTGTTCAAGTAGCTGGGTTTAGTTGCTTGAATAGGAAGTTAGAGGATTCTAATACTCAGAGTTGGGTAGAAGTCTGACTAGGAGGAGTTTAATTGCTAAGGCTGGGAACTGGGAGTCAGTGTCTTGAGTCTTTGGGTTAAATCCTATAGTGGATTTCCTTCCTGGATTGGTATCCCCCAGAGTAGGAGGTGTTTACTCCGAACTGGGTTAACAAACCTTGTGTGTTTTTAGCTTTCCTGCACTTTATATTCCTGCTAATTATTTGCTTTTATATTGGGCTAAGTTCTGATCAGAACCTGTTAGGTTCAGAACCAGTTTTAGTCAGAACCTGTTAGTATCTCTTAAGTATTGCCTGGCCAGAATTTCAAGATTGAACCAATACTTCAGGGCTCTGAGCTCAAAACATAAGTTAATTTATGTTATGTAATTAACTTAGGAGAACAGCTTTCTATCTCTTAGCCTCTGAGTATATTTGTTGAGGGATAATTCTGAGCTTTTGCTCTTTGTTGAGTTAAAATGAATTTAAATAACTTGGATAAGACTCAGGGAGCTTACAAACCTCATCCTGTGGATTATCAGACTTAGGGGGAGCTTACAAACCTCAGACCCTGAAGTCAACTGGTTATTTATAATTCTGAGTGATAATTTCATCTTATTGTTTTAAGTTGAATTTAATTAACTTGGATAAGAATCAAGGGGAGCTTGCAAACCTCACCTTCTGGATTATCAGACTTAGGGGGAGCTTGCAAACCTCATCCTGAAGTCAACTTGTTAATTAAAATTAACAACAATTCTGAAATAATCACCTTTTTGATTTAAACTGAATTTAATTAACCTGGATCAGACTCAGGGGGAGCTTACAAACCTCATACCCTGAAGTCAACTTGTTAATTAAATTAACAACAATTTTCTATTTAATACTTGTGTTTGTCATCATTAAAAAGGGGGAGATTGTTGGAACAAAATGTATGAACAACTCTCTTTTGGGTTTTGATGATAACAAAGTGTTAAAAAGAAAATTGGAATTGCTAATGCTTGATTCTAGTGTGCAGAACCATGCTTAAAGATTGGTATCTTACAATGGTTATGAAAGAACAAGTTAAGAGCAAAAGAAAAGCATTGAAGCTTGTGTTGCAAGTCTGAAGACATTCAGCGTCTGAAGACAAGCCTCTGAAGAAAGTGTCTCTGAAGAGTGCGTCTGAAGAAAGTGTGTCTGATGAACAGTGCGTTTGGTGAAGTTCGCAGAGCGTCTGAAGTTCGCAGTGTGAAGCAGCGTCTGAAGACTAGGAGTCTGAAGTTCGTAGAGCGTCTAAAGTTCGCAGTGCGAAGCAGCGTCTGAAGACTGGGAGTCTGAAGCAGCGTCTGAAGACTGAGAGTCTGAAGTAGCGTCTGAAGACTGAGAGTCTGAAGCCAGTTCTGAAGAGCAGCTTCTGAAGTCTGAGTTTAAGGAAAAGCATCTGTCACTGTCAACAGTAAAGCACCGTACGGTCAGAACAACTCTTTGCAACTTTGTCTCCTTGGACGAAACACGAAGCCAACTTTTAAGGAAACAATTTGAATTTTGCCATGCGCTGTTGCTCTGTTTTCTGTGTCACGCACACTGTGCCAGAACAGAAAGAAAAACGTGCTGAAGCTTCTATTTTGCAACGGCTATATTTTGGGTGACATGGCATCTTCTCAACAGCTCTATTTTTCTCTATAAAGGGATGAAGCTTTGAAGAAGAGAAGGTTAAGACTCTGTTACTCTGTTCCATAAACGTAAAACTCTGTTTTGCATAAACTGTCAAATTCTTAAGAGTCTCGACCTGTGTTGTATTTTGTAAACACCTCTGATTGTATATCAAGTGTTCAACTCAAACTTATTTCTGTTGTAAATCTGTTTGATTCAAAGCCTCTAGCCTGCGTGCTTGAGCAAACAGAAAAGTCTCATAACTTTGTGTATTGAGCATAGAAAGTCTTAGAATGTGTGTCTAAGCAAAGGAGTCTCATAACTTTGTGTATTGAGCATAGAAGTCTCTTAGCTGTGTGCTTTGAGCAGGGAAGTCTCTTAGCTGTGTGCTTTGAGCAGGGAAGTCTCTTGCTAGGTGCTTGAGCATAGGAAGTCTCTTGCGTGGTGCTTGAGCATAGGAAGTCTCTTGCTTTGTGCTTGATCAAATTGTAATCGGTTGATTATAGTGACAATCTCTTGTTAGTAACAAGGGGACTAGACTACCTCCGGTTTGTGGAAGGAACTAGTATAAACCATTGTGTCTCTTCTTTCCCTCTCTCATTACTTTATATCCGCTGCATAAATAACTCTGAAAAAGTTTCAGAATATGATCAACATCTGATTCTGAACTTATCCAAAGTTTTTGAGATAGAAAAAAGTCCCACACAATTCAACCCCCCTTCTTGTGTGTTTTTCTCACCTTCACACCTTGTATCTGATTTTTTTTATTACACCTTGTATATGATATTTAGCTCTTTCATCAATATCATAAACTAAATAGAAAAAACAAAACAAATTTCAATCAAAACAGGAGCAGAAAATTACAAAGTAAAAAAGAATAGAAAAAAAAGTAACAGAATCTGGATGTTAATAAGTACCTGGAAGGTAGCTGTAGCTTTTAAGACGATCTTCGAGTTCAAGTATATCAATTTAAATCTTGTATAGTTCGTTGCAGTGACCCTAAAGCTCTTCAAAAGAAACAGTGACAAACGACGTTGAATCGAGCATTTTGACATCGGTGTTTGTGGTTGATGCATTGTGATTGAGGCATTTTACAAAGGTTGATGCACTGCGATTGAGGCATTTTACAAAGGTAGAAGCTGAAGAATCTGTTGCAACAATGAAAGAATTTATAGATTTTATCAGAAGCAAAGGAAAATTAGAGAGAGAAATAAAGGCATACTGAGAGGAACAGGTGTGCCATGGATGGATTGTGTGAGAGGGTTGGAAGAGGAGTGAAGGTGATTGTAGAATGATTCCAAGGGGTGGAAAGAAGGACGACCGAGAAATTTTTATGTTAATCTACATACACAACCACATAGAAAAGGAGACCAAACAAACAAAAAATCAAATTAACTAAATGATATGAAGACAACACGCTTTTGCTTTTGGATATACAAAAAGAAAAATAAAACCTTTGTTTGGAGGTTGTTGGATGGAGCGATCAACTCAACACCATAATTTGGAGTTGCATGATTGTCATACCCCATTTTTTAACTCATATTTTTCTTTGTTTTAATACTTTATTATTTCATCATTTATGACTTTTATTATTACTTTTGTTATTATATTTTATTTACACTTTTCACCACTTTTATTACTATCATTTTTATTATTTAATATTATTATTATCATCATCATTATAACTAATATTATTGTTATTCTATTTTTTAATAATATCATTATTATCTTTTATTATTATTAAGGTTTTATTAATTAATAGTATTAAGCTTTTCATTATTTTTATTATTATTATTATCATCATTTACATTCTCATTACCTTTTATTTTATTTTTGCATTATCATTTTCATTATTATCATTCTCATTTATCCTTATCCTTATTATTGCTATTATTATTATTTATTCATTTTTTGTCTTTTATTTTAAATACAAAAATTCAAAAAAAAGGGGAGTTCGCAGTGCGAAGTTACCTTCGCACTGCGACCTCTGCGAATTTTTCTGCAGAATTTTATTTCTTGATTTATCCTTTTTGTTTTCATTTGTAGTTGTTATTATCAGTATTATTATTATTATTATTGCTATTTTTGACTGATTTAGTGCAGCAAGGCAAGAATTAATGTGTGACATTAAAGGTAAAAGGAAAGAAGGATTTTCATCCAACCTATCATGTGCTCAATCAAATTGGCTGCCCTTGGTCAACTCTTGTCCCTCCAAATTGACCCATCATCCAACCTGAGTTTGCCAGCCAGCTACTTGATCCCTTTCCTTCCCTTTTTCTCCACCAAAACCAGTCAAGCTTAAGTGGTTTTTACTTGCAAAAAGCTGTTTGTGCTGCCCTGTTTTGAGCTGGATTTCTCCTCCCACACACCAGCCCACATGCTCATTTTGCTTCCCCCAATCTCCCTGTACATGGCAGTACACGTTTTCATTGCTTGGCCTTCCAAGATTGCAAGGATTGATCCCAAGAATCACCCCCTTTTGCAGCTGCCCTGTTTTTCAGTTTTTCTCATCATTACCTTCTAGAATCAGCTGCATTTGTGGCTGAGATCAGTCAAGGTCTTGCCCCTTGGCACAAGGCAAAGCAACTTCTATCCATTAGCATTAAATGCAAAGTGTTCTAGCCTGAATTTAGCCCCAAATCAGCTAGGTTTTAGGATTTTGTTCATCATTGCAAGGATTGCATTTTTTTGCCTATAAAAGGAATGGCAAGGCATAGAGATTAAAAACCAGTTGCACACACAATCAATAGACCAAAAGAACAGCCTTACACACACGAAATTCACACCAAATTCCCTCACATTGCAGCATCAAATCAGTTCATACACAAACCAAAAGCAAGTTAGAGTTCATAACCTCTAACCAATCAAGCAAGCAAACCACTTCCAACCTATTGCTCAAGCATTGCTAGGAGTTCTGTAAGTCTCCTTTAACCTTTATTTTTCATTGTGTTTGCTGTTTTCATCATTTGTTTTGTTCAATTTTGCGTTGTGCACAAAAACCCCTTTTTGAAACTCAAAAGGGACCTCAAAGGGGCCAAGCCTTGAAATTGAGTTTTTACCCTCCTTTTTCTTCAATTTTGCAAAGCTTTTTTACCCCCTTTAGGTTCTGAAGCTTGCTTAGAAGCAGTTTCTGAACTTCTGTTCAGAAACAGCTTCTGAGTTCAAAATTTCGCATACTTCGCAGAGCAAAGTATTGCTCGCACTGCGAACACACCAGAACCTGACTTCGCAGAGCCAAGTTCTGGTTGCTCTGTGAAGTATGTGAAACTCAGAACATGAATCAGGCATTCAAATGTCAAATTTTTGGGGTTCCAGCCCTTGATTCAGAACCTAAAGAGGTTTAAAACCATTTTTGTCCAAACCCAATTCATAATCATGCACAACTTTGAAAATTTCACAAGTTCGTGCGATAAATTTTAAGTAACTTGTGAAACAAGTTATGTTCTTCAATTTTCAAAACCAAGTTTGAGCAATAAGCTAAAGTTCGTTTATTTTCAAAACAAACTTGAACAACCATGTTGTTCATGATTTTCAATCCAAACGCGAATTTAAGCCAAGCTTGCTCATTCTTTTTAAACCAAGCTTGAAATTGAGCCGAACTGGTGGACTTTCCAATTTTGTGCATGTCTTATGATTTTGTTCATCATTCAAACTTGAACTACGCTTGTTCTTGAGTTTCGATAGCTTAAGTAACAAGCAATGTTCATGATTTTAATAAACTCGAACAACAAAATTGTTCGTGATCCCCATCCTTTTTTAAAACTTTCCCTTTAAAGCTTTGGTTCCCTTTGAGATTTCTCCGAGTAACCAAAACCAAACTTGAATGAAACGGGAATGGCTTGACGTATGTCTCCCCAAACCTCGGTTGCACGAATCCGTGACGTATGTATCGTCGCTCGGGAAACCGTCATTCCACCCTTGACGCGTCTCGCACGCTCAACCTTCCCTTGGCCCCCTTGTGGCCATTTTTACCCTTTTCTTGGCCCTCGTGGTCAATCCGAACCTTTCGCGCCTTTGCGTGTTTATTTTCAACCATTTACGCCTTGCGCGAATTTTTCGCCTCTGTGCGTTTGTCGTTTATTTTCAAACCTTTTACGCCTCTGTGCGTCTGTCTTTTTTCTTAAAACATTTACGCCTTGTGCGAGTTTATCGCCTTAGCGTCCGTCTTTCATCATTTAAAACCTTTTACGCTTTCGTGCGTTTTAAAACCTTTGTTCAAGTCCGAGTGCAAATCTTTTTTATCAAATCATTTACCTTTATGCATTGTCGTCAATGGCCAGTTCGGCAACAACCCGAACAGTTGACATTTACTTTCATTACTTTCTCTTTTTTCAAACTTTTTCGCTCGGACGCGATCAAATCTTTTTTAACTAAAACGAACCAACGTACAAGCTTTTTCTACCCAAAGAACTACGTACGCTTTGAATTCTCCGACTACCGGGAGATACGTAGGAGCAAGATCGACATCTTGTCAAGCCCATTAATAAAAAACTTTTTTCCCTTTCGTTCGTTTTTATCTCTTTCTTCACTTCACATTATATTTTATATTTCTTTTTTATATGTTTAAACACGCAAGTAAAACATCGAAACATTTTAAGCCTAAGCCGACTAAGAGGTTCCCGTTGAGTACAACGGATGTGAGGGGTGCTAATACCTTCCCCTCGCATAATCAACTTTCGAACCTAAAATCTTTTTCAAGGTAATTTCGAACTTTTTTCCTTTTCTCCCCGGAAAATTAAAAGTTCAGTCGTGGTTTAACATTAGTGATTCAATGCTTCCCAATAGCTTGACATCCGAAATTCGACGCGACAAAGATGGCGACTTCACTGGGGACCATGCATAAAACACTTTGTTTGTGCATAAGCGAGTCAAACCTATCTCAGTCGGCTTTTAGGCTAATTTGTTTCATTTTACTTGCGTGTTTATATCTTCTTGCCATTTATTTGTTTATTCTTTTTGCTCTACATTTATATATATCATTTTGCTTCATATCTTTATGTATATCAATTGCGGGGTTACTTGAGCGATGTTACTCCACATTGTTCGGGTTAATGCCGGACGTGTGAGGCTCTCTACCCGAGCTCGAGAGAAAACTAAGTTAGAATGGTGGTTGTGAGCGGAAGCCCGCGTTGACGTATGTCCGGGAGGTAGGATGCCCAACCCCGCTTAGAGGAGATTTTCACGTGGAATTAATTGAAGTCATGTCGACGTATGTCCATAGACAACCTTAATTCCATGTGAGATCGATGACTCTAGGGACCTCTTCTTAGGAAATCTTACCTGTAGAGCCTACACGTGAGGATGGGGGGAAATTTTGAACATACATATCATACCCATGCATACCATACATTTGCATTCATAAAAATGATTTTTGCATTCATAAAAAAGAGGGGCATATTTTGTCATATACATCGCATACATGCATTAACATCATGCACAACATGCATACACTCGTTTTCAAGACCAAAACTCGTTTCCCTTCTAATCACAAGGATTTCTTACAATCCGAATTGAGTCATCGGTGTTCGCATTTCATTCGCAACACTACATCCCTGTCAAGGAAAGTGGCTCGTCATCCCAAAGCAGCCCACACATATAACACTACCCCCGGTTGTACATGGGGCATGCCTCTCAACTTTGGTGAGGAATTCATCCCTATTCCCACTACTCTTCAAGAGATTCTGGTTCCTCAACCCGAGGTTACCTTCCCCCGGGCTACTGCAGCCTTTTTTACCCACATTTCCATCCAAAGCCCGACCTCGCTCGGCATTCAATCAATCAAAGCCCGACCTTGCTCGGCATTCAATCAAACAAAGCCCAATTCTCATTGGCACCACATATACTTAGTACAAAAGTTATATCATACAGTTTACATTTTTAATATGTTTATTCGGTGAACCATTTAGAACCAGCCAAAATGTGAGGAATCCTCAAAATCATCATTATACATATGCATGGAGACCGGTATTTTTTGTCTAACTCGATTTTGTTATGTTAAATCTAAACGTTGTTTTAGATTGTATGAAAGCATTGATAGGATCAAGGCATTTTTTGAATATGAGTAAAAACACTTGACCACAAATAGCCCACCCTGTGAGAAGTGAGCATTTGTTAACCCCTGTTGAGCCTAATAAATCAGAATCATTAACTATGAACTGCCAACCTTCATAAGCTCAATTGCTTATTGAAATTTGCCGAAGTTTGTAAAAAAATTCAGTTCATAGTTAAACCATTTTGAATTCTGATATTTTTCTTTCAGTTTGAACCCTTAAACCATCACGATTATTGTCCTTTGCCAAAAGAGGAAGGAAAATTCAATTAGGGTATCATCTTTGAAAAAAAAGAGGAGGTTGTGGATATCAAATAATGGTGAATTTTGATCTTGACAACAAAGAAACAAGAGAAAAAAAGAAAGAAAAAAACAAATCAAGAAATCTCAAAAGAGAAAGAAAAAGAGATAAATCCAAATCAAAAGGTTGTCAAGATCAAAGAAAAACATTTGTAGATCACCAAAAGTTGTGATTGAACAAGAAGGAGGGGTGTAATCTAGAAAGAATGTTCCTTTTGCTTGGCTTTTTGAATTCAATTTCCCCACATATGACATTTCTTTTGTAACCAAGCCAAATTACAACCCTCAAAGACCTTGTGATCAATGCTTTTGTGCTTTTAGAAACGATGATTAGATGGACACATAACTTGATCGGAATGTTAGCAAACTTGCTGGATGAGTGTTCATTACCCCCACAATTAATGTTCAATTTATTCATTTACTTAACAAAAATGTGTGTTAGGTTGGTTCATTGATAAACATGTTTTTAACTTGAGCTGTATGATATAAATTTTGTGTTTAGTGCAATCTTGGATAAATGGGAATATCAAATTGCTTGTATAAACCAAAGCCCGACCTTGTTCGGCAACCAATAATCAAAGCCCGAACTCGCTCGGCATCCCAAACACAATTTCCTACAAAAAACCCAAAGCCCAACCATGCTTGGCACCTAATCACAAGCAAAGCCCAATTGTCATTGGCAATCACAACTACAATTTCACATTAAGCCCAATCGTCATTGGCATTCCTCACAATCTCCCACAAAAAGTCCAATTTTCATTGGTGTTCCCATATCCAATTCACAAAAAAAAAGAAGCCCGACCTCGCTCGGCATCCTTCAAAAAGCCCGACCTCGCTCGGCAACCAATCACAAAAAGCCCGACCTCGCTCGGCATCCTACAAAAAGCCCAACCTCGCTCGGCAACCAATCACAAAAAGCCCAACCTCGCTCGGCAACCAAACAAAAAGCCCGACCTCGCTCGGCATCCAACTACAACCAAAGCCCGACCTCGCTCGGTATCCAACTACAACCAAAGCCCGACCTCGCTCGGCATCCAATCATCCCAAGCCCGACCTCGCTCGACAACTAATCATAAAAACCCCGACCTTGCTCGGCGTCCAATCATTATCCCCAGCGTTAAACATGACATATGTTTATCCCACATTGGACTTCTCTCAAGGGATTCCCCAGCAAAATCCTCAGTCAATCAATAGAGAATATCCCCAATGAATCGAGAGCCCTAAAGGACGATTCAGGCAAGGACTTGCCAACCAAAGCATAAGCATTCCCGACGGAATCATTAGTTCTTCTCCCCAGCAGATTAGCACAATCCCCAGTGGATTAACGAATTCCCCAGGAAGACGATCTTTGTCCTACTCACAAAAGCCCAATCACCATTGGCATCTAAGGCTGGATATCGATCATGCTTCCAAAATGATCCTTATATCCCCAGCGAGGTCACAAACGAAGCCCAATCTTATTGGCATATTCCCCCAGTGGAGTCTTATCTTACCAAAGCCCGACCTCGCTCGGCATCTCATCCAAGCCCGACTTTGCTCGGCACCCAAATTCTAATCCCCAGCGTCCAACGTGACGTCTGTCATCCCCCAGGTCAGCATAATTCATGCATCATATCAAAATCATTCATTAACATGCATCTCACATTCATATCATGCATTTCCCACAACAAACAATCGAGTGTCATTCCCAGTCTGTCTAGTCTACGGATTTCAATCTCCTTTTCGCCAAGCGGTAGTTCTTTAACGAACAGCTTGTGCTCCTCTCATTGTATCATCGTATCAAGGGGCAATTCCTTAACAAACGTTTTGGGTATCCCCAGTACAAGTCCATCTCCCACGCGACATCCCCAGTGACAGTCATGCATTCATACATTCATACATATGTACATTTATGCATGCAGCATACTACATATCATACATGGTTACTCTAACTATCATGAGTCTCACCAATCAATCACGAGCAATTCGTGAATTCTTTTTTCCCCAAGTGTCATCCCCAGTCTGTCTGGTTCAGAGATGTCACCCTTTTATGCCAAATGGCAGTTCAAACGAACAGCTTGCGCGTCCTTTTATCATATCTTCAGGCCAAGTGGCAGTTCTTTAATGAACAGCTTGTGCATATTCCCCAGTGTTGTGCCAAGTGGCAAGTTCTTTAATGAACAGCTTGTGCATCCTTTCTCCCCAATTGAAGGGGCAATTCTGTAAGGAACGGCTTGTCAGCCGCTTCCCCAGTGTCGTCAACGGCAAGTTCGGCAATAACCCGAACAGTTGACATTCTTTTTATCTTCTGTCGTCAATGGCAAGTTTGGTAACCATCCAAACAGTTGACATTCTTTTATCTTCTGTCGTCAATGGCAAGTTCGGTAACCATCCGAACAGTTGACATTCTTTTCGTTCTTTTTATCTTTTGTCGTCAATGGCAAGTTCGGCAACAACCCGAACAGTTGACATTCTTTTTATCTTCTGTCGTCAATGGCAAGTTCGGTAACCATCGGAACAGTTGACATTCTTTTCGTTCTTTTTATCTTTTGTCGTCAATGGCAAGTTCGGCAACAACCCGAACAGTTGACATTCTTTTATCTTCTGTCGTCAATGGCAAGTTCGGTAACCATCCGAACAGTTGACATTCTTTTCGTTCTTTTTATCTTTTGTCGTCAATGGCAAGTTCGGTAACCATCCGAACAGTTGACATTCTTTTTATTTCCTGTCGTCAATGGCAAGTTCGGCAACAACCCGAACAGTTGACATTCTTTTTATTTCCTGTCGTCAATGGCAAGTTCGGTAACCATCCGAACAGTTGACATTCTTTTTATTTCCTGTCATCAATGGCAAGTTCGGCAACAACCCGAACAGTTGACATTCTTTTTATTTCCTGTCGTCAATGGCAAGTTCGGCAACAATCCGAACAGTTGACATTCAATCTTTATCTTTTGTCGTCAGTGGCCAGTTCGGCAACAACCCGATCAGCTGGCATTTACCCTTTATTTCTTGTCGTCAGTGGCAGTTCGGCATTAACCCGAACAACTGACATTTATCCCCAGTGTGGTCATTTTTATCGTCTTTGCATTCATATTTACATTACAAGCATTCATAACATTTGCATACATGCATTCATAGCATTTACAATTCAGAAAAATTTAGTCAAAAAATGGCGTACTCTATATTTAAGTCTCTTCGACCCGTCCATTTCAAAATTTCACCTTTTATCTCCGGGGCGAAGAAACTTAAATAGGGGCATCTGTCATACCCCATTTTTTGACTCATATTTTTCTTTGTTTTAATACTTTATTATTTCATCATTTATACCTTTTATTATTACTTTTGTTATTATATTTTATTTACACTTGTCACCACTTTTATTACTATCATTATTATTATTTAATATTATTATTATCATCATCATTATAATTAATATTATTGTTATTCTATTTTTTAATAATATCATTATTATCTTTTATTATTATTAAGGTTTTATTAATTAATAGTATTAAGCTTTTCATTATTTTTATTATTATTATCATCATTTACATTCTCATTACCTTTTATTTTATTTTTGCATTATCATTTTCATTATTATCATTCTCATTTATCCTTATTATTATTATTATTATTATTGCTATTATTATTATTTATTCATTTTTTGTCTTTTATTTTAAATACAAAAATTCAAAAAAAAGGGGAGTTCGCAGTGCGAAGTTACCTTCGCACTGCGACCTCTGCGAATTTTTCTGCAGAATTTTATTTCTTGATTTATCCTTTTTGTTTTCATTTGTAGTTGTTATTATCAGTATTATTATTATTATTATTATTGCTATTTTTGACTGATTTAGTGCAGCAAGGCAAGAATTAATGTGTGACATTAAAGGTAAAAGGAAAGAAGGATTTTCATCCAACCTATCATGTGCTCAATCAAATTGGCTGCCCTTGGTCAGCTCTTGTCCCTCCAAATTGACCCATCATCCAACCTGAGTTTGCCAGCCAGCTACTTGATCCCTTTCCTTCCCTTTTTCTCCACCAAAACCAGTCAAGCTTAAGTGGTTTTTACTTGCAAAAAGCTGTTTGTGCTGTCCTGTTTTGAGCTGGATTTCTCCTCCCACACACCATCCCACATGCTCATTTTGCTTCCCCCAATCTCCCTGTACATGGCAGTACACGTTTTCATTGCTTGGCCTTCCAAGATTGCAAGGATTGATCCCAAGAATCACCCCCTTTTGCAGCTGCCCTGTTTTTCAGTTTTTCTGATCATTACCTTCTAGAATCAGCTGCATTTGTGGCTGAGATCAGTCAAGGTCTTGCCCCTTGGCACAAGGCAAAGAAACTTCTATCCATTAGCATTAAATGCAAAGTGTTCTAGCCTGAATTTAGCCCCAAATCAGCTAGGTTTTAGGATTTTGTTCATCATTGCAAGGATTGCATTTTTTTGCCTATAAAAGGAATGGCAAGGCATAGAGATTAAAAACCAGTTGCACACACAATCAATAGACCAAAAGAACAGCCTTACACACACGAAATTCACACCAAATTCCCTCACATTGCAGCATCAAATCAGTTCATACACAAACCAAAAGCAAGTTAGAGTTCATAACCTCTAACCAATCAAGCAAGCAAACCACTTCCAACCTATTGCTCAAGCATTGCTAGGAGTTCTGTAAGTCTCCTTTAACCTTTATTTTTCATTGTGTTTGCTGTTTTCATCATTTGTTTTGTTCAATTTTGCTTTGTGCATAAAAACCCCTTTTTGAAACTCAAAAGGGACCTCAAAGGGGCCAAGCCTTGAAACTGAGTTTTTACCCTCCTTTTTCTTCAATTTTGCAAAGCTTTTTTACCCCCTTTAGGTTCTGAAGCTTGCTTAGAAGCAGTTTCTGAACTTCTGTTCAGAAACAGCTTCTGAGTTCAAAATTTCGCATACTTCGTAGAGCAAAGTATTGCTCGCACTGCGAACACACCAGAACCTGACTTCGCAGAGCCAAGTTCTGGTTGCTCTGCGAAGTATGTGAAACTCAGAACATGAATTAGGCATTCAAATGTCAAATTTTTGGGGTTCCAGTCCTTGATTCAGAACCTAAAGAGGTTTAAAACCATTTTTGTCCAAACCCAATTCATAATCATGCACAACTTTGAAAATTTCACAAGTTCGTGCGATAAATTTTAAGTAACTTGTGAAACAAGTTATGTTCTTCAATTTTCAAAACCAAGTTTGAGCAATAAGCTAAAGTTCGTTTATTTTCAAAACAAACTTGAACAACCATGTTGTTCATGATTTTCAATCCAAACGCGAATTTAAGCCAAGCTTGCTCATTCTTTTTAAACCAAGCTTGAAATTGAGCCGAACTTGTGGACTTTCCAATTTTGTGCATGTCTTATGATTTTGTTCATCATTCAAACTTGAACTACGCTTGTTCTTGAGTTTCGATAGCTTAAGTAACAAGCAATGTTCATGATTTTAATAAACTCGAACAACAAAATTGTTCGTGATCCCCTTCCTTTTTTAAAACTTTCCCTTTAAAGCTTTGGTTCCCTTTGAGATTTCTCCGAGTAACCAAAACCAAACTTGAATGAAACGGGAATGGCTTGACGTATGTCTCCCCAAACCTCGGTTGCACGAATGCGTGACGTATGTCTCGTCGCTCGGGCAACCGTCATTCCACCCTTGACGCGTCTCGCACGCTCAACCTTCCCTTGGCCCCCTTGTGGCCATTTTTACCCTTTTCTTGGCCCTCGTGGTCAATCCGAACCTTTCGCACCTTTGCGCATTTATTTTCAACCATTTACGCCTTGCGCGAATTTTTCGCCTCTGTGCGTTTGTCGTTTATTTTCAAACCTTTTACGCCTCTGTGCGTCTGTCTTTTTTCTTAAAACATTTACGCCTTGTGCGAGTTTATCGCCTTAGCGTCCGTCTTTCATCATTTAAAACCTTTTACGCTTTCGTGCATTTTAAAACCTTTGTTCAAGTCCGAGTGCAAATCTTTTTTATCAAATCATTTACCTTTATGCATTGTCGTCAATGGCCAGTTCGGCAACAACCCGAACAGTTGACATTTACTTTCATTACTTTCTCTTTTTTCAAACTTTTTCGCTCGGACGCGATCAAATCTTTTTTAACTAAAACGAACCAACGTACAAGCTTTTTCTACCCAAAGAACTACGTACGCTTTGAATTCTCCGACTACCGGGAGATACGTAGGAGCAAGATCGACATCTTGTCAAGCCCATTAATAAAATACTTTTTTCCCTTTCGTTCGTTTTTATCTCTTTCTTCACTTCACATTATATTTTATATTTCTTTTTTATATGTTTAAATGTAACGACCCTATTTTCGTATATTATATTTCTATATATTTTATTTTATGGATTTGCATTTAAATATATTTTCTAGTAATCGAGAAATAATTATTTAGCGCGAAGATAAGTTCGTAATCGAGTTTTTAGAGTTTTGGGCGAAATTGGGCCAAGAGGGTGAATAGTGTTGGGCTTTAGTTTATGAGTAGTAGTAATGATCTAGTGGATATGATAGTAGTGAACTTGGATTGGATTGAAAGGCTAGGATGAGTCCTTGAGAGTTAGTAAGGATGGATGGCCAAGATTGTTTTGCTTGGATTATAAGAGATAATCACAAAGACTTTTTGAATCACTATTCATTTCTTTTTGGAGAAGAAGAAAACGTGGAAGAGGAGAAGAAAAACAAGAGGAAAGCTAGGGCAAGAGGAAGCTTGAGTTTGCTAGAGATTCATTGATTTTGAGAAGGTAAGAGAGTTAGTATTACTTGTTCACAAGTGATTAAGAGAAGGGGAGAATGTCTATTTCTCCATCCCAAACTTCTCCCTCACTTTGTCTAGGTTTTGATAGAAAGTTTTTATGGTTTAAAGATGTTAAATGATCATGTTATGATTGCTTGATGCTAAGTGATGCTATTATTCTGTTTAGTTGAAGTTTTGTGAGTGTTATGGTGTTTTGAATGCAAAGGAAAAGTTATGAAAAGTTTAGTGTTTTAAACCCTAATTTCTATGCTAGATGCAATCCTTGCTTGTGATTGTTTTTAAAGGATGTTTTGTGATGGAAAGTTGTTTTTAACATGTTCTGGAAGTTGGGTAACCTTGAATGGGCTAAAATGGTGGAAAAATCACATTTTTACATGACTGTGTACTGATACGGTCGCTTGTAGCGACCAGGCTCGCTTGTAGTGACCAGACAGGATAATTCCCTGCCTATCTGCGCTTGTAGCGACCAAGGGCTCGCTTGTAGCGACCAACCCTGGACAGGCCAACTTCGTTGAGTCGTTCTGGAGGTCCTGGTGCGCGCGGGGATGGCTTTTTGCTACTGTATTTTCATAATATGTTTTGGAAACCTTGCCCACCATTTTAATTCATTCTCAATACTTCCTAAAGATGATTTGTTCAAGAAAGGTTTGAGTAAACCCTAACATAGTGGTTTTTGTGTGCATATGTGTTATACATGTTTGAAATGGATAAGTGATCAAAGTGTGTGGGTTATCCTTTGGAACCCTTATGTGTTTGAGATTGTTGAACATGGTTGAGTATATACATGTTGTATATTATGATATGGTCAGGAGCGCCTAGTGTTTGTGTTTGTTGTTGTTGTTGTGATAATTATCAGAGTGCTGATAATTTAGTGTTGTGTTTGTTGTTGTTGTTGTGATAATTATCAGAGTGCTGATAATTAGTTGTATTAGTAAGTATCATATATTTACTAAGTGAATCATCATGCATTTCATGATTGTATGATATCCGTGTGCGGATAAGAAATCCAAGAGTGCTTGGTTATCAAGAGTGCTTGATAAGGATATAAGTTTATCCAAAATGATTTGGTACCACATGCATTAGTGAATGCATTTTGAGGCATGCATCCTTTGTGACATTATGTGTGCATAATGGTTGTTAAGTGGTAATTGTTATTGATGAGCTTGTGCGTTGTCAATTATGTGTTGTGTTTTGGTTATGTATAATAATGTGTTATTTATACATGTTTATTGGTTGTGATACTAACACTCTCTGTTTTGTGTTATGTGCTGGATCTTTGGGGATCCAGATTATCAGGTTGGCGAGGCTATCGTTGAGGAATAGCCCTTTGCTATTTAGGAGCTTTCGTAGTGGTGAGGGCATAGCTTAGCTATCCTTACATTTTTGGTACTAGGTGTTGTATCCTAGTTAGAGTCTAGGGCTCTGATATTTGTAACACTATTTTGGGTATCTGAACGTTTATGTATAGATTTGGCAATGGTCTTTGTTGTAGAATTGCCTCTTTTGAAAATCTTATGTATATATTTTTGTGTAATATATGCATGCTTGGTTATAAGCTGTGTTTGTTATTTTTCCGCTGCTGTTTGTGAATCAAATATATTTTGATTTTTGTTGATGTTTATGAAAATGCGTTTTCATCATGTTGTAACTTCCTATGTCCTTAACGTTTTCTTTATTAAAGTTAATAATCGGCGGTTAAGGGTTAGGGTGTTGCAATAGTTGGTATCAGAGCAGGTCGATCCATTGGATCAATTAAGTTTAGTATACCCTTGTGTAACATGTGTTTTCTTAAACACTTTGTTCTCACTTGTGTTATGTGGTGTTTGGTAGTGTGTAGATATGACGCAACGAGCACTTGCGGATGCGATGGAGCGGATGGCGGATGCCATGGCTCAGGATGCTGCTAGTAGGACTGCGGATAGAGCCGCACAACAAGCTAGAGGAGGCGGGGAAGATGAGCTGAGACTCGAGAGGTTTATGAACAACAAACCGCCTATCTTCAAGGGAGGATACGATCCAGATGGAGCTCAGACTTGGTTGGAAGGGATTGAGAGAATTTTTGGGGCTATGCGTTGTCTGGACGCGCATAAGGTATTGCTAGGAGCGTATGTTCTCCATGATGAGGCTGATCATTGGTGGGGAAATGCTAGTCAGAGGTTGGGAGCTGGTGGAGCTTTAGTTACTTGGGCTCGTTTCCGGAGAGAGTTTTTAACCAAGTATTTTCCGGCAGACGAGAGGAACCATAAGGTGATTGAGTTCATGGAGCTCAAGCAGGGGAGTTTATCTGTTTCTGAATATGCGGCCAAGTTTGAAGATTTGTGTCGTTTTGCTCCTCATTACAACACGGTGGAAGCTGAGGAAGACAAGTGTGTAAAGTTTGAAAATGGGCTGAGGCCAGATATCAAGCAGCTGATTGGGTTTAGCGAGATCAGGAATTTTCCGATGTTGGTGAATAAGAGCCGAATATGTGATAAGGACGGTAAAGCTAAAGCTAATTACTACAAAGCCGCGAATGAGAAGAGGGGAAAAGACATGGCTAGAGGTAAACCGTATGGCAGAGGTGGAAAGAAACCAGATGAAGGTGGGAGTAGTGGTGGCAAGTTTGGAGGTAATAGGAATTGCTTTAAGTGTGGACAACCGGGACATCGTATGTTTGAGTGCCCGAAAAATGAAGGGAAATGTTTCAAGTGTGGTGATCCTAACCACAAAGCTGATCAGTGCAAGAAAGGTGTTGTGTGCTTCAATTGCAAAGAAGCGGGTCATAAGAGCAACGTGTGTAAGAAGCCTAGAGCGGCTGGAGGAAAGGTGTTTGCTTTAGATGGTGGTGATGCGAAGGCGGACAACTTGATCAGAGGTACATGCTTTATCAATAATACTCCTTTGTCTGCTATTATTGATACGGGTGCTACCCACTCGTTTATTTCTATGGATTGTGTTAAGAGGTAGGGTCTTAAAGTAGAGAATATGATGGGACGCATGGTTATTGAAACGCCTGCGAGTGGTTCGGTATCAACTACTCTAGTTTGTGTTGACTGTCCATGAAATTCTGGCCAGGCAATACTTAAGAGATACTAACAGGTTCTGACTAAAACTGGTTCTGAACCTAACAGGTTCTGATCAGAACTTAGCCCAATATAAAAGCAAATAATTAGCAGGAATATAAAGTGCAGGAAAGCTAAAAACACACAAGGTTTGTTAACCCAGTTCGGAGTAAACACCTCCTACTCTGGGGGATACCAATCCAGGAAGGAAATCCACTATAGGATTTAACCCAAAGACTCAAGACACTGACTCCCAGTTCCCAGCCTTAGCAATTAAACTCCTCCTAGTCAGACTTCTACCCAACTCTGAGTATTAGAATCCTCTAACTTCCTATTCAAGCAACTAAACCCAGCTACTTGAACAACCCTTAAAAACTACCCTGTTTTGAACACAATTTCAATGACAAACCTTCATTCGTACCTACAGGCTTAGAATGAAGTTACAACTCAATAACAAACCTAAACCAACTCAACCTGAGTGGTGCACAATAAAAACTCTAAGTTTTAAAAACAAAGACTCTATTTCTGAATTATACTCTGTTCTACGTGTGTCTTGAATAGCAGCAGCCCTCCTCTATTTATAGCCTTCAGTCTTGCAACATAAATAACAAACTAATCTTCTGAATTGATTTGTTACTGAAATAAGATTGGTCCAATCAAGTAACAAATAAAACTGTTTTGTATCTTTGAAAGATTTAAAACAGAAAATACGAATTTCATATCTTTGAACCAAATCTTCAATAAAATCTTCTCCAAATAATTCAGCATTCTAGAAGCACTTATACAAAGATAATTCCTTGCTGAATCTCCCAAGATACGCGCAACAACTAATCTGAAAACCCAGCTTCTGATGTGGTCAACAAAAGTCAACGCTGGCTTCAGAACCTGAAACCAGCTTCTGAACTGCTACAGTGCATTCAGCTTCTGATGACATTTTCTGCTTCTGAATGGCTTCAAAACACAAAACTTGCAACTGAAGAAATGTTTCAAATATGGAGATGCTTCTATTCAATACTTTGGTTTTGCCAAAACATGCAGCCAACACAAAAGACTCAACAATCTCCCCCTTTGGCAAATTTTTGGCTAAAACCATCCAAGTCCTTCAATCACCCTTATAATCAACTCAGCAATGAAGAACTCCACAATGATATAACATAGCACATATGATAGGCAGCGGACAAAACACTTTTAGAGCTATGTTAGACAACAGCTTCTGAACTCCTGAAGCACACATACTGATCAACTCCTGATCATCACAATCATGGTATCAGAGCTACTCCAAGGTATCAGAGCTACTGATCAACTCCTGATCATACACACACTCCCCCTGCAACTCAGCATACATCAAACTCCCCCTTACTTCTGAATTTATGGTATCAGAGCATATCAGAACCAACACTTCAGGAGCTGAACACAATTGTTCTTCAGGACCATACCTCAGGATCATAGAAACACTCAGGACCATAACAATCTTGTACTCCCCCTGAGACACATACTCCCCTTAATAACATCTTGACAACTCTTGTTGCAACTGGTTCTGAATACTGAGCTTCACACACAACTTCTGAATAACATTGGAAGTTGACTTAGAACTAGTTCTCTGAGCAGCAACACTTGGTATTAGAGCAAACACATTACATAACACATTACATAAGATTTTCTCCCCCTTTTTAGCCACAAAATTCTGACACATCTCAGACTTCAAATAGGGAATAAAATCAAAACAAGTAACACTGATTCTTGAAAACATATCAGATTCAGACTCTGGTTCAGGATCACACTCAGCATAAGCATAACTGGCAGGTACTCTATCTTCCTCACATCCAGTTTGCAGTAATTGTTATAACTCTTCATGCAAACACACACCTAACTTGCTCCTTAAGTTTTCAAACTGCTTAGCATCCAAGGCCTTTGTGAAAATGTCAGCAACTTGTTCTTCAGTAGCTACATGTTCCAGTTGAATAACTTTATCCTCCACAAGGTTTCTGATAAAATGGTGTCTGATATCAATGTGTTTAGTTCTGCTGTGCTGTATTGGATTCTTAGAGATGTTGATTGCACTCAAATTGTCACAAAATAAGGTCATAGTTTCTTGATTAATGTTGTACTCCTCCAGCATCTGCTTCATCCACACCAATTGTGAGCAACTACTCCCAGCAGCAATATACTCAGCCTCAGTAGTTGACAATGACACACAGTTTTGTTTCTTGCTAAACCATGAAATCAAGTTATTTCCTAAGAAGAAACAACCTCCTGAAGTGCTCTTCCTGTCATCTGCACTTCCAGCCCAGTCAGCATCACAAAATCCCATCAATTCAGAACTTGAACTGTGTGAATACATGATTCCATAGTCACTTGTGCTGTTCACATACTTCAGAATCCTCTTCACCTGAGTCAGATGACTCATCTTAGGATCAGCTTGATATCTTGCACATACTCCAAAAGCATAAGTGATATCAGGTCTGCTTGCAGTTAAATACAATAAGCTCCCAATCATGCTTCTGTATTGACTTTGATCAACTGATACTCCATCTTCACCCTTAGTTAACTTCAGGTGAGTAGCAGCTGGTGTTCTCTTGTGAGCAGCAGATTCCATTCCAAACTTCTTCACTATGTTCTTGGCATACTTACTTTGAGAAATGAAGATTGTATCTTCCATTTGTTTGACTTGTAACCCAAGAAAGTATGTCAGTTCACCAACTAAGCTCATTTCAAATTCTGACTGCATCTGCTGAACAAACAACTTGACCATCTTCTGAGACATCCCTCCAAATACTATATCATCCACATAAATCTGAGCAATCATCAGACTCCCATTTTCATTTTTCACAAACAAAGTCTTATCAGAACCTCCTTTTCTGTAACCTTGAGCCACAAGAAACTGAGTCAGCCTATCATACCATGCTCTTGGTGCTTGTTTCAATCCATACAATGCCTTCTTTAACTTGTACACGTGTTCTGGAAACTTAGGATCCACAAAACCCTTAGGCTGTTCAACATATACCTCTTCTTGCAGATACCCATTCAGAAATGCACTCTTCACATCCATCTGGAATAATTTGAACTTGAGAATGCAGGATACACCCAACAGTAGTCTTATGGACTCTAGTCTGGCCACAGGTGCAAAGGTCTCATCAAAATCAAGTCCCTCAACTTGAGTATAACCCTGAGCAACCAACCTTGCCTTGTTTCTGACTACAGTACCATTTTCATCTGTTTTATTCTTGAATATCCACTTAGTGCCAATCACATTCAACCCTTCAGGTCTAGGAACTAGATCCCACACTTCACTCCTTTTGAATTGATTCAACTCATCTTGCATTGCTTCAATCCAAAATTCATCAGTTAGGGCTTCTTTCACATTTTTAGGCTCAACCTTTGACACAAAGCATGAATCAGTAGCAGCAGCATCTGATCTCCTGGTTCTGACACCTTGATCTAAGCTTCCAATGATTAAGTCTTTAGGATGATCCTTCTGAACTCTAATTGATGGCCCTTTACCATTAGGAACTTGATCTGGTTGATCTTCTGCTTCTTCAGACTCTGAATGCTTTTCTGCTTCTGAAGTTTGTTCTTCTGAAGCTTCAGACTCTGGAACAACTTCAGGCTCACTTCTATCTTTCTCAGCAGTCAGATCATCAATTACCACATTAATGGACTCCATTACAACCTTGGTTCTGGAATTAAACACCCTATAAGCTCTGCTGTTTACTGAATAACCCAGGAATATGCCCTCATCAGACTTAGGATCCAGTTTTCTTCTGTTTTCCCTGTCAGCCAAAATGTAGCATCTGCTTCCAAACACATGGAAATACTTCACAGTTGGCTTTCTTCCTTTCCATAATTCATACAAGGTACAAGTGGTTCCCTTCATCAAAGTAACTCTGTTATGAATATAACATGCAGTGTTCATTGCTTCAGCCCAGAACATATATGGAAGTTTCTTAGCATGTAGCATTACTCTTGCACATTCTGCTAAAGTCCTGTTCTTCCTCTCAACTACACCATTTTGCTGAGGTGTGATAGGTGCAGAAAACTCATGCTTTATACCTTCAGAAGCACAGAATTCTGAAAAGCTCTTGTTTTCAAATTCTTTGCCATGATCACTTCTGATTCTGATAATCCCACTATCCTTCTCTCTTTGTAATTGGATGCACATCTCTTTGAAAACTTCAAAAGTGTCAGACTTTTCTCTAACAAAGCTGACCCATGTATATCTTGAGTAGTCATCTACCATTACACAAGCATATCTTTTTCCTCCAATACTTTCTACTTGCATAGGCCCCATTAAATCCATATGAACAAGTTCTAGTACTTTAGTAGTTACCTGGTGAACTAATCTGGGATGAGACTTTCTTGTTTGTTTTCCAATTTGACAATCACCACAAACATTGTCCTCATTGATCTTCAGATTAGGCACACCTCTGATAGCTTCAGTACTTAGGATTTTCTTCATGCCTTTTAAGTGCAAATGTCCCAGTTTCTGGTGCCAGAGTTTGACTTCCTCTTCTGAGCTCATAAGACAAGAAGTCAGACTTCTTTCTTCTTCAGAAACCCACAAGTAACAGTTGTCTTTGGATCTGCAGCCTCTCATCTGAATCTTATCTTCTTGATCAGTGACAATGCATTCTTGCTTGTTGAAATTAACCTTCAATTCTTGATCACAAAGTTGGCTGATACTGATCAGATTAGAGGTTAATCCTTCCACCAGTAGCACATCATTAAGTCTGGGCAAACCTTCTCTGATCAAATCTCCAATACCCAGAATCTGACCTTTTACACCATCTCCAAATGTCACATAACTTCTGGAGTATGATCTGATATTGCTCAGTAGTTTCTTCACACCAGTCATGTGCCTTGAACACCCACTATCAAAATACCAGTCTTCTTTTGAAGTAGCTCTCAAAGAGGTATGAGCAATCAGGCCTACATTCTGAACTTTGGGCTTCCACACCTTCTGAACATTGTGACTGATAGTAGCTGGTTCAACTCTTCTATATTGGAAGTGTTCAGGGTAACCATACAATTTAAAGCAGAATGGTTTGATATGCCCTCTCTTTCCACAATGATGACAGACCCATGGATGATTCCTCCTCCTTCTGTTTCTGAACAATTTCTGGGGTTGCTTCTGAGGTAGCATCTGAACATGTTTCTGACCTTGCATCTGAACATACTTCTGACCTTGCATCTGAGGTTTCTTTTGAGCTTGCATCTGGGCTTGTTTCTGAGGTCTCCTCTTTGATGTTCCAACCATAGAGTCATGAGTTTGAGTAGCAGGAACAAAACTCATCTGTTTAGGAATCTGAGTCTGATCAACAAAACCTAAACCAGTTTTTCCTTGTTGCTGATTCCCCAAAATGTCCTCCAACTTATCAGTAGCAGAATTCAACATCTTCACTTGATTTTTCATTTGAAAGAGTTGGGAATTTAACTGGTTCACTTCTTCTTTCAAATTTGAATTCTGCACAAGAAGTTCTCCCTTTTCAGCCTCCAGTTGAAAAATAGTCTCCTTCTGATCCAGCACTTGTTTGCAAACCTCAGCACTTCTGGTATACAGCTTCCTGTAGTTGTCAGCTAGTTCATCATATGAAGTTTTAACAGCTTCAGACACAGATGAACCTTCAGACTCTGAGTCAGACTCTGAAAAAGTCTCAGACTCTAAAGCAGGTTCCTTCTTCAAGATAGCTCCTGACCTTACTACCAGACCAGTATCACACATACCAGATTCACTATCATCATCTTCTTCAGAACCATCATCAGACCATGCAACAGCTAGGCTTTTCTTCTACTTCTTAAGAAAAGTAGGACACTCAGTTTTGATATGTCCATAACCTTCACACTCATAGCACTGCACACCTTTGGCTTGGTTACTTTTCTCCTCAGACTTGGTCTTCTTCTCATCAGTTTGTTGTTTTTTGTTATTGAATCTGAAGTTCTGACCTTTGGCTTTGGCTTTTCTGTTAACATTCTTCAGAATCTTGTTGAATTGTTTTCCCAGCAACACAAGAGCTTCTGATAAGTCATCCTCTTCAGACTCTTGTTGATCATCAGCTTCAGTATTCACAGTAAAGGCTATACCTTTCCCTTTCTTATCAGGCTGTTTGCAGAATGCAGTCTCAAAATTGAGCAATGACCCAATAAGCTCCTCAAGCTTCATAGCCGAAATATCATGAGCCTCCTCAATTGCAGTGACCTTCATGTCAAATCTTCTAGGCAGGGACCTGAGGATTTTTCTCACCAACTTCTCATCAGACATCTTCTCCCCAAGTGAGTCAAAAGAATTTGCCATGTCCAGCACATTCATGTAAAAATCTTGAATGGATTCATCCTCCTTCATCTTCAGGTTCTCAAACTTGGTGGTCAGCAGCTGGAGTCTGGACATCTTCACTTTAGAAGTTCCTTCATGAGTTGTTTTTAAGATTTCCCAGGCCTCCTTTGCAACTGTACATTGCTTGATGAGTCTGAACATGTTCTGATCAACACCATTGAAGATAGCATTCAAAGCTTTTGAATTTCCCAGTGACAGATCATCTTCAGCTTTGGTCCATTCCTCCTCAGGCTTCAGAACCTCAGTCTTGTTACCATCTTTGTCTGTATACACAGGATGATCCCAGCCTTTAATCACAGCTTTCCAAGTCCTGCTGTCAATAGACTTTAGAAAAGCACACATTCTTGACTTCCAATACTCATAGTTTGTGCCATCTAGTAGGGGTGGTCTATTGACATATCCTCCTTCTCTATCCATGCTTACCAGAAATAAGTCCTCTGGATCTCACCCAAAATACAGGCAGGGTGCCTGCTCTGATGCCAATTGAAATTCTGGCCAGGCAATACTTAAGAGATACTAACAGGTTCTGACTAAAACTGGTTCTGAACCTAACAGGTTCTGATCAGAACTTAGCCCAATATAAAAGCAAATAATTAGCAGGAATATAAAGTGCAGGAAAGCTAAAAACACACAAGGTTTGTTAACCCAGTTCGGAGTAAACACCTCCTACTCTGGGGGATACCAATCCAGGAAGGAAATCCACTATAGGATTTAACCCAAAGACTCAAGACACTGACTCCCAGTTCCCAGCCTTAGCAATTAAACTCCTCCTAGTCAGACTTCTACCCAACTCTGAGTATTAGAATCCTCTAACTTCCTATTCAAGCAACTAAACCCAGCTACTTGAACAACCCTTAAAAACTACCCTGTTTTGAACACAATTTCAATGACAAACCTTCATTCGTACCTACAGGCTTAGAATGAAGTTACAACTCAATAACAAACCTAAACCAACTCAACCTGAGTGGTGCACAATAAAAACTCTAAGTTTTAAAAACAAAGACTCTATTTCTGAATTATACTCTGTTCTACGTGTGTCTTGAATAGCAGCAGCCCTCCTCTATTTATAGCCTTCAGTCTTGCAACATAAATAACAAACTAATCTTCTGAATTGATTTGTTACTGAAATAAGATTGGTCCTGTAGTACCCTAATTTTGTCCTACGCATTTTAAAACAAAAACCAAAAAAATCAAAGAGGGGAAAAAAGTCAAAAGTCAACAAAAGTCAACAGAAAAGTCAACTTTTCAAAATTGAGGACTTCGCAATGCGAAGCTCACTTCGCACTGCGAAGTCTGCGATTTTTCTGCAGATTTTTGGTTTCTTGGATTTAATTCCAGATTTTGTTGCACATCACTTCCATAATTATTTTAAGTAGCATTCATGGCTAATTGGGCCAAGCAAAGCCAGAGTTGAAGGACTTGCCATTAATGCCAAGGTTGGAAGCTTTTTCTTCCAACCTAGCATGTGACAAGCAAGTGGGCTTGCCCTTGGGCAGCTCTAGTACCTCCCAGGTGACCTGCTAACCACCACAAGGTTGCCAGCCACCTGCTTGAGGACTTTCCTCCTGCTTGCTGCCCCTAAAACCAGTCAAACTAGCTGGGTTTTTTCACTTGAAAAGCCATGATTGCTACTCTGTTTTTGCAGCAGCTTTTCACCCTCTCACACCAGCCATAAGTAGCCTTTTCATCCCTCAATCTCTGCACATTACAGTGCACGTTTTCATTGATCAACCATTGAGATTGCAAGGATTGATCCCCAAGCATTAGCCAATTGCAAATCAGCTTTGTTCTTCATCATTACCTTCTAGAATAAGTTGAATTTGTGGCTGAAATCAAGCTGGATCTTGCCCCTTGGTACAAGGCAGGGTTGCCTCTATCCATTAGCATTTAATGCAAAGGGATTCAGCTTAATCTTGGCCACAAATCAGCTGAATCAAGGGATTGTGTAATGATGACAAAGATTTGATCTTGGCCTATAAATAAGAGGCAATGCCCAAGGTTACAAGCACTTGTCCAAACACAGAAAACACAGCATTTTCAAGAGCAGAAACTCTACTCATTTCAACCTACAAACCTCCACAAATAACCAGAAACAATCCATACAACACAAAGCATTACAAAGTTCCAAGTTCATCACAAATCTTCAAAACCTTTGTGAAAGCCTTCAACCAAATCAAATCAAGTGCAGCTGGAGCTTTGCTAAGGAGTTCTGTAAGTTTCTAAGCTCTTTATCTTGCATTTTTAATTGTGTTTGCATAGCCATTTTGGCTCAAAACCTTTTGATCCTAAAAAACCCCTTTTGAATTTCAAAGAAATCCCAAGGTTTTCAAAACATCAAAATTGGTTTGTACAACCTTTTTCACCCCAAAAACTCAAAGCTTTTCACCCATCTATAAGGTCTTGAGTGTGTTCAGAAGTTGTTTCTGAACAAATGTTCAGAAACAGCTTCTGAACCCAAAATTTCGCATGCTTCGCAGTGCGAAGTCATGGTCGCAGTGCGACCATGACAGAACTCAGAACCTGAGTTTTTGTATCAAACCAACCAATTTTTGAGGTTCTAGCCCCAGAGCTCAGAACCTAAGAGTTTTCAAATCCATGTTCTTCAAACCATAACAAGGTTTTTGCATAATTTTGGCAAAATCACAAGTTCGTATAACCATTTTGTGGGTAACTTGCAAAGCAAGTTATGTTCCCAAATTCTCAAAACCACACGAACAAACAAGCTATGTTCAGCTTTTCAATCTAAACTTGAACAATAAATATTGTTCATGATGTCCAAAACTCAAAGATGAACATACACCGTTTACGTGCGCATTTTCGCAAAATGAGACGAACTTGCGCGCTTTCTAGCAAATTTGCTAAACCTTCCCATTTTTGGATTTTCAAACCATATGTTTTGACATACCTTGGGATTTCTAAAGAATTCAATCCAAAAATATGAATGAAAAAGGGATGGTGTGACGTATGTCTCTCCATCGCCCCGATTGTACGAATGCGTGACGTATGTCTCGTCGCTCGGGCAATCGTCATTCCCTTTTTTAATATGTGCAACCCTAACCAAACCAAATCTTGGCCCCTTGTGGTCAATCCAAGCCTTTTGGTCCCCCGTTGGCCATTAGACTCAACCCCTCGACTCGTTAGAGTCCACTCGGTCAATGTTCGACTCGTCCGAGTCCATTGTACCCGTTCTTGATCTCAGTGGATCAATCGAACAATCGCCCGACTCTTCGGAGTCCACTCGGTCAATGTTTGACTTATATGAGTCCATTGTACCTCTCTTGGTCCCATAGCGACCAATTCAACCCTCTACCCTAACGGACGTACCTTTTAACAATTCTAATGTGATTCGCGAACGAACGCTTAATAAGTCTCCAAGTGCGAGCATACAAGCTACGTTAATCGCAAGAATTCGGTTAAAACATCGTCCAATTAAAATCAACCAACACACATACGTTTTTCTACCAAAGAACTACGTATGCTTTGAATTCTCCGACTACCGGGAGATACGTAGGAGCAAGATCGACATCTTGTCAAGCACAATAATAATAAAAACTTTTTCTTCGTTTGTTTTTATCTCTTTTCCCCCCTTTATTATATTTTTAACATAAATGAACATGCACGCAAAGTATAAAAAAACAATTCAAGCTTTAACCAAATAGAAGGTTCCCGTTGAGTACAACGGACGTGAGGGGTGCTAATACCTTCCCCTTGCGTAACCGACTCCCGAACCCGACAATGGTTGCGATGACCTAATCCTTATCCTCATCGTCAAAAGGGTTTTATTATCGTTTCCCTTTACAAAAAAAAAACTTAAGGGTTTATCAACGTTCCCTTTACACAAAAACTTTGGTGGCGGCTTCACAAAGGCATCCTCCGAGCGTTCGAGGACGACCTCGGAGGATCTGCGCGTCTTTTTCCCGAGGAAAAAAACGAGGTGCGCACAGCTGGCGACTTCACTGGGGACCCTGTTCCCACTAGCGAGTCAAGTCTAACCTATTTGGGTTAAAGACAATTGCTTTATTTTCTTTGCGTACCATGTTTATTTATTTTATTCATGCATGTTATATTTATGCTTTATGTTTATATTTGCTTTATTTGCTTTATATTCATATTATATCTCAAATGTGGGGGTTACTTGAGTGATGTTACTCCACATTGTTCGGGTTAATGCCGGACGTGTGAGGCTCTCTACCCGAGCTTGAGAAAAACACTAAGTTAGAAGGAGGTTGTGTGCGGAAGCCCGCGTTGACGTATGTCCGTGAGGTGGGATGTCCAACCCCGCTTAGATGAGATTTTCACGTGGAATTAATTGAAGTCATGTCGACGTATGTCCATAGACAACCCTAATTCCATGTGAGGTCTATGACTCTAAGGACCTCTTCTTAGGAGATTTCACCACTTAGAGCCTACATGTGAGGATGGGGGGAAGTTCTGAACCTTCATACACCAAACCCTTGCATATCATCACATTTGCATTCATATAAAATTTTTGCATAAACAAAATAATGGGGCATATTTTTGCATACTCATTGCATTCATACATTCACATGCATTTTCATGCATTTCAAAGAAAAACCCTCACATCATTCCCTCACCAAACACAAAAAAAGGGGGAAGTACCCGATCCGGTGTACAGTAGCGTTTCGGAAGAGATCCGAGCAACCGGAAGGCCACCGAAATTTCGGAAATCTTTTTTTTTTTTGTCCAAGTAATTTATCTTGTTTTTCAAAAAAAATCATTTTGCTCTTCCCAAGGCAAATGATTAATTTTTATGGGACCCCCATATTTCAAATCATTTCTGTCATTAATAAATTTGCGGTTTATGTTCAAAAGAGTTCGTTTTTCTTTCGTTCTCAAATAAATTTTCATAAACCCTACAAAAAAATCATCATAAATCACACCACCAAAAAAAATAACACTGCTACGATCCCTTTTGATTTTAATCTTCAAATTAACCAAACGTAAGGCGATAATGAGAATGATTTTGGACCTCCTGAAGGATTGTCCAGACTTGGGGATCAAGAGGATAGGGTAATACAACCTCACCAAGAGAACCCTCAAAAGTATAGCACCACAGTTCTCCCTCTGCCGGGGCACACTCTATAAAGAGAAGTTATGGTCTTACTCAGATATGTGGATAAACATGAAGCAGTTGTGCTCACCAAAGAAATCCATGAGGAGTCCTTCCAAACCCACGCCAAGACATGTCACAAGTGACAAAATTATGCCAACAAGGGGCACATACCACAAACACCTCTGAATGTCATGACATCACCCTAACCTTTCTCTATGTGGGGCATAGACATGTTTGGAATGATTGAGCCAAAGGCTTCAAAAAGGGCACCAGTTCATACTAGTTGCCATCAACTGTTTCACCAAATGGGTCGAAGCAGCTTCCTATGCAAACATGACCAAACAAGTGGTCGCCCAATTCATCAAAAAAAAAAACCATTTGCCGTTACGGCACTCCCCACAATTTCCCACAAAAAGCCAAGTCGTCATTGGCATTCCTCACATTCCCAAACAAACAAAGCCCAATTTTCATTGGCATCCCCCACAAAAAGCCAAGTCATCATTGGCATTCCTCACATCTCCAACAAAAGACCAATTTTCATTGGCGCACACAATTTCCAAACAAAAAGCCCAATTTCCATTGGCCCTCACAAACCCCATTTCCAATAAAAGCCCAATTTTCATTGGCATTCCCATCCAAAACAAGCCCGACCTTGCTCGGAAGCCATTCCCATCCAAAAAAAACAAAAGCCCGACCTTGCTCGGCATCCCATCATAAAAGCCCGACCTTGCTCGGCATCCAAAAATCAAAAAGCCCGACCTTGCTCGGCATCCCACAATAAAAGCCCGACCTCGCTCGGCATCCAAACACCCAAAAGCCCAATTTTCATTGGCACTCACAAACATATTCCCAAATACCATTTCCAATAAAAGCCCAATTTCCATTGGCCCTTACAAACACAATCACACATAAAGCCCAATTTTCATTGGCATCTCCACTCCAATCACAAAAGCCCGACCTTGCTCGGAAGCCAACCATAAAGCCCGACCTTGCTCGGCATCCAAAAAAAACAAAAGCCCGACCTTGCTCGGAAGCCAACCATAAAGCCCGACCTTGCTCGGCAACCAAAAAAAACAAAAGCCCGACCTCGCTCGGCATCCCATCATAAAAGCCCGACCTCGTTCGGCACCCCATCATAAAAAAGTCCGACCTTATTCGGCATCCAAGCACCCAAAGTCCAATTTCCATTGGCATTCAAACACAAACAAGGTTCGACCAACTAAACCTCATAAAAGAGAAACACCTCACAACATTGGGGCATGGACAATTCGACAAGAAAGTTCATTCTCGTGAATTTAGAGAAGAAGACGTAATGCTTGAAAAGGATATTACCCATCCACGAAGATCCCCCATCAATAAACTCCGGCACAGTAAAAAAAATATATGCCAAAAAGAAAAAGAGCTCGCTAAATCGAAAACCCGAAAGGGGCGGTTTAGGCAATAGAGAGCGTCCTGGTAGATCGAAAACCTGAAAAGGCGGTCTAGGCAAAAATTAAGGACATCAAAAAAGGAAATATACCCCAGTGGACTGAAAACTCGAAAGAGCGGTCCAGGTAAAAGTTAGGGGTTTCAAAAAAAAAAAGAGAAAAAGGCAAAAGACTGCGGCACGTGAGGTCCGGACAGAATTCAAGAGGGAATGAATCAACCTCATTATCATTTTTCAAAAAAAGGTTATTTCAAAGTCATAGGGAAAGTAGCACGTGAAACCCAAGCAAATTTCCATTTGTCTTTTTGTTTCTTCTTTTCTCCCTATCTCAGTAATCACCTCTTATAGGGATTACATTTTCACGAATAGTTACCCACACAAGGGACTAAGTTTCGTTGAATCAAAATCATTTTAAAACCTTTTCATTGTTATGCGTCCTTACTTGCTCATAAAATGTGTTTTTATTCATGATAGATAATGCATTGAAATATGGGAATAACATAAAAAACAAAAAAATATGTGTGTTTTTTTACTTGGACGTTTAAATGTCGAAAGAATTTCGTTGGTCCCCGGTATTGCATCAGAGGACTCAAAACTTGAAGCTTTGCATCAGTCATTTTAAGACTCATGCTCTTCAGCAGAAACAAGTGCGTAGCTCACGACGCGTAAAACGCAAAGATCCCGGGTGTCGGAGGAAACAAATTTCCCAAAATAAAGCTCACCCCCCATACATCTTTTTCATCCACTAAGGCCGGATATCGATCATGCTTCCAAAATGATCCTTATATCCCCAGTGAGATCACCAAAACCAAAAAGCCCGACCTCGCTCGGCCACCAAACACAAAAAGCCCGACCTCGCTCGGCAACCAAACAAAAAGTCCAATATTCATTGGCAAACCAAAGCCCAATAATCATTGGCGAACCAAAGTCCAATATTCATTGGCAAAGCAAAGAACTACGTAAGCTTTGAATTCTCCATCCCACCAGGAGATACGTAGGAGCAAGATCATCATCTTGTCAAGCACAACAAACCAAAGCCCAATTTTCATTGGCCCCCCCCATAAGCCAAACCTCCTTGATACTCCCCAGGGAGTCTCAACCTCCAAACGAAAGTCCAATCATTATTGGCAAAAAAACACAAATTTTCGGGCTTAGGCTCGAACTACACCGGTTTTGATCCCATTTGGGTATGTAGGCAAAGGACTTCGTCCTTCCAAACCGATCAACCAAAAAACACAAATTTTCGGGCTTAGGCTCGAACTACACCGGTTTTGATCCCATTTGGGTATGTAGGCAAAGGACTTCGTCCTTCCAAACCGATCAACCAAAAAACACAAATTTTCGGGCTTAGGCTCGAACTACACCGGTTTTGATCCCATTTGGGTATGTAGGCAAAGGACTTCGTCCTTCCAAACCGATCAACCAAAAAACACAAATTTTCGGGCTTAGGCTCGAACTACACCGGTTTTGATCCCATTTGGGTATGTAGGCAAAGGACCTCGTCCTTCCAAACCGACCAACCAAAAAAAACAAACAAAACACAAAGAGAGCCCAACTGTCATGAACACAACCACAACCAAGACCGACTCTGCTCGGCACCCAACCAACATTATTTCATTTCATGCATGCATATTTAAAATCATTCATACATATGCATTTCATTCCATAAAGCATGCATCCTCAACAAGGATTCCCCAGTGAGTATCACATATTTACCAGCATCCATCAACATTCAACCAGGGGCACCTATTTAGGGTAAGACCGCAGCTCGTTAGGAATCAATATTCAGAAGCAGTACCTGAATAAGATCACCTAGCTTAGGTATCGACCTCTAGAAGCAATACCTAGAGTAGATCACCCCCCCCAGTGTATCGACCTTCAGTGTTAGCGGCTGAATAAGATCACAGCTCGTTAGGAATCGACATTCAGAAGCAGTACCTGAATAAGATCACCTAGCTTAGGTATCGACCTCTAGTGACAGTGCCTAGAGTAGATCACCTCCATCAATGTTCCACCTCTAGTGACAGTGCCTAGAGTAAATCACCATCCTTAGGTATCGACCTCTAGTGACAGTGCCTAGAGTCGATCGTCTCCATCAATTTCCAACCTCTAGTGACAGTGCCTAGAGTAGATCACCTCCATCAATTTCCAACCTCTAGTGACAGTGCCTAGAGAAGATCACCTCCATCAATTTCCAACCTCTAGTGACAGTGCCTAGAGAAGATCACCTCCATCAATGTTCCACCTCTAGTGACAGTACCTAGAGTAAACCACTACCCTCAGGAATCGACCTCTAGAAGCAGTGCCTAGATAAGATTACCTTCATCCCCCAGTGGATCTACCTCCAGTGTTAGCGGCTGGATACGATCAACCCCTACCAACCCTTACATTTGCATTTCGCGAAGGACAAAATTCGGGTCCTTCTTTTGTACTTAATTGATCTTCGCAAAGAGTTCATGAGATGCCCTCGGCACTCACGCACTCTATGCGAAGACACAATTAAGTAGGGGCAGCTGTAGTACCCTAATTTTGTCCTACGCATTTTAAAACAAAAACCAAAAAAATCAAAGAGGGGAAAAAAGTCAAAAGTCAACAAAAGTCAACAGAAAAGTCAACTTTTCAAAATTGAGGACTTCGCAATGCGAAGCTCACTTCGCACTGCGAAGTCTGCGATTTTTCTGCAGATTTTTGGTTTCTTGGATTTAATTCCAGATTTTGTTGCACATCACTTCCATAATTATTTTAAGTAGCATTCATGGCTAATTGGGCCAAGCAAAGCCAGAGTTGAAGGACTTGCCATTAATGCCAAGGTTGGAAGCTTTTTCTTCCAACCTAGCATGTGACAAGCAAGTGGGCTTGCCCTTGGGCAGCTCTAGTACCTCCCAGGTGACCTGCTAACCACCACAAGGTTGCCAGCCACCTGCTTGAGGACTTTCCTCCTGCTTGCTGCCCCTAAAACCAGTCAAACTAGCTGGGTTTTTTCACTTGAAAAGCCATGATTGCTACTCTGTTTTTGCAGCAGCTTTTCACCCTCTCACACCAGCCATAAGTAGCCTTTTCATCCCTCAATCTCTGCACATTACAGTGCACGTTTTCATTGATCAACCATTGAGATTGCAAGGATTGATCCCCAAGCATTAGCCAATTGCAAATCAGCTTTGTTCTTCATCATTACCTTCTAGAATAAGTTGAATTTGTGGCTGAAATCAAGCTGGATCTTGCCCCTTGGTACAAGGCAGGGTTGCCTCTATCCATTAGCATTTAATGCAAAGGGATTCAGCTTAATCTTGGCCACAAATCAGCTGAATCAAGGGATTGTGTAATGATGACAAAGATTTGATCTTGGCCTATAAATAAGAGGCAATGCCCAAGGTTACAAGCACTTGTCCAAACACAGAAAACACAGCATTTTCAAGAGCAGAAACTCTACTCATTTCAACCTACAAACCTCCACAAATAACCAGAAACAATCCATACAACACAAAGCATTACAAAGTTCCAAGTTCATCACAAATCTTCAAAACCTTTGTGAAAGCCTTCAACCAAATCAAATCAAGTGCAGCTGGAGCTTTGCTAAGGAGTTCTGTAAGTTTCTAAGCTCTTTATCTTGCATTTTTAATTGTGTTTGCATAGCCATTTTGGCTCAAAACCTTTTGATCCTAAAAAACCCCTTTTGAATTTCAAAGAAATCCCAAGGTTTTCAAAACATCAAAATTGGTTTGTACAACCTTTTTCACCCCAAAAACTCAAAGCTTTTCACCCATCTATAAGGTCTTGAGTGTGTTCAGAAGTTGTTTCTGAACAAATGTTCAGAAACAGCTTCTGAACCCAAAATTTCGCATGCTTCGCAGTGCGAAGTCATGGTCGCAGTGCGACCATGACAGAACTCAGAACCTGAGTTTTTGTATCAAACCAACCAATTTTTGAGGTTCTAGCCCCAGAGCTCAGAACCTAAGAGTTTTCAAATCCATGTTCTTCAAACCATAACAAGGTTTTTGCATAATTTTGGCAAAATCACAAGTTCGTATAACCATTTTGTGGGTAACTTGCAAAGCAAGTTATGTTCCCAAATTCTCAAAACCACACGAACAAACAAGCTATGTTCAGCTTTTCAATCTAAACTTGAACAATAAATATTGTTCATGATGTCCAAAACTCAAAGATGAACATACACCGTTTACGTGCGCATTTTCGCAAAATGAGACGAACTTGCGCGCTTTCTAGCAAATTTGCTAAACCTTCCCATTTTTGGATTTTCAAACCATATGTTTTGACATACCTTGGGATTTCTAAAGAATTCAATCCAAAAATATGAATGAAAAAGGGATGGTGTGACGTATGTCTCTCCATCGCCCCGATTGTACGAATGCGTGACGTATGTCTCGTCGCTCGGGCAATCGTCATTCCCTTTTTTAATATGTGCAACCCTAACCAAACCAAATCTTGGCCCCTTGTGGTCAATCCAAGCCTTTTGGTCCCCCGTTGGCCATTAGACTCAACCCCTCGACTCGTTAGAGTCCACTCGGTCAATGTTCGACTCGTCCGAGTCCATTGTACCCGTTCTTGATCTCAGTGGATCAATCGAACAATCGCCCGACTCTTCGGAGTCCACTCGGTCAATGTTTGACTTATATGAGTCCATTGTACCTCTCTTGGTCCCATAGCGACCAATTCAACCCTCTACCCTAACGGACGTACCTTTTAACAATTCTAATGTGATTCGCGAACGAACGCTTAATAAGTCTCCAAGTGCGAGCATACAAGCTACGTTTAATCGCAAGAATTCGGTTAAAACATCGTCCAATTAAAATCAACCAACACACATACGTTTTTCTACCAAAGAACTACGTATGCTTTGAATTCTCCGACTACCGGGAGATACGTAGGAGCAAGATCGACATCTTGTCAAGCACAATAATAATAAAAACTTTTTCTTCGTTTGTTTTTATCTCTTTTCCCCCCTTTATTATATTTTTAACATAAATGAACATGCACGCAAAGTATAAAAAAACAATTCAAGCTTTAACCAAATAGAAGGTTCCCGTTGAGTACAACGGACGTGAGGGGTGCTAATACCTTCCCCTTGCGTAACCGACTCCCGAACCCGACAATGGTTGCGATGACCTAATCCTTATCCTCATCGTCAAAAGGGTTTTATTATCGTTTCCCTTTACAAAAAAAAAACTTAAGGGTTTATCAACGTTCCCTTTACACAAAAACTTTGGTGGCGGCTTCACAAAGGCATCCTCCGAGCGTTCGAGGACGACCTCGGAGGATCTGCGCGTCTTTTTCCCGAGGAAAAAAACGAGGTGCGCACAGGTCCAATCAAGTAACAAATAAAACTGTTTTGTATCTTTGAAAGATTTAAAACAGAAAATACGAATTTCATATCTTTGAACCAAATCTTCAATAAAATCTTCTCCAAATAATTCAGCATTCTAGAAGCACTTATACAAAGATAATTCCTTGCTGAATCTCCCAAGATACGCGCAACAACTAATCTGAAAACCCAGCTTCTGATGTGGTCAACAAAAGTCAACGCTGGCTTCAGAACCTGAAACCAGCTTCTGAACTGCTACAGTGCATTCAGCTTCTGATGACATTTTCTGCTTCTGAATGGCTTCAAAACACAAAACTTGCAACTGAAGAAATGTTTCAAATATGGAGATGCTTCTATTCAATACTTTGGTTTTGCCAAAACATGCAGCCAACACAAAAGACTCAACAGTCCAGTCACTATGTATGGTCGACACTTTGGAATGGATTTAGTCTGCATTCCGTTGAGCGGAATAGATGTTATCTTTGGTATGAACTGGTTAGAATTTAATCGGATTCATATCAACTGCGGTAAGAGGACGGTTAAGTTTCCAAGACTGGAGCCAGAGTTGTGTTCGAAGCTCATGTGTTGTCGAGAAGTGGTAAGATCAGTGAAGGCTCATGAGGACGTGTTTGCTATGTTTGCTTCGTTGAGAGTGGAAGAGAAGATTGAGGTTGATGCGTTGCCGGTGGTGCGTGATTTCGCAGATGTTTTTCCAGATGACATTTTGGATTTACCACCCGAGAGAGAGGTTGAATTCGCAATTGACATCGTACCTGGCACTAGTCCAATATCAATGGCACCGTATCGTATGTCAGCTGCTGAGCTAGAAAAGTTGAAGGAACAATTGGAGGAATTGTTAGAGAAAAAGTTTGTAAGACCGAGTGTATCGTCGTGGGGTGCGCCGGTTCTGTTGGTAAAGAAGAAAGATGGTAGTATGCGTCTGTGCATCGATTATCGTCAGTTGAATAAAGCAACTATCAAGAACAAGTATCCACTTCCGAGGATAGATGATTTGATGGATCAGTTAGTGGGAGCCTGTGTGTTCAGCAAGATTCATTTGAGATCGGGATATCACCAAATAAGAGTTAAGGCGGAGGATATACCGAAGACTGCTTTCAGGACAAGGTATGGTCACTACGAGTACGCCGTTATGCCTTTTGGAGTTACTAATGCACCTGGAGTGTTTATGGAATATATGAATCGTATATTTCATTCCTTTTTGGATCGATTCGTGGTGGTCTTCATAGACGATATTTTGGTATACTCGAAGACGGAAGAGGAACATGCCGAGCATTTGAGGATTGTGTTGGAGGTGTTGCGCGAGAAGAAGCTTTATGCAAAATTTTCTAAGTGTGAATTTTGGTTGCATAAAGTTAGCTTTTTGGGTCACGTCATTTCAAGTGGTGGTATAGCAGTGGATCCTGCTAAGGTAGAGGCCGTGCAAGATTGGGGGAACGCCGGAGTCTGTTACTGAGATCCGAAGTTTTCTTGGTTTGGCCGGTTACTATCGGAGGTTCATCGAAGGATTTTCAAAGTTGGCGTTGCCGTTGACGCAGTTGACTAGGAAGGGTCAAGCTTTCATTTGGGATGACAAGTGTGAGCAGAGTTTCCAAGAGTTGAAGAGAAGGTTGACATCTGCACCTGTGCTAATTCTGCCAAATCCGAAGGAACCGTTCGTGGTTTATTGTGATGCGTCGAAGATGGGTCTAGGTGGTGTGTTGATGCAGAGGGAACAAGTCGTTGCTTATGCATCAAGACAGCTGAAGATTCATGAGAGGAACTATCCTACGCATGATTTGGAGCTAGCTGCTGTGGTGTTTGTTCTCAAGATTTGGAGGCACTACTTGTATGGGTCAAAATTCGAGGTTTTTAGCGATCACAAGAGTCTGAAATACTTGTTTGATCAGAAGGAGCTCAATATGAGGCAAAGAAGATGGTTAGAGTTTCTTAAGGATTATGATTTCGAATTGAGTTATCACCCGGGTAAGGCTAATGTGGTAGCCGATGCGTTGAGTAGGAAGTCTTTGCATATGTCGTCTCTGATGGCGAAGGAACTGAGATTGATTGAAGAGTTTAGAGACCTCAGTTTGGTTTGTGAAAGGACAACCAGAAGCGTGAAGCTAGGAATGTTGAAATTGACGAATGATTTTCTTGAAGAGGTTGTGGAAAAGCAAAAGTATGATGTAAGATTGACGAAGCTTAAGACGCTCATTGAGCAAGGGAAAAAGGTAAACGTTGAGATCGATGAGAAAGGTGTGATGAGGTGTCAGGGAAGGTTATGTGTACCTGATGTGCCTGAATTGAAGCGGATGATCTTGGAGGAAGGTCATAGAAGCAACTTAAGTATTCATCCTGGTGTTACTAAGATGTATCAAGATCTGAGGAAAATGTTTTGGTGGCAAGGGATGAAGAAAGAGATCGCCGAGTTTGTTTTCGCGTGTTTGACTTGTCAGAAGTCCAAGGTGGAGCATCAGAAGCCGTCGGGGCTATTGCAACCTATGTTTATTCCAGAGTGGAAATGGGATAGTATTGCGATGGATTTTGTAAGCGGTTTGCCGAAGACGTCGAAAGGTAATAATATGATTTGGGTAGTTGTCGACAGGTTAACAAAGTCTGCTCATTTCATAGCTATCAAGACCGGTATGCTAGTACCGAAGTTGGCTGAGATTTATGTTGAGCAAATCGTGAGATTGCATGGAATTCCGTCGAGTATCGTATCAGATCGAGATCCCCGTTTTACTTCAAGGTTTTGGGAGAGTTTGCAAGAGGCGTTGGGAACTAAATTGCGGATGAGTTCTGCTTATCACCCGCAGACGGATGGTCAGTCGGAGAGGACGATTCAATCATTGGAGGATTTGTTAAGATCGTGCATTTTGGAACAAGGAGTGAGTTGGGAAGCTTGCTTACCATTGATTGAGTTTACGTATAACAACAGTTTTCATTCGAGCATTGGTATGGCACCTTTTGAAGCGTTGTATGGGAGAAGATGTAGAACACCTTTGTGTTGGTTTGAATCGGGAGAAAGTGTGGTGCTTGGACCTGAGATTGTGCAACAAACGACCGAGAAGATCAAGATGATCCAAGAGAAGATGAGAGCGTCGCAGAGTCGCCAGAAAAGCTATGCCGACAAGAGAAGAAAGGATATAGAATTTCAAGAAGGAGATCATGTGTTTCTAAGAGTTACATCGACTACGGGTATTGGACGAGCTTTGAAATCGAAGAAGTTAGCATCAAGGTTCATTGGTCCATATCAGATTTTGAAGAGGATTGGGAAGGTGGCGTATAGGATTGCGTTACCGCCGTCGTTGTCGAATCTTCATGACGTTTTTCACGTGTCTCAATTGAGGAAATACGTATCGGATCCGTCACATGTGATTGAGTCGGACGAGATACAAGTGAGAGAGAATTTAACGGTTGCAACGGTACCCTTAAGGATTGAAGGACAAGAGATGAAGAGGCTCAGGAACAAAGAGATTTCATCGGTGAAAGTCGTTTGGGGAGGCCCAACCGGTGAATATGCGACGTGGGAGCTCGAGAGCAAGATGCGGGATTCCTATCCAGAGTTGTTTTCAGGTATTTTCGAGGGCGAAAATTCTTTTTAGGGGGGTAGAGTTGTAACGACCCTATTTTCGTATATTATATTTCTATATATTTTATTTTATGGATTTGCATTTAAATATATTTTCTAGTAATCGAGAAATAATTATTTAGCGCGAAGATAAGTTCGTAATCGAGTTTTTAGAGTTTTGGGCGAAATTGGGCCAAGAGGGTGAATAGTGTTAGGCTTTAGTTTATGAGTAGTAGTAATGATCTAGTGGATATGATAGTAGTGAACTTGGATTGGATTGAAAGGCTAGGATGAGTCCTTGAGAGTTAGTAAGGATGGATGGCCAAGATTGTTTTGCTTGGATTATAAGAGATAATCACAAAGACTTTTTGAATCACTATTCATTTCTTTTTGGAGAAGAAGAAAACGTGGAAGAGGAGAAGAAAAACAAGAGGAAAGCTAGGGCAAGAGGAAGCTTGAGTTTGCTAGAGATTCATTGATTTTGAGAAGGTAAGAGAGTTAGTATTACTTGTTCACAAGTGATTAAGAGAAGGGGAGAATGTCTATTTCTCCATCCCAAACTTCTCCCTCACTTTGTCTAGGTTTTGATAGAAAGTTTTTATGGTTTAAAGATGTTAAATGATCATGTTATGATTGCTTGATGCTAAGTGATGCTATTATTCTGTTTAGTTGAAGTTTTGTGAGTGTTATGGTGTTTTGAATGCAAAGGAAAAGTTATGAAAAGTTTAGTGTTTTAAACCCTAATTTCTATGCTAGATGCAATCCTTGCTTGTGATTGTTTTTAAAGGATGTTTTGTGATGGAAAGTTGTTTTTAACATGTTCTGGAAGTTGGGTAACCTTGAATGGGCTAAAATGGTGGAAAAATCACATTTTTACATGACTGTGTACTGATACGGTCGCTTGTAGCGACCAGGCTCGCTTGTAGCGACCAGACAGGATAATTCCCTGCCTATCTGCGCTTGTAGCGACCACACTGGCGCTTGTAGCGACCAGGCTCGCTTGTAGCGACCAACCCTGGACAGGCCAACTTCGTTGAGTCGTTCTGGAGGTCCTGGTGCGCGCGGGGATGGCTTTTTGCTACTGTATTTTCATAATATGTTTTGGAAACCTTGCCCACCATTTTAATTCATTCTCAATACTTCCTAAAGATGATTTGTTCAAGAAAGGTTTGAGTAAACCCTAACATAGTGGTTTTTGTGTGCATATGTGTTATACATGTTTGAAATGGATAAGTGATCAAAGTGTGTGGGTTATCCTTTGGAACCCTTATGTGTTTGAGATTGTTGAACATGGTTGAGTATATACATGTTGTATATTATGATATGGTCAGGAGCGCCTAGTGTTTGTGTTTGTTGTTGTTGTTGTGATAATTATCAGAGTGCTGATAATTTAGTGTTGTGTTTGTTGTTGTTGTTGTGATAATTATCAGAGTGCTGATAATTAGTTGTATTAGTAAGTATCATATATTTACTAAGTGAATCATCATGCATTTCATGATTGTATGATATCCGTGTGCGGATAAGAAATCCAAGAGTGCTTGGTTATCAAGAGTGCTTGATAAGGATATAAGTTTATCCAAAATGATTTGGTACCACATGCATTAGTGAATGCATTTTGAGGCATGCATCCTTTGTGACATTATGTGTGCATAATGGTTGTTAAGTGGTAATTGTTATTGATGAGCTTGTGCGTTGTCAATTATGTGTTGTGTTTTGGTTATGTATAATAATGTGTTATTTATACATGTTTATTGGTTGTGATACTAACACTCTCTGTTTTGTGTTATGTGCTGGATCTTTGGGGATCCAGATTATCAGGTTGGCGAGGCTATCGTTGAGGAATAGCCCTTTGCTGTTTAGGAGCTTTCGTAGTGGTGAGGGCATAGCTTAGCTATCCTTACATTTTTGGTACTAGGTGTTGTATCCTAGTTAGAGTCTAGGGCTCTGATATTTGTAACACTATTTTGGGTATCTGAACGTTTATGTATAGATTTGGCAATGGTCTTTGTTGTAGAATTGCCTCTTTTGAAAATCTTATGTATATATTTTTGTGTAATATATGCATGCTTGGTTATAAGCTGTGTTTGTTATTTTTCCGCTGCTGTTTGTGAATCAAATATATTTTGATTTTTGTTGATGTTTATGAAAATGCGTTTTCATCATGTTGTAACTTCCTATGTCCTTAACGTTTTCTTTATTAAAGTTAATAATCGGCGGTTAAGGGTTAGGGTGTTGCATTAAACACGCAAGTAAAACATCGAAACTTTTTAAGCCTAAGCCGACTAAGAGGTTCCCGTTGAGTACAACGGATGTGAGGGGTGCTAATACCTTCCCCTCGCATAATCGACTTTCGAACCTAAAATCTTTTTCAAGGTAATTTCGAACTTTTTTCCTTTTCTCCCCGGAAAATTAAAAGTTCAGTCGTGGTTTAACATTAGTGATTCAATCCTTCCCAATAGCTTGACATCCGAAATTCGACGCGACACATGATGCTTTCCACTCCAAAAGTTTGGTCCGTAAATCTGAACAATACCAAACACATGATGGTTATTGCTCAGGCTTTTGGAGAGAAAATCAAACTTAAATACAATCATGAAAGTATCTTGGTAGAACAATCATGACAGCAACTGATACTACAACGCCTTTAGCCAAAAACGAAAAACTCAAATATGCCAAAACCTAAACAAAACGGGAAAAACTGAAACAGAATATCTAAACAGGAAGGCTTACATGATCAGGAAATTGTTGGAAAATAAGGTGATTAGAGAACAGAAGAAAATGAGAAGACTATGAAAACTATCAGCTAGAAAATGTACATTAGAATCAAGCATACATTAAAATTAAAGAGTCCTAGTATTTTGTTGTTATGAAACTTACATTGATGGATTCGACAAATCAAAACTTGAAACTGTATGGAAAAAAAACTAAAAAATCTAAAGTAATCAAATTTCATCTTTCTGTTAAATTCTTGTTTATGCTCAAGATATGTAAGAATAACTTGACACTTTGATCATTATTCATAAAAAAATACATGGTATTAAGAATCATAAAACAACCTGCTCAGCCACCATATCTAAAGTCCTACTCAATGCATCAATGCAACCAGAAAAAGAAACAGGAAAATTAATAAACTTACTCAGCTAGTCCATAATTAAAAGGACTAAAAAAACCACCTTATAACACCCTGAACCCCGAGACTAATATTTAAATAATAAATTATGCAATTATCATACATCAAGGTACCGGTTTTGGATATCAGAGTTCTGTTACTGAGTGATCCCTCGTCTTTACATAATTGGATAATCAGAGTTATATTACCGATTATCCCCCATCTTTACATACTCGTCTTTTCATAGGACTGACTTATGAATGCATGGATCCACATATAGACTCGACAATGCACACCAAACATACTCCTCATCGTTATATATTTCACTCCATCATATAATATATCATCACCAAATTAACACTTATTGCATTGTCAAATCAAATAAAACCACACATCAACAAGTCAAACATTCAAGGTATCATATCATCACAATCATCCATTCATCATCATCCATTTATCATTTATCAACATATCTGTGCGCACCTCGTTTTAAAAAACGCGCAATCCTCCGAGGTCGTTTGTAAACGCTCGGAAGGCCTTGTGAAGTCGCCACCAAAGTTTTTGTGTAAAGGGAACGTTGATAAACCCTTAATTTTTTTTGTTTAAAGGGAAACGATAATAAAACCCTTGACGATGAGGAAAAGGACTGGTCATCGCAACCATTGTTGGGTTCGGGAGTCGATTACGCAAGGGGAAGGTATTAGCACCCCTCACGTCCGTTGTACTCAACGGGAACCTTCTATTTGGCTAAAGCTTAAATTATTTTTAAATGTTTTGCGCGCATGCTTATCTATGTCAAAAGAAAATATACTAAAAAGGGGGGAAAAGAGATGAAAACAAACGAAAGGAAAAAAAGTTTTTATTATTATTGCGCTTGACAAGATGTCGATCTTGCTCCTACGTATCTCCCGGTAGTCGGAGAATTCAAAGCGTACGTAGTTCTTTGGTAGAAAAAACGTACATATGTTGGTTAATTTTAAATGGACGATGTTTTAACCGAATTCTTGCGATTCAACGTAGCTTGTATGCTCACGCTCGGGAGACTTATTAAGCGTATAGCTTGTATGCTCGCGCTTGGGAGACTTATTAAGCGTTTGTTCACGAATCGCGTTAGAATGTTAAAAGGTACGTCCGTTGGGTTAAAAGGGTTCGAGTTGGTCGCTATGGGACCAAAATAGGCGCAATGGACTCAAATGAGTCAATCATTGACCGAGGAGACTCCAACGAGTCGAGGGATTGTTCGATTGATCCAATGGGATCAAGAACGGGTACAATGGACTCGGACGAGTCGAACATTGACCGAGTGACTCAAACGAGTCGAGGGATTGAATCTAGTGGCCACGGGGGACCAAAAGGTTCGGATTGACCACAAGGGGCCAAGATTTGGTTTGGTTATGGTTGGATACGTTGAAAATGGAATGACGATTGTCCGAACGACGAGACATACGTCACGCATTCGTACAATCGGGGCAATGGAGAGACATACGTCACACCATCCATTTTTCATTCAAGTTTTTGGGTAGAATTCTTTTAGAAATCCCAAAGTTTATCAAAACATTTGGTTTGGAAACCAAAGTGAAGGGATTTTAGCAATTTTGTTAGAAAACGCATAAGTTCGGCTCATTTTGCGAGCGGTTTTGAAAAACGAACGAATTCGGCGTATGTTCATGTTTGAGTTTTGAAAATCATGAACAATGTTTATTGTTCAAGTTTTAATTTGAAAATGATGAACATAGCTGGTTTGTTCTAGTTGTTTTGAAAGATTTGGAACATAACTTGTTTTGCAAGTTATCCACAAAGTGTTACCCGAACTTGCGAATTTTCCAATATTATGCAAAATCCTTGAACTGGTTTGAAAAATATGGGTTTTAAAACTCCTAGGCTCTGAGCTCTTGGGCTAGAACCTCAAAAATTGACCATTTGGGCACCTAAACTCAGATTCTGAGTTCTGTCATGGTCGCTCTGCGACCATGACTTCGCACTGCGAACAATGCGAATTTTTGAGTTCAGAAGTTGTTTCTGAACTTTTGTTCAGAAACAACTTCTGAACACACTCAGGACCTTTTAGGAGAGTGAAAAGATTTGAGTTTTTGGGATGAAAAAGGCTGGACAAACCAGTTTTGATGTTTTGAAAATCTTGGGATTTCTTTGAAATTCAAAAGGGGTTTTTTAGAACCAAAGGGTTTTGAACCAAAATTGCTATGCAAGCACAATTGAAAATGCAAAACAAAAGCTTAGAAACTTACAGAGATCCTTAGCAAAGCTCCAGCTGCAGTGGATTTGAATTGGTTGAAGGTTCTCACAAAGGTTTTTGATATTGGTGATGAACTTTGAACTTATGCAAAGCTTTTTGTTTGATTGGTTTTCTCTGGTTGTTTGGCTGGAATGAGTAGTGTTTCTTTGCTCTTTGAATGCTGTATTAACTGCTCTATCTTATGCTATGCAATGCTGCATTTCCTCTTGCCTTGCATCTCTATTTATAGGCCAAAATGCAATCTCAAGTAATGATGAAAATCCATAGGACCTAGCTGATTTGTGGGCTAAATTCAGGCTATTAGGCTTTGCATTTAATGCTAATGGATAGAGGCAACCCTGCATTGTGCCAAGGGTTAAGTCTTTGACTGATTTCAGCCACAAAATCAAAGGTTTTAGGATAGAAATGATGAGAAACATGGCTGAATTGCAATTGGCCAAGCTTGGGGATCAATCCTTGCAATCTCAATGGTTGATCAATGAAAACGTGCACTGTGATGTGCAGAGATTGGGGGATGCAAAAGGCTACATATGGCTGGTGTGAGAGGGATGAAAAGCTGTTGCAAAACAGGGTAGGCACTCATGGCTTTTTCAAGTGAAAAATCCAGCTGGTTTGACTGGTTTTGGGGGAACAAGCAGGAGGAAAGTCATCAAGCAGGTGGCTGGCAACCTTGGGGTGGTTAACAGGTCACTTGGGAGGGACAAGAGCTGCCCAAGGGCAAGCCCACTTGCTTGTCACATGCTAGGTTGGAAGAAAAAGCTTCCAACCTTGGCATTAATGGCAAGTCTCTCATTTCTGGTTTTGCTTGGCCCAATTAGCCATGAATGCTGATTAAAATAAATATGCAAATGATGTGCAACAAAATCTGGAATTAAATCAAAGAAACCAAAAATCTGCAGAAAAATCGCAGACTTCGCAGTGCGAAGTGACCTTCGCAGTGCGAAGTCATCATTTTTGAAATGTTGACTTTTTTGTTGACTTTGGTTGACTTTGACTTTTTTTTTCCTCTTTGATTTTTTTGATTTTTTTCGTTTTAAAAGGCTTAGGACAAAATTGGGGTACTACAGCTGCCCCTACTTAATTGTGTCTTTGCATAGAGTGTGTGAGTGCCGAGGGCATCTCATGAACTCTTTGCGAAGATCAATTAAGTAAAAGAAGGACCCGAATTTTGTCCTTCGCGGAATGGAAAAAATTTGTAGTAAAAGTAAAATATGCAAATGCAATGATTTGAAAAGGTTGATCGTATCCAGCCGCTAACACTGGAGGTAGATCCACTGGGGATGAAGGTAATCGTATCCAGCTGCTAACACTGGAGGTAGATCCCTGAGGACGGGTGTGATCTTATCTAGCCGCTTACACTAGAGGTCGATACACTGAGGAAAGGTGATCTTATCTAGCCGCTTACACTAGAGGTCGATACCTTAAGATAGGTTATCTTATTCAGCCGCTTACACTGAAGGTCGATTCCTAACGGGGAAGTGATCTTACTCAGCCGCTAACACTGAAGGTAGAACACTGAGGAAGGTGATCTTATCTAGCCGCTTACACTAGAGGTCGATACCTTAAGATAGGTAATCTTATTCAGCCGCTAACACTGAAGGTCGATTCCTAACGGTGAAGTGATCTTATTCAGCTGCTAACACTGAAGGTCGAACACTGAGGAAGGTGATCTTATCTAGCCGCTTACACTAGAGGTCGATACCTTAAGATAGGTAATCTTATTCAGCCGCTAACACTGAAGGTCGATTCCTAACGGGGAAGTGATCTTATTCAGCCGCTAACACTGAAGGTCGAACACTGAGGAAGGTGATCTTATCTAGCCGCTTACACTAGAGGTCGATACCTTAAGATAGGTAATCTTATTCAGCCGCTAACACTGAAGGTCGATTCCTAACGGTGAACTGGAATGGTCTTACCCTGAATAGGTGCCCGGCTTTGAGCCGGAAAACATGATTGTATGATGCATGTTATGCTTCATGTTACCTTATGCAGTATGATATGCAATGCAACATGATATGATAGACTTAATCAAAACTTCCCGCTGGGGGAATTGGTGATAGTTTGTGAAGGAGGTTCACTGGGGAACACTTGCTTAACTGTTGATGGATGCTGGTGAATATGTGATATTCACTGGAGAATCCTTGTTGAGGATGCATGACATGATTTTTTATGAAATGCATGTGTATGAATGATTTGGATATTCATGCATGAATGAAATTGACATGATGCGTGTATTATGTTATGCATGATATGTGGGATGCATGTTGAATGCTGGGAGTTATGATTGGATGCCGAACAAGGTCGGGCTTTTCCTGGGGATTTGTGTTGGTCTGCCCATGATGATTGGACTTTTGTTTTGGGTTGAGACTCCCTGGGGAATGTCAATAGGGTTTGGCTTCATGGGGATATAAGGATCATTTTGGGAGCATGATCAATATCCAGTCTTGGTTGATGTTTGGATGTTTAGGGTGCTTACTGGGGAATTTTGTTCCTCTAACCCTTGGGGCTTTTGCGCTCCGCGTGCCGTGAGCTACGCACTTGCCTTTGCTGAAGAGCATAAGTCCTTTGGTGCAATATTTGGTGGGAATTACCGCAATTCTTTCGAAATTTACACAAATTCAAATAAAACAACGTTTGTTTGTTTTTTTTTCTCTTTTTTTTTTGGAAGAAGTTTCCTTTGTTTATTTCCCATGTTTTAATGCATTTTTATCATGAATAAAACAAAATTTTATGCGCTAATGAGAACACAAAATAATAAAAGGAAATTTATTCAATGCAGATTTGACTTCTTGAATGGGTAAAAAATACATGAAGTGAGAAGTGATTACTTCTCTGAGGAGAAAGATAGAGAAAGACAAGGAGAAAAAGCAAAAAGAAAAAATTTGTTGGTTTTGGCACAACACATGCTATTTTCCTTATGACTTCGAGAGATTTTGGAAGATGCTGACGAGACCGATCCCTCTCCTCTTGAATCTTGTCCGGAGTTTGGATGTTGCAATCATTGCCCTTTTTCTTTGTTAACCCCTAACTTTTGCCTGGACTGCTCTTTCGAGCTTTCAATCCACCGGGGTGTATTTCCTTTTTTGATGTCCTTTAATTTTGCCTAGACCGCCTTTTCAGGTTTTCAATCTAGCAGGACGCTCTCTATTGCCTAAACCGCCCTTTCAGGTTTTCGATTTAGCGAGCTTCTTTCTCTTTTTCTTTTTTCTTAGGCATAATACCTCTTGACTGCATCGGAGTTTATTGAGAGTGGGAACTCTTCTCCGTCCATAGTGGTGATGATCAGGGCTCCGCCTGAGAAGGCTTTCTTTACCACGTACGGCCCATCATAGCTGGGAGTCCACTTCCCGCGGGGATCTTTGTGGATATGTAATATCTTTTTGAGCACTAGGTCTCCTTCTTTGAACTCTCGAGGACGGACCTTCTTGTCTTATGCTCTCTTGAGTCTCCTTTGATAGAGTTGTCCGTGACATATTGCCGTCAGACGCTTTTCCTCTATGAGATTCAGTTGGTCGAACCTTGTTTGGACCCATTCAGCTTCCTCTAGCTTGGTTTCCATCAAGACCCTTAACGAAGGAATTTCCACCTCTACGGGAAGCACAACTTCCATACCGTATACTAAGGAGAAAGGGGTTGCCCCAGTTGAAGTGCGAATGGTTGTTCTGTAGCCATGTAGCGCAAAGGGAAGCATCTCGTGCCAATCCTTATATGTTGTTACCATCTTTTGGATGATCTTCTTTATGTTCTTATTGGCTGCTTCTACCGCACCGTTCATCTTTGGTCGGTAAGGGGAGGAATTATGGTGCTCAATCTTGAAATCTTTGCACAACTCTTTCATTGTCTTGTTGTTTAGGTTTGCCCCATTATCGGTGATGATTTTGTGGGGAGTGCCGTAACGGCAAATGATTTCCTTCTTGATGAATCGGGCTACCACTTGTTTGGTTACGTTTGCATACGAAGCTGCTTCTACCCATTTGGTGAAGTAGTCGATGGCAACGAGGATGAAGCGATGTCCATTTGACGCTTTGGGCTCGATCATTCCAATCATGTCTATGCCCCACATAGAGAAAGGCCAAGGTGAAGTCATGACGTTCAGGGGAGTTGGCGGCACATGCACCTTGTCGGCATAAATCTGGCACTTATGACAAGTCTTGGCATGGTGGAAACAGTCAGCTTCCATGGTTAGCCAATAATAGCCCGCCCTTAGGATTTTCTTTGCCATTGCATGCCCATTGGCATGGGTTCCAAATGATCCCTCGTGGATTTCTTTGATGAGTATGTCCGCCTCATGTTTATCCACACATCTGAGCAAGACCATGTCATAGTTTCTTTTGTAGAGGGTATTTCCACTGTGGAAGAACTGGGATGCCAATCTCCTGAGGGTTCTCTTGTCGGTGTGCGAGGCATTGTCTGGATACTCTTGCTCTTCAAGGTATCGCTTGATGTCGTAGTACCAAGGTTTGTTGTCAAGTCCTTCTTCGACTGCTGCACATACAACCGGTTTGTCTCTACGATCCATCTTTATGATTGGTGCTTCATTGTAGAAATTTACTTGGTACATTGATGATAATGTAGCCAAAGCATCCGCCACCTGGTTTTCTTCTCGAGGTATGTGATGGAAGTTGATTTCATCAAAATGCTTAATCAACTCTACAACCCGGGCTCGGTAGGGAATTAAATTGGGATGTTTTGTTTCCCATTCTCCTTTGACTTGATAGATGACTAAGGCTGAGTCACCGTATACTTCAAGGTTTTTGATCCTTAGATCAGTTGCTGCTTCGAGGCCTAGGATACATGCTTCATATTCTGCCATGTTATTGGTGCAGTCAAAGCATAACCTTGCTGTGAATGGTTGATATCCATTTCTTGGGGAGATTAAAACGACTCCGATACCGTGCCCCATGGCATTTGAGGCGCCATCGAAAGCGAGCTTCCATCGAGCTTTCGGTTCTGGCCCTTCATCATTGCTTGTGACCTTTTCGTCATTCAAAGCTACGACATCTTCATCCGGGAAGTCGAATTGTATGGGCTGATAATCCTCCAATGGTTGGTGAGCAAGGTGGTCGGATAAGACACTCCTTTTGATGGCTTTTTGAGCAACGTATTGGATGTCGTACTCAGACAACAGCATTTGCCAACGGGCTATCTTTCCTGTGAGGGCAGGCTTTTCGAAGATGTACTTGATGGGATCCATCTTTGATATCAACCAAGTTGTATGGGTCAACATGTATTGCCTTAAGTGTCGAGCGGCCCATGCTAAAGCGCAGCAAGTCTTTTCAAGTGAAGTATACCTTGTTTCACAGTCGGTAAACTTCTTGCTTAGGTAGTAGATTGCGTGCTCTTTTCTTCCCGTTTCATCTTGTTGTCCTAACACACAACCCATTGATCCTTCAAGTACGGTTAGATATAAGATGAGGGGTTTACCCGGAACCGGAGGTATTAAAATTGGTGGTTCTTACAGGTATTGTTTGATCTTGTGAAACGCCTCTTGGCAATCCTCATTCCACTGAACGGCTTGGTTTTTCCTTAGCAATTTGAAGATTGGTTCGCAGGTAGCTGTCATGTGTGAGATGAACCTAGCGATGTAGTTCAATCTTCCTAAGAAACCCCGGACTTCTTTCTCGGTATTTGGCGCTGGCATTTCTTGGATGGCTTTTACCTTGCAGGATCCACTTCGATACCCCTTTGGCTAACGATGAAACCCAATAACTTCCCGGATCTAACGCCAAATGTGCACTTGTTAGGATTTAAGCGCAGCTTGAATTTTCTTAGATGTTCGAAAAGCTTTTGTAGATGGACTAGATGATCCTCCTCCGTTTGGGATTTGGCAATCATGTCGTCGACGTAGACCTCAATTTCCTTATGGATCATGTCATGGAAAAGAGTCACCATTGCTCTTTGATATGTTGCCCCGGCATTTGTTAATCCGAAAGGCATTACCTTATAGCAGAATGTCCCCCACGGGGTGATGAATGTGGTTTTCTCCATGTCCTCTGGAGCCATCTTGATTTGGTTATATCCCGAGAAGCCATCCATAAAGGAAAAGACTGAGAATTGGGCTGTGTTGTCCACCAATATGTCGATGTGTGGTAGCGGGAAATCGTCTTTTGGGCTTGCTCTATTCAAGTCCCGATAATCCACACACATTCTAACTTTGCCATCCTTCTTTGGAACTGGCACAATGATGGCGACCCATGTAGGATACTTGGTTACGGCTAAGAAACCGGCATCAAATTGCTTTTTGACCTCCTCTCTGATCTTGAGAGCCATATCAGGTCGAGTTCTTCTCAATTTCTGCTTCACTGGCGGGCATTCCGGCTTGAGTGGCAGCTTATGTACGACGATGTTAGGGTCTAAACCCGGCATGTCTTGGTACGACCAAGCGAATACGTCTTCATCTACGTCTTCAAGTACACCAAATCAGGCACGTCTTCATCTACGTCTTCAAGTAGAGCCACTTGATCTTCATTGATAAATCCCGCACTGATGAATGTTTCCGAAATGGGGAGGATCCCTTGCTTTGGAGGCTTTGAGAAAGTTTCGGCTGATGGATGATACCCCAACCCGAAGCGATTCTTCTTCTCCGGTATGTCCACTAATTTGCCCCATCCGGCAGGTCGGCTTTCTTCTAGGGCCTCTCTTATTGCCCTCCATGATGACATGGCTGTCCTAGCCTCTTTCTTGGGCTTTGAGTTCAAAGTCATGACATTCGCCACTTCCAAAGACTGGAATGGAACATCCACAACTTCTTCGTCCGTTTCTATATAACGGAATGACGAGAGATGGCTTACCATCATGTCCTCTTGCCCGGAAACTACAATCATTTGGTTATCAATGATGAACTTAAGTTTCTGGTGCAGAGTAGAGGTAATGGCTCCGGCCGCATGAATCCATGGTCGTCCGAGAAGACAACTGTATGTTGGATTAATATCCATGACTTGGAAGGTTATGGTGAAAACCTTAGGTCCGATTTGGACTGGTAAGTCGATCTCCCCTACGACGGCTCTTCTTGACCCATCGAAAGGTTTTACGACCAAGGCGCTGGGCTTCATTACTGTCCCTTCACATGATAGCTTGAGGAGGGTAGTCTTGGGCATGACATTCAATGATGACCCCGTGTCCACTAGCACTCGAGAGAGGATATGGTCCATGCATTTCACGGAGATATGTAAGGCACGGTTATGAATATGACCCTCGTCGGGTAGCTCATCGCCATTGAAACCCAAGTACCTACTTGAGGTAATATTTCCGACTATCCCGTCGAATTGGTCCACAGGAATGTCCTTGGTGACATGTGCCTCACTGAGGATCAGCAGTAACGCCTCTCGGTGTGCTTCCGAGCTTAGTAGTAGGGATAACATGGATATCTTGGAGGGAGTTTGACCTAGCTGGTCAATGATTTTATACTCGCTCTTTTGGATTATCCTTAGGAACTCTTCGGCCTCTTTTTGTGGGGTTGTCCTTTGAGAGGGCCCCGCTTGGTTCTCTTCTTCCTCCATGCTCTTTTCTTTGAGCGGCTCTCTTGGTAGTACGACTGGCGTCTTCCCGAGTTCTTTCGGAGCGAAGACTCTACCACTTCTGGTTATTCCTCCAACACCGGTAATGTTAGTGATGCTGGGCTCAATCTTGGCTAGTGGTTTTCCTTCCACATAGGCCATAGGTTGGTAATTCCATGGTACCCTCTTCGTGCTTTCAAAAGAGAAGGGTGCAGGTACGTGGAATATTATGGGCTGTATAGGCATTGGTACCTCTCTCCTTTGGTATGGGATTTCGAGAGGTTTTGGGTGGTTAGACTCCAAGGTAGCAACTTCCGTTCCATCCTTTATATAGCCAAATTGGATCCAACCTTGGTCCATTAGCTCTTGAAGACAACTCTTCAACTTTCCGCACTTGTCCGGGTTGACTTTGCAGGCTTCACAGTTGGCGTGCATTTCCTCGAACAAAACAAAACCGGTTAGACGCTCCCTTATGGTTGACAGGGGAGTCTTAACATTGGCTACCCTCTTGATTGGACCAAAGTCCTCTTGCTCTTCCACCGCATTTACAGAGGGACCCGCATGCCCCGGCAATGGGTTATTCTTTACATTGGTGTTTTCCTCTTTGAAGGATAGCAGCTTCTTGTCAATAAGGTCCTAAACCTTATGTTTGAAAACTCTACAGTTCTCGACATTGTGCCCCACGGTTCCTGCGTGGTAATCACATTTTGCATTTGTGTCGTACCAATGTGGATATGGTGGCAACATTGGTGGTAGTAGTCTTGGCTCGACCATCCCCTTTTGGATTAGATATGGCAAGATTTGACCATAAGGCATAGGTACAGGATCAAACTGCCTATTGTTATAATTGTTCCTCGGGCCCGCTTGGTTCCTTGATGGGTACCCGCCTTGTTGTTGCTGCCGTTGATTTTGTTGAGGCAACACTACTGGTTGTCGAGGTGGAGTTGCGGGAATTACTTGAGGTGAGTAACGCCCTTGAGCCGTTGCTGCTGCCACATAAGGATAGTGGTAGTGAGGCATTTGATTTGGTGGTGGGCAAGATGGTCCCACTAGAACAGCATTCGTCTCCCCCTCCTTCTTTTTGTGAAAGTTGCTGGGGGGTCTCCTAGCTCCACTTTGAGCTTCTGGAGGGCCTTGGATCTTTCCCCTCTTTACTCCGTCCTCTATTCTTTCACCAACCATGACTAGATCGGAAAAGCCGGAAGATGTGCTTCCAATCATCTTGTCATAATATGGGCCTTGAAGCGTGCCCATAAAGGTGTCAACAAGCTCCCTTTCCAATAATGGTGGTTGTACACGAGAAGCTAGTTCTCTCCACCGCTGAGCGTACTCCTTGAAGGACTCATTGCTTCTTTGCAGGAGGTTTTGTAGTTGCATCCTATTTGGAGCCATGTCCAAATTATATTTGTATTGCTTTAGGAAGGCATCGGCTAGATCCTTCCAAGTTTGGACATGGGTACGCTCAAGCTGCATGTACCAATCCAAGGATGCTCCGCTTAAACTATCTTGAAACACATGCACCATGAGTTTCTCGTTCATTGCGTAAGCTGCCATTTTCCTACAGAACATCCGTAGATGGTTCCGAGGGCATTGTATTCCCTTGTACTTCTCGAAGTCCGGTGCTTTGAACTTCGGAGGGATTACCACGTCGGGCACTAGGCACATATCTAAAGCGTTGTGGGCACCGTATGAACTGAATCCTTCGACAGCTTTCAACCTTTCTTCCAAAACTCGATACATTTGGGTGGTATCATTGTCTTGGTGGGTGGTGTCGGGAGCAGACTGTCTTGGCTGATTATTTTCCACATCATGGGGAATCACCTCATGCTGAGTAGTGGAAGTTCTTTGAGGGCGACGCTCTTCATTCCTTACGGGGATTGTGAGCGGTGGTGGAGGTGGTCCATGGCCCTCATTTTCAAATGGTGGGGGTATAATCTGGAGGTAAACCGTAAAGAGGCCATTGCACATTAGCCGCGTCCGTTACTGGGCGAGGATTACTTTCTCGGGCCGATAGAGTTTGCATTAACTCTAGCATTTGATCCATCTTCCCCTTCATTCCATCAACCTCCTCTCTCAAAGCCGCTTGAGTTTGTTCCAAATTGTCCATGATCCTTTGTTTGTTAGCTCGTGTTCCGTACGAGTGTTAGAGATCTGGCTCTTGGACCGAGGGCTTTCGGGGTTTTCGGGCTATGATTGCTTTGAACTGTTTTTAGGGAAATGAATGAGTTTTTTTTTGAAAAAAATGCATGAAGATGCATGTGGATGTATGTATGCGATGAGTATGCAAAATATGCGTTTTTTTTTTTATTTTGCTTTATGGAGGAATTTAAAGGTGCACAATTAATATTAGCAATTCGAAATATTAAGGACCGGGAAACTGATTATGCTTCAAAATATATTTGATTAAATAACATTTGTTTACAAAGTGTAACTAATGCTATTACAAATCAAATAGCCGCTCGCTTCTCGGCTTTGCTCATCTCCTCCCTATAGAAATCTATGGTGTCCTTGCAGAACTTCATAAACTTCTGGATCTCCATAGGGATGACAAAGTAGGGCATGACCATCTCGGCCTCCGCTAGCCTCTTTGGAAGTTGGGTGATTACCAAGTTCGAGAATGCAACCAATTTAGTGAAATCCTCACTTAATCGGGTGGCGTCTTGCCATACACACTCAATCACTTCCTTGCGCTGGTCTAGCTTGACTCTTGCACTCCTAATTTCATCATGTAGTTGTGCAATATGGTCCCCGTGAGCTCTTGCAATCTTGTCGAAGTACTCTTCGAATTTCTTGATGTCTTCTTCGAGACGATTGCACTTTAGCCTCCCTTGATGAGAAAGGCTCTCATGTCTTTGCCGTTGGACGCGTTCGGCTTGAAGCTGCTCTTTGTAGTTTTTAACTACTTCTTGGAGCTGTTGATTTTTCTCTTGAAATTTCAACCTCCATTTCCGTTGAGCTTCGATGGCTAATTCGCCAAACTTCTTGAGCTCTTGGTTGGAATGTAAGATTCTTTCCAACTCTTCGTCCTTGGCCACAAGGTTGGCATCCGCACTAACCAAGCCGCCTCCTATCCAATCTCTCTTCCCTTCGGAGATTCTTAGCCGTTTTTGGCACACTAGGAGAGAATTTGATACTTCATCACGATATCTCTTCGTCCTAGTGATTTCTCCTAAAGCTTGGAGGTGCTTCAATTCTAAGTCTCCATTTTTGTTTTGGAGTTCTTGAATTTTAGTTTTGAGTTCCTCCACTTCTTTGTTGGGAATGGTTGCAATAGGTTTAGGTGTAGGAGGTTTTGGAGGGCTTATGACCACGAAGGGTAGCTTGATTGCTTTGACCCTCTCCTTCACCCATTGAGTATAAAGGGGTTTGGCGACACAGTTTCTCTTGCCGACCCTTCCTTTGTGCACTTGGCTCCATGCTCCCCGGATTCTCTCTAGCAATGCCGGGTCTTGATCGCCTTCCCTTAAGAAGAAAGCTTCCAACAAAAGGTCATTAGGTTTATCTTCCATTGAAAAACCTAGTTGTCGGAGAGAGAGGACCGGATTGTAGTTAATACATCCCTTAGTACCAATGAGGGGTACGTTAGGGAAGTCCCCGCAACTGAGGATAATTTCCGGGTCCTCTAAATTTGGTGAAAACCAATGGATGTCCTTCTCGGCGAGGGTTGTCATCCGTTGCGACCATTTGAGCTTGGCCCGGTTTTCCACAAAGTCTCGGTTTCTTGGCATGTGGGACATCATCCAAATTTGCACCACGGGAGTGCAACAAGTAATTTTACGTCCCCTTGCTTGTTCATGCCTAGAGTAGAGGGTATGATAGAAATCCGCCAAAATTGTGGGAACCGGATTTTTAGTCATAAATATCTCTAAAGCCGGAAAGTCTATGAAATCGTCCATGTTGGGGAATAAGACAATTCCGTAGACTAAGAGGGCTAAGATGGCGTTGAATGCCCTTCCCTCTTCGTTGGCTAACATTTCCCGAGCTTTGGCTTCCAAAAACTTTCTTGAAAATCCCTTAAGGTTTCCTCTAACTTCCAAGTTAGATGCTACTTCTTGGGTGTCAAGGTATAAGGATTCGGCGATGGCTTCTAATGTGGGGTCTTTTCCCGGACCGAGATAGAGTTCATGATCCTTCATGCTACAACCCAAAATCCTTTCAAACTCCTCCAAAGTCGGCGCTAGTTGGAAGTCTTGAAATGTGAAGCACCGTAGCGGTGGGTCGAAGAATTGCGCCAAAGTGGTTAAGGCCGTTGAATCTATTCTCACGGGTAGGAGATCAAGGATTAGCCCATAGCTTGCAAATGATATGCAAGGGTATGGTTTATGAAGGTTCGGAACTTCCCCCCATCCTCACATGTAGGCTCTAAAAGGTGAAATTTCCTAAGAAGAGGTCCTTAGAGTCATAGATCTCACATGGAATTAGGGTTGTCTATGGACATACGTCGACATGACTTCAATTAATTCCACGTGAAAATCTCCTCTAAGCGGGGTTGGGCATCCTACCTCACGGACATACGTCAACGCGGGCTTCCGCACACAACCTCCTTCTAACTTAGCTTTTTTCTCAAGCTCGGGTAGAGAGCCTCACACGTCCGGCATTAACCCGAACAATGTGGAGTAACATCGCTCAAGTAACCCCCGCATTTGATATATATATGATATGAATATAAAGCAAAATAAAGCAATTATAAACATAAAGCATAGATATGACATGGATGAATAAAATAAAAGCATGGCGCGCAAAGAAAAAATAAAAACAAATAGCTTAAAAACCAAATAGAATAGGCTTGACTCGCTAGTGGGAAAAGGGTCCCCAGTGAAGTCGCCAGCTGTGCGCACCTCGTTTTAAAAAACGCGCAATCCTCCGAGGTCGTTTGTAAACGCTCGGAAGGCCTTGTGAAGTCGCCACCAAAGTTTTTGTGTAAAGGGAACGTTGATAAACCCTTAAGTTTTTTTTGTTTAAAGGGAAACGATAATAAAACCCTTGACGATGAGGAAAAGGACTGGTCATCGCAACCATTGTTGGGTTCGGGAGTCGATTACGCAAGGGGAAGGTATTAGCACCCCTCACGTCCGTTGTACTCAACGGGAACCTTCTATTTGGCTAAAGCTTAAATTATTTTTAAATGTTTTGCGCGCATGCTTATCTATGTCAAAAGAAAATATACTAAAAAGGGGGGAAAAGAGATGAAAACAAACGAAAGGAAAAAAAGTTTTTATTATTATTGCGCTTGACAAGATGTCGATCTTGCTCCTACGTATCTCCCGGTAGTCGGAGAATTCAAAGCGTACGTAGTTCTTTGGTAGAAAAAACGTACATATGTTGGTTAATTTTAAATGGACGATGTTTTAACCGAATTCTTGCGATTCAACGTAGCTTGTATGCTCGCGCTCGGGAGACTTATTAAGCGTATAGCTTGTATGCTCGCGCTTGGGAGACTTATTAAGCGTTTGTTCACGAATCGCGTTAGAATGTTAAAAGGTACGTCCGTTGGGTTAAAAGGGTTCGAGTTTGTCGCTATGGGACCAAAATAGGCGCAATGGACTCAAATGAGTCAATCATTGACCGAGGAGACTCCAACAAGTCGAGGGATTGTTCGATTGATCCAATGGGATCAAGAACGGGTACAATGGACTCGGACGAGTCGAACATTGACCGAGTGACTCAAACGAGTCGAGGGATTGAATCTAGTGGCCACGGGGGACCAAAAGGTTCGGATTGACCACAAGGGGCCAAGATTTGGTTTGGTTATGGTTGGATACGTTGAAAATGGAATGACGATTGTCCGAACGACGAGACATACGTCACGCATTCGTACAATCGGGGCAATGGAGAGACATACGTCACACCATCCCTTTTTCATTCAAGTTTTTGGGTAGAATTCTTTTAGAAATCCCAAAGTTTATCAAAACATTTGGTTTGGAAACCAAAGTGAAGGGATTTTAGCAATTTTGTTAGAAAACGCATAAGTTCGGCTCATTTTGCGAGCGGTTTTGAAAAACGAACGAATTCGGCGTATGTTCATGTTTGAGTTTTGAAAATCATGAACAATGTTTATTGTTCAAGTTTTAATTTGAAAATGATGAACATAGCTGGTTTGTTCTAGTTGTTTTGAAAGATTTGGAACATAACTTGTTTTGCAAGTTATCCACAAAGTGTTACCCGAACTTGCGAATTTTCCAATATTATGCAAAATCCTTGAACTGGTTTGAAAAATATGGGTTTTAAAACTCCTAGGCTCTGAGCTCTTGGGCTAGAACCTCAAAAATTGGCCATTTGGGCACCTAAACTCAGATTCTGAGTTCTGTCATGGTCGCTCTGCGACCATGACTTCGCACTGCGAACAATGCGAATTTTTGAGTTCAGAAGCTGTTTCTGAACTTTTGTTCAGAAACAACTTCTGAACACACTCAGGACCTTTTAGGAGAGTGAAAAGATTTGAGTTTTTGGGATGAAAAAGGCTGGACAAACCAGTTTTGATGTTTTGAAAATCTTGGTATTTCTTTGAAATTCAAAAGGGGTTTTTTAGAACCAAAGGGTTTTGAACCAAAATTGCTATGCAAGCACAATTGAAAATGCAAAACAAAAGCTTAGAAACTTACAGAGATCCTTAGCAAAGCTCCAGCTGCAGTGGATTTGAATTGGTTGAAGGTTCTCACAAAGGTTTTTGATATTGGTGATGAACTTTGAACTTATGCAAAGCTTTTTGTTTGATTGGTTTTCTCTGGTTGTTTGGCTGGAATGAGTAGTGTTTCTTTGCTCTTTGAATGCTGTATTAACTGCTCTATCTTATGTTATGCAATGCTGCATTTCCTCTTGCCTTGCATCTCTATTTATAGGCCAAAATGCAATCTCAAGTAATGATGAAAATCCATAGGACCTAGCTGATTTGTGGGCTAAATTCAGGCTATTAGGCTTTGCATTTAATGCTAATGGATAGAGGCAACCCTGCCTTGTGCCAAGGGTTAAGTCTTTGACTGATTTCAGCCACAAAATCAAAGGTTTTAGGATAGAAATGATGAGAAACATGGCTGAATTGCAATTGGCCAAGCTTGGGGATCAATCCTTGCAATCTCAATGGTTGATCAATGAAAACGTGCACTGTGATGTGCAGAGATTGGGGGATGCAAAAGGCTACATATGGCTGGTGTGAGAGGGATGAAAAGCTGTTGCAAAACAGGGTAGGCACTCATGGCTTTTTCAAGTGAAAAATCCAGCTGGTTTGACTGGTTTTGGGGGAACAAGCAGGAGGAAAGTCATCAAGCAGGTGGCTGGCAACCTTGGGGTGGTTAACAGGTCACTTGGGAGGGACAAGAGCTGCCCAAGGGCAAGCCCACTTGCTTGTCACATGCTAGGTTGGAAGAAAAAGCTTCCAACCTTGGCATTAATGGCAAGTCTCTCATTTCTGGTTTTGCTTGGCCCAATTAGCCATGAATGCTCATTAAAATAAATATGCAAATGATGTGCAACAAAATCTGGAATTAAATCAAAGAAACCAAAAATCTGCAGAAAAATCGCAGACTTCGCAGTGCGAAGTGACCTTCGCAGTGCGAAGTCATCATTTTTGAAATGTTGACTTTTTTGTTGACTTTGGTTGACTTTGACTTTTTTTCCCTCTTTGATTTTTTTGATTTTTTTTGTTTTAAAAGGCTTAGGACAAAATTGGGGTACTACAGCTGCCCCTACTTAATTGTGTCTTTGCATAGAGTGTGTGAGTGCCGAGGGCATCTCATGAACTCTTTGCGAAGATCAATTAAGTAAAAGAAGGACCCGAATTTTGTCCTTCGCGGAATGGAAAAAATTTGTAGTAAAAGTAAAATATGCAAATGCAATGATTTGAAAAGGTTGATCGTATCCAGCCGCTAACACTGGAGGTAGATCCACTGGGGATGAAGGTAATCGTATCCAGCTGCTAACACTGGAGGTAGATCCCTGAGGACGGGTGTGATCTTATCTAGCCGCTTACACTAGAGGTCGATACACTGAGGAAAGGTGATCTTATCTAGCCGCTTACACTAGAGGTCGATACCTTAAGATAGGTAATCTTATTCAGCCGCTTACACTGAAGGTCGATTCCTAACGGGGAAGTGATCTTATTCAGCCGCTAACACTGAAGGTAGAACACTGAGGAAGGTGATCTTATCTAGCCGCTTACACTAGAGGTCGATACCTTAAGATAGGTAATCTTATTCAGCCGCTAACACTGAAGGTCGATTCCTAACGGTGAAGTGATCTTATTCAGCCGCTAACACTGAAGGTCGAACACTGAGGAAGGCGATCTTATCTAGCCGCTTACACTAGAGGTCGATACCTTAAGATAGGTAATCTTATTCAGCTGCTAACACTGAAGGTCGATTCCTAACGGGGAAGTGATCTTATTCAGCCGCTAACACTGAAGGTCGAACACTGAGGAAGGTGATCTTATCTAGCCGCTTACAAGTCAAGCAAATGGAAGATACAATCTTCATTTCTCAAAGTAAGTATGCCAAGAACATAGTGAAGAAGTTTGGAATGGAATCTGCTGCTCATAAGAAGACACCAGCTGCTACTCATCTGAAGCTAACCAAAGATGAACAAGGAGTATCAGTTGATCAAAGTCAGTACAGAAGCATGATAGGGAGCTTATTGTATTTAACTGCAAGCAGACCTGATATCACTTATGCTGTTGGAGTATGTGCAAGATACCAAGTTGATCCTAAGATGAGTCATCTGACACAAGTTAAAAGGATCTTGAAGTATGTGAATAGCACAAGTGACTATGGAATCATGTATTCTCATAGTTCAAGTTCTGAATTGATGGGATTTTGTGATGCTGACTGGGCTGGAAGTGCTGATGACAGGAAGAGCACCTCAGGAGGTTGTTTCTTTTTAGGAAATAACTTAATATCTTGGTTCAGCAAGAAACAAAATTGTGTTTCATTGTCAACTGCTGAAGCTGAGTATATTGCTGCTGGGAGTAGTTGTTCACAACTGGTTTGGATGAAGCAGATGCTTGAGGAGTACAACATTGAACAAGGAACTATGACATTATTTTGTGACAATTTGAGTGCTATCAACATCTCTATGAACCCAATACAGCACAGCAGAACTAAACACATTGATATCAGACACCATTTTATCAGAAACCTTGTGGAGGATAAAGTGATTCAGCTGGAACATGTAGCTACTGAAGAACAAGTTGCAGACATTTTCACAAAGGCCTTGGATGCTAAACAATTTGAAAACTTAAGGAGCAAGTTAGGTGTGTGTTTGTATGAAGAGTTATAGCAATTACTGCAAACTGGATGTGAGGAAGATAGAGTACCTGCCAGTTGTGCCTATGCTAAGTGTGATCCTGAACCTGAGTCTGAATCTGATATGTTTTCAAGGATCTGTGTTATCTGTTTTGATTTCATTCCCTATTTGAAGTCTGAGATTTGTCAGAATTTTGTGGCTAAAAAGGGGGAGAAAATCTTGTGTAATGTGTTGGCTTTGATACCAAGTGTTGCTCCTCAGAGAATTAGTTCAAATTCAAATTCAGCTTTCAGTATTGTTCAGAAGTTACTTGTGAAGCTCAGAGTTCAGAACCAATATAACAAGAGCTGTCAAGATGTTATTAAGGGGGAGTTTGTGTCTCAGGGGGAGTATAAGCTTGTTATATACCTGAGTGATGATGTGGTCCTGAAGTGTAGAAGTGTAGTGGTCCTGAAGAACGTTTGTGTTCAGCTCCTGAAGTGTACTCTGATACCAGATTTTTGCTCCTGAAGATTTTTGCTCCTGAAGTATTCAGCTCCTGAAGTGTGGTTCTGAAGAACAATTGCACTTTGGTTTGTGCTCTGATACCATTTATCACTGCAATTCAGTAGTAAGGGGGAGTTTGTATGAGAAGCTGAGTTGCAGGGGGAGTGTTGTGAAGCTGGAGTGTTTGTTTATATGTTTGTGAAGCTTCAGGGGGAGTTGATTAATAGCTCTGATACCATGTTTGGGATGATCAAAAGTTGATCAGTAGCATGTGTGTGCTTCAGTAGCTGTTATGTTTTGTAGAACTGAAGCTGGTTTGTGTTAATCATAGCTGTGTCTGCTGCTTATGTTTATGCTATGTTATATTATTGTGGAGTTCTTCATTGCTGAGTTGATTATAAGGGAGATTGAAGAACTTGGATGGTTTTAGCCAAAAATTTGCCAAAGGGGGAGATTGTTGAGTCTTTTGGTGTTGGCTGCATATTTTGGCAAAACCAAAGTGTTGAATAGAAGCATCTCCATGATTAGAACATTTCTTCAGTTGGAAGTTTTCTCATTTGAAGCTGTTCAGAAGCTGAAAATTACATCAGAAGCTGAATGTTCATCAGAAGCACTGTAGCACTTCAGAAGCTGATTCAGGTTCTGATGCCAGCGTTGACTTATGTTGACTTCATCAGAAGCTGGTTATTTTCAAGGTTTTTCTATGCGAATATTTGCAAGATTTATTGAGAATTTATCCACGCATATGGCTTCTAGAATGCGGATTTATTTGGAGAAGATTTTATTGAAGATTTGGTTCAAAGATATGAAATTCATATTTTCCTGTTAAACTCTTTCAAAGATTGGATGCAGTTTTATTTGTTACTCTATTGGATCATTCTTATTTCAGTAACAAATCTATTCTGAAGATTAGTTTGTTATTTATTCTGCAAGACTGAAGGCTATAAAAAGAGGAGGGCTGCTGCTATTCAACTTACGATTTTAAAGAGTCTTAATTCAGAAAAAGAGTCTGTGTTAGTTTTAAGCTTGTTAGCTTGTTTGTTTATTTGTTTTGTGCACCACTCATATGTTTTGAGTTTGTTTAGCTTTGTTAGCTTTGTGTTTTTGAAGTTTTCTGAAAAACAGAGTGTTTTTGATTAAGGGTTTCAAGTAGCTGGGTTTAGTTGCTTGAATAGGAAGTTAGAGGATTCTAATATTCAGATTTGGGTAGAAGTCTTACTAGGTGGAGGTTAATTGCTTGGGATAAGAACTGGGAGTCAGTGTCTGAGTCTTAAGGATTAAATTCAATAGTGGATTTCCTTCCTGGATTGGTATCCCCCAGAGTAGGAGGTGTTTACTCTGAACTGGGTTAACAAACCTTGTGTGCCTTTTACTTTCCTGCACTTTATTTTGCTGCTTGTGTTGTGTTTGTGTGTGTGCTCTGTTTTAAGCAAATTATTGTGCCCTGCGTATTGTTCAGAACCTGCTGGTTCAGAACCTGTTAGTCTCTTATTGCCTGGCCAGAATTTCAATTTGCATCAGAGCAGGCACCCTGCCTGTAATTTGGGTGAGATCCAGAGGATTAATTTCTGGCAAGCATGGATAGAGAAGGAGGCTATGTCAATAGACCACCCCTACTAGATGGCACAAACTATGAATATTGGAAGTCAAGGATGTGTGCTTTTCTAAAGTCTATTGACAGCAGGACTTGGAAAGCTGTGATTAAAGGCTGGGATCATCCTGTGTATACAGACAAAGATGGAAACAAGACTGAGGTTCTGAAGCCTGAAGAAGAATGGACCAAAGCTGAAGATGATCTGTCATTGGGAAATTCAAAAGCTTTGAATGCTATCTTCAATGGTGTTGATCAGAACATGTTCAGACTCATCAAACAATGTACTGTGGCTAAGGATGCTTGGGAAATTCTGAAAACCACTCATGAAGGAACTTCTAAAGTCAAGATGTCCAGACTCCAGTTGCTGACTACTAAGTTTGAGAATCTGAAGATGAAGGAAGATGAGAATATCCAGGATTTCTATATGAATGTGCTGGATATGGCCAATTCCTTTGATTCTCTTGGGGAGAAGATGTCTGATGAGAAGCTAGTGAGAAAAATCCTCAGGTCCCTGCCCAGAAGGTTTGATATGAAGGTGACAGCAATTGAGGAGGCTCATGATATTTCTGCTATGAAGGTTGAAGAGCTCATTGGTTCTTTGTTAAATTTTGAGACTGCATTCTGCAAACAGCCTGATAAGAAAGGGAAAGGTATAGCTTTTACTATGAATACTGAAGCTGATGATCAACAAGAGTCTGAGGAGGATGACTTATCAGAAGCTCTAGTGTTGCTGGGGAAACAATTCAACAAGATTCTGAAGAATGTTAACAGAAAAGCCAAAGCCAAAGGTCAGAATTTCAGATTCAATAACAAAAAACAACAAACTGATGAGAAGAAGACCAAGTCTGAGGAGAAAAGTAACCAAGCTAAAGGTGTTCAGTGCTATGAGTGTGAGGGTTATGGACACATCAAATCTGAATGTCCTACTTTCCTTAAGAAACAGAAGAAGAGCCTAGTTGTTGCATGGTCTGATGATGGTTCTGAAGATGATGATGTTAGTGAATCTGATATGTGTGATACTGGTCTGGTTGTTAGGTCAGGAGCTATCTTGAAGAAGGAAGCTGTTTTAGAGTCTGAGACTTTTTCAGAGTCTGACTCAGAGTCTGAAGCCTCATCTGTGTCTGAAGCTGCTAAAACCTCATATGATGAACTAGCTGATAACTACAAGAAACTGTATACCAGAAGTGCTGAGGTTTGCAAACAAGTTTTGGATCAGAAGGAGACTATTCTACAACTGGAGGCTGAAAAAGGTGAACTGTTAGTGCAGAATTCAGATTTAAAAGAAGAAGTGAATCAACTGAACTCCCAACTTGATCAAATGAAGAAGCAAGTGAAGATGTTGAACTCTGCTACTGATAAGTTGGAGGACATTTTGGGGAATCAGCAACAAGGAAAAACTGGTTTAGGTTTTGTTGATCAGACTCAGATTCCTAAACAGATGAGTTTTGTTCCTGCTACTCAAACTCATGATTCTATGGCTGGAACATCAAAGAAGAGACCTCAGAAGCAAGCCCAGATGCAAGGTCAGAAGCATATTCAGATGAGACCTCAAAAGCAAGCTCAGAAGAGACCTCAGATGCAAGGTCAGAAGCATGTTCAGATGCTACCTCAGAAGCAACCCCAGAAATTTTTCAGAAACAGAAGGAGGAGGAATCAAACATGGATCTGTCATCATTGTGGAAAGAAAAGGCACATCAAACCATTCTGCTTCAAACTGTATGGGTATCCTGAACATTTTCAGTATAGAAGAGTTGAACCAGCTACTATCAGTCACAATGCTCAGAAGGTGTGGAAGCCCAAAGTTCAGAATGTAGGCCTGATTGCTCATACCTCATTGAGAGCTACTTCAAAAGAAGACTGGTATTTTGATAGTGGGTGTTCAAGGCACATGACTGGTGTGAAGAAGCTGCTGAGCAATATCAGATCATACTCCAGAAGTTATGTGACATTTGGAGATGGTGTAAAAGGTCAGATTCTGGGTATTGGAGATTTGATCAAAGAAGGTTTGCCCGGACTTAATGATGTGTTACTGGTGGAAGGATTAACCTCTAATCTGATCAGTATTAGCCAGCTATGTGATCAGGATTTAAAAGTGAATTTCAACAAGCAGGAGTGTATTGTTACTGATCAGGATGGTAAAACTCAGATGAGGGGCTGCAGATCCAAAGACAATTGTTATTTGTGGGTTTCTGAAGAAGAAAGAAGTCTGACTTCTTGTCTTATGAGCTCAAAAGAGGAAGTCAAACTCTGGCACCAGAAATTGGGACATCTGAATCTGAAAGGCATGAAGAAAATCCTAAGTACTGAAGCTATCAGAGGTGTGCCTAATCTGAAGATCAATGAGGACAGTGTTTGTGGTGATTGTTAGATTGGTAAACAAACAAGAAAGTCTCATCCCAGATTAGTTCACCAGGTAACTACCAAAGTACTAGAACTTGTTCATATGGATTTAATGGGGCCTATGCAAGTAGAAAGTATTGGAGGAAAAAGATATGCTTTTGTAATGGTAGATGACTACTCAAGATATACATGGGTCAGCTTTGTTAGAGAAAAGTCTGACACTTTTGAAGTTTTCAAAGAGATGTGCATCCAACTACAAAGAGAGAAGGATAGTGGGATTATCAGAATCAGAAGTGATCATGGCAAAGAATTTGAAAACAAGAGCTTTTCAGAATTCTGTGCTTCTGAAGGTATAAAGCATGAGTTTTCTGCACCTATCACACCTCAGCAAAATGGTGTAGTTGAGAGGAAGAACAGGACTTTAGCAGAATGTGCAAGGGTTATGCTGCATGCTAAGAAGCTGCCATATATGTTTTGGGCTGAAGCAATGAACACTGCATGTTACATACACAACAGAGTCACTTTAAAGAAGGATACTGCATCAACTCTGTATGAATTATGGAAAGGGAGGAAGCCAACTGTGAAATATTTCCATGTTTTTGGGAGCAGATGCTATATCTTGGCTGACAGAGAGAATAGAAGAAAACTGGATCCTAAGTCTGATGAGGGCATATTCCTGGGTTATTCAGTGAACAGTAGAGCTTACAGGGTGTTTAATTCCAGAACCAAGGTTGTGATGGAGTCCATAAATGTGGTTATTGATGATTTGTCTGCTGAGAATGAAAAGAATGAGCCTGAAGTTGTTCCAGAATCTGAAGCCTCAGAAGAACAAACTTCAGAAGCAGAAAAGCATTCAGAGTCTGAAGAAGCAGAAGATCAACCAGATCAAGTTCCAAATGGTAAAGGGCCATCAATTAGAGTTCAGAAAGATCATCCTAAAGACTTAATTATTGGAAGCTTAGATCAAGGTGTCAGAACCAGGAGATCAGATGCTGCTGCTACTGATTCATGTTTTGTGTCAAAGGTTGAACCTAAAAATGTGAAAGAAGCCCTAACTGATGAATTTTGGATTGAAGCAATGCAAGATGAGTTGAATCAATTCAAAAGGAGTGAAGTGTGGGATCTAGTTCCTAGACCTGAAGGGCTGAATGTGATTAGGACTAAGTGGATATTCAAGAATATAACAGATGAAAATGGTATTGTAGTCAGAAACAAGGCAAGGTTGGTTGCTCAGGGTTATACGCAAGTTGAGGGACTTGATTTTGATGAGACCTTTGCACCGGTGGCCAGACTAGAGTCCATAAGACTACTGTTGGGTGTATCCTGCATTCTCAAGTTCAAATTATTCCAGATGGATGTGAAGAGTGCATTTCTGAATGGATATTTGCAAGAAGAGGTATATGTTGAACAGCCTAAGGGCTTTGTGGATCCTAAGTTTCCAGAACATGTGTACAAGTTAAAGAAGGCTTTTATATGGATTGAAGCAAGCACCAAGGGCATGGTATGACAGGCTGACTCAGTTTCTTGTGGCTCAAGGTTACAGAAAAGGAGGTTCTGATAAGACCTTGTTTGTGAAAGATGAAAATGGAAGTCTGATGATTGCTCAGATTTATGTGGATGATATAGTGTTTGGAGGGATGTCTCAGAAGATGGTCAATCTGTTTGTTCAGCAAATGCAATCAGAGTTTGAAATGAGTTTAGTTGGTGAGCTGACGTATTTTCTTGGATTACAAGTCAAGCAAATGGAAGATACAATCTTCATTTCTCAAAGTAAGTATGCCAAGAACATAGTGAAGAAGTTTGGAATGGAATCTGCTGCTCATAAGAAGACACCAGCTGCTACTCATCTGAAGCTAACCAAAGATGAACAAGGAGTATCAGTTGATCAAAGTCAGTACAGAAGCATGATAGGGAGCTTATTGTATTTAACTGCAAGCAGACCTGATATCACTTATGCTGTTGGAGTATGTGCAAGATACCAAGCTGATCCTAAGATGAGTCATCTGACACAAGTTAAAAGGATCTTGAAGTATGTGAATAGCACAAGTGACTATGGAATCATGTATTCTCATAGTTCAAGTTCTGAATTGATGGGATTTTGTGATGCTGACTGGGCTGGAAGTGCTGATGACAGGAAGAGCACCTCAGGAGGTTGTTTCTTTTTAGGAAATAACTTAATATCTTGGTTCAGCAAGAAACAAAATTGTGTTTCATTGTCAACTGCTGAAGCTGAGTATATTGCTGCTGGGAGTAGTTGTTCACAACTGGTTTGGATGAAGCAGATGCTTGAGGAGTACAACATTGAACAAGGAACTATGACATTGTTTTGTGACAATTTGAGTGCTATCAACATCTCTAAGAACCCAATACAGCACAGCAGAATAAACACATTGATATCAGACACCATTTTATCAGAAACCTTGTGGAGGATAAAGTGATTCAGCTGGAACATGTAGCTACTGAAGAACAAGTTGCAGACATTTTCACAAAGGCCTTGGATGTTAAACAGTTTGAAAACTTAAGGAGCAAGTTAGGTGTGTGTTTGTATGAAGAGTTATAGCAATTACTGCAAACTGGATGTGAGGAAGATAGAGTACCTGCCAGTTGTGCCTATGCTAAGTGTGATCCTGAACCTGAGTCTGAATCTGATATGTTTTCAAGGATCTGTGTTATCTGTTTTGATTTCATTCCCTATTTGAAGTCTGAGATTTGTCAGAATTTTGTGGCTAAAAAGGGGGAGAAAATCTTGTGTAATGTGTTGGCTTTGATACCAAGTGTTGCTCCTCAGAGAATTAGTTCAAATTCAAATTCAGCTTTCAGTATTGTTCAGAAGTTACTTGTGAAGCTCAGAGTTCAGAACCAATATAACAAGAGCTGTCAAGATGTTATTAAGGGGGAGTTTGTGTCTCAGGGGGAGTATAAGCTTGTTATATACATGAGTGATGATGTGGTCCTGAAGTGTAGAAGTGTAGTGGTCCTGAAGAACGTTTGTGTTCAGCTCCTGAAGTGTACTCTGATACCAGATTTTTGCTCCTGAAGATTTTTGCTCCTGAAGTATTCAGCTCCTGAAGTGTGGTTCTGAAGAACAATTGCACTTTGGTTTGTGCTCTGATACCATTTATCACTGCAATTCAGTAGTAAGGGGGAGTTTGTATGAGAAGCTGAGTTGCAGGGGGAGTGTTGTGAAGCTGGAGTGTTTGTTTATATGTTTGTGAAGCTTCAGGGGGAGTTGATTAATAGCTCTGATACCATGTTTGTGATGATCAAAAGTTGATCAGTAGCATGTGTGTGCTTCAGTAGCTGTTATGTTTTGTAGAACTGAAGCTGGTTTGTGTTAATCATAGCTGTGTCCGCTGCTTATGTTTATGCTATGTTATATTATTGTGGGGTTCTTCATTGCTGAGTTGATTATAAGGGAGATTGAAGAACTTGGATGGTTTTAGCCAAAAATTTGCCAAAGGGGGAGATTGTTGAGTCTTTTGGTGTTGGCTGCATATTTTGGCAAAACCAAAGTGTTGAATAGAAGCATCTCCATGATTAGAACATTTCTTCAGTTGGAAGTTTTCTCATTTGAAGCTGTTCAGAAGCTGAAAATTACATCAGAAGCTGAATGTTCATCAGAAGCACTTTAGCACTTCAGAAGCTGATTCAGGTTCTGATGCCAGCGTTGACTTATGTTGACTTCATCAGAAGCTGGTTATTTTCAAGGTTTTTCTATGCGAATCTTTGCAAGATTTATTGAGGATTTATCCACGCATATGGCTTCTAGAATGCTGATTTATTTGGAGAAGATTTTATTGAAGATTTGGTTCAAAGATATGAAATTCATATTTTCCTGTTAAAATCTTTCAAAGATTGGATGCAGTTTTATTTGTTACTCTATTGGATCATTCTTATTTCAGTAACAAATCTATTCTGAAGATTAGTTTGTTATTTATTCTGCAAGACTGAAGGCTATAAAAAGAGGAGGGCTGCTGCTATTGAACTTACGATTTTAGAGAGTCTTAATTCAGAAAAAGAGTTTGTGTTAGTTTTAAGCTTGTTAGCTTTGTTTTGTGCACCACTCATATGTTTTGAGTTGGTTTAGAGTTTTATAGAGTTGTAATTCATTCTAAGCCTTTAGGTACGAATGAAGTCTTTGTGTTTTTGAAGTTTTCTGAAAAACAGAGTGTTTTTGATTAAGGGTTTCAAGTAGCTGGGTTTAGTTGCTTGAATAGGAAGTTAGAGGATTCTAATACTCAGATTTGGGTAGAAGTCTTACTAGGTGGAGGTTAATTGATTGGGATAAGAACTGGGAGTCAGTGTCTGAGTCTTAAGGATTAAATCCAATAGTGGATTTCCTTCCTGGATTGGTATCCCCCAGAGTAGGAGGTGTTTACTCCGAACTGGGTTAACAAACCTTGTGTGCCTTTTACTTTCCTGCACTTTATTTTGCTGCTTGTGTTGTGCTTGTGTGTGTGCTCTGTTTTAAGCAAATTATTGTGCCCTGCGTATTGTTCAGAACCTGCTGGTTCAGAACCTGTTAGTCTCTTATTGCCTGGCCAGAATTTCAATTGGCATCAGAGCAGGCACCCTGCCTGTAATTTGGGTGAGATCCAGAGGATTAATTTCTGGCAAGCATGGATAGAGAAGGAGGCTATGTCAATAGACCACCCCTACTAGATGGCACAAACTATGAATATTGGAAGTCAAGGATGTGTGCTTTTCTAAAGTCTATTGAGAGCAAGACTTGGAAAGCTGTGATTAAAGGCTGGGATCATCCTGTGTATACAGACAAAGATGGAAACAAGACTGAGGTTCTTAAGCCTGAAGAAGAATGGACCAAAGCTGAAGATGATCTGTCACTGGGAAATTCAAAAGCTTTGAATGCTATCTTCAATGGTGTTGATCAGAACATGTTCAGACTCATCAAACAATGTACTGTGGCTAAGGATGCTTGGGAAATTTTGAAAACCACTCATGAAGGAACTTCTAAAGTCAAGATGTCCAGACTCCAGTTGCTGACTACTAAGTTTGAGAATCTGAAGATGAAGGAAGATGAGAATATCCAGGATTTCTATATGAATGTGCTGGATATGGCCAATTCCTTTGATTCTCTTGGGGAGAAGATGTCTGATGAGAAGCTAGTGAGAAAAATCCTCAGGTCCCTGCCCAGAAGGTTTGATATGAAGGTGACAGCAATTGAGGAGGCTCATGATATTTCTGCTATGAAGGTTGAAGAGCTCATTGGTTCTTTGTTAAATTTTGAGACTGCATTCTGCAAACAGCCTGATAAGAAAGGGAAAGGTATAGCTTTTACTGTGAATACTGAAGCTGATGATCAACAAGAGTCTGAGGAGGATGACTTATCAGAAGCTCTAGTGTTGCTGGGGAAACAATTCAACAAGATTCTGAAGAATGTTAACAGAAAAGCCAAAGCCAAAGGTCAGAATTTCAGATTCAATAACAAAAAACAACAAACTGATGAGAAGAAGACCAAGTCTGAGGAGAAAAGTAACCAAGCTAAAGGTGTGCAGTGCTATGAGTGTGAGGGTTATGGACACATCAAATCTGAATGTCCTACTTTCCTTAAGAAACAGAAGAAGAGCCTAGCTGTTGCATGGTCTGATGATGGTTCTGAAGATGATGATGTTAGTGAATCTGATATGTGTGATACTGGTCTGGTTGTGAGGTCAGGAGCTATCTTGAAGAAGGAAGCTGTTTTAGAGTCTGAGACTTTTTCAGAGTCTGACTCAGAGTCTGAAGCCTCATCTGTGTCTGAAGCTGCTAAAACCTCATATGATGAACTAGCTGATAACTACAAGAAACTGTATACCAGAAGTGCTGAGGTTTGCAAACAAGTTTTGGATCAGAAGGAGACTATTCTACAATTGGAGGCTGAAAAAGGTGAACTGTTAGTGCAGAATTCAGATTTAAAAGAAGAAGTGAATCAACTGAACTCCCAACTTGATCAAATGAAGAAGCAAGTGAAGATGTTGAACTCTGCTACTGATAAGTTGGAGGACATTTTGGGGAATCAGCAACAAGGAAAAACTGGTTTAGGTTTTGTTGATCAGACTCAGATTCCTAAACAGATGAGTTTTGTTCCTGCTACTCAAACTCATGATTCTATGGCTGGAACATCAAAGAAGAGACCTCAGAAGCAAGCCCAGATGCAAGGTCAGAAGCATATTCAGATGAGACCTCAAAAGCAAGCTCAGAAGAGACCTCAGATGCAAGGTCAGAAGCATGTTCAGATGCTACCTCAGAAGCAACCCCAGAAATTTTTCAGAAACAGAAGGAGGAGGAATCAAACATGGATCTGTCATCATTGTGGAAAGAAAAGGCACATCAAACCATTCTGCTTCAAACTGTATGGGTATCCTGAACATTTTCAGTATAGAAGAGTTGAACCAGCTACTATCAGTCACAATGCTCAGAAGGTGTGGAAGCCCAAAGTTCAGAATGTAGGCCTGATTGCTCATACCTCATTGAGAGCTACTTCAAAAGAAGACTGGTATTTTGATAGTGGGTGTTCAAGGCACATGACTGGTGTGAAGAAGCTGCTGAGCAATATCAGATCATACTCCAGAAGTTATGTGACATTTGGAGATGGTGTAAAAGGTCAGATTCTGGGTATTGGAAATTTGATCAAAGAAGGTTTGCCCGGACTTAATGATGTGTTACTGGTGGAAGGATTAACCTCTAATCTGATCAGTATTAGCCAGCTATGTGATCAGGATTTAAAAGTGAATTTCAACAAGCAGGAGTGTATTGTTACTGATCAGGATGGTAAAACTCAGATGAGGGGCTGCAGATCCAAAGACAATTGTTATTTGTGGGTTTCTGAAGAAGAAAGAAGTCTGACTTCTTGTCTTATGAGCTCAAAAGAGGAAGTCAAACTCTGGCACCAGAAATTGGGACATCTGAATCTGAAAGGCATGAAGAAAATCATAAGTACTGAAGCTATCAGAGGTGTGCCTAATCTGAAGATCAATGAGGACAGTGTTTGTGGTGATTGTTAGATTGGTAAACAAACAAGAAAGTCTCATCCCAGATTAGTTCACCAGGTAACTACCAAAGTACTAGAACTTGTTCATATGGATTTAATGGGGCCTATGCAAGTAGAAAGTATTGGAGGAAAAAGATATGCTTTTGTAATGGTAGATGACTACTCAAGATATACATGGGTCAGCTTTGTTAGAGAAAAGTCTGACACTTTTGAAGTTTTCAAAGAGATGTGCATCCAACTACAAAGAGAGAAGGATAGTGGGATTATCAGAATCAGAAGTGATCATGGCAAAGAATTTGAAAACAAGAGCTTTTCAGAATTCTGTGCTTCTGAAGGTATAAAGCATGAGTTTTCTGCACCTATCACACCTCAGCAAAATGGTGTAGTTGAGAGGAAGAACAGGACTTTAGCAGAATGTGCAAGGGTTATGCTGCATGCTAAGAAGCTGCCATATATGTTTTGGGCTGAAGCAATGAACACTGCATGTTACATACACAACAGAGTCACTTTAAAGAAGGATACTGCATCAACTCTGTATGAATTATGGAAAGGGAGGAAGCCAACTGTGAAATATTTCCATGTTTTTGGGAGCAGATGCTATATCTTGGCTGACAGAGAGAATAGAAGAAAACTGGATCCTAAGTCTGATGAGGGCATATTCCTGGGTTATTCAGTGAACAGCAGAGCTTACAGGGTGTTTAATTCCAGAACCAAGGTTGTGATGGAGTCCATAAATGTGGTTATTGATGATTTGTCTGCTGAGAATGAAAAGAATGAGCCTGAAGTTGTTCCAGAATCTGAAGCCTCAGAAGAACAAACTTCAGAAGCAGAAAAGCATTCAGAGTCTGAAGAAGCAGAAGATCAACCAGATCAAGTTCCAAATGGTAAAGGGCCATCAATTAGAGTTCAGAAAGATCATCCTAAAGACTTAATCATTGGAAGCTTAGATCAAGGTGTCAGAACCAGGAGATCAGATGCTGCTGCTACTGATTCATGTTTTGTGTCAAAGGTTGAACCTAAAAATGTGAAAGAAGCCCTAACTGATGAATTTTGGATTGAAGCAATGCAAGATGAGTTGAATCAATTCAAAAGGAGTGAAGTGTGGGATCTAGTTCCTAGACCTGAAGGGCTGAATGTGATTGGGACTAAGTGGATATTCAAGAATATAACAGATGAAAATGGTATTGTAGTCAGAAACAAGGCAAGGTTGGTTGCTCAGGGTTATACTCAAGTTGAGGGACTTGATTTTGATGAGTCCTTTGCACCTGTGGCCAGACTAGAGTCCATAAGACTACTGTTGGGTGTATCCTGCATTCTCAAGTTCAAATTATTCCAGATGGATGTGAAGAGTGCATTTCTGAATGGATATTTGCAAGAAGAGGTATATGTTGAACAGCCTAAGGGCTTTGTGGATCCTAAGTTTCCAGAACATGTGTACAAGTTAAAGAAGGCTTTATATGGGTGGCTCAAGGTTACAGAAAAGGAGGTTCTGATAAGACCTTGTTTGTGAAAGATGAAAATGGGAGTCTGATGATTGCTCAGATTTATGTGGATGATATAGTGTTTGGAGGGATGTCTCAGAAGATGGTCAATCTGTTTGTTCAGCAAATGCAATCAGAGTTTGAAATGAGTTTAGTTGGTGAGCTGACGTATTTTCTTGGATTACAAGTCAAGCAAATGGAAGATACAATCTTCATTTCTCAAAGTAAGTATGCCAAGAACATAGTGAAGAAGTTTGGAATGGAATTTGCTGCTCATAAGAAGACACCAGCTGCTACTCATCTGAAGCTAACCAAAGATGAACAAGGAGTATCAGTTGATCAAAGTCAGTACAGAAGCATGATAGGGAGCTTATTGTATTTAACTGCAAGCAGACCTGATATCACTTATGCTGTTGGAGTATGTGCAAGATACCAAGCTGATCCTAAGATGAGTCATCTGACACAAGTTAAAAGGATCTTGAAGTATGTGAATAGCACAAGTGACTATGGAATCATGTATTCTCATAGTTCAAGTTCTGAATTGATGGGATTTTGTGATGCTGACTGGGCTGGAAGTGCTGATGACAGGAAGAGCACCTCAGGAGGTTGTTTCTTTTTAGGAAATAACTTAATATCTTGGTTCAGCAAGAAACAAAATTGTGTTTCATTGTCAACTGCTGAAGCTGAGTATATTGCTGCTGGGAGTAGTTGTTCACAACTGGTTTGGATGAAGCAGATGCTTGAGGAGTACAACATTGAACAAGGAACTATGACATTGTTTTGTGACAATTTGAGTGCTATCAACATCTCTAAGAACCCAATACAGCACAGCAGAACTAAACACATTGATATCAGACACCATTTTATCAGAAACCTTGTGGAGGATAAAGTGATTCAGCTGGAACATGTAGCTACTGAAGAACAAGTTGCAGACATTTTCACAAAGGCCTTGGATGCTAAACAGTTTGAAAACTTAAGGAGCAAGTTAGGTGTGTGTTTGTATGAAGAGTTATAGCAATTACTGCAAACTGGATGTGAGGAAGATAGAGTACCTGCCAGTTGTGCCTATGCTAAGTGTGATCCTGAACCTGAGTCTGAATCTGATATGTTTTCAAGGATCTGTGTTATCTGTTTTGATTTCATTCCCTATTTGAAGTCTGAGATTTGTCAGAATTTTGTGGCTAAAAAGGGGGAGAAAATCTTGTGTAATGTGTTGGCTTTGATACCAAGTGTTGCTCCTCAGAGAATTAGTTCAAATTCAAATTCAGCTTTCAGTATTGTTCAGAAGTTACTTGTGAAGCTCAGAGTTCAGAACCAATATAACAAGAGCTGTCAAGATGTTATTAAGGGGGAGTTTGTGTATCAGGGGGAGTATAAGCTTGTTATATACCTGAGTGATGATGTGGTCCTGAAGTGTAGAAGTGTAGTGGTCCTGAAGAACGTTTGTGTTCAGCTCCTGAAGTGTACTCTGATACCAGATTTTTGCTCCTGAAGTATTCAGCTCCTGAAGTGTGGTTCTGAAGAACAATTGCACTTTGGTTTGTGCTCTGATACCATTTATCACTGCAATTCAGTAGTAAGGGGGAGTTTGTATGAGAAGCTGAGTTGCAGGGGGAGTGTTGTGAAGCTGGAGTGTTTGTTTATATGTTTGTGAAGCTTCAGGGGGAGTTGATTAATAGCTCTGATACCATGTTTGTGATGATCAAAAGTTGATCAGTAGCATGTGTGTGCTTCAGTAGCTGTTATGTTTTGTAGAACTGAAGCTGGTTTGTGTTAATCATAGCTGTGTCCGCTGCTTATGTTTATGCTATGTTATATTATTGTGGGGTTCTTCATTGCTGAGTTGATTATAAGGGAGATTGAAGAACTTGGATGGTTTTAGCCAAAAATTTGCCAAAGGGGGAGATTGTTGAGTCTTTTGGTGTTGGCTGCATATTTTGGCAAAACCAAAGTGTTGAATAGAAGCATCTCCATGATTAGAACATTTCTTCAGTTGGAAGTTTTCTCATTTGAAGCTGTTCAGAAGCTGAAAATTACATCAGAAGCTGAATGTTCATCAGAAGCACTGTAGCACTTCAGAAGCTGATTCAGGTTCTGATGCCAGCGTTGACTTATGTTGACTTCATCAGAAGCTGGTTATTTTCAAGGTTTTTCTATGCGAATCTTTGCAAGATTTATTGAGGATTTATCCACGCATATGGCTTCTAGAATGCTGATTTATTTGGAGAAGATTTTATTGAAGATTTGGTTCAAAGATATGAAATTCATATTTTCCTGTTAAAATCTTTCAAAGATTGGATGCAGTTTTATTTGTTACTCTATTGGATCATTCTTATTTCAGTAACAAATCTATTTTGAAGATTAGTTTGTTATTTATTCTGCAAGACTGAAGGCTATAAAAAGAGGAGGGCTGCTGCTATTCAACTTACGATTTTAGAGAGTCTTAATTCAGAAAAAGAGTCTGTGTTAGTTTTAAGATTGTTAGCTTTGTTTTGTGCACCACTCATATGTTTTGAGTTGGTTTAGAGTTTTATAGAGTTGTAATTCATTCTAAGCCTTTAGGTATGAATGAAGTCTTTGTGTTTTTGAAGTTTTCTGAAAAACAGAGTGTTTTTGATTAAGGGTTTCAAGTAGCTGGGTTTAGTTGCTTGAATAGGAAGTTAGAGGATTCTAATACTCAGAGTTGGGTAGAAGTCTTACTAGGTGGAGGTTAATTGCTTGGGATAAGAACAGGGAGTCAGTGTCTGAGTCTTAAGGATTAAATCCAATAGTGGATTTCCTTCCTGGATTGGTATCCCTCAGAGTAGGAGGTGTTTACTCCGAACTGGGTTAACAAACCTTGTGTGCCTTTTACTTTCCTGCACTTTATTTTGCTGCTTGTGTTGTGTTTGTGTGTGTGCTCTGTTTTAAGCAAATTATTGTGCCCTGCGTATTGTTCAGAACCTGCTGATTCAGAACCTGTTCGTCTCTTATTGCCTGGCCAGAATTTCATTTCTGATCACTTCTCCTTGTTCATTGAGCTTGTTCCTGAACACCCATTTTGTTCCAATGATGTTCTTATGATCAGGTCTTGCAACAAGATCCCAGACATCATTCCTCTGAAACTGGTTCAGTTCTTCTTGCATTGCTACAATCCAGCCATCATCAGCAAGTGCGTCATCAGCAGTTGTAGGCTCAATCATGGATAGCAGGCCAAGCATAGACTCCTTCTGAGTGAATGCTGATCTAGTCTTTATTGGACTGCTCTTGTTTCCAATGATCAACTCCTCAGGATGTGAAGACTTGTACTTGAATGAGGTTCTGGGTGGATTAGCTTCTGAAGAACCATCAGGGATGTGTTCAGAACCATGCTGATCTTGGTTTGCTTCAGGAGTAGTGACATTATCAGAGAGTTTCTCAGATTCTTCATTGTTTTCAGCTTCTGAACCTTCTTCAGAACCTGAACTGGGTTCAGCTTCTGATGGTTCTTCTGAGATTCTGACATCTGCAAAACTCTCAACCTGCTCTGGTATTTCATTACCAGGCTTCTTATCATCAAACCTAATATGTATAGCTTCTTCAACAACATGTGTTTCAGAATTATACACCCTGTATGCCTTAGATCTCTCTGAGTAACCTAAAAAGGTACCCTTTTGAGCCTTGGCATCAAATTTCTTTAGGTAGATTTTATTGTTTAGTATGTAACATGTACAACCAAACTGATGAAAATAAGAAATACTTGGTTTTCTTCCTTTAAACAGTTCATATGCTGTTTTATTCAGAATAGGTCTGATATAGATCCTGTTCTGAATATAACATGCTGTGTTTACAGCTTCTGCCCAAAAGTACTTAGCAATTTTGGATTCATGGATCATGGTTCTGGCCATTTCTTGTAAAGACTTGTTCTTTCTCTCTACAACTCCATTTTGCTGTGGAGTTCTAGGAGATGAGAACTCATGGATAATTCCATGATCTTCACAAAAATTTTCAAAAGGTTCATTTTCAAATTCCCCACCATGATCACTTCTGATTTTTAAAATTTTCAAATCAGTTTCAGTTTGTACTTGTTTGCAGAATTTGAAAAACACATCATTTGTTTCATTCTTTGTTCTAAGGAATTTTACCCAAGTCCACCTACTATAATCATCAACAATCACAAGTCCATACTTCTTCCCATTGATTGAAGCTGTTCCAACAGGACCAAACAAATCAATGTGAAGGAGTTCTAAAGGTTTTGAGGTGGAAACAATGTTCTTAGATTTAAAAGAAGTTTTAGAAAATTTTCCAATTTGGCATGCTGAACATAGAGCATCTGAGTGATAATCAATACTGGGTAAGCCTCTGACCAGCTGTTACTTGCTAAGCTTAGAGATGAGTCTCCAGTTAGCATGTCCCAGCCTTTTGTGCCAGACCCATTTCTCATCACTCACAGACAGAAGGCAAACTACCTTCTGCTGAACCAATTCAGAAAAATTTATTTTATAAACATTGTTTTTCCTGCTGCCTCTGAACACTACAGACTTATCTTTGTTACTGATTACAGTACATGTGTTCTTATTAAACAGGACTTCATAATTACTATCACATAATTGACTTATGCTAAGTAAGTTATGTCTAAGTCCATCTACCAGGCAAACATTATCAATGTACAGGGAAGAATTACCTATCTTACCAGTACCAATGATCTTTCCTTTCTGACTTCCTCCAAACCCCACAGTTCCTCCCTCTTTCAGAGTTAGGGTTTGGAACATAGACTTCTCCCCTGTCATATGATGCGAGCATCCACTATCCAGGTACCATGACCTTTCCTTTTCTTTGGATGTTAAGCATATCTGCAATTGAAATGATCTCAGACTTGGGTACCCAGATTTTCATGGGTCCTTTGGGGTTAGTCCTGAAAGGTTTTGGCTTCTTAAACTTGTGTCTGAAGTTATGATATTCAGACTTGTTCTGATACTTAGGATATGAATCCTTATATCTTGAATAAGTCTGAGTTTCAGAACCTGAGTACTTCAGAACCAGAGTTCTCAAAGGTTTGGACTCAGATTTCTTCAGAACCTGAGACTTGAATGTCTTTGGTTCTTTTAAAGTCTGACCCTTTGAGTGCTTTGGTTCTGACTTCCTCAGAATTCTAACTTTGTTAGCTTCATGCACAAGGCAAGCTTCAGTTTTGCCTTTCTTAAAACATTTAGAAGCAGAAAACTGATTGGTTTGCTTTTGCTTGCTTTGCTTAACATTCTGAGATTGAAAATGTTTTACATTGACTGGTTTAACAGATTTTGAAGTTTTAATAAACTCAATCTTTGAAAACTTTGAATTTGAATTATTCAGATTCTGAGACTTACTAGTTCCAGGTTCTGAACTCTTCAGATTCTGAACATTTTCAGGTTCAGAGTCTGATTTTCTCTTACTCTTAGGCTTAGAACCTTTTGGCTTTGATTTAGGCAAGGTTTTAACATCTGCCTTCATCTTACCCTTAGGTTCAGAAGCTTCAGAGTCTGAGCTGTTCAGAACTTCAGACTTAGTCTCAGATTCTGACATTTTCAGCTTCTCAGAGTTATCAGAAGCAGGCACAAAGCATATACCATTGCCTTTTAAAATATTTTCAGAACATGAAGGTGAGTTTAGTTCATTTGAAGGTTTGAATGAATCATAGCCAATGCCTTCACCTTTGTTTCTGATCATATTTCATAGAGGCAATTTTAGTTCTATTGAATCCAGTTAAGATGAAATCCTGAAGAGCTATTTCATGTTCATTAGGAACCTCTTCAGATTTCTTATGAGCCTCTTTTCTGAGTTCTTCAACTTCTTCATCATATTCAAAAATTTGATTATGAAGTTTAAGATTTTCCTCAGACAGCAAGTTAGTTTGATTTTTCAAAGTTTTAATTTCTTTTAACTTGCTTTTAAGATGGCTCATAAGATCATTAACTACTTCAATCAATTCAGATCTAAAGAGTTCAGAATATACCTCATCTTCTTCATCAGAATCTGAGCATGATTCTGCATCAGAAAATGCAGTTGCCATCAAGGCCAGGTTTGCTTCTTCCTCATCAGATTCTGACTCATTGTCCAGATCATCCCATGTTGCCATGAGACTCTTTTTAAGCTTGTTTCTGAAACTGCTAGACTTTGAGCTGGACTTCTTTGCTTTCTCTTTAGACTTTTCCTTCTGAAGATCAGGACAGTCAGCAATAAAGTGCCCAGGCTTCTTGCAGTTGTAACAGCTTTCCTTCTGGATATCCCTCTTTGAACCAGAACCAGATCCTCTAAAGTTACTGCTTCTGTTAGAGAATTTTTTCTTTCTATTCATTAGATACTGAAGCCTTTTAGAAAGCATTGCAAGCTCATCAGCATCTGAATCTTCATCAGAATTTCCCTCAGGAAATTCTTCTTCAGATTCAATAGCTTTCAAAGCTTTAGCAGGCTTTCTTTTAGACTTCAGGGCTAATGTTTTTGGTTCTCTAACAGACTCATCCTCATTGAGTCCCAGTTCATGCACCTTGAGGGAGCTTATAAGATCCTCAATACTTAAAGTATTCAGATCCTTAGCTTCCTCAATAACAGTCACTTTAGGTCTCCATTTGGATGGCAGACTTCTTAAGAGTTTGTTCACATGATCAGCTGTGGTATAACTCTTCTTCAGAATCTGAAGTCCAGAAACCAGAGTCTGAAATCTTGAGAACATAGTCTCAATATTTTCATCCTCTTTCATTCTGAACAGTTCATATTGCTGAACAAGAATGTTTGCCTTAGCTTCTCTAACCTTCTTATTACCTTCATAGTTAGAGTAGAGGGATGTGAAGATGGCCTTTGCTGTGGACTTGTCACTCAGCTTCTGATACTCAGAGTGAGGTAGGGAATCCACAATGATTCCTCTCACATTGTGATGCTTTCTATATATCTTTCTTTCTGCATCACTCAGAGCTCTTCTGTTGACAGTAACACCTTCTTCATCCACTGGTATTGAGATTCCATCTTCAATAATATCCCATAGAGTATCATCTATACCAATGATATGGCTGTACATTTTACTCTTCCACCATGAGAACTTCTCAGGATCACCAGTAAACATTGGAGGTTTATTGTGTGACCTGGATTTTCTCTCATCAGTGCCATAATCATATTGTACAGAAGTATGTCTAGGAGTAGGTGGAGGAGGAGGAGGTGAATCTTCATTATCAGACATGTTTTTCTCAGGATCAAGACTGACACACTGTTAAGTGTTAATATCAGAACTGGAGCTCTGATACCAACTGAAGGTGAGAAAAATACACACAAGAAGGGGGGGTTGAATTATGTGACTCAAAAACTTGTTCTTTTCTTCTCAAAAACTTAACACTAGTTCAGAACCAGGTTCTGAACTATTATCAGAAGTATATGCAGCGGAATAACAAGTTAAAAAGAGAAGGGAAGAAGGACACACAAAGATTTTATACTGGTTCCTTCTCAATGTGAGAAGTAGTCCAGTCCCCTTGTTTTCGAACAAGAGATTTCACTATAATCAGTTCTGATTACAAATGCTCAACCACTAAGGAAGAGACTTCCAGTTGCTCAATCACAAAGAAAGAGGCTTCTAGTGCTCAACCACTAAGGAAGAGGCTTCCAATGCTCAATCACAAAGAAAGAGGCTTCCAATGCTCAAGACACTAAGTCAAGAGACTTCCAATGCTCAAGACACTAAGTCAAGAGACTTCCCAATGCTCAAGACACTAAGTCAAGAGACTTCTGACTCAGACCACAAAGGAATGAGGTTACAATTGCTCAGTATACAGACTGAGACTTTAGGGACCAAACTGGTTTACAAATAAATGAGTTTGGGTTGAACACTTGATAAAATATCAGAGGTGTTCTCTTAATACAACACAGGTTAAGACTCTTAACCTTAAGAAATTCTAAGTTACAGAAACTAAAAGAATTTCTAAGAGATTTTGAACTTGACAGTTTTGACAAAGAAAACAGAGCACAGGTTCAGCAATTTGTTTCAAGAGTCTTAGACGAATTTCTTCTTCAAATCTTCTTCCTTTTATAGAGGAAATAGAGCTGTTGAAGATTTGCTTGAATTAAGGAAAGAGCCGTTGCAAGTTGAGCTAGGGTAGACTGAAAATGTGTGCTGAGCTTTTTGCAGAAAACAGAGCAGCAGCCATTTTTGAACTTGCCTACCTTAAAAGCTGGGGAATGTTTGAGTCAGGGAGACAACTGTTCCATTGGGTTGCTCTGACATATGCAGGCATTAAATGCGCACAGTACCAGTTGCTTTTCATGCCACATCAACCTTCAGAAGCTTCTGTGTGAACAGTGCATCAGAAGCTGCCTTGTACGGATCAGAAGCTGGTCTTCAGAAGTTGACTTTTGTTGACTTCTTCAGACGCTGACTTTTGTTGACTTCCTTCATAAGCTGCTTTCAGACTCAGACTTCAGAAGCAGGTCTTCAGACGTTGACTTTCGTTGACTTCCTTCAGAAGCTGCCTTTAGACTCAGACTTCAGAAGCTGCCTTCAGACGCAGTCTTCAGACTCTCACTTCAGGAGCACTACTTCAGGAGCACTTTTCCAGCTTTGCAACTTGCTTCTTAGCTTTCCTTTCTTGCTCTAAGCTTGTTCTTTCATAACCATTATTACTTTCCAATCAATAAACACGTGGTTCTGAAATCACTTAAACAAATCATAAGCAAATAACCAATTTTCTATTTAACACTTTGTTATCATCAAAACCATAAAGAGAGATATGTTTACACATAATGTTTCAACAATCTCCCCCTTAATTCATAAGAGAGTTGTTTAACACATTTTGTTCCAACAAATTACACATCAAGTTTATGAGTTTGGGACCCAAACACATGCCTTAGTAACCTTAAGAAAGCAAAAAAAATGAAGTTCCAAGCTTCAGGGAAAAACACACGGTCGTGCTCACAGGACGCACGGTCATTGTCGCGTCGAATTTCGGATGTCAAGCTATTGGGAAGCTTTGAATCACTAATGTTAAACCACGACTGAACTTTTAATTTTCCGGGGAAAAAAGGAAAAAAGTTCGAAATTACCTTGAAAAAGATTTTAGGTTCGAAAGTCGATTATGCGAGGGGAAGGTATTAGCACCCCTCACATCCGTTGTACTCAACGGGAACCTCTTAGTCGGCTTAGGCTTAAAATGTTTCGATGTTTTACTTGCGTGTTTAAACATATATAAAAGAAAATATAAAAACATAATGCGAAATGAAGAAAGAGATAAAAACGAACGAAAGGGAAAAAAGGCTTTTTTATTAATGGGCTTGACAAGATGTCGATCTTGCTCCTACGTATCTCCCGGTAGTCGGAGAATTCAAAGCGTACGTAGTTCTTTGGGTAGAAAAAGTTTGTATGTTGGTTCGTTTTAGTTAAAAAAGATTTGATCGCGTCCGAGCGAAAAAAGTTTGAAAAAGAGAAAGTAATGAAAGTAAATGTCAACTGTTCGGGTTGTTGCCGAACTGGCCATTGACGACAATGCATAAAAGTAAATGATTGGATAAAAAAGATTTGCACTCGGACTTGAACAAAGGTTTTAAAACGCACGAAAGCGTACAAAGTTTTAAGTGATGAAAGATGGACGCTAAGGCGATAAACTCGCGCAAGGCGTAAATGTTTAAAAAAAAAAGACAGACGTACAAGGGCGTAAAAAGCTTGAAAATAAACGACAAGCGCGCGGAGGCGATAAATTCGCGCAAGGCGTAAATGGTTAAAAATAAACGCGCAAAGGCGCGAAAGGTTCGGATTGACCACGAGGGCCAAGAAAAGGGTAAAAATGGCCACAAGGGGGCCAAGGGAAGGTTGAGCGTGCTAGATGCGTCAAGGGTGGAATGACGGTTGCCCGAGCGACGAGACATACGTCACGCATTCGTGCAACCGAGGTTTGGGGAGACATACGTCAAGCCATTCCCGTTTCATTCAAGTATGGTTTTGTCGGGACTCTAAGGAATCTCAAAGGGAACCAAAAATGCCTTAAAAGGAAAAGTAAAAAGAAGGGGATCACGAACAAGTTTGTTGTTCGAGTTTATTAAAATCATGAACATTGCTCGTTACTTAAGCTATCGAAACTCAAGAACAAGCGTAGTTCAAGTTTGAATGATAAACAAAATCATAAGACATGCACAAAATTGGAAAGTTCACAAGTTCGGCTCTATTTCGAGCTTGGTTTAAAAAGGATGAGCAAGTTCGGCTTAAGTTCGTGTTTGGGTTGAAAATCATGAACAACATGGTTGTTCAAGTTTGTTTTGAAAATAAACGAATTTTAGCTTATTGCTCAAACTTGGTTTTGAAAATTGAAGAACATAACTTGTTTCACAAGTTACTCAAAATTTATCGCACGAACTTGTGAAATTTTCAAAGTTGTGCATGATTATGAATTGGGTTTGGACAAAAATGGTTTTAAACCTCTTTAGGTTCTGAATCAAGGGCTGGAACCCCAAAAATTTGACATTTGGATGCATGATTCATGTTCTGAGCTTCACATACTTCGCAGAGCAACTAGAACTTGGCTCTGCGAAGTCAGGTTCTGGTGTGTTCGCAGTGCGAGCAATACTTTGCTCTGCGAAGTATGCGAAATTTTGAACTCAGAAGCTGTTTCTGAACAAAAGTTCAGAAACTGCTTCTAAGCAAGCTTCAGAACCTAAAGGGGGTTAAAAAGCTTTGCAAAATTGAAGAAAATGGGGTGTAAAAACTCAGTTTTAAGGCTTGGCCCCTTTGAGGTCCCTTTTGAGTTTCAAAAGGGGTTTTTGTGCACAAAGCAAAATTGAACAAAACAAAGGATGAAAACAGCAAACACAATGCAAAATAAAGATTAAAGAAGACTTACAGAACTCCTAGCAATGCTTGAGCAATAGATTGGAAGTGGTTTGCTTGCTTGGTTAGGGGTTATGAACAATGTTCTAATTGGTTTTTGCTTTGTGTATGAACTGATTTGGTGTTGCAATGCAAGGGATCTTGGTGTGAATTTCGTGTGTGTAAGGCTGTTTATTTGTGTGTGCAACTGGTTTTTTCAATGTGTATAATCCTTATGCCTTGCCATTCCTTTTATAGGCAAAAAATGCAATCTTTGCAATGATGAACCATATCCTAGAACACTAGCTGATTTGGGGCTAAATTCAGGCTAGAACACTTTGCATTTAATGCTAATGGATAGAAGTTGCTTTGCCTTGTGCCAAGGGGCAAGATCTTGACTGATCTCAGCCACAAATCCAGCTGATTCTAGAAGGTAATGATGAGAAAAACTGAAAAACAGGGCAGCTGCAAAAGGGGTGATTCTTGGGATCAATCCTTGCAATCTTGGAAGGTCAAGCAATGGCAGTACACGTTTTCGTTGCTTGGTCTTCCAAGATTGCAAGGATTGATCCCAAGAATCACACAATTTCAAGCTGCCCTGTTTTTCAGTTTTTCTCATCATTACCTTCTAGAATCAGCTGCATTTGTGGCTGAGATCAGTCAAGGTCTTGCCCCTTGGCACAAGGCAAAGCAACATCTATCCTTTAGCATTAAATGCAAAGTGATTTAGCCTGGATTTAGCCCCCAAACCAGCTAGGTTCTAGGATTTTGTTCATCATTGCATAGATTTGCATTTTGGCCTATAAAAGGAATGCCAAGGCCCAAGGATTTCACACAATTAATAGACCAGAAAAACAACCATATACACACACAGTACACACGAAATTCACATCAAAATCCATCACATTGCAGCACCAAAACAGTTCATACACAAAGCAAAAATCCAATTAGAGTTCATTGTCCATAACCTCTAATCAATCAAGCAAGCCACTTCCAACCTCTTGCACAAGCATTGCTAGGAGTTCTGTAAGTATCCTATAGCCTTTATCTTTCATTTTGATTGCTGCTTGCATCATTTATCTTGTTCAATTTTGTTTTGTGCACAAAAACCCCTTTTGAAACTCAAAAGGGATCTCAAAGGGGCCAAGCCTTAAAACTGAGTTTTTATACTCCCCTTTTCCCAATTTTGCAAAGCTTTTTAACCCCCTTTAGGTTCTGAAGCTTTCTCAGGAGCAGTTTCTGAACTTCTGTTCAGAAACAGCTTCTGAGTTCAAAATTTCGCATACTTCGCAGAGCAAAGTATGTTCGTAGTGCGACCACATCAGAACCTGACTTCGCAGAGCCAAGTTCTGGTTGCTCTGCGAAGTATGTGAAACTCAGAATGTGAATCAGGCTTCCAAATGCCAAATTTTGGGGGTTCCAGCCCTTGATTCAGAACCTAAGGAGGGTTAAAATCATTTTTGTTCAAACCATATCCATAATCATGCACAACTTTGGAAATTTCACAAGTTCGTGCGATAAATTTTGAGTAACTTGTGAAACAAGTTATGTTCTTAAATTTTCAAAACCAAGCTTGAGCAATAAGCTAAGTTCTCTATTTTCCAAGCCAAACTTGAACAACAACGTTGTTCATGATTTTCAATCAAAACATGAACTTGAGCCGAGCTTGCTCACTCTTTTTAAACCAAACTCAAATCAAGCCGAACTTGTGCATTTTCCAAATTTATGCATGTTTCCATGATTTATTCATCTTTCAAACTTGAACAAACACTTGTTTTTGACTTTCAATAACTTAAGCAACAAATGATGTTCATGATTTTTAATAAACTCGAACAACAAATTTGTTCGTGATTTCTTTTCTTTAAGTTTCCTAACTAAGTGTTTTGGTTCCCTTTGAGATTTCTGAGTTTCAACGAAACCAAACTTGAATGAAACAGGAATGGCTTGACGTATGTCTCCCCAAACCTCGGTTGCACGAATGCGTGACGTATGTCTCGTCGTTCGGGCAATCGTCATTCCACCTTTGACGCGTCTAGCACGCTCAACCTTCCTTTGGTCCCCCGTGGCCATTTTTAACCTTTTCTTGGCCCTCGTGGTCAATCCGAACCCTTCGCGCCTTTGCGCGTTTATTTTTTCAAACTTTTTACGCCTCTGTGCGTCTGTCTTTTTATCTTTAAACTTTTTACGCCTCCGTGCGTCTGTCTTTATCTTTTAAAACATTTACGCCTTGCGCGAGTTTATCACCTTAGCGTTCGTCATCTTTATCATTTAAACATTTTACACCTCTGTGCGTCGTCAAATCTTTTTTAATTAAAACGAACCAACATACAAACTTTTTCTACCAAAGAACTACGTACGCTTTGAATTCTCCGACTACCGGGAGATACGTAGGAGCAAGATCGACATCTTGTCAAGCCCATTAATAAAACTTTCTTTTTTCCCCTTCGTTTGTTTTTATCTCTTTTTTCCCTTTATATCATATTTTCTTTTTCCTTTTTATATGTTCAAACACGCAAGTAAAACCTTGAAACATTTTAAGCCTAAGCCGACTAAGAGGTTCCCGTTGAGTACAACGGATGTGAGGGGTGCTAATACCTTCCCCTCGCATAATCGACTTTCGAACCTAAAATCTCTTTTTCAAAGGTAATTTCGAACTTTTTTCCTTTTCTCCCCGAAAAATTAAAAGTTCAGTCGTGATTTAAAATTAGTGATTCAACGCTTCCCAATAGCTTGATATCCGAAATTCGACGCGACACCGGGCCTTTTGGTGCTGGCGAGTTTGGAAAGAAGGTCTGCTCTGGAATTCTGCTCCCGCGGGACGTAGATTGCTTCGAAGTATTTGAACTGGCCAGCCAGCTCTTGAACTTTTGCCAAGTATTTCGTGAGTTATGCATCCTTCGCTTGGTATTCTCCGGTGCTTTGGCTTGTGACTAGCTGGGAGTCGCTACTTGCACTCAGATTCTCGGCGCCCATTTCCTGTGCTAAAGTCATCCCTGCTATAAGGGCCTCATATTCCGCCTGGTTATTGCTTGCCTTAAATTCGAAGCGAAGTGATTGTTCAATGAGGAGATTACCTGGTCCTTCCAATACTATACCTGTGCCGCTACATTTGAGATTAGATGATCCGTCTACTGAGAGGAGCCAAACGTGAGGAAAGGGGTCGCCGAATGGCGATGTGAACTCCACTAAAAAGTCTGCGAGGACTTGGGATTTGATGCTGCCACGAGGGAGGAATTGGACGTCGTACTCTGATAGCTCCACGACCCATGCTACCATGCGCCCGGCGAGGTCGGGCTTCATGAGGACCTGCTTGATTGGGTAGTTTGATTTGACGACGATCATGTGTCCCTGGAAGTATGTGCACAACTTTCGTGTCGTGGTGATGACGGCCAGAGCCAAGAGTTCGATCTTCTGATACCTAAGTTCTGCTCCTTTGAATACTTTGTTGACGAAGTACACCGGCTTTTCGCCTTCTTCTGAATCTTGGACTAATACTGAACTCATAGCGTTGTCAGAAATAGATAAATATAAAAAAAGAATAGAACCTTTTTCTGGGCGGTGTAGTACTGGCGGGCTGGATAAGAATGCTTTGATCTTCTTGAATGCGTCTTCGCACTCAGGTGTCCAGTGGAACTGCTCCTTCTTCTTGATAGAGGCGAAGAACGAAAAGGCCTTGTCGCCAGCACATGAGAGAAAGGGTGATAGCGCCGCCAGACGTCCTGTCAGCTGTTGAACTTCCTTGATATTAGATGGACTCTCATATTTATGATGGCCTGGCATTTGTCTGGGTTGGCCTCTATACCGTGCCTTGTAAGCATGAATCCGAGAAACTTCCCGGCGTGGACGCCAAAGGAGCATTTGGTGGGATTTAGGCGCATGTTGTACTGTCGTACCTGTTGGAGGATCTCTCTTAAATCATCTGCGTGGCTCTGCTCTTGCTTAGTCTTGACGACGAGATCGTCGATGTAGACTTCCAAATTCCTTCCAATCTGGGCGGCGAAGACAGTGTCCATGAGGCGCTGAAATGTGGCGCCGGCGTTTTTCAGTCCGAAAGGCATGACCTCGTAGTGGTAATTCTGGTTATTCGTCATAAATGCAGTTTTGAGGGCGTCCAAGGGGTCCATCTTGATTTGGTTGTAGCCGGAATATGCGTCCATGAAGCTCAGTGTCTTGTACCCAGAGGCGTTGTCTATCAGGTGGTCGATATTAGGGAGAGGGTAGGAGTCTTTCGGGCACGCGGTGTTGAGGTCTGTGTAATCTACACACATTCTCCATTTTCCTGAAGATTTCTTTACTAAGACAATGTTAGCCAGCCACGTGGGATACTTGATCTCGCTGATAAAACGGGCGTCTTGGAGCTTCTTCACTTCTTCGTCGACGACCCTCCTTCTTTCCTCGCCCAGCTTTCGCTTCCTCTGGATGACAGGCTTAACCCCGGGGTTTACGGTGAGGTGATGGCACACGATACTTGGGTCGATGCCCGACATGTCCGATGGTTGCCAAGCGAAAAGCTGCAGGTTTTCTTTCAGTAGGGAGGTGATGGCGAGCTCCTCCTCCGGGTTTAATGAAGCGTCGATCTTGGTTGTCTGGTGGGGCTGGGGTCCTATCTAAACTTCCTTTAGGTCCTCCGTGGGTTTGAAGCGCTCTTGTTGATATTCTTCGCGTGGGTCTAGGTCGATCATGTTGACGAGGTGGGGCTTGTCAATCACGCCTCTTCTTTTTTTCTTTCTGCAGCCTCAGGCTGTTATGGTAGCATTCTCGGGCGACCCGTTGGTCTCCGCGGATCATCCCTATGTGGTCGTTATCTAGGGGGTACTTCATGACCAGGAACATGGGGCGACCAATGATGATATTGTACGAACATGGGGTGTTGACTACCAAATATCTGACCTTGACGGCCTTCGCGTTCCTTCATGTGCCGAAGGTGGTCTTCAGAGAGATGTAGCCTCGAACGTGTACTTGTTCTCCCGTGAACCCTGCTAAAGTCCCCTTAAAAGGTTGTAGCTGTTCGGGGTCCAAACCCATTTTTTCGAAGGCGGTGTAGTAAAGTATGTCTGCCGAGCTTCCCGGGTCATTGAGGATCCGCTTAATATCCCAGTTGAATATCTGGGCGGTGATAACCATGGGGTCGTCGTCGTGGGGAACGACGCCTTCGTAGTCCTTGGAAGTGAAGGAGACATCTGGCTCTGCGTTGGTCTTGCTCGTGATGTCGTCAATGAGAAGAACTTGCCTGACATATTTCTTTCGTGAGTTGCTGGATTCGCCCCCGTCGGCGAATCCTCCAGAGATTGTGTTGAGAGTGTGCCTGTCTTCGCCTTTGTTGTTCTCCTTGCTTTTGCGAGGCTCCTCGGGGCGTCTGCGTTCTTCGTTGTGCCCATTCTTCACATATCCTCTTAGTCTCCCATTCTGAATCAGTTTTTCAATTTCCTGTTTCAGGTGTATGTAGTCGTCTGTATCGTGACCCCTGATTCTGTGATATTTGCACCAAGCGTTCTTGTTCGGTCCCATTCTGTTACTGGTAGGTTCTGGGGGGTCTGGGATTAACCTCGAGTGATAAACATCTTTCCAAATTTGTTCTCGGCGGGCGTTGAGTGGTGTAAATACATCAAATGGTCGTTCGTGGCGGTGTCTGTCCGTGCCGTGGCATTTGAAAGTTCCCTTCTCCATGGAAGCTGGCGGGTAGTAGTTGCGGCGGGTGTCATTGTTTGCCACGCTACGCTCCTTCGTGTCGCGCGCCTTTTTCTCGGCGTTGCTTTCTTCTCCTTTGATGTAGCATTCGGCGCGGGACATGATTTCCTCCATGGAGTCTGATGGCTTCTGCGTGAGGGATTCGTTGAATTATCCGGCCCACAGACCGTTCTGGAAGGCTCCGACAAACAGCTCCTGGTTAGGGTTGATGACTTTGATGGTGGCGTCGTTGTAGCGGGCGAGGTATTCTCTGAGCGATTCGTTTGGACCCTGTCGGACGTTGAACAAACTGGTGGAGGAGACTTTTCGGTGGCGACTGGCAGAGAATTGATGGATGAGCTTCCTTGTCATATCTTGATATCCGATGATCGAAAAACATGGGAGATTCATGTACCATCGAAGGGCGGCGTCTTTGAGGGTGCCCGCCAGTAGCTTGCACTTCAAGGAATCGGCGGCGCCGATTACTGCCATCTGGGTGTTGAAAGCGGTGATGTGCTCGACAGGGTTGATATTGCCATCGAAGGAGGCGAGCGATGGCGGTTTGAAGTTCTCTGGAACGTGGGCGTTCCAAATCTCGGCTGAGAGGGGCTGCGGGTCTGGATCGTCTAAATCTCCATGCTGCGACTCATCGCGATCGTTTTGCTGCTGCTGAATGGTCTCCATGGAAGCCTGAAGGGCTTTGTTGCGATCGATGAGCTTCTGAATCTGGTTTTGCATGGCTTCCATGATGTCGTGTTCCGTCATCGTCAGGATGATAAGGGTTGGCGGCTGCGAATGTAAAGTAGGGTTAAGAGAGGGTGGTGAGGCTTCCGAGTCGAAGCAGAGGCTGTTGACTCAGAAGAAGGCTCTAAACTGTCGTGTGTGTAAACGATTCAGAGGTGCGGCTAGGTTAGTTTTACCGTAGCCCCACGGTGGGCGCCAACTGCACTTGCAGAGAGTACGGTATAGAAATCTAGGGTTTAGTCTATGATTGCGATGCCTTGAGAATGCCTCTCAAGTAGGTATTTATAGCCCTGCGTGGGCTTGGTTTACCGTGGCTTTGCCCCCAAGTAGCTTGGGCCCAAAGCCATGCTTAAAGCGGTCTGGAGCACTCTAGAATCTTCTAGAAGCTCTATGAGGCGGTGCTTCTTGCGGGCTTCGCCTAAGGCCTAGCTGGGCCTTACGGAGGGCGCCGAGCCCTTGCTAGAGGGCGCCAAGCCCTTCTGGAGGGCTTTGTGCCCTAAATGATAAGATTGATAGTCCAACTACTAAAGCCATTTTTGAGTCATTGTGTTCCACATATGAAGGAAACCAACAAGTTAACGAAGCTAAGGCTAACTAGTTGGTTCTCAAATGAATAGCTGTTTATAATAGTGACCGAAAAGTAGTATCTATTGATATAGTAGGATCAATACCTTGTAACACAAGTCAGCTAAATGGCAACAAGAGCCATGTAGATAAAACAGTTGAAAATCAGTTAGTGTTAGTTGCTAGTTAGAATTATACAATTCCCCCCAATGTGCTAGTCGCACTCTTGTATAAATACAAGTGATTCTGCTAACCTTGTTAATCAATCAAATGATCAATGATGAATCTACCGGTCTCCATGGTGGATGTATTGGTTTAAAAATATCAACATGTATATGCTCTAAAATTGTGAGAGACTTTATTCTATCAAATATATATTAACTTCCTTTGGAACTAGTCACATGAGTATCGAAAAATCTACTAGATCTTCAACGGATGTTCATATGAGTTTTATTCATTTAACTATTTTTCACATCATAAACTTGAGATGACTCAATCGATCTTGCCACTTAATATGATTTTTAAACTCCAAGTTTACAATAGTGCGCGTTTTAATTGTTCTAAACCATTTGAATCAATAATAAACAATCATAATTTTTTATTTTTTATTTAAATAAAATTACAAAATAGATATTCGAAATACTCATTTAGTGGTTAGAGTTTGACTTTATAGTTATAAAAAAATAGTTTGACTTTGTAACTTCAATGGACAAAGTTCAAATTCCACCTCGAACAATTGTAATATAATTTGACCATTAAGGTCACTATTATTAATAAAAAAATCCTTTCTAAAATAAATTAGTAATATTAATTAAATTAAAAGCATAATATGGTCCTAATCAACTCGAGTGATTCGTTTTTACAGCTGTATATCCTGTTCAACCCAAAAAAAATAAAAATATAATACATTTTTTGAGCCGGCTTGCAGCCCCTAGGACGCCCCGTCCACATGCAAATAGAATTTATAATTGCATAGTAATTGTATGAAGAAATAGCAATTCACTATCTTTTTATAATCATTTAGTCACTGAAATTCTGGCCAGGCAATACCTAAGAGAAACTAACAGGTTCTGAACAGAACTTAGCACAATATAAAAGCAAATAATCAGCAGGAATATAAAGTGCAGGAAAGCTAAAAACACAAAGGTTTGTTAACCCAGTTCGGAGTAAACACCTCCTACTCTGGGGGATACCAATCCAGGAAGGAAATCCACTATTGGAATTAATCCTTAAGACTCAGACACTGACTCCCAGTTCTTATCCTAAGCAACCAATCTCCACCTAGTCAGACTTCTACCCAACTCTTGAGTATTAGAATCCTCCAACTTCCTATTCAAGCAACTAAACCCAGCTACTTGAACAACCCTTAACACTCCCCTGTTTTTGAACAAAACTTCAATGACAACACTTCATTCGTACCTAAAGGCTTAGAATGAATTACAACTCAATAAAAACTCTAAACCAACTCAAAACATATGAGTGGTGCACAAAACAAAGCTAACAAGCTTAAAACTAACACAGACTCTTTTTCTGAATTAAAACTCTCTATGAATTCGTGTCTCTTGAATAGCAGCAGCCCTCCTCCTTATATAGCCTTCAGTCTTGCAAAATAAAGCTAATCTTCTGATTTGATTTGTTACTGAAATAAGATTGGTCCAATAATGTAACAAATAAAACTGTACTGAATCTTTTAAAGATTATAACAGGAAAATATGAATTTCATATCTTTGAACCAAATCTTCAATAAAATCTTCTCCAAATAAATCAGCATTCTAGAAGCAATACGCGTGAATAATTCCTTGATCAATCTTGCAAAGATTCGCGCCAAAACAATTCTGAAAACCCAGCTTCTGATGAGGTCAACAAAAGTCAACGCTGGACTTCAGAACCTGAATCAGCTTCTGAAGTGCTACAGTGCTTCTGATGAGCATTCAGCTTCTGATGTAATTTTGAGCTTCTGAACAGCTTCAAAATGAAAAACTTCCAACTGAAGAAATGTTCTACATATGGAGATGCTTCTATTCAATACCTTGGTTTTGCCAAACAATGCAGCCAACACCAAAATACTCAACAATCTCCCCCTTTGGCAAATTTTTGGCTAAAACCATCCAAGTTCTTCAATCTCCCTTATAAACAACTCAGCAATGAAGAACTCCACAATGATCAATCATAACATAGTAATTAGCAGCGGATTCATTTATGACTATCATGAGAAACACAAACCAGCTTCAGTTCATATCAGCTACTGAAGCACACATAACCTACTGATCAACTCCTGATCATCACAAACAAGGTATCAGAGCTACTGATCAACTCCTGATCATCACACACACTCCCCCTGCAACTCAGCATACATCAAACTCCCCCTTACTTCTGAATTTATGGTATCAGAGCATATCAGAGCACACTTGATCTTCAGGACCATTCTTCAACACAAAAACACTCAGGTTCATAGCAAACTTGTACTCCCCCTGAGACACATACTCCCCCTCAATATCATCTTGACAGCTCTTCTTATGTTGAATCTGAACACTGAACTTCACACAAAACTCCTGAGCAGCAATACTTTGCATAAGATTTTTAGTATCAGAGCCAACACAATACATAATTTTCTCCCCCTTTTTAGCCACAAAATTCTGACACGTCTCAGACTTCAAATAGGGAATAAAATCAAAACAGGTAACACTGATTCTTGAAAACATATCAGATTCAGACTCAGGTTTAGGACCACACTTAGCATAGACACAACTGGCAGGTACTCTATCTTCCTCACATCCAGTTTGCAGTAATTGCTATAACTCTTCATGCAAACACACACCTAACTTGCTCCTTAAGTTTTCAAACTGCTTAGCATCCAAGGCTTTTGTGAAAATGTCAGCAACTTGTTCTTCAGTAGCTACATGTTCCAGCTGAATAACTTTATCCTCCACAAGGTTTCTGATAAAATGGTGCCTGATGTCTATGTGTTTGGTTCTACTGTGCTGAATTGGATTCTTAGAGATGTTGATGGCACTCAAGTTGTCACAAAATAAGGTCATAGTTTCTTGATTAATGTTGTACTCCTCAAGCATCTGTTTCATCCAAACCAGTTGTGAACAACTACTCCCAGCAGCAATATACTCAGCTTCAGCAGTTGACAATGAAACACAGTTTTGTTTCTTGCTGAACCATGAAATCAAGTTATTCCCTAAGAAGAAACAACCTCCTGAAGTGCTCTTCCTGTCATCAGCACTTCCAGCCCAGTCAGCATCACAATATCCCATCAATTCAGAACTTGAACTGTGTGAATACATGATTCCATAGTCACTTGTGCTATTCACATACTTCAGGATCCTTTTAACTTGTGTCAGATGACTCATCTTAGGATCAGCTTGGTATCTTGCACATACTCCAACAGCAAAAGTAATGTCTGGTCTGCTTGCAGTCAAGTACAATAGGCTCCCAATCATGCTTCTGTACTGACTTTGGTCTACTGAAACTCCATGTTCATCCTTAGTTAACTTCAGGTGAGTAGCAGCTGGTGTCCTCTTGTGAGCAGCAGATTCCATTCCAAACTTCTTCACTATGTTCTTGGCATACTTACTTTGAGAAATGAAGATTGTATCTTCCATTTGTTTGACTTGTAACCCAAGAAAGTATGTCAGTTCACCAACTAAGCTCATTTCAAATTCTGAATGCATCTGCTGTACAAACAATTTGACCATCTTCTGAGACATCCCTCCAAACACTATATCATCCACATAAATCTGAGCAATCATCAGACTCCCATTTTCATCTTTCACAAACAAAGTCTTATCAGTACCACCTTTTCTGTACCCTTGAGCAACAAGAAATTGAGTCAGCCTCTCATACCATGCTCTTGGTGCTTGCTTCAATCCATATAAGGCTTTCTTCAACTTGTACACATGATCAGGAAACTGATGATCCACAAAACCCTTAGGCTGTTCAACATACACTTCCTCTTGCAGATATCCATTCAAAAATGCACTCTTCACATCCATCTGAAACAATTTGAACTTGAGAATGCATGAAACTCCCAACAGTAGTCTTATGGACTCTAGTCTGGCCACAGGTGCAAAGGTCTCATCAAAATCCAATCCCTCTAATTGAGTATAACCCTGAGCAACCAACCTTGCCTTGTTTCTGACTACAGTGCCACTTTTATCTGTTTTATTCTTGAATATCCACTTAGTGCCAACCACATTCAGTCCTTCTGGTCTTGGAACTAGATCCCACACTTCACTCCTTTTGAATTGATTCAACTCATCTTGCATTGCTTCAATCCAAAATTCATCAGTCAGAGCTTCTTTCACATTTTTGGGTTCAAACTTAGACACAAAACATGAATTAGTAGTAGCTGGTTCTGTTCTCCTGGTTCTGACCCCTTGATCCAAACTCCCAATGATAAGTTCCTTAGGATGATCCTTCTGAACTCTAATTGATGGCCCTTTATTGGTAGGATCATGTTCTGGATGCACATCTGCTTCTTCAGACTCTGGATTAATTTCTGCTTCTGAAGTTTGTTCTTCTGATGCTTCAGACTCTGGGACAACTTCAGACTCACTTCTATCTTTCTCAGCAGTCAGATCATCAATTATCACATTAATGGACTCCATCACAACCTTGGTTCTGGAATTAAACACCCTATAAGCTCTGCTGTTCACTGAATAACCCAGGAATATGCCCTCATCAGACTTAGGATCCAGTTTTCTTCTATTTTCTCTATCAGCCAATATATAGCATCTGCTCCCAAAAACATGGAAGTATTTGACTGTAGGCTTCCTTCCTTTCCATAGTTCATATAAGGTACAAGTTGTTCCCTTCTTCAGAGTGACTCTATTATGGATATAACATGCAGTGTTCATGGCTTCAGCCCAAAACATATATGGCAACTTCTTAGCATGCAGCATAACTCTTGCACATTCTGCTAATGTCCTATTCTTCCTCTCCACTACACCATTATGCTGAGGTGTGATAGGTGCAGAGAACTCATGTTTTATTCCTTCAAAAGCACAGAATTCTGAAAAACTCTTGTTTTCAAATTCCTTGCCATGATCACTTCTGATTCTGACAATACCACAATCATTCTCTCTTTGTAATTGAGTACATAAGTCTTTAAACACTTCAAAAGTATCAGACTTCTCTTTAACAAAGTTGATCCATGTGAATCTTGAGTAGTCATCTACCATTACAAAAGCATACCTCTTGCCTCCAATACTTTCAACTTGCATAGGCCCCATCAAATCCATATGAACAAGTTCTAGTACTTTGGTAGTTACCTGGTGAACTAATCTGGGATGAGACTTTCTTGTTTGTTTCCCAATCTGACAATCACCACAAACATTGTCCTCATTGATCTTCAGATTAGGTACACCTCTGATAGCTTCAGTACTTAGGATTTTCTTCATGCCTTTCAGATGCAGATGTCCCAGTTTCTGGTGCCAGAGCTTGACTTCCTCTTCTGAGCTCATAAGACAAGAAGTCAGACTTCTTTCTTCTTCAGAAACCCACAAATAACAATTGTCTTCGGATCTGCAGCCCCTCATCTGAGTTTTACCATCCTGATCAGTAACAATACACTACTGCTTGTTGAAATTCACTTTTAAATCCTGATCACATAGCTGGCTAATACTGATCAGATTAGAGGTTAATCCTTCCACTAGTAGCACATCATTAAGTCTGGGCAAACCTTCTCTGATCAAATCTCCAATACCCAGAATCTGACCTTTTACCCCATCTCCAAATGTCACATAACTTCTGGAGTATGATCTGATATTGCTCAGCAGCTTCTTCACACCAGTCATGTGCCTTGAACACCCACTATCAAAATACCAGTCTTCTTTTGAAGTTGCTCTCAAAGAAGTGTGAGCTATAAGGCCTACATTCTGAACTTTGGGCTTCCACACCTTCTGAACATTGTGTCTGGGGGCAACTGGTTGCACTCTTTTATACTGAAAATGCTCAGGATAGCCATAAAGTTTGAAGCAGAATGGTTTGATATGCCCTTTCTTTCCACAATGATGACAAATCCATGGGTGATTTCTCCTCCTTCTGTTTCTGAAAAATTTCTGGGACAGCTTCTGAGGTAGCATCTGAACTTGCTTCTGACCTTGCATCTGAGGTCTTTTCTGAGCTTGCTTCTAAGCTTGCATCTGGGATTGTTTCTGAGGTCTCATCTGAGATGCTCCAATCATAGGATTATCAGTTTTAGTGGCAGGAACAAACTCTTTAACAAGAATCTTCTGTTTGGAGTTCTGAGTCTGATCATCAAAGCCTAATCCAGTTTTTCCTTGATGCTGAGCACCCAAAATTTCATCCAACACATTAGTAGCAGTATTCATCATTCTAACCTGCTTTTTCATATGTTCAAGTTGGGAATTTAACTGGTTCACTTCTTCTTTCAAATCTGAATTCTGCACAAGAAGTTCTCCTTTTTCAGCCTCCAGTTGAAAAATAGTCTCCTTCTGATCCAGAACTTGTTTGCAAACCTCAGCACTTCTGGTATACAGCTTCCTATAGTTGTCAGCTAGTTCATCATATGAGGTTTTAGCAGCTTCAGACACAGATGAGGCTTCAGACTCTGAGTCAGACTCTGAAAAAGTCTCAGACTCTAAAATAGCTTCCTTCTTCAAGATAGCTCCTGATCTCACAACTAGACCAGTATCACACATATCTGATTCACTAACATCATCATCTTCAGAACCATCATCTGACCATGCAACAGCTAGGCTCTTCTTCTGCTTTTTAAGAAAAGTAGGACATTTAGATTTGATATGCCCATAACCCTCACACTCATAGCACTGCACACCTTTGGCTTGGTTGCTTTTCTCCTCAGACTTAGTCTTCTTCTCATCAGTTTGTTGCTTCTTGTTATTGAATCTGAAGTTCTGACCTTTGGCTTTGGCTTTTCTGTTAACATTCTTCAGAATCTTGTTGAATTGTTTTCCCAGCAACACAAGAGCTTCTGATAAGTCATCCTCTTCAGACTCTTGTTGATCATCAGCTTCAGAATTTACAGTAAAAGCTACACCTTTTCCTTTCTTCTCAGTCTGTTTACAAAAGGCAGTTTCAAAATTGAGCAATGACCCAATCAGTTCTTCAAGCTTCATGGCAGAAATATCATGAGCCTCCTCAATTGCAGTGACCTTCATGTCAAATCTTCTGGGTAGGGACCTGAGGATTTTTCTCACCAACTTCTCATCAGACATCTTCTCCCCAAGTGAATCAAAAGAATTTGCCATGTCCAGCACATTCATGTAAAAATCCTGAATGGATTCATCCTCCTTCATCTTCAGGTTCTCAAATTTGGTGGTCAGCAGCTGCAATCTGGACATCTTCACTTTAGAGTTTCCTTCATGAGTTGTCTTCAAAATTTCCCAGGCCTCCTTAGCAACAGTACACTGTTTGATAAGTCTGAACATGTTCTGGTCCACACCATTAAAGATTGCATTCAAAGCTTTTGAATTTCCCAGAGACAAGTCATCTTCAGCTTTGGTCCACTCCTCTTCAGGCTTCAGTACTCCAGTTTTGTTACCATCTTTGTCCAAAACCTCAGGATGATCCCAGCCTTTAATCACAGCTTTCCAAGTCCTGCTGTCAATAGATTTTAAGAAGGCACACATTCTAGACTTCCAATACTCATAGTTTGTGCCATCTAATAGAGGTGGTCTATTGACATATCCTCCTTCTCTATCCATGCTTGCCAGTAATTAATGCCTCTGGATCTCACCCAAATTACAGGCAGGGTGCCTGCTCTGATGCCAATTGAAATTCTGGCCAGGCAATACCTAAGAGAAACTAACAGGTTCTGAACAGAACTTAGCACAATATAAAAGCAAATAATCAGCAGGAATATAAAGTGCAGGAAAGCTAAAAACACAAAGGTTTGTTAACCCAGTTCGGAGTAAACACCTCCTACTCTGGGGGATACCAATCCAGGAAGGAAATCCACTATTGGAATTAATCCTTAAGACTCAGACACTGACTCCCAGTTCTTATCCTAAGCAACCAATCTCCACCTAGTCAGACTTCTACCCAACTCTTGAGTATTAGAATCCTCCAACTTCCTATTCAAGCAACTAAACCCAGCTACTTGAACAACCCTTAACACTCCCCTGTTTTTGAACAAAACTTCAATGACAACACTTCATTCGTACCTAAAGGCTTAGAATGAATTACAACTCAATAAAAACTCTAAACCAACTCAAAACATATGAGTGGTGCACAAAACAAAGCTAACAAGCTTAAAACTAACACAGACTCTTTTTCTGAATTAAAACTCTCTATGAATTCGTGTCTCTTGAATAGCAGCAGCCCTCCTCCTTATATAGCCTTCAGTCTTGCAAAATAAAGCTAATCTTCTGATTTGATTTGTTACTGAAATAAGATTGGTCCAATAATGTAACAAATAAAACTGTACTGAATCTTTTAAAGATTATAACAGGAAAATATGAATTTCATATCTTTGAACCAAATCTTCAATAAAATCTTCTCCAAATAAATCAGCATTCTAGAAGCAATACGCGTGAATAATTCCTTGATCAATCTTGCAAAGATTCGCGCCAAAACAATTCTGAAAACCCAGCTTCTGATGAGGTCAACAAAAGTCAACGCTGGACTTCAGAACCTGAATCAGCTTCTGAAGTGCTACAGTGCTTCTGATGAGCATTCAACTTCTGATGTAATTTTGAGCTTCTGAACAGCTTCAAAATGAAAAACTTCCAACTGAAGAAATGTTCTACATATGGAGATGCTTCTATTCAATACCTTGGTTTTGCCAAACAATGCAGCCAACACCAAAATACTCAACAGTCACTACCAGAATAATATAGAGGAGTACATCGTAAAGAAGAACCAATCAAGTTATAGTATATATATGACAAGGAAGAGAGTAACAGAAAGCACACCTTAAGGCCATGTCCACCTTTCTACAAGGTTCTTTCAGAGAAAGCTTCTATTCATTCCATATGCTTTTCTTCATCATCAAATATTGGTATTCCAACAATTCTTCTGTCACATCAAAAAACTCACCACCTTCACCTCCAAGATTTCCTCTACTTGGTTATCTTCATCAACTTGGTGTGTTCCCTCATCTATCGCTCCAAGGTTTAGCTCACAAATATGGCCCTTTGATGCTTCTTTATTTTGGGAAAGTTCCAGTACACTACTAGAATTCTGCGTATTTCCTGCGGATTTTGCTGCAAACGAATATCCGTAGGACTACCTGAGGATTTTGCCGTGGATAATGCTACTTAATGGTAATTTCCTGCGGATCCTGTGGTGGCAGGAAAATCCTAAGGTAACTATCACTTTTCCTGCGGATTTACATGCGGACATTGTTCGTACACGGTTATCCTTACGTATCTTAACTGCCTAAGAAATCCTTGGAAAATTCCACAGGTATTCCTGCGGGTTTTTTGGCGGATCTTCCATGATTTTCCTGTGGATTTAGTTGTGGATCTTTCATTTTTTTCATGTGATTAGACTTTTTAAAATAAAAATAATAATCATAAGTTACAACTCAACTAACAAATAACCAAGTTATTATGTTTGAAATTCGTGATGTTCCAGATTCGTTTTTATTTATATATTTTTTTTATTCATGAACGTTAAAAAGTTTTGGATCAAAAAAAAATTGGACAAGTTAACAAAATTGTTTTTAGACTAAAAGGTAATTTAAATTCATTTTTGAAGGGAAAAGTTAATTTAAATTCTTCTTTTCTTAAAGAAGTTAATTTAAATTCTTTTTTTGAAAGAATTTAAACAACACAAACACCCCCTCTATTAAAAAAATAAACACCCACCTCCCCACAAGTTGACACCGTTAAAGCACAGTTAGTGGGAAAAACACATTTATACACCTTTTGACTCTTAGACTAGTGTTCAGCCCGCGCGACGCACGGGCGTAACTAATGTCAGCAACGAATCTAACAAACTCAAGACGATGAAAATAGATACGAACATATCACGTTCAACACAAATCCAAAATTTAAAAGCCAAAGCATCAAAAAATTAGAAAAAAGTACAGAGCAGGAAAAAAGTGTATTACATTAAAACATGCAATGCAGGTATGAGACTATTGTCAACGACAATCCACACGACATTAACTTCGCGTCTGATGTTCTATCGGTGCATACAAATTACAGTCTACAAACACAACTATAGCGGTTGATGGCAACGAAGAGATGACACAATTCTAAATAAAACGATACACCAGAACAACAATAATGCATAAAATTAATCTCAACAATAAAATTGTAACATCTAAAATAATGTCGATTACACCTTTATTTTAGACAAACGCCCCTTCATCAACGAATAATGATTTGAGGAAAGGTAATACAACATGATCCAAACATCATAATGAAAATGACAAAATAAACAACCACTACACATACACTAAGACAAACATTATACTCAAGTAGTCCTCCTACCAACAAAGAACATTAAGACAAAGGATCAAACATTATAATCAAGTAGTTCACCAGATCTGTGAGACCTCTTTGAATGTTAAACTTGAACGTAAAGTAAATCCGGGAATATTAGTCTCGTATATCCTCACGACTCACAACGTCATCCACGACTACAGGGAATTGCCCATGGTCTTTCCTATCCTCAATGAGACCAATCCAAAACCAACAACCTGTTAATCTTCACGAAGATTGTATTTGGTCCTCTACAATTGCAAGTACAACACAAAGTCATAATGCATATAACCCCCACTACACTATCCAGATTGGGCTTGCCCAATAACCCTTGCTAACCAAACGGATTAATTCCTCTCCCCTCATTTCATTCATTCAGAAACCCTAATACGCGTTCTTCATTCTCTCCCTCCAATGAGCGCCGCCGCCATCCTTTCCACCACATGCACCGTCGAGCTTGGCCTCTTGGTTAATTTACATAAAGTATTATCACTTCAAAGTGTTTATCACATGCATATGTCTCTACATCAACATTGTCGACATTTTTAACGTCGACAATGTTATTGTTGGGTAAACAATGTCGTTATTTTCTACATATTTGGGTTAACAAAAAATGCAAGATTTAATAAACAACAAAACACCACATTTTACAACAAAACACAAAGGTATATTACAACACACAAAGTGATCAAAGTCAGCAACGCAAATTATCAATTATGATAAAAACATAAAAAAATGCTTCAACCAAATGAAAATTTCACACATGCAATGACAGCAATAAACACAACTTCCCAAATATTTGTAGATGAAATACAATACTATCTATGTTCCAAAATAACTGAGTTTTTTGTTCATTTCACAGATATTAAGAAAAGTGTATAAGTGAAGTGAAAGAGAGAAAAAGGGTTTTGAGTGCCTTTGTCAAGTATTGATGCATTCACCATTATCGTAAATGCAAAGTAGAGTATATTGAATTGAAAGTGATGAAATTTGTATTAATTAGGTTATAATTAAAAATAATAATTAATGTTGCATTGAAAAGTGAAATTGATTACTTTCTTGAGACAAATTATTTTTACAAATGATTCAATTAGTTTGGGACGGAGAGAATAGTAAGGAGTTGAATACAATAGTGGGATATCACAATCATTGGCGTAGAGACTCTCACATATAGATTGTTCCTTAATTAGGATATCATTAATCATATGTATTCATGCCAACTCTCTATGTGATTACGATACTAATAATATATTTATTTTTCATTCCAAAAGAAAACAATAATTAACTTTCAATATATTTACAATCAAAATATTGTTTTTGTTTTTACCAAACAATCAAAAGATTGTTACTTCAACGGAAAAACATAACTTAATGTTTTTTTTAAGCTAAAATAATAACATGATAAATAATCATATAATATTTTTTTTAAATAATCATATAATATTTCAATCACACTTAACTCATTTAAAAAATACATTTTATATCAATAATTTAAAAAAGAAAAGTAAGATCCCCTTCATTTTCTTCTTAAACCTTCAATCCAATCATACCTTAAAGGTTAAAATGATTTGTTGCCATAACTTAACATTGAAAGTGTATATTAATCTCTTGGAATAATTTAAAAGGATCAACATAAACATAGAAGATTAAAGATAAATTCGAAACTTTAAACTAATTTTAAAGTGTTTTTTTTAGTAAGTTTGTCTAAGATCTTACCAAAAAAAAAGTTTGTCGAAGATATTGATCATGACAATACTAAATGTATTTCTTAGATGCTTGGAACTCGAAAATTCTACTTTCTTACTTTTATTCAGATTCTATACTACAAAGATATCGTTGATTTTACATAAATAGATTTAAAATTAGTTTAAAGAATATGTTTAACAAAATAAATATTTCTTATCATGTTTATTAATTATAATTAACTTTAAAATATGCAACTGCAAAGGATGTTATAGATTTTGGTGATTTCACTTATATTCTTCAAATGCAAACTCTTGGACTAATTATTTTTTTATTGCACCATTACTCTTTAATTAATACATAAACAAACACACGTTAGAATTTAAAAACCAGTTGATAAATATCCTTTTACCGATCATAAAATAAAAAAAAATCCTTTTACCAAATAGTAGTGTCATACCCCAATTTTTGACCTAAAATTTGTTTTTCACTCGTCTTTTGGTTCCCTTTTTTTTTCGTCGTTTCAGACGAAATTTTGACAGGGAGGTATTTTAAAATACCTCGTTTTTTTTGGTTCCGAAGACGACAGTCTTTTATTATTATTTTTATTTTTATTTTTTTAATTTTTATTTTTATTTTTTTTATTTCCTTTTTCATTTATTATCCTTTTTTTTATCTTTATCATTTTCTTTTATTTTATTGTTATTTTCGTTTTTTTTATATACACATTTTTTTATTTATTTAGGGTTGACATTCTTTTTTATTTATTTAGGGTTGACATTGACTTATTGATTTAATGAGTTAAGTGTCAATTAATCCTTGCCGTGTTTAGATTGTTTGACTGATCAAATTCATGGGCCATCAATGGTTTTCAAATACATTTACTGAGGATTGCAGGGTTAAAAGGGAAATCAGTCACGCAAAAAAAGGAGGCCAATTCAGATTTCAGTCAAAACACAAAACCGCAATTCATCGGTAATCAAACAAAAGCTCCCAACAAACCATTCACGGCCAACGGCCAAAATCACCAGTCACCAAACACCAAACCGCACAACCACACTCCTCGCAACCTACGGCCAACCACCAGCCCTCCTCCTAACCACTCATGTTCAGCCCCTTCTCCCACACCACTCGGCCACAAACCACCATCCACCATCACACGGTACGGCCTCTCCCACAACAACCACGACCAGCCATACCCATAACCTCACAAACAGCCACCACACACACGGCTAATATCAAAAGTCCATCGGAATCCTAAAAACCCAGCCACAAGTATAAACCACAATCAGTCTTATTCGCATATCACAATCAAAATTACCACTACCCACGGCCTCCACCCTTCTCCCAAAACAAACACACGCACGCAGCCCTCATACAACCGCACACACACACGCTCAGTCCCAAACAGCCGTACATCCTCACTCACTCCCACCCACTGAACCACACTACTGCCGTACAAAACCAAAGACACCACTCACGGCCAACCACCACTCATCCACTCCCAACAACCACTCAACCACCTACACACGTGGCCTTCCTCACTAAGCCACCTTACTCGCAGCCATACGCCACCCCAAACCCGCACAACAACGAAACCACACACGCACTCCACAAACACAACACAACCGGACCAAATCCACAACAACATCACCCAAGCAAAAACCGAATCCAAACCATACCCAAACCCACCATCAAAACCAAAGTCCGAAAAAGGTAGTATTTTTTTTTTAGTCTAGATCTAGGTCTTTTGGTGAAGTTTTTTTGAGAAAACTAGCCCGGATTTAGAAGGAGGAGGAGAAAACCTCTACGAAAAAAACGAAAATTTTTTAAAAGGGAGAGGTTTCCTTCTCCGGCGCGGCGGCGCCGCCCCCTGGGCTGGCCGGCCACCACGCCGGAAACCCTAAATCCGGCCAGGCGTGTTTGGCTTTGTTGAGAGAAGTGTGAAGAGGATGAAGAACAAGAGAGAGAAGGAGGGGAAAGAATGGGGGAAGAAAAATCTGAATATTTTTTATATAATGCCTCAGGCCCATATGCGGCCCAGTCATCTTTCTTTCCTTTATCCTTTCTGACTTCTGTTCACACCCCCCCTTTTTGCTTCTGCACCCCCCTTTATTCTCTATTTTCCTTCCTTTTATTTTTCCCTTTTATCTCTTTCCTTGCATTTTATTTTTAGACTTTTTTTTGTTATTTAAGTTCATGCATTTTATTTTATCACCTTTATTTTTAGCACATCATACATTTTTTATTTTTTTATTTTTCTTCTATTTCATGCATTTTCATTTTAGTTTTATTCTTAGCGTATTTATTTTTAATGCATTTGCAATTTTGTTTTTATGTTTATCATTTTGTCTTTTTTATTCCATTTTATTAGAATGTATTTAGGTACAATGTAAATATAAATGAGAATATGCACTGACACCCACACTATTTATTTTGCTCTTTGTCTTTCATTTTTATTTTATTTCGCTTTACAAACAGAAAAATACAAAAAAATATTAGGTTAGTTTAATTTTTAAAAGGGTTTCGTGGTGATCCAACGTCACCACGGTAATCCCTCGTTTTTAACTTTTAGTTACGTTTTTAGTCTCAGTTCATTATTAAAAACAAAAAAACATGCATGATAATCAAAAATCACAAAAAAAAATCTTTTCTTAAATAAACCATGATTTTTCAATCAAGTGTCCTTTTTTCCTTTTATTTTCTTTAAACAACCATTAATCCACTTTAATAACACTTTAATCATTTTCAAAATTAAAAAACACCAACCAATCTCATTTTGCCACTTGGCCTTTATTTTATCTTTAAAACTTTTTTTAAAAACCATTAAAAAATACAAAACAAATCAACCGTTATTTCTACCCCGAACTACGAGGTTTTGATCCCTCACGAGTACGTAGGCAGAGGACCTTGTCCTTCCAAATCATAAAAAATATAAAAAAAACATTGTTTTCTTTCTCACTACTCAAATTCTTTCTTTTAAAAAAAATAATAAACAAGTTATAGCCAAAGTAAATAAATAAAATCAAGAGGTTCTCGTAGAGTACTACGAACGTTTAGGGTGCTAACACCTTCCCTAAACGTAACTAACCCCCGAACCCTAAATCTTTAAAATTGTGGTAATTTAGAACTTTTTTCCACTTTTCATTTAAAAAATTAAAAGTTCAGTCGTGAAATAAAATTAGTGAGTCAACGCTAATCAATAGCTTGATCTCCGAAAATCACCGCGACAAGTAGTAAACTCTCAATTGACATGTTAATCTTTGCTTCTATTTCCCTTATTCATTCAATAATTTATACTACCCACATGATCATGAAGAAACAAACAAATCCTGAGGTCAAATAAAAGGGTCTTCCACTGAAGACACTTTCCATAACCGAGAGAATATATTCTAATAAAAAAGATCTAAAGATTGAAAGAAAAACAAAAAGTAGCAGTATAAAGCCAAATAAATTGTTTTTGATGTATCAGAATGCCTTGCAACCGAGCAAGACTGAACTTTGAATGCCTCGTTGATTGGTTCTGCTACCACACATCTGCATCTCAGTTTTCTCCATCATCGCCGCTTGCGTTTTCTCCATCATCGTCGCTCGTGTTTTCAATCAACTTGTAACCACTCACTTCACATCTCACACGCACATCCTTCCCCATTGTTGAATCTCTTGACCACTTCACTTATGTGTGATCGCTACAACTCCATTGACAAAGCTTTGTTGCAGCATATTTGTAATATCCCGCTTAGAAGTATCAGTTATCAGTGTTAAGAGCTCATCATGCAAGCATGGCAATTTTGAAAATATGAAGCAATGGCATTATAGTAAATATTTTGAAATGGGAAGATTATTAAACAAGAAGCAAGATATTTTCTTGCTATCTTTCTCATTCTTTTCACTCCCAAAACCAGAAATTTTCTCTCCTCTCCCTCTAACTCACACGCCCTCCTCCCTAATTGCCACAACCCCTCAAAGTTCATCAAATTCTTGTGAAGTTATTGCTAGAAAACTTGTGTTGGAAGATAGAGCAAAAGAAAGAAAAGGAGAAACAAGGAAGAGTTAAGAGAAGAGTAGATTGGAGCTAGGACTTGGAGTTTAGAAGCTAGCAAGCACCAATTGAGGATTAAGGTGAGCTCCACAGGGTTTTAGAACCCGCTTGAGTAAGTTTAAGTTAATTTTTACGATTTGAGTTAAGTTTAGAAATTTTACCCCAATCTCACATGCTTGCCAATTCCTTGATGAATCATGTTTAAAGCTATCAATTTGTATCAGAAATTCATTCCTTATAATGTAAAGATGCCTGGATATGTTTAGATATGTCAAAATGGTGGAAAAGTCACATTTTTAACAGGTTTTGAACTGTCATTTTCGCCCGGCGAACTCGGGGCGAGATTACGGCGATTCTCAGCATTTTTCCCTGCCTTGTTTCGCCAACCTCTCGCCACAGGGTCGCTCAGCGAAATCAGGCAGACTGCTCAGGTCTGTTCTGGTTCGTTCTGGGTGCTGTATACGCGTTCGGCGAGGCTTTTAATAACCGTTTTCAATGAAAACCTTATTTTTCCAAGATAAACACCATTCTTGACATATCCGGAAAGTTATTCAACATTTAAGGAATGAATAAGGAATTTGGTAAAGCAATAGAGATGCAAGAATAAGGCTATTTAAGCTATGGATGTGTTGTTCTAAGTTTCATCCTTAAGAATGATTCAATGCTCAAAGACAAGAACCTTTTATAGGTTAAGTATTAGAGTTTTATTACTTTAAAGAATGAGAATTATGAGAGTGATCTAATACTCTAAGTTAAGGACCTTTTATAGGTTAAACCTTTAAGAATATATTATACGTGTTCATCAGACTCCGGATTATGCCGGATGGGATTTCTCCGAAAGGGCTATCCACACGTAAGTTATAAGATTATGATAAACGTGTCCAGCAGGCTCCGGGGTACGCCGGATGGGACTTCTCCGAGAGGATTGTCCACACGTATGTTAAAAGATTAAGCATGTCCAGCAGGCTCCGGGATACGTCGGATGGGACTTCTCCGAGAGGGTTGTCTACATGCAAAGTTAAGTTGTGTTCAGCAGACTCCGGGATTCGCCGGATGGGACTTCATCGAGAGAGTTGTCCACACAACGATAAGAGGAGTCCGGTGTTAGCCTGATATGATAGGAATTTGCACCGGTATGATGGGAGATGTACTTCGGGGTTACTCCACCCGGATGCACTCCGTAAAACGAACCAAGATAATGATTGTTTGTTCAACGCTAACTTCTAACTTTATGTTATGAAAGATGAAAATGAATATGTATATATATAGTATATATCAAGAGATAAGACAAAGTAGTTAGCAAAGAGAAAGTGATCATTGACTTTTCCCCGATCACTAAGTATAAGATCAAGCATATGATTAAGACAAGCAGCGATCCTAGTATTTTTCCCCTTGATCGCGAGATATGTAAGGTTAAGACTTGGCGATCATAGGTGTTGAGTCTTTAAGTGTTGGCTGCATTGTTTGGCAAAACCAAAGTTTGAAATAGAAGCTTTTCCTTATGATGAACAATTCTTCAGTTACTAGTTTTTTCATTAGAAGCCATTCAGAAGCTGAAATCTACATCAGAAGCTGAAATGCTCATCAGAAGCACTGTAGCACTTCAGAAGCAGTTTCAGGTTCTGAAGCTAGCGTTGACTTCTGTTGACCTCATCAGAAGCTGCGTTTGCTGGATTGTTTTTGCACGTATCTTGGGAGATTTAGCAAGGAATTATTCTTGTATATTTGCTTGTAGAAGGCTGGTTTAATTGGAGAAGATATCTTTGAAGATTTGGTTCAAAGTTATGAAAATTCGTATTTTCTGTTTTAAATCTTTCAAAGATTGGATGCAGTTTTATTTGTTACTCGTTTGGAACAATCTTATTCCAGTAACAAATCAATTCAGAAGATTTGGAGCATAATTAAGAGGCTTGCTGAAGATTATAAAAGGAGGGGTTTTGCTATTGAAGACTTACGATTTTAGAGAGTCAAAAATCGGAGTATTGAGTCTGTGTTTTTACTTAGAGTTTTTATTGTGCACCACTCATTGTTTGAGTTGGTTTAGTGTTTTTAATTGAGTTGTAATCACTCTAAGCCTGTAGGTAAGAGTGCAGTCAGATGTATTGAAGTTGTTCTTCAAAGCAGAGTAGTTTTTGTTAAGGGGTTCAGTAACAGGTTTGTTACTTGAATAGGAAGTTAGTGGTCTCTAATACTCAACGTGTTGGGTAGAATTCAAGACTAGGAGGAAGTTAATTGCTTAGGCTGGGAACTGGGAGTCAGTGTCTTGAGTCATAAGGATTAATTCCTATAGTGGAATTCCTTCCTGGATTGGTATCCCCCAGAGTAGGAGGTGTTTACTCCGAACTGGGTTAACAAATTTCTGTGCCTTTTTTACTTTTCTGCACTTTAAATTTGCTGCCTGTGTGTGTTTGTGTTTGTGCTCTGTTTTGCAAACTATTGTGCCCTGCGTGCTGTTCAGAACCACTTAGTTTCAGAACCTGATTACTCTGTTAGTTTCTGTTCATTGCCTGGCCAGAAATTTCAATTGGCATCAGAGCAGGCACCCTGCCTGTATTTTGGGTGAGATCCAGAGGACTTAATTCCTGGTAAGCATGGATAGAGAAGGAGGCTATGTCAATAGACCACCCCTACTAGATGGCACAAACTATGAGTATTGGAAGTCAAGGATGTGTGCTTTTCTAAAGTCTATTGACAGCAGGACTTGGAAAGCTGTGATTAAAGTCTGGGATCATCCTGTGTATACAGACAAAGATGGTAACAAGACTGAGGTTCTGAAGCCTGAGGAGGAATGGACCAAAGCTGAAGATGATCTGTCACTGGGAAATTCAAAAGCTTTGAATGCTATCTTCAATGGTGTTGATCAGAACATGTTCAGACTCATCAAACAATGTACTGTGGCTAAGGATGCTTGGGAAATTCTGAAGACCACTCATGAAGGAACTTCTAAGGTGAAGATGTCCAGATTGCAGCTGCTGACCACCAAGTTTGAGAACCTGAAGATGAAGGAGGATGAAAATATCCAGGATTTCTATATGAATGTGCTTGATATGGCAAATTCTTTTGACTCTCTTGGTGAAAAGATGTCTGATGAGAAGTTAGTAAGAAAAATCCTCAGGTCCCTGCCCAGAAGGTTTGACATGAAGGTTACAGCAATTGAAGAGGCTCATGATATCACCACTATGAAGCTTGAGGAGCTGATTGGGTCTTTGCTTAATTTTGAGACTGCATTCTGCAAACAGCCTGATAAGAAAGGGAAAGGAATAGCATTTGCAGTTAATTCAGGAGCTGATGATCAACATGAGTCTGATGAGGAGGATAATGACTTATCAGAAGCTCTAGTGTTGCTGGTAAAACAATTCAACAAGATTCTGAAGAATGTTAACAGAAAAGCCAAAGCCAAAGGTCAGAATTTCAGAGTCAATAACAAAAAGCAACAAACTGATGAGAAGAAGACCAAGTCTGAGGAGAAAAGTAACCAAGCTAAAGGTGTGCAGTGCTATGAGTGTGAAGGGTATGGACACATCAAGTCTGAATGTCCCACTTTTCTCAAGAAGCAGAAAAAGAGCCTAGCTATTTCATGGTCTGATGATGGTTCTGAAGATGATGATGTTAGTGAATCTGATATGTGTGATACTGGTCTGGTTGTAAGGCCAGGAGCTATCTTGAAGAAGGAACCTGGTTTAGAGTCTGAGACCTTTTCAGAGTTTGACTCAGAGTCTGAAGCCTCATATGTGTCTGAAGCTGCTAAAACCTCATATGATGAACTAGCTGATAACTACAAGAAGCTGTATACCAGAAGTGCTGAGGTTTGCAAACAAGTGTTGGATCAGAAGGAGACTATTCTACAACTGGAGGCTGAAAAAGGTGAACTGTTAGTACAGAATTCAGATTTAAAAGAAGAAGTGAACCAACTGAACTCCCAACTTGATCAAATGAAGAAGCAAGTGAAGATGTTGAACTCTGCTACTGATAAGTTGGAGGACATTTTGGGGAATCAGCAACAAGGAAAAACTGGTTTAGGTTTTGTTGATCAGACTCAGATTCCTAAACAGATGAATTTTGTTCCTGCTACTCAAACTCATGATTCTATAGTTGGAACATCAAAGAGGAGACCTCAGAAACAAGCCCAGTTGCCAGCTCAGAAGCAAGCTCAGAAGAGACCTCAGATGCAAGGTCATAAGCATGGTCAGATGCTACCTCAGAAGCAACCCCAGAAATTTTTCAGAAACAGAAGGAGGAGAAATCATCCATGGATCTGTCATCATTATGGAAAGAAAGGGCATATCAAACCATTCTGCTTCAAACTTTATGGCTATCCTGAACATTTTCAGTATAGAAGAGTGCAACCAGCTGCCCCCAGACACAATGTTCAGAAGGTATGGAAGCCCAAAGTTCAGAATGTAGGCCTTATAGCTCACACTTCTTTGAGAGCAACTTCAAAAGAAGACTGGTATTTTGATAGTGGGTGTTCAAGGCACATGACTGGTGTGAAGAAGCTGCTGAGCAATATCAGATCATACTCCAGAAGCTATGTGACATTTGGAGATGGTGTAAAAGGTCAGATTCTGGGTATTGGTGATTTGATCAGAGAAGGTTTGCCCAGACTTAATGATGTGCTACTGGTGGAAGGATTAACTTCAAATCTGATCAGCATTAGTCAACTTTGTGATCAAGACTTAAAGGTTAATTTCAACAAGCAAGAGTGCATTGTTACTAATCAGAAAGATGAGATTCAGATGAGAGGCTGCAGATCCAAAGACAATTGTTACTTGTGGGTTTCTGAAGAAGAAAGAAGTTTGACTTCTTGTCTTATGAGCTCAGAAGAGGAAGTCAAGCTCTGGCACCAGAAGTTAGGTCATCTGCATCTGAAAGGCATGAAGAAAATCCTAAGTACTGAAGCAATCAGAGGTGTACCAAATCTGAAGATCAATGAGGACAATGTTTGTGGTGATTGTCAAATTGGGAAACAAACAAGAAAGTCTCATCCCAGATTAGTTCACCAGGTAACTACTAAAGTACTAGAACTTGTTCATATGGATTTAATGGGGCCTATGCAAGTAGAAAGTATTGGAGGGAAGAGGTATGCTTTTGTAATGGTAGATGACTACTCTAGATTCACATGGATCAACTTTGTTAGAGAGAAGTCTGATACTTTTGAAGTATTTAAAGACTTATGCATTCAACTACAAAGAGAAAAAGACTGTGGCATAGTCAGAATCAGAAGTGACCATGGCAAAGAATTTGAAAACAAGAGTTTTTCAGAATTTTGTGCTTCTGAAGGTATAAAGCATGAGTTTTCTGCACCTATCACACCTCAGTAAAATGGTGTAGTTGAGAGGAAGAATAGGACATTAGCAGAATGTGCAAGAGTTATGCTGCATGCAAAAAAGCTGCCATATATGTTCTGGGCTGAAGCAATGAATACTGCCTGTTATATTCACAACAGAGTCACTTTGAAGAAGGGTACTACATCAACTCTGTATGAATTGTGGAAAGGGAGAAAGCCTACAGTCAAATATTTCCATGTTTTTGGGAGCAGATGCTATATTTTGGCTGATAGAGAAAATAGGAGAAAGCTGGATCCTAAGTCTGATGAGGGCATATTCCTGGGTTATTCAGTGAACAGCAGAGCTTACAGGGTGTTTAATTCCAGAACCAAGGTTGTGATGGAGTCCATTAATGTGGTAATTGATGATCTGACCGCTGAGAAAGATAGAAGTGAGCCTGAAGTTGTTCCAGAGTCTGAAGCTTCAGAAGAACAAACTTCAGAAGCAGAAAAGCATTCAGAGTCTGAAGAAGCAGAAGATCAACTAGATCAAGTTCCTAATGGTAAAGGGCCATCAATTAGAGTTCAGAAGGATCATCCTAAAGACTTAATCATTGGAAGCTTAGATCAAGGTGTCAGAACCAGGAGATCAGATGCTGCTGCTACTGATTCATGCTTTGTGTCAAAGGTTGAGCCTAAAAATGTGAAAGAAGCCCTAACTGATGAATTTTGGATTGAAGCTACAAGATGAGTTGAATCAATTCAAAAGGAGTGAAGTGTGGGATCTTGTTCCAAGACCAGAAGGGCTGAATGTGATTGGCACTAAGTGGATATTCAAGAATAAAACAGATGAAAGTGGTACTGTAGTCAGAAACAAGGCAAGGTTGGTTGCTCAGGGTTATACTCAAGTTGAGGGACTTGATTTTGATGAGACCTTTGCACCTGTGGCCAGACTAGAGTCCATAAGATTACTGTTGGGTGTATCCTGCATTCTCAAGTTCAAATTATTCCAAATGGATGTGAAGAGTGCATTTCTGAATGGATATTTGCAAGAAGAGGTATATGTTGAACAACCTAAGGGTTTTGTGGATCCTAAGTTTCCAGAACATGTGTACAAGTTAAAGAAGGCTTTATATGGATTGAAGCAAGCACCAAGAGCATGGTATGACAGGCTGACTCAGTTTCTTGTGGCTCAAGGTTACAGAAAAGGAGGTTCTGATAAGACCTTGTTTGTGAAAAATGAAAATGGGAGTTTGATGATTGCTCAGATTTATGTGGATGATATAGTGTTTGGAGGGATGTTTCAGAAGATGGTCAAACTGTTTGTTCAGCAGATGCAGTCAGAATTTGAAATGAGCTTAGTTGGTGAACTGACTTATTTTCTTGGATTACAAGTCAAGCAAATGGAAGATACAATCTTCATTTCTCAAAGTAAGTATGCCAAGAACATAGTGAAGAAATTTGGATTGGAATCTGCTGCTCACAAGAGGACACCAGCTTCTACCCACCTGAAGTTAACTAAGGATGAACATGGAGTTTCAGTAGACCAAAGTCAGTACAGAAGCATGATTGGGAGCCTATTGTACTTAACTGCAAGCAGGCCTGATATCACATTTGCTCTAGGAGTTTGTGCAAGATATCAAGCTGATCCTAAGATGAGTCATCTGACTCAAGTTAAAAGGATCCTGAAGTATGTGAACAGCACAAATGACTATGGAATCATGTACTCACATAGTTCAACTTCTGAACTGATGGGATATTGTGATGCTGACTGGGCTGGAAGTGCTGATGACAGGAAGAGCACCTCAGGAGGTTGTTTCTTTTTGGGAAATAACTTAATTTCATGGTTTAGCAAGAAGCAAAACTGTGTGTCATTGTCAACTGCTGAGGCTGAGTATATTGCTGCTGGAAGTAGTTGCTCACAATTGGTGTGGATGAAGCAGATGCTGGAGGAGTACAACATTGAACAAAGAACTATGACATTGTTTTGTGACAATTTGAGTGCCATCAACATCTCTAAGAATCCAATTCAGCACAGCAGAACCAAACACATAGACATCAGGCATCATTTTATCAGAAACCATGTGGAGGACAAGATTGTTCAGCTGGAACATGTAGCTACTGAAGAACAAGTTGCTGACATTTTCACAAAGGCCTTGGATGCTAAGCAGTTTGAAAACTTAAGGAGCAAGTTAGGTGTGTGTTTACATGAAGACTTATAGCAATTAATGCAAACTGGATGTGAGGAAGATAGAGTACCTGCCAGTTGTGCTTATGCAGAGTGTGATCCTGTGTCTGAATCTGATAGCTTTTCCAGGATCTGTGTTACTTATTTTGATTTTATTCCCTATATGAAGACTATGTTTTGTCAGAATTTTGTGGCTAAAAAGGGGGAGAAAATCTTATGAAATGGGTTGGCTCTGATACCAAAAGTCTTATGCAAAGTGTTGCTGCTCAGAAGTTCAAATTTTTCAAATTTCATATGTTTAGCTTTCAGTGTGGTTAGTTGTGAAGCTCAGAATTCAGAACCAATATAACAAGAGCTGTCAAGATGTTATTGAGGGGGAGTATGTGTCTCAGGGGAAGTAGAAGTTTGTTATATTCCTGAAGTGTAGTGATCCTGAAGTGTAGTGGTCCTGAAGAAGAGTGATCCTGAAGAAGATGTGTGCTCAGCTCCTGAAGTGTGCTCTGATACCTTTTGGTAGTAAGGGGGAGTTTGTCTGTGAAGCTTCAGGTGGAGTATTATGTTGTTCAGAAGTTAATCAGTAGCTCTGATACCATGTTTGTGATGATCAGAGTAACTGTGTTTGTGTGCTTCAGAAGTTCAGAAGCTGAAGCTGATGTTTTACATAGCTGAATCCGCTGCCTAAACAAATTGCTATGATGTATGTTTTTGTGGAGTTCTTCATTGTTGAGCTGATTATAAGGAAGATTGAAGAACTTGGTTGGTTTTAGCCAAAAATTTGCCAAAGGGGGAGATTGTTGAGTCTTTAAGTGTTGGCTGCATTGTTTGGCAAAACCAAAGTTTGAAATAGAAGCTTTTCCTTATGATGAACAATTCTTCAGTTACTAGTTTTTTCATTAGAAGCCATTCAGAAGCTGAAATCTACATCAGAAGCTGAAATGCTCATCAGAAGCACTGTAGCACTTCAGAAGCAGTTTCAGGTTCTGAAGCTAGCGTTGACTTCTGTTGACCTCATCAGAAGCTGCGTTTGCTGGATTGTTTTTGCACGTATCTTGGGAGATTTAGCAAGGAATTATTCTTGTATATTTGCTTCTAGAAGGCTGGTTTAATTGGAGAAGATATCTTTGAAGATTTGGTTCAAAGTTATGAAAATTCGTATTTTCTGTTTTAAATCTTTCAAAGATTGGATGCAGTTTTATTTGTTACTCGTTTGGAACAATCTTATTCCAGTAACAAATCAATTCAGAAGATTTGGAGCATAATTAAGAGGTTTGCTGAAGATTATAAAAGGAGGGGTTTTGCTATTGAAGACTTACGATTTTAGAGAGTCAAAAATCAGAGTATTGAGTCTGTGTTTTTACTTAGAGTTTTTATTGTGCACCACTCATTGTTTGAGTTGGTTTAGTGTTTTTAATTGAGTTGTAATCACTCTAAGCCTGTAGGTACGAGTGCAGTCAGATGTATTGAAGTTGTTCTTCAAAACAGAGTAGTTTTTGTTAAGGGGTTCAGTAACAGGTTTGTTAGTTGAATAGGAAGTTAGTGGTCTCTAATACTCAACGTGTTGGGTAGAATTCAAGACTAGGAGGAAGTTAATTGCTTAGGCTGGGAACTGGGAGTCAGTGTCTTGAGTTATAAGGATTAATTCCTATAGTGGAATTCCTTCCTGGATTGGTATCCCCCAGAGTAGGAGGTGTTTACTCCGAACTGGGTTAACAAATTTCTGTGCCTTTTTTACTTTTCTGCACTTTAAATTTGCTGCCTGTGTGTGTTTGTGTTTGTGCTCTGTTTTGCAAACTATTGTGCCCTGCGTGCTGTTCAGAACCACTTAGTTTCAGAACCTGATTACTCTGTTAGTTTCTGTTCATTGCCTGGCCAGAAATTTCAATAGGTATCCCCGAGATTGCCAAGGTAGGCACGGCGACCCTAGGTTCCCTGTGGTTGCCAACAGTAGGTAGGGTAGGAGCTCACTGAGACGTTATGTCTCATCCCTTTCCTTCTGGTGCAGGTTCTCAGCAGGAAGCACGACGTAAAGGTAAAGAGAAAGCTTTGGATTGATCGTGCTGCTTATGTTATATTTGGATGTTTGTATATAGTGATGTATTATGATGTATATTACAGAGAATGTTTTGTATCGGATATTTGGGTTGTATCGGAAACTTATGTATTGTATAATTATTGAACAACTTTCTGTATTGTATTTAATGTATCCGGTACGAAATTTTAATACTCGTAAGAGATCCTAGGCAATCTCTATATGGGTGTTACAATTTGGTATCAGAGCAGGTCGACTCAGACCGTGCCTTGGGTCATTAAAGTACAATCCAAGTTTGTGGACCTCTTGGATCCAGGACATTATTCTAAATGTTATATTCAGTTAAAACTGATCACTTTGACTTGTATATGACAGCTAGGATAAGATGTCTGGGAGAAGAAGAGGACCCGGTAGACCTCGAGCTAATCAGGCCAGTGATGAAAGTGGAGGACCAAGTATGAATTCGTGGGAACAAATGATACAGCAGCAGCAGGCCTGGCAGCAGCAGTATCAAGAGCAGCAAGCTCAAAATGCATTACAGTATCAGTAGATGATGCAACAACAAGCTCAGCAACAGGTTCAAGCTCAACAACAATGGATGGAAATGATGCAGCAAGGGCAGGGTTTCCATCCACATCCAGCACCTCCTCCCGCAATTGGTATTCCCGTGTTCCGGGAATATAATAGACATCACCCTCCGGAGTTTAATGGAGAAGGTGAACCTCAGGAAGCTAGGAAGTGGATTAAACAGATGGAAAAGATCTTTAGAATGGCTGAGTGTTCAGAAGCTGACAAAGTGGTCTATGCCACAAATCAACTCAAAGGCGCAGCAAAAGATTGGTGGGAATCTGCTCAGCGCAGGATGGAAGCGAATGATGTAGAAGTGAACTGGGTACACTTTAAAGAAGTGATGTTGGAAAAATATTTACCTTTGTCTTACAAGGTAAAGAAGGAGCAAGAGTTCTTGGAGTTGAAACAGGGTAGTATGTCAGTTGCTGAATTCACCAAGAAGTTTGAAGAGTTGTCCTACTACTCTACTCATAACGAGTATGCTGAGAATGAAGTCTGGAAGATGAATCAGTACAAACGAGGTTTAAGAGGTGAAATCGACACTGCAGTGAGTCTTCAGAGAACTGCAAGTTATGACGAACTGGTGCACGATAGCTTGGTGGTTGAAGCAGGACTTGCTAAGACCTCGAAAGAAAGATCAACAGCTTTTGAAAGAAAGAAGAGTAGAATGTCGGATAAGTATCATGACAAGTTGAAACCGAAGGGGCCACCTCATAGGGGTAAGCAGACGTATTCACCGAAGGCTGGTACCACTTGTAACATTTGTGGAAAATCACATTATGGCGAATGCATGAAGGGTACAGGTATATGTTACGGGTGTAAGAAGCCGGGGCACATTATTGCAAATTGTCCAGAACGGAGAAATAGGAGTGGAGCTGAGGGCACTACCACGAGTAAAGGCAGGGTATACTCCCTTGATGGCGCTAAGGCTCTGGCTAATGAAGATTTGATTGCCGGTATGTGTTACCTTGGTTCATACCCAGTAAAAGTTCTTTTTTATTGTGGCGCTACTTGTTCTTTTATTTCATATAAATGTGTTGAGATGCTGCAATTGCCTTTGTCTCCGTTGAATCCTCCAATGTTAGTATCTACCGCTACTGAAGGCGGAATTGAGGCAAGCTATGTTTATGAAAACTGTCCTATCACTGTGTCTAGTAAGACTTATTATGTTGATTTAGTGTGTCTCCCGATGGAGCAACTTGACGTGATCTTAGGCATGGATTGGCTTTCCGCTAACCATGTGTACATCGGATGTTCCGAGAAGAGTATTTATATGCCGACAAGTGATACGACGGAAGGTGTGGCTCTGTCTGAATTGATTAACCGCACCCATCAGTTAATTCAATTTATTTGTGCTCAAGATAAAGGATTTTATGTCATGCTCACTGTGGCTTCAGAATCAGAGTTAAGTCCCAGTGATATTCCCATTGTGAATGAGTACTTAGATGTTTTTCCTTCTGAAGTAACTAGTCTGCCTCCAGAGCGTGAGGTGGAATTCTCTATTGATTTAATTCCAGGAGCGGAGCCAGTATCTGTGGCACCGTATAGAATGTCACCTACAGAACTTAAAGAGCTGAAAACTCAACTTGAGGAGTTAATCCAGAAGCATTTTATTAGACCCAGTGTGTCACCTTGGGGTGCTCCAGTTCTGTTTGTCAAGAAAAAAGATGGAAGCATGAGGCTGTGTAACTAATGCTCCAGCAATATTTATGGATTATATGAACAGGATATTTCAGCCTTATCTGGATCAATTTGTGGTGATTTTTATAGATGATATTTTGATCTATTCCAAAGATCCTCAGGAACATGCTCAGCACTTGAGAATTGTTTTGAATGTCCTCAGAGATAAGCAGTTGTATGCTAAGTTCAGCAAGTGTGAGTTCTGGTTATCTGAGATTAAGTTTTTGGGTCATGTTATTTCTCAAGGAGGAGTAGCCGTCGATCCGTCTAAAGTTGAAGCCGTTCTCAGTTGGGAAAGACCCAAGAATGTGGCTGAAGTCAGGAGCTTTTTAGGCTTGGCAGGATATTATCGAAGGTTTATCATGAAGTTTTCTCAGATTGCCTTGCCTCTGTCATGCCTCACCAGAAAAGACGTGCCCTTTATTTGGGACGAAGAATGCGAAGAGAGCTTCAGAGTCTTAAAAAGAAAATTGACTAAAGCACCAGTGTTGGCAATATCAGATCCTGAAAGGAGATACACCGTTTTCTGCGATGCATCCTCTAAGGGACTGGGTAGTGTTCTTATGCAAGGGGAAAATGTGATAGCTTATGCATCCAGACAGCTCAAGACTCATGAAGAGAATTATCCCACCCATGATCTTGAGTTAGCAGCTATAGTATTTACATTGAAGATATGGAGACATCATTTGTATGGTGCACAGTTTGATTTGTTCAGTGATCATAAAAGTTTGAAATACTTGTTTGACCAACGAGACCTTAACATGAGGCAGAGGCAATGGATGGAATACTTAAAAGATTTCGATTTCGATTTGAAATACCACCCAGGAAAGGCAAACGTGGTAGCAGATGCTTTGAGTCGAAAGGCTTTAGTTAAGGATGAAGTGATGATGCATACTTGTGGGTTATATGAAAAGTTTAGGGATCTTAATCTCCATGTTACCGAGTTGGAAGGTGGCATCTTGTTGAACAAGTTAGAGATTTCGTGCGATCTACGATCTAGGATTGCACAAGCGCAATCTATGGATATGGATCTCCAAAGAAGAGTTGGCCAACCGGAGTTTTCTTTAGCACATGATGGAACGCTACTGTTTGAAGGAAGAGTTTATGTTCCGAATGATTAAGAATTGAAAAGGTTGATTTTAGAAGAGGCGCACAAGAGCAGTTTTAGTATTCATCCAGGTACCACCAAGATGTATCAAGATTTGAAGAGAGATTATTGGTGGCCTAGCATGAAGAAGGACATTGCAGAATTTGTGTCGCGATGCATTGTATGTCAGCAGGTGAAGATTGAACATCAAAGGCCTGCAGGAATGTTAGTACCCTTGGAAATTCCTCAATGGAAATGGGAAGAGATAACTATGGATTTTGTGAGTGGATTGCCTCGAACACAGCGAGGACATGACTCCATTTGGGTAATAGTGGACCAGTTAACCAAGTCTGCTCATTTCTTACCAGTTAAGACTACTTACCGAGCCTCTCAGTACGCCGAATTGTTTATTTCTGAGATAGTGAAACTCCATGGTGTACCTGTTAGTATTGTGTCTGATAGAGATCCGATCTTCACATCCCACTTTTGGAAAGCTTTTCAGAAAGCTCTAGGGACGAGATTAAAGATGAGCACGTCCCATCATCCTCAAACAGACGGGCAATCCGAGAGGACTATTCAGACATTAGAGGATATGTTACGCGCATGCATTCTAGAAGATGAGGGAAGCTGGAATAATCACCTACCTTTGATTGAATTTTCTTACAATAACAGTTACCATTCTAGTATCGGAATGGCACCTTATGAAGCTTTGTATGGTAGGAAGTGTAGAACCCCACTTTGTTGGGCTGAGGTCGGAGATAAGAGCATCTTGGGACCAGAGATCATTCAGGAGACTACTTTGAAGATTAAATCCATTCAGGATAAAATGAGAATAGCCCAAAGTCGCCAGAAAAAGTTATGTTGGTAAGAGGCGAAGGCCTTTAGAATTTGAAGAATGAGATCATGTGTTCCTCAAAGTCACGCCTAAGTTGGGCCTAAGAGGAGCATTCAAAACCAAGAAACTTTGTCCAAGGTATGTTGGACCATTTCAGATACTTAGACGTGTCGGTCCAGCAGCTTATCAGTTAGCGCTGCCACCGGCCATGTCAGGATTGCATGATGTCTTCCACGTCTCTCAATTAAGGAAATTCATTCCCGATCCTTTTCAACCAGTAGAGCTGGACATTATTGATTTGAGATCAGATTTGACATTTCAACCTGAGCCAGATCAGATAATTGATCGCGATGTTAAGTCCTTGCGGAACAAAGAGATTCCAATTGTTAAGGTTGTATGGAAAGGTTCTCCCGACGGCGAAGCAACGTGGGAGCTAGAGTCAGAGATGCAAGAGAACTACCCGCATCTATTTTCAGGTAAATTCTAAATTTCGAGGACGAAATTTCTTTAAGGGGGGTAGATTGTAATATCCCGCTTAGAAGTATCAGTTATCAGTGTTAAGAGCTCATCATGCAAGCATGGCAATTTTGAAAATATGAAGCAATGGCATTATAGTAAATATTTTGAAATGGGAAGATTATTAAACAAGAAGCAAGATATTTTCTTGCTATCTTTCTCATTCTTTTCACTCCCAAAACCAGAAATTTTCTCTCCTCTCCCTCTAACTCACACGCCCTCCTCCCTAATTGCCACAACCCCTCAAAGTTCATCAAATTCTTGTGAAGTTATTGCTAGAAAACTTGTGTTGGAAGATAGAGCAAAAGAAAGAAAAGGAGAAACAAGGAAGAGTTAAGAGAAGAGTAGATTGGAGCTAGGACTTGGAGTTTAGAAGCTAGCAAGCACCAATTGAGGATTAAGGTGAGCTCCACAGGGTTTTTGAACCCGCTTGACTAAGTTTAAGTTAATTTTTACGATTTGAGCTAAGTTTAGAAATTTTACCCCAATCTCACATGCTTGCCAATTCCTTGATGAATCATGTTTAAAGCTATCAATTTGTATCAGAAATTCATTCCTTATAATGTAAAGATGCCTGGATATGTTTAGATATGTCAAAATGGTGGAAAAGTCACATTTTTAACAGGTTTTGAACTGTCATTTTCGCCCGGCGAACTCGGGGCGAGATTACGGCGATTCTCAGCATTTTTTCCTGCCTTGTTTCGCCAACCTCTCGCCACAGGGTCGCTCAGCGAAATCAGGCAGACTGCTCAGGTCTGTTCTGGTTCGTTCTGGGTGCTGTATACGCGTTCGGCGAGGCTTTTAATAACCGTTTTCAATGAAAACCTTATTTTTCCAAGATAAACACCATTCTTGACATATCCGGAAAGTTATTCAACATTTAAGGAATGAATGAATGAATAAGGAATTTGGTAAAGCAATAGAGATGCAAGAATAAGGCTATTTAAGCTATGGATGTGTTGTTCTAAGTTTCATCCTTAAGAATGATTCAATGCTCAAAGACAAGAACCTTTTATAGGTTAAGTATTAGAGTTTTATTACTTTAAAGAATGAGAATTATGAGAGTGATCTAATACTCTAAGTTAAGGACCTTTTATAGGTTAAACCTTTAAGAATATATTATACATGTTCATTAGACTCCGGATTATGCCGGATGGGATTTCTTCGAAAGGGCTATCCACACGTAAGTTATAAGATTATGATAAACGTGTCCAGCAGGCTCCGGGGTACGCCGGATGGGACTTCTCCGAGAGGATTGTCCACACGTATGTTAAAAGATTAAGCATGTCCAGCAGGCTCCGGGATACGCCGGATGGGACTTCTCCGAGAGGGTTGTCTACATGCAAAGTTAAGTTGTGTTCAGCAGACTCCGGGATTCGCCGGATGGGACTTCATCGAGAGAGTTGTCCACACAACGATAAGAGGAGTCCGGTGTTAGCCTGATATGATAGGAATTTTCACCGGTATGATGGGAGATGTACTTCGGGGTTACTCCACCCGGATGCACTACGTAAAACGAACCAAGATAATGATTGTTTGTTCAACGCTAACTTCTAACTTTATGTTATGAAAGATGAAAATGAATATGTATATATATATAGTATTGTCGCGGTGATTTTCGGATATCAAGCTATTAATTAGCGTTGACTCGCAATTTTAAGATTCACCACCGATCTTTTATTTTTTCGAGGAAAAGGGAGAAAGTTCGAAAAAACCCTATTTTTAGAGATTAAGGTCCGGGGGTTGGTTACGCAAAGGGAAGGTATTAGCACCCTAAACGTTTATAGTACTCTATAGGAACCTCTTGTTTTTATTTATCTTTATGCTACATTGATTATTTGTTTGGAAATAAATGCCTAAATGTGAAAAGATTAAAGTGATGAATTTAAAAGAAAAGGAAAATGTTTTTGTTATTTTTGTTGATTTGGAAAGACAAAGTCTTTTGCCTACATACCCGAATGGGATCAAAATCATGTAGTTCGGGGTAAAAATGCCGATTGATTTGTTTTTGTATTTTTTATTGGTTTTTAAAAAGGTTTAAAAGATAAAATAAAGCCAAGTGGCAAAACGAGATTGGTTTGTGTTTTTTAATTTTTGAAAATGATTTAAATGTTATTAAAATGGATTAATGATTTTTTAAGAAAGTAAAAGAAAAAAAGGGCAACTTGATTGAAAATCAAGGTTTATTTAAGAAAAGATTTTTTGAATTTTGACTTATTTGCATGTTTTTGTTTTTTTTTTATAATTAACTAAGACTAAAAAAGTAACTAAAAGCTAAACGCGAGGAACTTCCGTGATGACCTTGGATCACCACGAAATCCTTTTGAAAATAAACTAGCCTAATATTTTTGTATTTTTTGTAAAGCGAAGTAAAAAAAAATAAAAAATATAAGACATAAAGGAGGAATGATAAAAAAGAAAGGAAGTAAGATTATTTTTGAAAATCCATGTGAAAAACACTAGATGAAGTTTAAAAAAACGTACCTTTGATTTTGATTTCTGTTTTCGGTTATGGGTGTTCTGGTTCAGATTGTTCTTGTTAGTGGATTTGAGGTGGTGGTTTATGGTTTTGGTTTGCTGGGTTTGTGGTGGTTAGTGAAGCAGTGTGTGAGTGGGGTTTCGGTTTTGTTAGAATCGAAGAAAAAAAGGAAGAAAAGAGGTGGATTTTGGTATGTGGCCGCCGCGGCTTGGTAGTGTCAATTGGGGTTTCTGACTGATGATTCTCTTCAAGGGAGGTGCCTTCTTTATATAGCCTTCAGCAGCAACAAATATTTGAACCAAATATTCTTCAAAGATATATTTCCAAAATTCTTCTTTAGAAATATATTTCACCATAAAATCTTTCTTCAAACTAAAACACATATTTGCATCAATTATTCTTTTCAGAAATATATTGAAGCAAATATTTTTTCAGAAATATATTTCCCAAAGATCTCTTTTGAAAATAGAAATAAAACACATATTTGCATCAATTATTCTTTTCAGAAATATATTGAAGCAAATATTTTTCAGAAATATATTTCCCGAAGATCTCTTTTGAAAATATACTTCCAGAATTTTTCTTTAGAAATAAAACACATATTTGCATCAATTATTCTTTTCAGAAATATATTGAAGCAAATATTTTTCATATTGAAGCAAATATTTTTCAGAAATATATTTCCCAAAGATCTCTTTTGAAAATATATTTCCAAAATTTTTCTTTAGAAATAAAACACATATTTGCATCAATTATTCTTTTCAGAAATATATTGAAGCAAATATTTTTCATATTGAAGCAAATATTTTTCAGAAATATATTTCACAAAGATCTCTTTTGAAAATATATTTCCAAAATTTTCTTTAGAAATAAAACACATATTTGCGTCAATTATTCTTTTCAGAAATATATTGAAGCAAATATTTTTTCAGAAATATATTTTCCAAAGATCTCTGCAAATGAAAATATCCAATCTGAAAAATATATAATTAAATCTTCAAAAGACCAGGAAAATAAACAGCTCCAATGCTTCTGAAAGTACTTCTGAAGTAAGTGCTTATGAAGGTTCAGCTTCCGAAAAACCTCAGCTTAAAAGGAAAAAAAACGAAATGAAAATGGGTCAAAAATGGGGTATGACAGATGCCCCTATTTAAGTTTCTTCGTTACGGAGATTTAAAAGTGAAATTTTAATTCGACGGGTCGAAGAGACTTAAATACAGAGTACACCATTTTTGACCAATTTCGACTGTAAAATGATATGGATGCAATGCTATGTATGCAAAGTTATAAATGCGTTGCTATGCATGTAATGCTGTGAATGTTTGCGATGCAAGTATGAATGCAAGACGGCGAAGATGACTCGACTGGGGGATAACAAAACAAAAGGATACCCGAGTCTGTTAAAAGAAACGGGGTCCGACTCCACTGGGGATAACATGGTTTCACTGGGGATAAATGTCAGCTGTTCGGGTTAAAGCCGAACTGCCACTGACGATGAGCGAGGAAGGTAAATGCCAACTATACGGGTTATTGCCGAACTAGCCAACTGATGACAAGGAACAAAGATAAATGTCAGCTGTTCGGGTTATTGCCGAACTAGTCAACTGACGACAAGAAACAAAGATAAGTGTCAGTTGTTCGGGTTATTGCCGAACTAGTCAACTGACGACAAGAAACAAAGAATAAATGCTGGATGAAAGGTAAAAGCTGGATGAAAGATAAAAGCTGGATGAAAGATAAAAGCAGGATGAAATATGAAATTTAAAAGCTGGATGAAATTTAAAAGCTGGATCAAATTTAAAAGCATGATGAAATTTAAAAGCAGGATGAAATTTAAAAGCAGGATGAAATATAAATGCAGGATGAAATATAAAAGCAGGATGAAATTTAAAAGCAGGATGAAATTTAAAAGCTGGATGAAATATAAAAGCTGGATGAAATATAAATGCTGGATGAAAGATAAACGCTGGATGAAATATAAACGCAGGATGAAATATAAACGCAGGATGAAATTTAAAAGCAGGATGAAATTTAAAAGCAGGATGAAATTTAAAAGCAGGATGAAATTTAAACGCTGGATGAAATTTAAAAGCTGGATGAAATTTAAATGTCAGCTGTTCGGATTGTTGCCGAACTTGCCACTGACGACAGGATAAAAGGATAAATGTCAGCTGTTCGGATTGTTGCCGAACTTGCCACTGACGACAAAAGACTGGATAAGACAAATGCACAAGTTGTTCATTAAGGAACTGCCACTTGGCGAAAAGAGGGTGACATCTTAGGACCAGACACACTGGGGATTACACTTGGGGAAGAGAGAGTTACAGATTATTCATGATTGATTGATATGAAAAGATAGTCAAAACAAGACTCAGGGTGGTTAATGCAACCATGTATGAATGATATTGTCTTTATTGTATATGCATGAATGTGTATATGCATGAATGTATGAATACATGAATGAAGACATGACTTGTATGACTGTATGGATGATTGACTTGTGTGACTGTATGAAGGATTGACTTGTATGATTGTATGAAGGATTGACTTGTATGATTGTATGAAGGATTGACTTGTATGATTGTATAAATGATAAACTTGATGAGACAAGATTGGACGGATAAAATGGAAACTGACCCGACGTCGCATCACAGACACTCAGTAATCTTCAATGGGGATGATGCCACTGGGGGCATATCAAAACAATGACGAGGTAAAGCCCGACATATGCAACAACTGATGGGGAGTAGACACTTCCTGGGGAGAGCGTGCCAATCCAAAAATCATGGTAGAAGAACTGGTGCTTCTGTGGTCATGCTTATTTTTGCTTTTTTTTTTTAATCCCTAATTTTTGCCTGGACCGCCTTTTCAGGTTTTCAGCCCACCGGGAATATATTCTTTTGTATGCCCCTAATTTTTGCCTGAACCGCCCTTTCGGGTTTTCGATCCACCGGGACGCTCATTTTTGCCTAAGCCGCCCTTTCGGGTTTTCGACTTACCGAGCTCTTTTCTTTTTTTCTTTTTTTTTTGATCTCTTTTCCCTTTTTTTAAAGCAATTGACCATGCTCAGCCTGCAAAGTTTATCCGTTCTCAGGATCGCTGTTGACGCACCCTTCACTTATTCATGAGTTCAGAGAAAATGTATTTGTTGTTTGTACTTTTCAAAAAGACATGAAAAATATTTATGATTTTGAAAAATATTTTGTTTCAAATGCTACCCTCGCAAAATAGAAAAGGTTTTATAAGCTGAATGAATGGGAATTCCAAATGAAAGGCAACAGGCTCAAATTTATTTAGGAGAGTGGTGACCCGCCAATGGCATGGCTCCACGGATCTTAAAAAGTTTGGAAAATGGTAAATATAAGGGGAAGGTACATTGAACACAATAACCGCCATTCTCCCTGACAACTTTGAATTCCACTATTTGGATGCTTCAGATTCAGAGTCTCTTTGATAGCTAATGTGCCCCAGGTGAGTAGAGGTTAACCCAATGCAGTTACTTTGTCTTTTGATCCTTAACTTTTGCATAGATCGCCCTTTCGGGTTTTCGACTTATCAGGATGATTATTTTCTGTTTTATGTCTCTAATTTTTGCCTGGACCGCCCTTTCGGGTTTTCGATCCACCGAGACGCTCTTTTTTGCCTAAGCCGCCCTTTCGGGTTTTCGACTTACCGAGCTGTTCTTTTATTTTTTAGACAAAGTATTTCTTGACTGCATCGGCGTTCACGGGACGAGGGAGCTCATCACCATCCATTGTCGTAAGAGTCAAAGCACCACCGGAGAAAGCTCTCTTGACGACATATGGACCCTCGTAATTAGGCGTCCACTTGCCCCTGGAATCGGGTTGGAAAGATAAAACCTTCTTGAGCACGAGATCTCCTTCTTGGAACACACGAGGACGAACCTTCTTGTCAAAAGCTTGCTTCATCCTCTGTTGATAAAGTTGTCCATGGCACAAGGCATTCATGCGCTTCTCTTTAATTAAATTCAACTGATCATATCTGCTTTGGCACCATTCAGCCTCTGACAACTGGGCCTCCATTAGAACCCTCATTGATGGGATCTCAACCTCCACAGGGAGTACTGCTTCCATGCCATACACTGAAGAAAAGGGGGTTGCCCCTGTTGAGGTACGCACTGAAGTACGATATCCATGTAAAGCATAAGTAACATCTCATGCCAGTCCTTGTAGGTGGTTACCATCTTCTGCACTATCTTTTTGATGTATTTTTTGCTTTGTTTTTTTTTTTGCTTTTGATTTTGATTTTTTTTTTGCTTTTTTTTTTTTTTTTTTTGCAACTTCGATGGCACCATTCATCTGGGATTCGATCAGGAATACTGTCGTGCCTAAGTTAATCACTTCCAGTGCTTCTTCATGAGACTGAATGATGTTCTTTTTATATTCTAGTGACAGATAAGATCTCTTCGTCGTCCTCCTCTTCAGCTTCGTAAACAGGGAATTCAAAGTCGGGAGAGAGCATAGGGTTACAGTGTTCAACGGGTTTATTGGTGTTTAAGCTTTTTATATGATTGATGATTGATTTGAGAAAATGAGTTGATGCATACATTTAAAAATGATTAAAAAGGAAACAAATAAAAGAAAGATAATTAACTTTTTGGGTTTTTTGTGTTACCATTTTCCAGAAAAAAACAAAATATAAAAAGACAAAGTCGAGGACAAAACGACTTTTTATTTAATGATGGGAACGCATGAAACAAAAAGCCCTAAAAAAGTTCACTTTCGTCTCGGGCGGAACGAAAGGATTTTTTTTGAAAAGACAAGACAACAAAACACATTACTTGGACCTATGAGTAGCCGAGGAAATGTCAACAGCGACCTAATTGCGGTAAACTCTGCCATATGTCGCAAAACTAGCTGCCACCTTCTTCAACAAAGTGAGCTTCTGAACAATCTTGCACCAAATTAACAGATGAGGTCCCATGATCCGGTAGTGGATTAGCTTGCACATTGGAGTTTGACTCTTTGAAGGATAAGATATTAGCTTGGATCAACTTTTGGACTTCAGCCTTCAGGGCATAACAATGCTCAATGTCGTGACCGGGTGCCCCTTGATGGAAAGCACAAGAGAGATCAGGTCTATACCCCTGTGGCAACCTGAGGAGGTTCCTTAGTTTGAACAAGACTTTTATCAAGCAAAGCGGGGAGCAACTCTGCATATGCCATGGGGATTGGATCAAACTGGGATATCCGCTGAACCCGATTATGTTGTCGAGGCTGTTGTTGATACTGTTGTTGAGGCCTTTGTTGGTACTGTTGCTGAGGCCTTTGTTGGGGCTGGAGCTGATTTCTGGATAGCCGGAGTTGGGATTCCGAAAGAAGTGGGATGGAAACCTTCGTCTGATAGAAATGACATCCCCATGGGTAAGCTCTAGACGTGCCGGGCGGTGGAGCAAGTATGGTAGAAGTTGGTAAAGCAAATAAGATTGGCTGCTCAAGAGTAGTGACAGCAGGCTGAGGAACCGACGTCTGGGCTTGGGAAGCCAACAGAGCATTCATCATGGAGGTCAACTTCTCCATCCCTTCCCGGAGATTGGCCACCTCTTCCCGGAGGTTCTGGTTTTCTTGCTCTAACAGATCCATTCTTTTTCTCTGATGTGCTCGAGTGTTGTAAATGCGAGTTGGGTTGCGGAGAGTTCGTCGGGCCACTTTCTTTGGACGACAGCTGATTAACCTTTTGTGATGAAACAAAGGATGAGACTCGATTTAGAAACTATGAATGCAAGATGATGCATGATTATGCTTATGCAAAAAGAGAAAGTTTTGTTATCGAAGGACTTGTCGAAGTAATTGTAAACACCATAGTTTGAACGTTTCATTTAAAATATTACAATCAATCCCCTTTTTAGGAACAAAGTCAAGGGATATGCTCAGAAGTTCATCAGTAAAAATCTTGAAAAAGTCTCGATATTTCAAACTTGAGGATGCTAGGTGATCTCTCATAACGAGCTCGAGAAAATCCTCTGGACTAGTCATTAAAGATCCTAGCTTCCTTAAGCTTGTAAAATCCGAGTTTTTGAAATTGTATTTCTGAGTGTTTCTCTTTGTGAAGTTCATCCCTATGATGTTTACAACAAAACTTGTCTAAGTCCTTTGATACTTGATGAAAAAAGATGTTTATGAATGAATGCATGTATGCATGATAATGCTAAAGAACGGAGAAAACATGGTGAGGTTAGGTCCATAATGTTGGAGTCAAGGGTAAACACGCCATTTGGTAAGGACTATGGTTTCACATGTACCTGTATCACGGGTTCTACCAAGTTCCCAAAGTCATTGACCACTTCCGAACATTGTCGGGTTACGGGACTGACTCCCGGTCCAACAACGTCCGTAGGAAAGTCTCGTTTGAGTGTAGTATCGCGTATCAACCAATTCAAGACTACTCTTGATTAGCCACCGCACTACGTCCTAAAAGGCCAAGATGGGTTAGGTAACTAAAGGTCCTCAACTTCATAGGTCACTTGAAAATATTAATGCCGAACACGACTACTCATGCCAACATAATAATACTTCCAAGATCCCTCCATTGAGCGGGGTTATCACATGTGCCACATCCGAAACTCACTCTCGGAAAGCCACTATGATTATACCACCATCCTATCTTATGTTTCCCTCAAGTCCGGGTGTAGGACTTATCTCACCACTCACGTAAAAAGGTAAACACTTAAGCACATATTTACAATTACAAATAATAATAAAGCATAAAGGTAAAGAAAAGCAAGATAGGTTTAAACCACTTAGGATTTTAATCCCCAGTGAAGTCGCCATTTCTGTCGCGGTGATTTTTGGATATCAAGCTATTAATTAGCGTTGACTCGCAATTTTAAGATTCACCACCGATCTTTTATTTTTCCGAGGAAAAGGGAGAAAGTTCGAAAAAAACCCTATTTATTAGAGATCAAAGGTCCGGGGGTTGGTTACGCAAAGGGAAGGTATTAGCACCCTAAACGTCTATAGTACTCTATAGGAACCTCTTATTTTTATTTATCTTTATGCTAAATTAATTATTTGTTTGTAAATAAATGCCTAAATGTGAAAAGATTAAAGTAATGAGAGTAAAAGAAAAGGAAAATGTTTTTGTTATTTTTGTTGATTTGGAAAGACAAAGTCTTTTGCCTACATACCCGAATGGGATCAAAATCATGTAGTTCGGGGTAAAAATGACGATTGATTTGTTTTGTATTTTTTATTGGTTTTTTAAAAAGGTTTAAAAGATAAAATAAAGGCCAAGTGGCAAAACGAGATTGGTTTGTGTTTTTTATTTTTTTGAAAATGATTTAAGTGTTATTAAAATGGATTAATGATTTTTTTAAGAAAGTAAAAGAAAAAAAAGGGCACTTGATTGAAAATCAAGGTTTATTTAAGAAAAGATTTTTTTGAATTTTGACTTATTTGCATGTTTTTGTTTTTTTTATAATTAACTAAGACTAAAAAAGGGTAACTAAAAGCTAAACGCGAGGAACTTCCGTGATGACGTTGGATCACCACGAAATCCTTTTGAAAATAAACTAGCCTAATATTTTTGTATTTTTTGTAAAGCGAAGTAAAAAAAAATAAATAAAAAAATATAAGACATAAAGGAGGAATGATAAAAAAGAAAGGAAGTAAAATTATTTTTTATGAAAATTCATGTGAAAAACACTAGATGAAGTTTAAAAAAACATACCTTTGATTTTGATTTCTGTTTTCGGTTATGGGTGTTCTGGTTCGGATTGTTCTTGTTAGTGGATTTGAGGTGGTGGTTTATGGTTTTGATTTGCTGGGTTTGTGGTGGTTAGTGAAGCAGTGTGTGAGTGGGGTTTCGGTTTTGTTAGAATCGAAGGAAAAAAGGAAGAAAAGAGGTGGTTTTGTTTGGTAGTGTCAATTGGGGTTTCTGACTGATGATTCTCTTCAAGAGAGGTGCCTTCTTTATATAGCCTTCAGCAGCAACAAATATTTGAACCAAATATTCTTCAAAGATATATTTCCAAAATTCTTCTTTAGAAATATATTTCACCATAAAATCTTTCTTCACACTAAAACACATATTTGCATCAATTATTCTTTTCAGAAATATATTGAAGCAAATATTTTTCAGAAATATATTTCCCAAAGATCTCTTTTGAAAATAGAAATAAAACACATATTTGCATCAATTATTCTTTTCAGAAATATATTGAAGCAAATATTTTTCATATTGAAGCAAATATTTTTCAGAAATATATTTCCCAAAGATCTCTTTTGAAAATATATTTCCAAAATTTTTCTTTAGAAATAAAACACATATTTGCATCAATTATTCTTTTCAGAAATATATTGAAGCAAATATTTTTCATATTGAAGCAAATATTTTTTCAGAAATATATTTTCCAAAGATCTCTTTTGAAAATATATTTCCAAAATTTTTCTTTAGAAATAAAACACATATTTGCATCAATTATTCTTTTCAGAAATATATTGAAGCAAATATTTTTCATATTGAAGCAAATATTTTTTCAGAAATATATTTTCCAAAGATCTCTGCAAATGAAAATATCCAATCTGAAAAATATATAAATAAATCTTCAAAAGACCAGGAAAATAGACAGCTCCAATGCTTCTGAAAGTACTTCTGAAGTAAGTGCTTATGAAGGTTCAGCTTCCGAGAAACCTCAGCTTAAAAGGAAAAGAAAAAAACGAAATGAAAATGGGTCAAAAATGGGGTATGACAAGTATATATCAAGAGATAAGACAAAGTAGTTAGCAAAGAGAAAGTGATCATAGACTTTTCCCCGATCACTAAGTATAAGATCAAGCATATGATTAAGACAAGCAGCGATCCTAGTATTTTTCCCCTTGATCGCGAGATATGTAAGGTTAAGACTTGGCGATCGTAGGTATCCCCGAGATTGCCAAGGTAGGCACGGCGGCCCTAGGTTCCCTGTGGTTGCCAACAGTAGGTAGGGTAGGAGCTCACTGAGACGTTATGTCTCATCCCTTTCCTTCTGGTGCAGGTTCTCAGCAGGAAGCACGACGTAAAGGTAAAGAGAAAGCTTTGGATTGATCGTGCTGCTTATGTTATATTTGGATGTTTGTATATAGTGATGTATTATGATGTATATTACAGAGAATGTTTTGTATCGGATATTTGGGTTGTATCGGAAACTTATGTATTGTATAATTATTGAACAACTTTCTGTATTGTATTTAATGTATCCGGTACGAAATTTTAATACTCGTAAGAGATCCTAGGCAATCTCTATATGGGTGTTACAATATTGATCAAATTCAAATAAGTAAAAACTATGCATTTTTAATTCCACAGAATTTCAATTTCAAGTGTGGTTAACATTTTTTGGTCTGTAGGTAACTCAACCATAGATTGGTTTGGACACTACCTGATAAAAAAATTGCTCAAACCAACAACCTTATTCAGATTCTTGAAACAATTAGTTAGAAGAAAAATGTATTTGATAAATAAAAAGTCTTTACAAATTTGGTGGACTGGTGGTTACCAATTAAAATTTAATGGTTTTTTTTAAAAAATAATTGACAAATAATGACCGATGACATAACCCAAAAAGTATTGTTGTGTGTTGAACGTGTTATCGAGGCAATGAAAGTGAATTGATTGAACTTGAATCATACAAAAGGATATAATTTAACATTTTCCCCAGAAATTACTAAAATTGCCTAACCTCTGGCCATCTCTTTCATTATAAGAGAAAATTGAGAAGCATGACAAAAATAGTATAAGCAATCAACTCGTTGAATCACCATGTCTTGGAAAGAAATGGAACCTTATTAAAATTTTGACTTCATGTACATTTAAAAAATATAAGATCAATTTCTTCAAAAAAAAATTATAAAACTTGGGTTATAGCATCTATGAACACTTAATAATAATAGCTTGAGAATCACCAAGTCTTTTAAACTGCCTTTTTTCAAAACTTGAGAAGCATAAACATATTTTAATTGGTAAACAACATAATTTGCACACTAATCAAAATTGGATCATACCTACTGATTGTAAAGTGAAGCCTGCTATGAGAGATGTTGCCTAAGTTGTCCCATAATCATTCGAAGTTGTTGCTGCGGAGCATAAAGAGTTCCAACAGTTCTCAGTTGAGAGGCTAGATCAAACCCATCATCCCAAAGTTATTGCATTCCTTGCGATGATGGTCCAGTAGAACACGCCGAAGAAAACTGTGAGGATTGCACCAACCCACCTCTTTGCCTCAGCTACACCAGACACAAATTCAATCTCATAATCTCACATCCACACCAATGACCAAACACAAAATCTTGAAGAAAATGTTCCAAATTACGACACCAAATGACCAAACACAATAAATCCATATCATATCTCATAAGCTAACAATTTCTAAAAGAAAAAAAAGATCAATTTAATCATATCAAGGATAATAGGTTAAATTGTGCTTCTCCGACACCAAACAACACGGGGAAGTGACTGCACCAAACAACATGGGGAATGACCACTCTAAAATGTACATGATTAACATGAAAAGTGTGTACCAAGAAGTTCCTAATTAAATATGCTAAATTCGACATCTTACATCCACCTATAAAATAGTAGAATGTGTCAAATTCGTAGGTTACCTTCTAATTTGTTGATCCGCAAACAGGAAACCAAATACAAAAGAAGAGAAAAAAAAATAGGAACAATAAATCATTAAAAAAATATTGTGATCAAGTGGTGAGAGCTGTTTTTTAAGAAGATGATGGAGAAAAAAGAAGGTATTGTTGGATGCTACATATCTCACAAATGATTTTGAAGGCTTTATTTCAAAAACTTCTTCATCACACTTGTTTGCAAAGCTCTTGAGTTTGGTTGTCTGCTTCAAAACAAAGGGATCAATAAATTTTAATGCTAAAAAGTATATGCTGAACTAACTCAAGGAGAAGTGTAAAAGACTTCTGAAATTCATAATTGGAATTTTATTTTTGTTTGTAGTATGAGGAAATAGACATGTCATTTTATACCTGAAAAAAATGGTGAGAAGCTTCTTATACTAAAAAGAAGAAGAAAAAAGGAAGACAGATGAACTTAAGCATGTTCCTCTATTAAGATCAATTGTAAAAGTCATCTTTCATATTTATTGTGTCATTTACATATTTGATTGTGTCAAACAAAATTGGTGTTAAGTAAAAAGTCAAAGTTCTACTAACTTAAATAAACAATGAAACACTGAGACAACTTTTTAACTTCAAAACAATGACTTAAACAAATAATAAGAGGTTCTATGGCATAGCAACTCAAACCTGCCTTCTCAAATTGCATAAATTCATCTCCATTTTTCATATGTAGCTATAAATTCATAAGTTGACAAAACCACACCAAAATAAAAATTCTCCAGCTTGAATGCTTTTAGGAACTGCTCCACCTGTCATATGTAAAGTTTGAGAAGCTTAAAAATACTAACCAAATAAAAACAAAGGATTCAGCAAAGCAAATGACAGTCCATTGTACGAAGATCAGCACTTACATGATAATCTAGAGAAATGAAAAATTTACAAAGATTATTTGTGTAGATTCAACATCAGTTTCTTATCCTGAGACAATTTCACAAACATGTTATGAGCATAAAATAAAATACAAAAAATGATAATGACTTGAACAAACCCAATCCCTAAACCCACCTTCTCTGATGGCAAGAAACTTACATGCAATACAGTAGCTCCTTTAGTGTACAATACTGCATTCAGATTACTTTCCATGTTTAGGTCCTAATTCTTCTGAAAAACATACAACAATTGTTTCCCAATTGTGGCACCCTATAACAATAAACAGAGGGTACGATTCATAATTACGTAATTCAAAGAGGAAAATCACTACAAAGTATGAATAACAAAATGAAAGTAATTACTTTCTCATCAATCAACAACAATTGAACAGATTTTGGTTGATCAGGTTTCAAAAAGGTTGAGACTCGCACCTTAATCCTCCATGTCTCTCTACCAGGAACCACATCAGACAAACAATCAATGAATTTTTCCATCTCAAATTCAAAATCAAAATCAGAACCAAAGTGATATCAGTGAGGTTTTTGATACTTGAGCTGATCTATCCCACATACATGTATATATAGTGCTCAGGTGAAGGGTATAACAGGGAGATCAAGACAAAATAAATTTTCAGAATCTGGAAAAAAAAAAACCAACAAAATCTAAAGAAGTCAGGACTGAATATCCCTGCACATAAAATGATAGTTCTTATATTAATGTTAGAATTAGAGAAATGCAAATAAGATGCAAGAAGAAGGATTGCCAACCATGAAGGAAAAACTATCATAGATTCACTTACCCAACAGAGAGTATGAAGTATTTAGCACCAGAATTAGCAGCAGCAGAGGCTGTGGTGGAATAGCAAGATGAATGAAAAATGAATGGGCTATTGGGTTTAAATACTTCACGCTGTGAAAATTTAATATTGAAAAGTATTGAAAAAAAGCTGCCATTCAACTTCTCTCACTCTTTTCTCTCCTTTTCTACTACACTTATTTAATGTAATTTGACTTTTGAGCATGAAAAAAGGAAAGATGTCGCAAAATTTGGATGGGTAGCAATCCTGTAATATTAAATTTTGTTTAAATATTGCATTGTCTGAATAAAGAATTCCACAATTTTAGGCTTTTGCAGCAAAATCTGCTTTGCATCCCACTTTTTATGGCTTTTTGACTTTAGTAATTAACCCTCAGCCTGCAAAACAGAAACATCTCTGCAGACATTACAACTTGTTCCTTCCAATCTCCGGGAAAACGCCAAACTTAGAACCCTTTACACTGAAAGCAACAAACAAACCTGACAAAAGCATGCCAACATATTTGAAGGAAGACGCAACTCACCAAAATTGGAGATCAACAGTGAGGGGAGAGACTATTATCTTTTGTAAGAGTTATAGATTCTTAGAATTGTGCCCTAGCATTTTGCATTTTTCCCACAAATTCCTTGAACGACATTCTTTAATTTACCTTTGAATTTCCCAAGTCACTTTCTTTGTTAAGTTTCTTTTCCTGTTAATCGGTATTTGTATACTGTGTTAACAAGTTTTTTTCTTGTTAATCAGAATTTCCTTGATTACTTTGGGCGAACCTTCATAATTCTATTGCCTTTTTTTATTAGCATTAAATAGGTGCTGCCATTTTTTGAGTGCTGCCAATTGCTCTTCTGTCATGTGCTTACGTCAAGATAGCAACTAATTGGTTTAAACTGCATCCCAACATTCGTACAGATACCAATTCCATATTGACAATCTATTTTAAATTGAAATATAGAAACACAAAAAGTAGAAATAAAAGAGAATTTAGTGTGTGGAATAAAGGAAACAATCAACACTAATTATTTGAAAAAAGGAGGAGGTCATGATCTACTGTCAGTGGATCAAACAATGTAGTATGTTTTAACAGAACCTAAAAGTGTTATTCTATAAGGGAGGTGTTTTTCACATTAAAACTTGAGTAGGGGAGGTTTGTGAAAATAGAGGGGGTGTGAGTGACATTTTAACAAACCTGAAGGCAGGTACGTGCAATTTCACTAGTGGAAAATATACATTTTACAACATGGTCAAAAATGTTTTCACAACAGTTGAAATAATACCTGATGTAATAGTTAACACGGTGGCATTTTTGAAATTACTAACAAAGTTTTCACATCAGTTGAAAGGAATAACTGATGGGAAAAGTAAATGATAAAAAGTTTTCACAACAGTTGATATAATACCTGTAGGGAAAGATACACGCGGTGGCAGTTTTGTAATACTGAGCAACTACATTTTACATCAGGTGCATATGACCTGTAGGGAAAAACCGTTCTATATTTCATTTTCCCTTTTCCCTCTTCTCTGAAAACGTGACTTTCCCTTTTCCTTCTCAGATTCGTTTTCTCTCTCACAGAACCCTAGCCTCTCATCTCTCACAACACAAATCGGTGGAAGAAGAAAAAAATCATCATAGCAACCTTCTTCTTTGATTCGTTTCTCAGATCCGTTTTCCCCCTCTGGGCAAAATCGTTTTCGCCTATCACCTCTCACACTCGATGTAACACCCATATAGAGATTGCCTAGGATCTCTTACGAGTATTAAAATTTCGTACCGGATACATTAAATACAATACAGAAAATTTGGTTTATTAATGTACAATACATAAGCTTGTGATACAACTCATTATCCGATACAACATTCTCCATAATTTACATCATAATACATCATTCGTATACACATGACCACAATAATAAAACATAAGCAGCACGATCAATCCGTAGCCTTCTCTTTACCTTTACGTCGTGCCACCTGCGAAGAACCTGCACCAGAAGGAAAGGGATGAGACATAACGTCTCAGTGAGCTCCTACCCTACCTACTGTTTGGCAACCTCAGGGAACCTAGGGTCGCCGTGCCTACCTCGGCGATCTTGGGGATACCTATGATCGCCAAGTCTTAACTTATACATTTCATATTCCATTCTTAATCTTAAACATATACGGAGTGATCTTGGGGACATCCTATGATCACGTCTCGTTCACTGAGAACTAATCATCATATCTCATATTACATATAATATACATATACATCTTTTGCATCTTTAAGTTAGAAGTTAGGGTTGAACAAACATAACATTATCTTGGTTCATTTTACGGAGTGCATCCGGGTGGAGTAACCCCGAAGTACATCTCCCTTCTTACCGGTGAAAATTCCTATCATATCAGGCTAACACCGGACTCCTCTTATCTTTTGTGTGGCTGCTCTCGCGAGCGGTAACTTCACCGTCCCAGCTGCCATTTAAGGCGATAACTTCACGGGGACCCCCTGTATACTAACTGACGAGCAGACAGGAGACACATTAACTTTTAAGACTTGGATGTGCAGCTGTCCTCACGGGCGGTAACTTTACCGTTCCGGCTGCCATTAAAGGCTGTAACTTCACAGGAACCCCTCGTATACTAACTAGCGAGCATACGAGAGACACATCAAGCCCATCTTATAATTAATTATCATTCTTAAGTACTTAACCTATAAAGGTTCTAAGCTTGAATTCTAAATTAATCTTGGCTTACATATACTTAAATGAATGTAGGGATTTCACTTACAAGAGATAATCCCATTACTAATCTCTCTTTATGTCTATATAACTTAGGAGTATAAGTATACATCTCCTAAGGCCATACCTATCCCTCATCCTACCCTAATACCAAGCCAAAGCTCACAAACAAAAAGCTGGGAAAGCCAAAAATCGTAGCACGATTTCATGAAATCGGAGAACGATATTTTGCGTAAGTTTTTATGAAATCAGGGCATAAAATCGTAGCCCGATGCCCAGAAATCGGAGCACGATTTTGGCTTCAGCAGCACTCAAAATTTCACTTCCTAGGCTAATCCAAACATCCCCAATCATCAAAACAGCTTATGGGAATGAATTTTACAAGTCATAAGGATAGATAATAACATGTTTAAGCAAGGAATAGGTATTCAAGGGATTAGGCACAAATTCTCTAACTTAATTCAACTTGTAAAATATACTAAAACTACTCAAAGGGGTTATACAACCCTATGGAGCTCACCTTAATCCACTATTGGTGTTGTTTAAGCTTGAATCTAACAACTCTATGTCACTCCTAGTTTACTCTTCTCTTGTTCTTCCTTGTTCTTCTTTGTTCTTCTTTTCTTTCTCTTGACCTAGCTTCCAACTCAAGCTTTCTTGCAAGATTTCACACTAGATTTAGATTGAAGTTTGAATGAAGGATGGTGAGATGAGGGACGGCGTGAGAGCATGAGGAGAAGGGGAAGTATTATGCTGATTTGGAATGAGGAAAAAGGAAAGGATAAATGATAGTAGAAATATCTAGTTTCCCATTATAAAACAATCTCCCTTTTTGCCATAAATTACTATTATGCCATCTCACTTAACTACTTAATTTTCTTGCTTGCTTCTCAAGTTCTAACACAGATAAACGCTACATCTAAGCGGGATATTACAATCTACCCCCCTTAAAGAAATTTCGTCCTCGAAATTTAGAATTTACCTGAAAATAGATGAGGGTAGTGCTCTTGCATTTCTGACTCTAGCTCCCACGTCGCTTCGCCGTCGGGAGAACCTTTCCATATAACCTTGACAATGGGAATCTCTTTGTTCCGTAAAGTCTTAACATCGCGATCAATTATCTGATCTGGTTCAGGTTGAAAAGTTAAGTCTGATCTCAAGTCTATACTGTCCAGTTCCACTGGTTGGAAAGGATCGGGGATGAACTTCCTCAGTTGAGAGACGTGGAAAACATCATGTAAACCTGACATGGCCGGTGGCAGCGCTAACTGATAAGCTGCTGGTCCGACACGTCGAAGTATCTGAAACGGTCCAATATACCTTGGACAAAGCTTCTTAGTTCTGAACGCTCCTCTTAACCCCAACTTGGGTGTAACTTTAAGGAACACATGGTCTCCCTCTTCAAACTCTAAGGGTCTTCGTCGCTTATCAGCATAACTTTTCTGACGACTTTGGGCTATTCTCATCTTATCTTGGATTGACTTAATCTTTAGGGTCGTCTCCTGAATGATCTCGGGTCCCAAAATACTCTTGTCTCCAACCTCAGCCCAACAAAGTGGGGTTCTACATTTCCTACCATACAAAGCTTCATATGGTGCCCTTCCAATGCTAGAATGGTAACTGTTATTATAAGAAAATTCAATCAGTGGTAGGTGATTGTTCCAACTTCCTCCATCTTCTAGGATACATGCCCGTAACATGTCCTCTAACGTCTGTATAGTTCTTTCGGATTGTCCGTCTGTCTGAGGATGATGGGACGTGCTCATCTTTAATCTTGTCCCCAAAGCCTTCTGAAAAGCTTTCCAAAAATGGGATGTGAAAATGGGATCTCTATCAGACACAATACTAGCTGGCACACCATGGAGTTTCACAATCTCCGAAATAAATAACTCGGCGTACTGAGAGGCTCGGTAAGTAGTCTTAACCGGCAAGAAATGAGCTGACTTGGTTAACCGGTCCACTATTACCCAAATGGAATCATGTCCTCGCTGAGTTCGAGGTAATCCACTCACAAAATCCATGGTTATATCTTCCCATTTCCATTGTGGAATTTCCAAAGGTACTAACATCCCTGCAGGCCTTTGATGTTCAATCTTCACCTGCTGACATACAATGCATCGCGACACAAATTCCGCCACATCTCTTTTCATACTAGGCCACCAATAATCTCTTTTTAAATCTTGATACATCTTGGTGGTACCTGGATGAATACTAAAACTGCTCTTGTGCGCTTCTTCTAAAATTAACCTTTTCAATTCCATATCATTCGGAACATAAACCCTTCCTTCAAACAATACCACACCATCTGGTGCCCATGAAAACCCTGCTTGGCCAACTTTCCTCTGAAGGTCCATATCCACAGATTGAGCTTGTGCAATCCTAAACCGTAGGTCACACATAATATCCATCTTGTTCAGCAAGATGCCACCTTCTAACTCTGTAACATGTAGATTAAGGTCTCTAAACTTTTCATACAATCCACATGTATGCATCATCACCTCAGCTTTAACTAAAGCCTTTCGACTCAAGGCATCCGTTACCACATTTGCTTTTCCTGGATGGTATTTCAGATCAAAATCAAAATCCTTCAAATACTCCATCCATCGTCCTTGCCTCATATTCAAATCTCGTTGATCAAACAAATACTTCAAACTTTTATGGTCACTGAATAAATCAAACTGTGCACCATATAAATGATGTCTCCATATCTTCAATGCAAAAACTATTGCTGCTAACTCAAGATCATGGGTAGGGTAATTCTCCTCATGAGTCTTGAGCTGTCTAGAGGCATAAGCTATCACGTTCTCTCCTTGCATAAGTACACTTCCCAGTCCCTTGGAGGATGCATCGCAGAACACGGTGTATCTCTTTTCAGGATCTGGTATTGCTAACACTGGCGCCTTAGTCAACTTCCTTTTCAGAACTCTGAAGCTCTCTTCACATTCTTCGTCCCAAATAAAGGGTACATCTTTTCTGGTAAGGCGTGATAAAGGTAAGGCAATCTGAGAAAACTTCATGATAAACCTCCGATAATAACCTGCCAATCCTAGAAAGCTCCTGACCTCTGCTACATTCTTAGGTCTTTCCCAACTGAGTACAGCTTCAACTTTGGATGGATCAACGGCTACTCCTCCTTGAGAAATAACGTGACCCAAAAACTTAATCTCAGATAGCCAAAACTCGCATTTACTGAATTTAGCATATAACTGTTTATCTCTGAGGACATCCAAAACAATTCTCAAGTGCTGAGCATGCTCCTGAGGATCCTTAGAATAAATCAAGATGTCATCTATGAAAATCACCACAAACTGATCAAGGTAAGGCTGAAAAATTCTATTCATATAATCCATAAATACTGCTGGGGCATTAGTTACACCGAATGGCATAACCAGGAATTCATAGTGCCCGTAACGCGTTCGAAACGCCGTCTTAGACACATCTGAAGACTTAATACGGATTTGATGGTAACCTGACCGAAGATCAATTTTGGAAAACACAGTTGCTCCCTTGAGCTGATCTAAGAGATCATCAATCCTTGGAAGAGGATACTTGTTCTTGATAGTCACTTTATTAAGGTGGCGGTAGTCTATACACAGCCTCATGCTTCCATCTTTCTTCTTGACTAACAAGACCGGAGCACCCCAAGGTGATACACTGGGTCTAATAAAATGCTTCTGAATCAACTCCTCGAGTTGAGATTTCAACTCTTTCAACTCTGTTGGTGACATTCTGTACGGTGCCACAGACACTGGCTCCGCTCCTGGAATCAAATCAATTGAAAACTCCACCTCTCGCTCTGGAGGTAAACTAGTTACTTCTGAAGGAAAAACATCTAGGTACTCATTCACAACAGGAATATCACTGGGACTTAACTCTGACTCTGAAGCCACAGTGAGCATTACATAAAATCCCTTATCTTGAGCACAAATGAATTGGATTAATTGATGGGTGCGGTTAATCAATTCAGATAAAGCCACACCTTCCGTCGTATCACTGGTCGGCATATAAATACTTTTCTCTGAACATCCAATATACACATGGTTAGCAGAGAGCCAATCCATGCCTAAAATCACGTCAAGTTGCTCCATCGGGAGACATACTAGATCAACATAATAAGTCTTACTGGACACAGTGATAGGACAGTTTTCACAAACATACTTTGCCTCAATTCCGCCTTCAGTAGCGGTAGATACTAACATTGGAGGGTTCAACGGAGACAAAGGTAATTGCAGCGTCTCCACACATTTATATGAAATAAAAGAACATGTAGCGCCGCAATCAAAAAGAACTTTTACTGGATATGTACCAAGATAACACATACCGGCAATCAAATCTTCATTGGCTAGAGCCTTTGCACCATCAAGGGAGTACACCCTGCCCTTACTAGTAGTCGTTCCTTCAGCTGGTCCTTTACCACGTCTATTCGGACATTCATGTATGAAGTGCCCAGGTTGCTTACACCCGTAGCAGACACCCATACCCATCATACATTCACCTTTGTGGGACTTCCCACACTTCCTGCAAGCAGAATATACTGAGGTCGGACTAGATTGCTTTCCTCTTTGCGGAGATCCCTTTGGCTTAAGCTTGTCATGGTACTTATCAGACATTCTACTCTTCTTCTTCTCATAAGCTGCCGCTCTTTCTTTTGAAGCTTTAGCAAGTCCTGCTTCAACCACCAAGCTATCATGCACTAGTTCATCATAACTTGTCGTTCTTTGGAGACTCACAGCAATGTCAATCTCGCCTCTTAAACCTCTTTTGTATTGATTCATTTTCCACACTTCATTCTCAGCATACTCGTTGTGTGTGGAATAGTAGGACAGCTCCTCAAACTTCTTAGTAAATTCTGAAACTGACATTCCTCCTTGCTTCAACTCTAAGAATTCTTGCTCCTTCTTTACCTTGTAAGACAAAGGTAAATACTTTTCCAGCATCACTCCTTTAAAGTTCTCCCAGTTCACTTCTACACCATTGGCTTCCATCCTGCGCTGAGCAGATTCCCACCAGTCTTCTGCTGCGCCTCTGAGTTGGTTTGTGGCATAGACCACTTTGTCCTCTTCTGAGCAATCAGCCATTCTAAAAATCTTCTCCATTTGTTTAATCCACTTCCTGGCTTCTTGTGGTTCACCTTCTCCGTTAAACTCCGGAGGGTGATGTCTGTTATACTCCCGGAACACGGGGTTACCAATTACTGGAGGAGGTGGTGGCTGTGGATGGAAACCTTGTCCTTGTTGCATCATTTCCATCCATTGTTGTTGAGCTTGGGCCTGTTGCTGAGATTGCTGTTGCATCATCAGCATCATTTGTTGATACTGTAACGCATTCTGAGCTTGTTGCTCTTGGTATTGTTGCTGCCAGGCCTGTTGTTGTTGCATCATCTGTTCCCATGAATTCTGACTGGGTCCTCCACTTTCGTCGCTAGCTTGGTTAGAACGAGGTCTACCTCTTCTTCTCCCAGACATCTTATCCTAGCTGTCATATACAAGTCAAAGTGATCAGTTTTAACTGAACATAACATCTAGAATAATGTCCTGGATCCAAGAGGTCCACAAACTTGGATTGTACTTTAATGACCCAAGGCATAGTCTGAATCGACCTGCTCTGATACCAAATTGTAACACCCATATAGAGATTGCCTAGGATCTCTTACGAGTATTAAAATTTCGTACCGGATACATTAAATACAATACAGAAAATTTGGTTTATTAATGTACAATACATAAGCTTGTGATACAACTCATTATCCGATACAACATTCTCCATAATTTACATCATAATACATCATTCGTATACACATGACCACAATAATAAAACATAAGCAGCACGATCAATCCGTAGCCTTCTCTTTACCTTTACGTCGTGCCACCTGCGAAGAACCTGCACCAGAAGGAAAGGGATGAGACATAACGTCTCAGTGAGCTCCTACCCTACCTACTGTTTGGCAACCTCAGGGAACCTAGGGTTGTCGTGCCTACCTCGGCGATCTTGGGGATACCTATGATCGCCAAGTCTTAACTCATACATTTCATATTCCATTCTTAATCTTAAACATATACGGAGTGATCTTGGGGACATCCTATGATCACGTCTCGTTCACTGAGAACTAATCATCATATCTCATATTACATATAATATACATATACATCTTTTGCATCTTTAAGTTAGAAGTTAGGGTTGAACAAACATAACATTATCTTGGTTCATTTTACGGAGTGCATCCGGGTGGAGTAACCCCGAAGTACATCTCCCTTCTTACCGGTGAAAATTCCTATCATATCAGGCTAACACCGGACTCCTCTTATCTTTTGTGTGGCTGCTCTCGCGAGCGGTAACTTCACCGTCCCAGCTGCCATTTAAGGCGGTAACTTCACGGGGACCCCCTGTATACTAACTGACGAGCAGACAGGAGACACATTAACTTTTAAGACTTGGATGTGCAGCTGCCCTCACGGGCGGTAACTTTACCGTTCCGGCTGCCATTAAAGGCTGTAACTTCACAGGAACCCCTCGTATACTAACTAGCGAGCATACGAGAGACACATCAAGCCCATCTTATAATTAATTATCATTCTTAAGTACTTAACCTATAAAGGTTCTAAGCTTGAATTCTAAATTAATCTTGGCTTACATATACTTAAATGAATGTAGGGATTTCACTTACAAGAGATAATCCCATTACTAATCTCTCTTTATGTCTATATAACTTAGGAGTATAAGTATACATCTCCTAAGGCCATACCTATCCCTCATCCTACCCTAATACCAAGCCAAAGCTCACAAACAAAAAGCTGGGAAAGCCAAAAATCGTAGCACGATTTCATGAAATCGGAGCACGATATTTTGCGTAAGTTTTTATGAAATCAGGGCATAAAATCGTAGCCCGATGCCCAGAAATCGGAGCACGATTTTGGCTTCAGCAGCACTCAAAATTTCACTTCCTAGGCTAATCCAAACATCCCCAATCATCAAAACAGCTTATGGGAATGAATTTTACAAGGCATAAGGATAGATAATAACATGTTTAAGCAAGGAATAGGTATTCAAGGGATTAGGCACAAATTCTCTAACTTAATTCAACTTGTAAAATATACTAAAACTACTCAAAGGGGTTATACAACCCTATGGAGCTCACCTTAATCCACTATTGGTGTTGTTTAAGCTTGAATCTAACAACTCTATGTCACTCCTAGTTTACTCTTCTCTTGTTCTTCCTTGTTCTTCTTTGTTCTTCTTTTCTTTCTCTTGACCTAGCTTCCAACTCAAGCTTTCTTGCAAGATTTCACACTAGATTTAGATTGAAGTTTGAATGAAGGATGGTGAGATGAGGGAGGGCGTGAGAGCATGAGGAGAAGGGGAAGTATTATGCTGATTTGGAATGAGGAAAAAGGAAAGGATAAATGATAGTAGAAATATCTAGTTTCCCATTATAAAACAATCTCCCTTTTTGCCATAAATTACTATTATGCCATCTCACTTAACTACTTAATTTTCTTGCTTGCTTCTCAAGTTCTAACACAGATAAACGCTACATCTAAGCGGGATATTACACTCGATTTCCCTCTCACTGGCCCTCTTTTCACAGATCGGTTAGTATTTTTCGTTTTCGTTTTTAGTATTTCCATTCAAACACGATTACGAACTTCAAATAGTTTAAATAGTTTTGGTTTCAGTTGCTCAAATCGTTTTCGTTTTTAGTATTTCATAGATCTCGTTTTCGTTTTTAGTATGTGGTTTCATCTAGCATCGAGCATCAATCAGCGAGCTTCTGAAGCTATCGACAAGCGTAATTTTTCGAAACTCTGTTTTTCGTTTTTCTAGATCAACGTTCAAAAAAACGATCTCTGTATTTGATTTCGTTCGATTTACCTATCGTTTTCGATTCACTTTTCTGCATAACAAATCGATTAGAATTATATAGAATCATCATCCTCTGTTATATTTGTATTCCTTCTCTCCGATTTTTCGAAAGTTTTGGCGAATTAACTCATACTGTTTCGTTAAACAATTTAATCAAGTTTCGAAAGTAGAATTCTATACTAATTTGATTATCGCTTAAACATTTTGTCTCTGATTCAAAGAATTTGCATCTTCGCAGTGATTTCGCAAGGAATTAATGCTGGAGATGTGAAGAAGCTTCAGGACGCAGGGATCTTTACCTGCAATGGCTTGATGATGCACACGAAAAAGGTTTAACTCTAAACACTTCTCTAATTCGAAAATCTAAGAATGTTGAATTAGGCTGAAGTTTAATCACTTAAATAATGTTGTTATTTTTTTCCGCAGAATTTGACTGGAATCAAAGGTTTATCTGAGGCGAAGGTTGATAAGATCTGTGAAGCTGCTGAGAAGCTTGTGGTTAGTGATTATAATATCTGAAATCTAAGTTAATTTAGAATCTATTTTAATTTTATCTTATTTTGATTTCTCACTTCCGATGCAGAATTCTGGTTACATTACTGGAAGTGATGCACTGCTCAAAGTACGTTGTTTATTTTGCTTCTAGTTTTTTGAATTATGGATTCGATTTTGTACTCTGTTAATAAAGCTTAAGTACATCTTAATTATTTTTATTTAATTTAATAATTTATTTGTACTCTGTTGTTGCAGAGAAAGTCTGTGGTTCGAATTACTACTGGAAGCCAAGCGCTTGATGAACTGCTAGGAGGTAGATTTTCAACGAGAACTTCTTTTTTATAGTTTTGCGTTTTTCTACTTATATGATTCGTTAATTTTGAATCCTATATGTTTGTAATTATTTTCTCTTTGAATTTCTTTTTAATGTTTGATAAAGGTGGAATCGAGACACTGTCGATTACTGAAGCATTTGGAGAATTCCGGTATGAATACAGCATGTAACTAGTTTCAAATAGATTTTATTCATTTTCAGTTTCAGAAGAAGTTTATGCTAACAATAGCACTTTATGTATTCAGATCTGGGAAAACACAACTTGCTCATACTCTCTGTGTGTCCACTCAGGTTTAGTTCTATCATCTATTATTTGTCATAACGTATTTGGTGTTAGTTAATATTAATGACTTTTATCATCAAAATCATGTGTTTATATCTATTATTGTTTGCATTCATAGCTTATCAAACACCAAATTTTTTTATGCATACAGTACTAATCTTATTTTCACGCACATTGAAATATTTGTTGTATACTACATACTAAAAGTATGTGTTTTTAAGATTGATGCAAACGCACTTGGCTCTAAAGTTGTTGCAGAAATTTTAGTGAGAAGGGCTATTAGGGTAAACTTGATTCTGTTTCGTCGTCTGTTCGGTCTCGTTTGTCAAATCGTAATTTCTCTGTTTTTCTCAACCCCACATTTATGTTAACACTAGAAAATTTCTTTTGATAATTGAATTGTGAACACTAGTTAGTTTGCCTAGTTTGTTGTTATTTATTTTAGATTTTTGCGAATTAGGTAAGACTGAAATTATTTTTGAATTGTTGTGTTTCTATGTTGTTTTAGTTGGAACATTTACCAACAATGGTTGCTAGTGTTTGAAGTGATGCTAATAACTTGCAGCTTGAATGAACCTTTCAATTTCGAATGCTTCTATCGATTGGTTCGAAATTGGATTGATTACTCTCATGCGATATTTAGTGATTTTTATTTAATTAATGTATCTATGATTCAATTGAATTTTTGTGTGGCAGTACATACTCCACATCCACTGATTGAGGAGGTTATACAGACTGGTGTAGTGTCTCGTTTTGTTGAGTTTCTGATGTGGGAAGATTTTCCACAGTTGCAGGTCTGTTGTATACTTGTTTATTATTCATTTATTTGTGTATTAACTTCGTAATTAATGTTTTGTTGTTGCTGATACATGGGCTTAACAACATGTATTGTGTGTTGTAGTTGAATGCAGCTTGGGCTTTGACCAATATAGCTTTTGGAACATCCTAAAACACTAAGACATTGACCATGGTGCTGTCCCAATTTTTGCATGTGAGTTATCTCCATAGGTATTTTATATACTTTAACTTCTATACGATCTTCTGTCACAAACACAAGTGTTTAAGAGTCTATATCTGGAAGGGACTTACCTGATTTACTTGATTGACAACCAGGTACTATATAATTTCAAAGGTTCTTCCTGTGAGATGCTTTATGTGTACCAAGATTTATGGTCATATTCATGAAATTAGGTATGATGAATTAATTGACCAAGATTATGTGTACCAAGATTTGTGTGTCCCTTTTATTGTGATTACTCTGGTTGTCACTTGTCAGGTAAAATTTTGATTTTTCCATTGTGCCAATTTTTATTTTGAGTCGTACTCAAAATTATAGTACTTTTGATTGATGGGTTTATAATGACTTGTTAGGATGAGTTGTTGTGGGGGTGCTGCTTGGTTACACAAAGCTACAAAGAATCCAATGTACCTAAATTACATTCAATATGCCCCAGGTAAGGTCCCTCTTTCTTGTCTCTCAGTTTTAACTCTATTGGTTTCATGTGTTCCAAGTTGTAACTGTTTTTGAGCTTGTGAAACTTTACATGTGGGATTTTGTTCAAGATGAGTGATAGTAACATGCAATATGTCACATCCACTAGCTTCTTACTGGTAGCTTATGTCAAGTACTTGACCAAATCACATATTGTTGTGCATTGTGGTGGTACCATAGTAACACCAAAGAGTCTCCGAACCTTATTGAGTGATAGTGCAATGTGCTTGTTAGATTTATTTGGTGATGAAATTGGAGAAATTTTGAATTAAGCTAATAAGCTATTTAATAATTGTTAGATTTATTTGGTAATGAAATTGGAGAAATTTTGAATCAAGTTAATAAGCTATTTTAAGCTTTTAATAAGATACTTACTAATTGTTATATTTATTTGGTGATGAAATTGGAGAAATTTTGAATTAAGCTAATAAGCTTTTAATAAGCTAGATAGTAATTGTTTTATTTTTGCTGCATGTTGTTGCTATATTAAGGTAATTAGTATTTTTTTTTTTCATTTTGATATAATAAGCTACTTAGTGATTGTGTTTTCATTTTTATAGTGTTCTCGTAACTGGATATGGTCAAATCTCCACCAAAACGCCATGAGAAGTGGATAAGGCCGACACGACAAAAGTCGTCAGGAGAGTACATGTCAGAAGAAACAATATTGCCGATAAAATTGTAAGTATTCAATCGACTTAAATTGTCTATGTGAAAGGGTAAAATTTTAATAGAGCTATGAGATTCTGGTATGTACAGTTATGCAAAGACTGCAATATGTGAAAGTGGCTCTATTATGCAAATGATAAACTACTTTCTATAATCTTCATAGTTTTACCAAGAACATAAACTGCTTCTCTAACACTATCCTCCCTCTCTTCAATAGCACAATTCAAACCTTTAACTGATATAGCATAAGGCAAGTTAGTTAAACATGCACCTAATATATCAGCAATCATAACCATCACAACTTCAAACAGCCTCTCACTTGTATTATGGTCTTTTACAACATCTTGATTCAACAGCAGAATGGTTTTGCTTATTCTGTACATTGCATTGGATGCCAATACTTTAATAGGCCATGCTGAAGGACTTACCTTAATACACACAAGATAATATTTTGTTTTATATTTTTCATTCCTTGTTTTCGCAAACTCAGCTAATGTCTCAAGTGTCTCTTTGGGAGTCTTGTTTTGAAGGGAGAGTTTACAAAGATCTACATCTAGCCACTTTCCATAGAGATCAGCTCCAATCCAAACAATTTCAGCTGTTTTTCTAAGTTTAATCAATTTCCCTTCTTTGTCAATGTTATTTTCGATGAACTTCACATAAGGTAGGGCTTCATTTAGAGTACTAATCAAATTTTTCACCAAACACTTCTCCATATTTGGAAGTGCAACTATAATGCTTGCTAGTGTGACAATAGGAAGTGACCAACTATATGGAGGTTCTACACCATGCAAAGGAAGAATTTGGTCACAATCAAATTCTCTGACTCCTTTAAATCCTTGCAACATTGAACATTTTTTTTCTAACAATTCAATAACAAGTTTTGGCTGCTTTTTTTCACCTTGTTCAACCCAATGGGTAGTTGCATCACAATTAGCTTTCATCATCACCTCAACCAACTCTTCCTCACCTTCGAGATGCAGAATAAACCGTCTTAGGTCCTGCTTTCTGCCTGTTCCTAAACCCGAATCTGTACCATTGAATTTTGATTTCCAATTCTTGAAATATTCACAAAATCCCAAGATCCACAACATAGGGTAAATCGAAACAAATTGTGCAGCTTTACACACTCTAACCATCCCCATCTGTAGTTTAATACAGAAACACAACAGAATCAGTTTCACATCATGAGCCAACTTCCTAAACCACCGGTTACCAATCCGAAAACTAATCGGACTCTCTCGAAACACCACTAAACTATCAGTCCAGTAACCTTCTACTTGAAAAATTCTCTTGCGACTCCTATTCCTCACATTTGGACACCTATATTTAACAGCAACAAACCACCTAAAAGCAGGAGCAATAGTACCAACACCAACAGCAGCAACTTGAACTATAAGAATCAAGATTATAGACCATTTGTAATCTTCATAGTGTTAGAGAAGCAGTTTATGTTCTTGGTACAGTTTATCCAAGTAACAAGTCCATTTAGGTCCATGTTCTCTACACTACTTTGGTTAAGTTTCATTATTATTTTTTTGGATAGAAAAATGTTACCAAGTTAGAAGTTATATTAGTGCTTATGCATCAATTAAGTTGATGTTATATGCTACAGGGTGCATGTTCCATGGCAAACCACTGTATGTTGATTTTGCTCAGAAGAAAGAGGATAGAAAAAGACTATTGCAGCACAAGCATGCTGTAACGCCTAGAATTTAATTTTATTATTTTATTGAATTATAATGAATTAATATAATTTAATAGATTAAATAGAATTAAAATGGCATTAAGGGCATTATGGGAAATTAAGAAAGAGGGAAGTGGAATAGAAAAAGAGGTATACGCGTGAAGAGGTTTGATGTGTGGTGTTTTCACGTGAAACAGAGAAGAGAAAAGAGGAGAAGCAGAGCCAAGGAAGAAAGTGAAGAACTTGAGAAGAGGAAAAGCTGAAGGGGGCGATTTCTTCATAACAAGGTAAGGGTGGGACTAGCTTCTATAAATCTAAGTTTCATAATCCCTAAATTTTGATTTAACATGTTGATGTTGGTGAATTTGGGAATTAGGGTTGTTTGATTATGATAAACTAATGATGGAATGTTAAATTGATGATTTCTATGTTGAGATGTTGATTTTGTTGTGATTCTATGGTGTTGTTACTGATTGGTGCCATGCTTATGCATAAATTGATGAAGTTTTGAATGTTCATAAACATGTGTCAGATGATTGTTGTTGATTGTGATGATTTTGAATGAATGAGAAGTTTGAATAATATAAGTTGCTTTTCCTGAGTTTTCTTATCTCTGCCCCGAATTTTGAAATAAAAACTGGTATTGATCGGTACAGAATTGGTCTTAGGTGTAAACACAAAAGTTGTAGGTATGGATGTTAGTTTTCTAATGCCGTTGGTCTGACGTCAAAACGATTTATAGAACTTGAGTTATGGTCAAATTACTGCACGTAGGTCACAGTGAATTTTTATGGACTTTCTGCACAACTTTTCCGAATTTGAAATAAAAACTGGTATTGATCGGTACAGAATTGGTCTTAGGTGTAAACACAAAAGTTGTAGGTATGGATGTTAGTTTTCTAATGCCGTTGGTCTGACGTCAAAACGATTTATAGAACTTGAGTTATGGTCAAATTACTGCACGTAGGTCACAGTGAATTTTTATGGACTCTCTGCACAACTTTTCCGAATTTGAAACGAAAACGGGTATTGATCGGTACAGAATTGGCCTTGGGTGTAAACATGAAGGTTTTAGATAATTTTGTTAGCTTTCCAGTGGCTTTGGTTTGACGTGAAAATGACTTTTAGTTTTTGAGTTATGATGAAAATACTCCAAGGAGGTCTTAGCGAAATTGTACGGTGACAGCATTCTCTGTTTCATGTTTTTGCGTCTTTTTCACACGTCTCCGTTTTAAATTGGTCTTTGGTATAAACATGAAAGTTGTTGATAATTGTGATAATGATGTGTGATGATAACGATGTGCTGTGATAATGCTTTGTTGTGATTGTAGTACCCTAATTTTGTCCTACGCATTTTAAAACCAAAAATCAAAAAAAATCAAAGAGGGGAAAAAGTCAAAAGTCAACAAAAGTCAACAGAAAAGTCAACTTTTCAAAATTAAGAACTTCGCAATGCGAAGCTCACTTCGCACTGCGAAGTCTGCGATTTTTCTGCAGATTTTTGGTTTCTTGGATTTAATTCCAGATTTTGTTGCACATCACTTCCATAATTATTTTAAGTAGCATTCATGGCCAATTGGGCCAAGCAAAGCCAGAGTTGAAGGACTTGCCATTAATGCCAAGGTTAGAAGCTTTTTCTTCCAACCTAGCATGTGACAAGCAAGTGGGCTTGCCCTTGGGCAGCTCTAGCCCCTCCCAGGTGACCTGCTAACCACCACAAGGTTGCCAGCCACCTGCTTGAGGACTTTCCTCCTGCTTGCTGCCCCAAAAACCAGTCAAACCAGCTGGATTTTCTCACTTGAAAAGCCATGAGTGCCTACTCTGTTTTGCAGCAGCTTTTCACCCTCTCACACCAGCCAATTTTAGCCTTTTCATCCCTCAATCTCTGCACAATACAGTGCACGTTTTTATTGACCAACCATTGAGATTGCAAGGATTGATCCCCAAGCATTAGTCATGTGCAAATCAGCTTTGTTCTTCATCATTACCTTCTAGAATAAGTTGAATTTGTGGCTGAAATCAAGCTGGATCTTGCCCCTTGGCACAAGGCAGGGTTGCCTCTATCCATTAGCATTTAATGCAAAGGGATTCAGCTTGATCTTGGCCACAAATCAGCTGAATCAAGGGATTGTGTAATGATGACAAAGATTTGATTTTGGCCTATAAATACAAGGCAATGCCCAAGGATACAAACACTAACAATTAGACAGAAAACACAACACTCAAAGAGCAGAAACTCTACTCATTTCAACCTACAAATCTCCACAAATAACCAGAAACAAATCAATCCATTACAAAGTTCCAAAGCCTTCACCAATATTCAAACCTTTGTGAAAGCCTTCAATCAATACAAGCCAAGTGCAGCTGGAGCTTTGCTAAGGAGTTCTGTAAGTTACTAAGCTCTTTATCTTGCATATCTAATTGTGTTTGCATAGCTATTTTGGCTCAAAAACTCTTTGTCCTAAAAAACCCCTTTTGAATTTCAAAGAAATCCCAAGGTTTTCAAAACATCAAAATTGGTTTGTACAACCTTTTTCACCCCAAAAACTCAAAGCTTTTCACCCATCTATAAGGTCTTGAGTGTGTTCAGAAGTTGTTTCTGAACAAATGTTCAGAAACAGCTTCTGAACCCAAAATTTCGCATGCTTCGCAGTGCGAAGTCATGGTCGCAGTGCGACCATGACAGAACTCAGAACCTGAGTTTTTGTATCAAACCAACCAATTTTTGAGGTTCTAGCCCCAGAGCTCAGAACCTAAGAGTTTAAACCTATGTTCTTCAAATCATAACAAGGTTTTTGCATAATTTTGGCAAATCACAAGTTCGTATAACCATTTTGTGGATAACTTGCAAAGCAAGTTATGTTCCCAAATTTTCAAAACCACATGAACCAACAAGCTATGTTCAGCTTTTCAATCTAAACTTGAACAATAAATATTGTTCATGATGTTCAAAACTCAAAAATGAACATACACCGGTAATGTGCGCATTTTCGCAAAATGAGACGAACTTGCACGTTTTCTAGCAAATTTGCTAAACCTTCCCATTTTGGGTTTTCAAACCAAATGTTTTGACTTACCTTGGGATTTCTAAAGAGTTCAATCCAAAAACATGAATGAAAAAGGGATGGTGTGACGTATGTCTCTCCATCGCCCCGATTGTACGAATGCGTGACGTATGTCTCGTCGCTCGGACAATCGTCATTCCTTTTCAATATGTACAACCCTAACCAAACCAAATCTTGGCCCCTTGTGGTCAATCCAAGCCTTTTGGTCCCCCGTTAGACTCAACCCCTCGACTCGTTAGAGTCCACTCGGTCAATGTTCGACTCGTCCGAGTCCATTGTACCCGTTCTTGATCTCAATGGATCAATCGAACAATCGCCCGACTCTTCGGAGTCCACTCGGTCAATGTTTGACTTGTATGAGTCCATTGCACCTCTTTTGGTCCCATAGCGACCAATTCAACCCTCTACCCTAACGGACGTACCTTTTAACAATTCTAATGTGATTCGCGAACGAACGCTTAATAAGTCTCCAAGTGCGAGCATACAAGCAACGTTTAATCGCAAGAATTCGGTTAAAACATCGTCCAATTAAAATCAACCAACACACATACGTTTTTCTACCAAAGAACTACGTATGCTTTGAATTCTCCGACTACCGGGAGATACGTAGGAGCAAGATCGACATCTTGTCAAGCACAATAATAAAAACTTTTTTTCTTTCTTTCGTTTGTTTTTATCTCTTTCCCCCCCCCTTATTATATTTTAGCATAAATAAACATGAACGCAAAGTATTAAAAAGCAATTCAAGTTTTAACCAAATAGAAGGTTCCCGTTGAGTACAACGGACGTGAGGGGTGCTAATACCTTCCCCTCGCGTAACCGACTCCCGAACCCGACAATGGTTGCGATGACCTAATCCTTATCCTCATCGTCAAAAGGGTTTTATTATCGTTTCCCTTTACAACAAAAAAAACTTAAGGGTTTATCAACGTTCCCTTTACACAAAAACTTTGGTGGCGGCTTCACAAAGGCACCCTCCGAGCGTTCGAGGACGACCTCGGAGGAATCTGCGCGTCTTTTTCCCGACGGAAAAAAACGAGGTGCGCACAGCTGGCGACTTCACTGGGGACCCTGTTCCCACTAGTGAGTCAAGCCTAACCTATTTTGGTTAAAAACAATTGCTTTATTTTCTTTGCGTGCCATGTTTATTTATTTTATCCATGCATGTTATATTTATACTTTATGTTTATATTTGCTTTATTTGCTTTATATTCATATTATATCAAATGTGGGGGTTACTTGAGTGATGTTACTCCACATTGTTCGGGTTAATGCCGGACGTGTGAGGCTCTCTACCCGAGCTTGAGAAAAACACTAAGTTAGAAGGAGGTTGTGTGCGGAAGCCCGCGTTGACGTATGTCCGTGAGGTAGGATGTCCAACCCCGCTTAGATGAGACTTTCACGTGGAATTAATTGAAGTCATGTCGACGTATGTCCATAGACAACCCTAATTCCATGTGAGGTCTATGACTCTAAGGACCTCTTCTTAGGAGATTTCCCAATTTAGAGCCTACATGTGAGGATGGGGGGAAGTTCTGAACCTTCATAAACCATACCCTTGCATAACATTTGCATTCATGAAAGTAATTTTCGCATCGTTTTGCTTTATAGGAGTTTAAAAAGAACAAACAAATATTAGCAAAAAGAAATATGGATTCCGGGAACAAAAACACGCTCGTCTTCAAGCTCAAGATTCCTAAGCCAAGCACAATCGTTCCCAACAAAGTGGAGGAAGAGCTTAAGGTTAAAATTCGGGAGTTAGAATTAAAACACCTTCTAGCTTTGGGAGAGATCACAAGGACGAAAAGAGACCGTGATGAAGTGACGAACTCTCTCTTAGTATGCCAAAAACGTTTAAGAATCTCCGAAGGGAAGAGAGATTGGATAGGAGGCGGCTTGGTTAGTGCGGATGCCAACCTTGTGGCCAAGGACGAAGAGTTGGAAAGAATCTTACATTCCAACCAAGAGCTCAAGAAGTTTGGCGAACTAGCCATCGAAGCTCAACGGAAATGGAGGTTGAAATTCCAAGAGAAAAATCAACAGCTCCAAGAAGTAGTGAAAGACTACAAAGAGCAGCTTCAAGCCGAACGCGTCCAGCGGCAAAGACATGAGAGTCTCTCTCATCAAGGGAGGCTAAAGTGCAATCTTCTCGAGGAAGACATCAAGAAATTCGAAGAGTACTTCGACAAGATTGCAAGAGCTCATGGGGACCACATTGCACAACTACACGATGAGATTAGAAGTGCAAGAGTCAAGCTAGACCAGCGCAAGGAAGTGATTGAGTATGTATGGCAAGACGCCACCCGATTAAGTGAGGATTTCACTAAATTGGTCGCATTCTCAAATTTGGTGATCACCCAACTTCCAAAGAAGCTAGCGGAGGCCGAGATGGTCATGCCCTACTTTGTCATCCCTATGGAGATCCGGAAGTTTATGAAGTTCTGCAAGGACACCATAGATTTCTATAGGGAGGAGATGAGCAAAGCCGAGAAGCGAGCGGCTATTTGATTTGTAATAGCATTAGTTACACTTTGTAAACAAATGTTATTTAATCAAATATATTTTGAAGTATAATCAATTTCCCGGTCTTTAATATTTCGAATTTGCTAAATATTAATCGTGCACCTTTAAACTCCATAAAGCAAAATAAAAAAAAAAACGCATATTTTTGCATACTCATAAGCATACATGCATCCACATGCATCTTCATGCATTTTTCAAAAAAAAACTCATTCATTCCCATTCAAACAGTTCAAAGCAATCATAGCCCGAAAACCCCGAAAGCCCTCGGTCCAAGAACCAGATATTCAACACTCGTACGGAACACGAGCTAACAAACAAAGGATCATGGACAATTTGGAACAAACTCAAGCGGCTTTGAGAGAGGAAGTTGATGGAATGAAAGGAAAAATGGATCAGATGCTAGAGTTAATGCAAGCTCTGTCGGCACGAGAAAGCCACCCCCGCCCAACAACGGATGCCTCCAATGTGCAATGGCCTCCTTATGGTTTACCTGTGGGTTATACCCCACCCTTTGAGAATGAAGGTCAAGGACCACCTCCACCACCGTTCACAATCCCCGTAAGGAATGAAGAGCGTCGTCCTCAAGGAACCTCCACTACTCAGCATGAAGTAATTCCCCACGATGTGGAGAATAGCCAGCTAAGGCAATCTGCTCCCGACACCACCCACCAAGACAATGATACCACCCAAATGTATCGAGTTTTGGAAGAGAGGTTGAAAGCTGTCGAGGGGTTCAGCTCATATGGTGCCCACAATGCCTTGGATATGTGCCTAGTGCCCGACGTGGTAATTCCTCCGAAGTTCAAAGTACCGGACTTCGAGAAATACAAAGGAATTCAATGCCCTCGGAACCATCTAAGGATGTTCTGTAGGAAGATGGCGGCTTACGCAATGAACGAGAAACTCATGGTGCATGTGTTTCAAGATAGTTTAAGCGGAGCGTCCTTGGATTGGTACATGCAGCTCGAGCGTACCCATGTCCAAACTTGGAAGGATCTAGCCGATGCCTTCCTAAAGCAATACAAATATAATTTGGACATGGCTCCAAATAGGATGCAACTACAGAATCTCCTACAAAGAAGCAACGAGTCCTTCAAGGAGTACGCTCAGCGGTGGAGAGAATTAGCTTCTCGTGTACAACCACCACTATTGGAGAGAGAACTTGTCGACACCTTTATGGGTACACTTCAAGGCCCATATTACGACAAGATGATCGGAAGTACGTCTGCCGGTTTCTCCGATCTAGTCATGGTCGGTGAAAGAATAGAGGATGGAGTGAAGAGAGGAAAAATCCAAGGCTCTTCAGAAGCTCAAAGTGGAGCTAGAAAACCCCCCAGCAACTTTCACAAAAAGAAAGAAGGGGAGACAAATGCCGTTCTAGTGGGACCATCCTACCCACTACCAAATCAAATGCCTCACTACCACTATCCTTATGTGGCAGCAGCAACAGCTCAAGGGCGTTACTCACCGCAAGTAATTCCCGCAAATCCACCTCGACAACCGGTAATGTTGCCGCAACAAAATCAACAGCAACAACAACAAGGCGGGTACCCACCAAGGAATCAGGCGAGCTCAAGGAACAGTTACTATACTAGGCAGTTTGATCCTGTACCCATGTCTTATGGTCAGATCTTGCCATACCTAATCCAAAAGGGTATGGTCGAGACAAGACTACTACCACCAATGTCGCCACCATATCCACAGTGGTACGACGCAAATGCCAAATGCGATTTCCACGCAGGATCCGTGGGGCACAATACCGAAAACTGTAGGGTTTTCAAACACAAGGTGCAGGATCTTATTGACAAGAAGCTGTTATCCTTCAAAGAGGAAAGCCCCAATGTGAAGAACAACCCATTGCCGGGGCATACGGGTCCCTCTGTAAATGCGGTGGAAGAACAAGAGGACTTTGGTCCAGTTAAAAGGGTAGCCAATGTTAAAACTCCCCTGTCAACCATAAGGGAGCGCTTAACCGGCTTTGGATTATTCGAGGAAATGCACGTCAACTGTGAAGCCTGCAAGGTCAACCCGGATGAGTGCAAAGAGTTGAAGAACTGTCTTCAAGAATTAATGGACCAAGGTTGGATCCAAATTGGCTACATAAAGGAGGGCACGGACGTTGCTACCTTAGAGTCTAACGGCCCAAAACCTCTCGAAATCCCATACCAAAGGAGAGAGGTATCAATGCCAATACAACCCATAACATTCCACGTACCTGCACCCTTCTCTTTTGAAAGCACAAAGAGGGTACCGTGGAATTACCAACCTGTGGCCTATGTGGAAGGAAAACCACTAGCCAAAATTGAGCCCAGCATCACTAACATTACCGGTGTTGGAGGAATGACTAGAAGTGGTAGAGTCTTCGCTCCGAAAGAACTCGGGAAGACACCAGCTGTACTACCAAAGGAGCCGCTCAAAGAAAAGAGCGTGGAGGAAAAAGAGAACCAAGCGGGGCCTTCTCAAAAGTACAATCCCGCAAAAAGAGGCCGAAGAGTTCCTAAGGATAATCCAAAAGAGCGAGTACAAGATCATTGACCAGCTAGGTCAAACTCCCTCCAAGATCTCCATGTTATCCTTACTACTCAGCTCGGAAGCACACCGAGAAGCACTACTGCGGATCCTCAGTGAGGCCCATGTCACCAAGGACATTCCGGTGGACCAATTCGACGGGATAGTCGGAAATATTACCTCAAGTAGGTACTTGGGTTTCAATGGCGACTGAGCTACCCGACGATGGGCACATTCATAACCGCGCCTTACATATCTCCGTGAAATGCATGGACCACATCCTCTCAAGAGTGTTAGTGGACACGGGGTCATCATTGAATGTCATGCCCAAGACTACCCTCCTCAAACTCTCATGTGAAGGGACCGTAATGAAGCCCAGCGCCTTGGTCGTAAAAGCTTTCGATGGGTCAAGAAGAGCCGTCATAGGAGAGATCGACTTACCGGTCCAAATCGGACCTAAGGTTTTCACCATAACCTTCCAAGTCATGGACATTAATCCAACATATAGTTGTCTTCTCGGACGACCATGGATCCATGCGGCCGGAGCCATTACCTCTACCCTGCACCAGAAACTGAAGTTCATCATTGATAACCAAATGATTGTAGTTTCCGGGCAAGAGGACATGATGGTAAGTCATCTCTCATCTTTCCGTTACATAGAAACGGATGAAGAAGCTGTGGACGTCCCATTCCAGTCTTTGGAAGTGGCAAGTGTCGTGACATTGAGCTCAAAGCCCAAGGAGGAGGCTAGGACAGCCATGTCATCATGGAGGGCGATAAGAGAGGCCCTAGAAGAAAGCCGACCCACCGGATGGGGCAAGCTAGTGGACATAACGGAGAAGAAAAATCGCTTCGGGTTGGGGTATCATCCATCGGCCGAAACTTTCTCAAAGCCGCCAAAGCAAGGGGTTCCCCCCATCTCGGAAACATTCATCAGTGCGGGGTTTATCCATGAAGATCAAGTGGCTCTGCTCGAAGACGTAGACGAAGACGTGCCTGAATTGGTGTACCGTTGCGCTTCGGATGAAGCTTTGAATAATTGGAGGGCTATCGCAGTTCCCGAGATCATTACCAGGATCAAGTAATGAACCATGTTTGTTTGTTTTTTACTTTTAAATCAAAAAAATCATTTAGCTCTGCCCAAGGCAAATGATTAGTCGTGTGGGGCCCCCATGTTTTTATAAGTTATTTACAATCATGAATAAAAGCAATCTTTTATGTTCATTTGAGTCTTTTTCTTTTTGCATTTGTTTTAAAAAAATTTTTCTACAAAAAGCCTAAAAAAAATCATACTCATGCAGATCTACAAATCCACCCTCCAAAAACAACACTACCTTAAACCCTTATGACTTCGATTGCCCGATTAATCAAACGGAAGATGATGAAGAGGACGATTATGAACCGCCTGAAGAATTGTCTAGACTTGCAAATCAAGGGGATAGGGTAATACAGCCTCATCAAGAATCAGTTGAAAAGGTCAACTTGGGGACCGAAGAGGATAAGAAAGAGGTCAAGATAGGAGCCTCCCTGCACGAGGATGTGAAAGAAAAGTTGATCAAGCTTCTGCAAGAATATGTGGACGTATTTGCTTGGTCGTATCAAGACATGCCGGGTTTAGACCCTAACATCGTTGTACACAAGCTGCCACTCAAGCCGGAATGCCCGCCAGTGAAGCAGAAATTAAGAAGAACTCGACCCGATATGGCTCTCAAGATCAGAGAGGAGGTCAAAAAGCAGTTCGATGCCGGCTTCTTAGCCGTAACCAAGTATCCAACATGGGTTGCCAACATTGTGCCAGTTCCGAAGAAGGATGGCAAGGTGAGAATGTGTGTGGATTATCGGGATTTGAATAAAGCAAGCCCAAAGGATGATTTCCCGCTACCACACATCGACATATTGGTGGACAACACAGCCCAATTCTCAGTCTTTTCCTTTATGGATGGTTTCTCGGGATATAACCAAATCAAGATGGCTCCAGAAGACATGGAGAAAACTACATTCATCACCCCATGGGGGACATTCTGCTATAAGGTAATGCCTTTCGGATTAACAAATGCCGGGGCAACATACCAAAGAGCAATGGTGACTCTTTTCCATGACATGATCCATAAGGAAATTGAGGTCTACGTCGACGATATGATTGCCAAATCCCAAACGGAGGAGGATCATCTAGTCCATCTACAAAAGCTTTTCGAACGCCTAAGAAAATTCAAGCTGCGCTTAAATCCTAACAAGTGCACATTTGGCGTTAGATCCGGAAAGTTATTGGGTTTCATCGTCAGCCAAAGAGGTATTGAAGTAGATCCCGATAAGGTAAAGGCCATCCAAGAAATGCCAGCGCCAAATACCGAGAAAGAAGTCCGGGGTTTCTTAGGAAGATTGAACTACATCGCTAGGTTCATCTCACACATGACAGCTACCTGCGAGCCAATCTTCAAGCTGCTAAGGAAAAACCAAGCCGTTCGTTGGAACGAGGATTGCCAAGAGGCGTTTGACAAGATCAAACAATACCTGCAAGAACCACCGATCTTAATACCTCCGGTTCCGGGTAAACCCCTCATCTTATACCTAACCGTACTTGAAGGATCAATGGGTTGTGTGTTAGGACAACAAGATGAAACGGGAAGGAAAGAGCACGCAATCTACTACTTAAGCAAGAAGTTTACCGACTGTGAAACAAGGTATACTTCACTTGAAAAGACTTGCTGCGCTTTAGCATGGGCTGCTCGACGTCTAAGGCAATACATGTTGACCCATACAACTTGGTTGATATCGAAGATGGATCCCATCAAGTACATCTTCGAAAAGCCTGCCCTCACAGGGAAGATAGCCCGTTGGCAAATGCTACTGTCTGAGTATGACATCCAATATGTTGCTCAAAAAGCCATCAAAGGGAGTGTTTTATCCGAGCACCTTGCTCACCAACCATTGGAGGATTATCAGCCCATACAATTTGACTTCCCGGATGAAGATGTCGTAGCTTTGAATGACGAAGAAGTCACAAGCGATGATGAAGGACCAGAACCAGGAGCTCAATGGAAGCTCGCTTTCGACGGCGCCTCGAATGCCATGGGACACGGTATCGGAGCAGTATTAATCTCCCCAAGAAATGGATACCAGCCCTTCACAGCAAGGTTGTGCTTTGACTGCACCAATAACATGGCAGAATATGAAGCATGTATCCTAGGCCTCGAAGCAGCAATTGACCTAAGGATCAAAAACCTTGAAGTATACGGTGACTCAGCCTTGGTCATCTATCAAGTCAAAGGAGAATGGGAAACAAGACATCCCAATTTAATTCCCTACCAAGCCCGGGTTGTAGAATTGATCAAACATTTTGATGAGATCAATTTCCACCACATACCTCGAGAAGAAAATCAGGTAGCAGATGCTTTGGCTACATTATCATCAATGTACCAAGTAAATGCTTACAACGAGACACCAATCATAAGGATGGATCGTAGAGACAAACCAGTTGTATGCGCATCAGTCGAAGAGGAACTTGACGACAAACCTTGGTTCTACGACATCAAGCGATACCTCGAAGAGCAAGAGTATCCAGAAAATGTCTCGCACACCGACAAGAGGACCCTCAGAAGATTGGCATCCCAGTTCTTCCTCAGTGGAAATACCCTCTACAAAAGAAACTATGACATGGTCCTGCTCAGATGTGTGGATAAACATGAAGCGGACATGCTCATCAAAGAAATCCACGAGGGATCTTTTGGAACCCATGCTAATGGGCATGCAATGGCAAAGAAAATCTTAAGGGCGGGCTACTATTGGTTAACCATGGAAGCTGATTGTTTCCACTACGCCAAGACTTGTCACAAGTGCCAGATTTACGCCGACAAAGTGCATGTGCCACCAACTCCACTGAATGTCATGACTTCACCTTGGCCTTTCTCTATGTGGGGCATAGACATGATTGGAATGATCGAGCCCAAAGCGTCAAACGGACATCGCTTCATCCTCGTTGCCATCGATTACTTCACCAAATGGGTAGAAGCAGCTTCGTATGCAAACGTAACCAAACAAGTGGTAGCCCGATTCATCAAGAAGGAAATCATTTGCCGTTATGGTACTCCCCACAAAATCATCACCGATAATGGGGCAAACCTTAACAACAAGACAATGAAGGAGTTGTGCAAAGATTTCAAGATTGAGCACCATAATTCCTCCCCTTACCGACCAAAGATGAATGGTGCGGTAGAAGCAGCCAATAAGAACATAAAGAAGATCATCCAAAAGATGGTGACAACATATAAGGATTGGCATGAGATGCTTCCCTTTGCGCTACATGGCTACAGAACAGCCATTCGCACTTCAACTGGGGCAACCCCCTTCTCCTTAGTATACGGTATGGAAGCTGTTCTCCCCGTAGAGGTGGAAATTCCTTCGCTAAGGGTCTTGATGGAAACCAAGCTAGAAGAAGCTGAATGGGTCCAAACAAGGTTCGACCAACTGAATCTCATAGAGGAGAAACGTCTGACGGCAATATGTCACGGCCAACTCTATCAAAGGAGGCTCAAGAGAGCATTCGACAAGAAGGTCCGTCCTCGAGAGTTCAAAGAAGGAGACCTAGTGCTCAAGAAGATATTACCTATCCACAAAGATCCCCGAGGGAAGTGGACTCCCAGCTATGATGGGCCGTACGTGGTAAAGAAAGCTTTCTCAGGCGGAGCCCTGATCATCACCACTATGGACGGAGAGGAGTTCCCACTATCAATAAACTCCGATGCAGTCAAGAGGTATTATGCCTAAAGAAAAAAAGGAAGAAAAAAGCTCGCTAAATCGAAAACCTGAAAGGGCGGTTTAGGCAATAGAGAGCGTCCTGCTAGATTGAAAACCTGAAAAGGCGGTCTAGGCAAAAATTAAGGACATCAAAAAAGGAAATACACCCCGGTGGATTGAAAACTCGAAAGAGTGATCCAGGCAAAAATTAGGGGTTAACAAAAAAAAAAAGAGGCAATGACTGCAGCATCCAAGCTCCGGACAAGATTCAAGAGGAGAGGATTCGGTCTCGTCAGCATCTTCCAACAAACGAAAATATCGAAGTCATAAGGAAATAGCATGTGTTGTGCCAAAACCAACATTTCCTTTTTGCTTTTTCTTGTCTTTCTCTATCTCATTTCTCACTTTGTGTATTTCTACCCATTCAAGAGGTCAAATCTGCATTGAATAAATTTCTTTTTGTTATTTTATGTTCTCAGTAGTGCATAAAATTTTGTTTTATTCATGATGAAAATGCATTAAAACATGGGAAATAAACAAAAGGATTTTCTTCCAGAAAGAGAAAAAAACAAACAAACTTTGCTTTATTTTGAATCTTCGTGAATTCTGAAAGAATTGCGGTAGTTCCCACCAAAATATTGCACCAAAAGACTTATGCTCCTTAGCTAAGGCAAGTACATAACTCGCGGCACGCGGAGCACAAGAACCCCGAGGGTCAAGCGGAGCAAAATTCCCCAATAAACACCCTAAACATCCAAACACCAACCAAGGCGGGATATCGATCATGCTTCCAAAATGATCCTATATCCCCAAAAGCCAAACCTCATTGATACTCCCCAGGGAGTCTCAACCCCAAACAAAAGTCCAATCATTATTGGCAAACAACACAAATTTTCGGGCTTAGGCTCGAACTACACCGGTTTTGATCCCATTTGGGTATGTAGGCAAAGGATTTTTTCCTTCCAAACCGACCAACCAAAAAACAAAAAAAGAAAGCCCAACTATCACGAAAACACCCACAAACAAAGACCGACTCTGCTCGGCACCCAACGAACATCATTTCATTTCATGCATGCATATTTTAAAACCATTCATACACATGCATTTCATTTCATAAAACCTGCAACAAGGATCCTCCAGTGAGTATCACATATTCACCAACATCCATTAACATTCAACCAGGGGCACCTATTTAGGGTAAGACCGCAGCTCGTTAGGAATCGATATTCAGAAGCAGTACCTGAATAAGATCACCTAGCTTAGGTATCGACCTCTAGAAGCAATTCCTAGATTAGATCACCTCCCCCCGTGCATCGACCTTCAGTGTTAGCGGCTGAATAAGATCACAGCTCGTTAGGAATCGATATTCAGAAGCAGTACCTGAATAAGATCACCTAGCTTAGGTATCGACCTCTAGAAGCAATTCCTAGATTAGATCACCTCCCCCCGTGCATCGACCTTCAGTGTTAGCGGCTGAATAAGATCACAGCTCGTTAGGAATCGATATTCAGAAGCAGTACCTGAATAAGATCACCTAGCCTAGGTATCGACCTCTAGAAGCAATTCCTAGAGTAGATCACCTATCTCATTGTTCCCTCTCTAGAAGCAATTCCTAGAGTAGATCACCTATCTCATTGTTCCCTCTCTAGAAGCAATTCCTAGAGTAGATCACCTACCTCATTGTTCGACCTCTAGAAGCAATTCCTAGAGTAGATCACCTCCCCCCAGTGTATCGACCTTCAGTGTTAGCGGCTGAATAAGATCACAGCTCGTTAGGAATCGATATTCAGAAGCAGTACCTGAATAAGATCACCTAGCTTAGGTATCGACCTCTAGAAGCAATTCCTAGAGTAGATCACCTCCCCCAGTGTATCGACCTTCAGTGTTAGCGGCTGAATAAGATCACAGCTCGTTAGGAATCGATATTCAGAAGCAGTACCTGAATAAGATCACCTAGCTTAGGTATCGACCTCTAGAAGCAATTCCTAGAGTAGATCACCTCCCCCAGTGTATCGACCTTCAGTGTTAGCGGCTGAATAAGATCACAGCTCGTTAGGAATCGATATTCAGAAGCAGTACCTGAATAAGATCACCTAGCTTAGGTATCGACCTCTAGAAGCAATTCCTAGAGTAGATCACCTCCCCCAGTGTATCGACCTTCAGTGTTAGCGGCTGAATAAGATCACAGCTCGTTAGGAATCGACATTCAGAAGCAGTACCTGAATAAGATCACCTAGCTTAGGTATCGACCTCTAGAAGCAATTCCTAGAGTAGATCACCGCCATCAATGTTCCACCTCTAGTGACAGTGCCTAGAGTAAAACACCACCCTCAGGAATCGGCCTCTAGTGACAGTGCCTAGATAAGATTACCTTCATTCCCCAGTGGATCTACCTCCAGTGTTAGCGGCTGGATACGATCAACCCCTACCAACTATTGCATTTGCATTTCGCGAAGGACAAAATTCGGGTCCTTCTTTTTCTTTTTACTTAATTGATCTCCGCAAAGAGTTCATGAGATGCCCTCGGCACTCACGCACTCTATGCGAAGACACAATTAAGTAGGGGCAGCTGTAGTACCCTAATTTTGTCCTACGCATTTTAAAACCAAAAATCAAAAAAAATCAAAGAGGGGAAAAAGTCAAAAGTCAACAAAAGTCAACAGAAAAGTCAACTTTTCAAAATTAAGAACTTCGCAATGCGAAGCTCACTTCGCACTGCGAAGTCTGCGATTTTTCTGCAGATTTTTGGTTTCTTGGATTTAATTCCAGATTTTGTTGCACATCACTTCCATAATTATTTTAAGTAGCATTCATGGCCAATTGGGCCAAGCAAAGCCAGAGTTGAAGGACTTGCCATTAATGCCAAGGTTAGAAGCTTTTTCTTCCAACCTAGCATGTGACAAGCAAGTGGGCTTGCCCTTGGGCAGCTCTAGCCCCTCCCAGGTGACCTGCTAACCACCACAAGGTTGCCAGCCACCTGCTTGAGGACTTTCCTCCTGCTTGCTGCCCCAAAAACCAGTCAAACCAGCTGGATTTTCTCACTTGAAAAGCCATGAGTGCCTACTCTGTTTTGCAGCAGCTTTTCACCCTCTCACACCAGCCAATTTTAGCCTTTTCATCCCTCAATCTCTGCACAATACAGTGCACGTTTTTATTGACCAACCATTGAGATTGCAAGGATTGATCCCCAAGCATTAGTCATGTGCAAATCAGCTTTGTTCTTCATCATTACCTTCTAGAATAAGTTGAATTTGTGGCTGAAATCAAGCTGGATCTTGCCCCTTGGCACAAGGCAGGGTTGCCTCTATCCATTAGCATTTAATGCAAAGGGATTCAGCTTGATCTTGGCCACAAATCAGCTGAATCAAGGGATTGTGTAATGATGACAAAGATTTGATTTTGGCCTATAAATACAAGGCAATGCCCAAGGATACAAACACTAACAATTAGACAGAAAACACAACACTCAAAGAGCAGAAACTCTACTCATTTCAACCTACAAATCTCCACAAATAACCAGAAACAAATCAATCCATTACAAAGTTCCAAAGCCTTCACCAATATTCAAACCTTTGTGAAAGCCTTCAATCAATACAAGCCAAGTGCAGCTGGAGCTTTGCTAAGGAGTTCTGTAAGTTACTAAGCTCTTTATCTTGCATATCTAATTGTGTTTGCATAGCTATTTTGGCTCAAAAACTCTTTGTCCTAAAAAACCCCTTTTGAATTTCAAAGAAATCCCAAGGTTTTCAAAACATCAAAATTGGTTTGTACAACCTTTTTCACCCCAAAAACTCAAAGCTTTTCACCCATCTATAAGGTCTTGAGTGTGTTCAGAAGTTGTTTCTGAACAAATGTTCAGAAACAGCTTCTGAACCCAAAATTTCGCATGCTTCGCAGTGCGAAGTCATGGTCGCAGTGCGACCATGACAGAACTCAGAACCTGAGTTTTTGTATCAAACCAACCAATTTTTGAGGTTCTAGCCCCAGAGCTCAGAACCTAAGAGTTTTTAAACCTATGTTCTTCAAATCATAACAAGGTTTTTGCATAATTTTGGCAAATCACAAGTTCGTATAACCATTTTGTGGATAACTTGCAAAGCAAGTTATGTTCCCAAATTTTCAAAACCACATGAACCAACAAGCTATGTTCAGCTTTTCAATCTAAACTTGAACAATAAATATTGTTCATGATGTTCAAAACTCAAAAATGAACATACACCGGTAATGTGCGCATTTTCGCAAAATGAGACGAACTTGCACGTTTTCTAGCAAATTTGCTAAACCTTCCCATTTTGGGTTTTCAAACCAAATGTTTTGACTTACCTTGGGATTTCTAAAGAGTTCAATCCAAAAACATGAATGAAAAAGGGATGGTGTGACGTATGTCTCTCCATCGCCCCGATTGTACGAATGCGTGACGTATGTCTCGTCGCTCGGACAATCGTCATTCCTTTTCAATATGTACAACCCTAACCAAACCAAATCTTGGCCCCTTGTGGTCAATCCAAGCCTTTTGGTCCCCCGTTAGACTCAACCCCTCGACTCGTTAGAGTCCACTCGGTCAATGTTCGACTCGTCCGAGTCCATTGTACCCGTTCTTGATCTCAATGGATCAATCGAACAATCGCCCGACTCTTCGGAGTCCACTCGGTCAATGTTTGACTTGTATGAGTCCATTGCACCTCTTTTGGTCCCATAGCGACCAATTCAACCCTCTACCCTAACGGACGTACCTTTTAACAATTCTAATGTGATTCGCGAACGAACGCTTAATAAGTCTCCAAGTGCGAGCATACAAGCAACGTTTAATCGCAAGAATTCGGTTAAAACATCGTCCAATTAAAATCAACCAACACACATACGTTTTTCTACCAAAGAACTACGTATGCTTTGAATTCTCCGACTACCGGGAGATACGTAGGAGCAAGATCGACATCTTGTCAAGCACAATAATAAAAACTTTTTTTCTTTCTTTCGTTTGTTTTTATCTCTTTCCCCCCCCCTTATTATATTTTAGCATAAATAAACATGAACGCAAAGTATTAAAAAGCAATTCAAGTTTTAACCAAATAGAAGGTTCCCGTTGAGTACAACGGACGTGAGGGGTGCTAATACCTTCCCCTCGCGTAACCGACTCCCGAACCCGACAATGGTTGCGATGACCTAATCCTTATCCTCATCGTCAAAAGGGTTTTATTATCGTTTCCCTTTACAACAAAAAAAACTTAAGGGTTTATCAACGTTCCCTTTACACAAAAACTTTGGTGGCGGCTTCACAAAGGCACCCTCCGAGCGTTCGAGGACGACCTCGGAGGAATCTGCGCGTCTTTTTCCCGACGGAAAAAAACGAGGTGCGCACAGTGATGATGATGATAACGATGATGATGTATATGATAATGAAGTTGTTGTTGACGTTGTATTTGTTGTAAATGTTGCATTGTCGAGTCCAGTACATATGCATTAAGTGATGGGGGTGTATGCCCGACATGTCTATTATGACATTATGAATTAAGTGATGGGGGTGTATGCCCGACATGTCTATATGACATTTACGATGGGGGTGTATGCCCGACATGTCCTATTATGACATATTTTGCGATGAATTGGTACCACATGCATGTTGCATACTTGAGTCAGTGATGTTGCATTGTTGAGTCGGTCGATGTTATTGTATTTGATGTTGCATTGAGAGGTGAGATTATGATGTGTATGTGTGATGTATGTATAAGATCTGATGGTGTTGTTTGATGATGTTTATGTGAAATGTTAAATTCATCTTTATGAATTATGTACTTATGTTTATTGAATGTGAATCTCACCCCTTCTGTTTGAATGTTGCCTCTACGTGGGTAACGTGCAGATAACCAGGAGTAATCGCTGAAGTGAGTTGATTCCTCGTGTCATTAGGAGTCGCTCTGATATGTAACGGGATGGGAAACTTTTTGATGAATTCATGTGCTATGTATTTTAATTTCAAACTGATGTTGAACCACATTTAGTGGAGTTTTAAACTACGTTGTTTTTGATGTGGCCTTGTGCCTAATGATGTTTAGATTTAATTATGAAGTTGAATTTCCGCTGCGATGGTTTTGACGTTATTGAAAAGTCTGTTTTGAAATAAATAGCAAATTATCCTATTTATAAATTGTAAACGAAGTGCGACATCCCGTCAAGGTTGAAACTCTGATTTATTTTTAAATGAAATTTTCAAGTTGGGAAAACGGGGTGTTATAATTGGTATCAGAGCAGGTCGGTCTGTCCGGCCAATGTTGTCTAATGTTGTTTGTCCCTTAGTACTCGACATGTGTGTGAAACACTGTCGGTACTTGTTTGTTAGCTCATAGTCGTTGTCTGCAGGAGTTGGTTTGGATTAAGTGGGGGAGAAGCTTGCCTCCCGGACGTGTTGATAGTATGTAGAAGTTGGTTCGAGGTGATGTTGATTGTAAGAGTGCAAACGTTATTGAAGCGATGTTGTTGGGAACCGGCGAGAGTATGGACTCATGAATTTGTTGGTATAAGCCCTAGAGGCCAATAGTTTATGTCAAACTTTTATATGTATCATGACTTTTATTATTGAATAAAATATGGCGTTCTTTATTACACTTGTTATAAGATAAATAAAGTCCCTAGAATAGTTAGTTCATGTGATGGAATATTAAGTGTGACTTAATCATGAGATTACATCAACAGAAAGAACACTATTCTTAAATGTATCCGTAGTCAAGCTTTAATATGAATAGGGATAATATTAAAGCATGGAGACTATTATGTATGTAGACTGATGACCACATCTCATGGGTCATGAATATGAGATATTAAGTCTATACATAGGTATAAGTATTAGGAGTAATATTTATACTGGATTGACCCATCGTGAGAATACTACATAGTATGTTATGAAATCGTCATAAGTTATTCTCACAATGATAATAGTGTATATCACTCTTAGACCTGAAACCACTATGATCCCTAGATGTGGACTCAAGTGTTTTATTGCCATTCAAACGTTGTCTGTAACAAGATGACTATAACGTTGGTTAATGGGCACTTGACGAATCATGCTGAGGGACATGAGTGTCCTAGATGGGATTTGTCCCTCCTCATAACAGGAGATATATCTTTAGGCCTCTTGATGGAATATGACTGGAAAAATGCATGGCCATGCCGAATTAAGTCAATATGAGATATTGGACTTATTCGTTGTTCAGTATATTTCGGGATCAAGAAATATAAATATTGAGCTAAACAAGGGTGACGTAATCTATGCCTTGTGTTCAATAAAGGTATTAGGACAAAGGAGTAATCGTACACATAGATATTATCATGGAAAAGGTTTCGTCAGATCACTTGACATTCTTGTCACTTGGGTAGCAGTGATGTGTTGCTAGATACCGCTCACTGTTTATAATATTAAATATAGGATTTAATATTATTGCCAACGTTACAAGAACCTATAGGGTCACACACAAAAGAACGGTAAAAAGGAGAAATATAAGTAGTACTTATATGATGGGGTACGTTTAGCAATAGGCGCTAATTAGTTAGCGGAAGCTGATGGGCTAATGGGCTTTTGAAGCTCAAGCTGATTTTGTGCAGCAAGGAGTTCTATAAATAGAAGCTCTAATGCTGAAATCAGCTAATGCTTTTTCGTGTAACCCTAAAGCAAAAACGTGTTCCCACTTCTCTCCCTAACCTCTGATCGCTTGGCTAGCACCGGGAACCAGAGGAAGCCGTTCGTGTGGACGAGTAGAGGCTTTGCTTATTTGCTCAGCTGTGATCAACGAAAGTGTTTCAGCATTACAAGAGGTAACAATTCTATCACTGATTCATGTGATATTCGTAATGATCCAAGGAAAGGAAATCAATTTTTTTTTTTAAACTTCCGCTGCTCTTTTTTATGTCGATTTCCCTTCAGTGGTATCAGAGCCAATTACGAAACCATGAATCGGATTGTTTTGTTTACTGCTTTATGTTTTAATTGGATTAAACATAATCGAATACAATTAAATAATAAAGACGAATTAAAATTGGCAAGGCATCACGTTTCCGTGCATGGCTTTTCGGTTTGTTTGAAGCTTCGGAACCGTATCAGGTGAAGCATCAATATATCGATTATCCATATCGACGGAGATGTGTTGCTCGATCACATACGCAAATAATTGAATCGTATCACTTTTCTGTGCATGGCTTTTCGAATTGTTTGAAGCTTCGGAACCGTTTTCTGGTGAAGCATCAATATTTTCGATTATCCATATCGACAGAAATATGATTGATAAATTCTGTGTAACAGAAGTATATGTGATATACTCGTGATGATCGTTCACTAAATCAAGTCAGATGATATTTGTTCATATTGGATGATTGTAAACTGGAGCTTCGGAACCGTATCAGGTGAAGCATTCTAAGTTCGATCACCATATTGGATAAACAATCAGAGTACTTTGATTGGTGTGATCATACTGTTACAACGGGGTTCATAACGCCGCAAGTGTTGTGCCGTCATGATTAGGGTTACGAAAAAGGCTGAAACCTGGTTCAGAATCGTGACACGATTGTAGAATCGTGACACGATTTTGTGCCCAGCAAATCGTTTGCTTCTGCCTATAAAATCGTGACACGATTCCAGAATCGTGACACGATTTTGTGTCCAGCAAATTGTTTGCTTCTGCCTATAAAATCGTGACACGATGCCAGAATCGTGACACGATTTTTTCAGCACCAGAATTCAAAGTGAATCGTTCATATTGACCGGGCAGCGGAAACCCCGACTAATCTGCGTAGTGTGATCAATCGCCGAGTTTTAATTTAATTTATTTAATTATGTGGTGTTAATAATAATAAAAGGTGTTTTATTGTTGTTGTGTGAATGATTATGGCCTTAGTCTTATTATTTCTTTTATTTTGGATTTTTTGAAATACGGCCTGCGTGTCGTGCCTCTCTCTTGAATTCTATATGTACATTCTCTTCTCATCCAATCCCTCGTATGTAAAACGAGTTTCTTTATATGTAATGTAATTAGAATACAAGGAGGTAATAGGACCATTGACGTTGGATTAGCCCTAGAAGTCCAGCTTGGAGAAGCAAGGTCGTTTCTAGGATTAGTTTAGATTCTTTCATTGGCTTGAGAGAATCATAGCGTTAGGAGGCCATAATCATGTCACTTTTATTTTGTATAATTGTTATGCATGCTTGAATGATTGGAGTGCGAATATATATGATATATAAGCCGTGGTGAGGTGAGATCAAACTAAATTAAATCCTTCAAAGTGATATATTAAGTTTAATGCTTTCCAAAAGAATAACACCCTTCAAGACTAATATCGAATGTGTGGGTTCTGCCTTAGCGAAGCACATGTTCTATGTTTGTAAGTCGCGGTGCGGTAATTTCATTTACCCGATTGTTATTCTATTGGGTCTAACTTAACTAAATTAATTTTAATACGATTAGAATAAATTTAGAAGCAAGAATTGGGAAATATCTATATGATAGATCAGAGTAAGAGTTACTCGCCCAATTGATTTGAAAGTTGTATGAGATACAATTGGAAATGTTCCTACCTAAATAGCTGAGTTTTGGGTGATCAGCCCTAGCTGACTCAAAACAAGGTGAAATAAGGATTTCAACCCGCTAGAAAATCTTCCAACGGGATTTTCCGAATTAAATGTTTGAAGGTCATTTGATTTGAATAAAATAGTGGGAGCATATTTAATTAAAGGCCAAATTAAATATGTTATTTTCATGATACTTATTTTGTATATTTTAAATTGTAGATGGCAACTAACACTTCAAACAACATTTTGCGATCAATCCTTGAGAAGGATAAGCTGAATGAAACAAATTTTTTAGACTGGCACCGTAACTTGAGGATTGTCCTCACACATGAGAAAAAGCTGTATGTGCTTGATGAACCTGTTCCTGAAGAGGCACCAGCTGCAAATGCTCCCAGGGCTGAAAGAGATGCTTATAGTAGGCATGTCAATGATGCCGTGGAAGTCGCTTGCATCATGCTTGCAACTATGACCTCTGAGCTTCAGAAGCAACACGAGAACATGGCTGCGTTCGATATGATCGAACACCTTAAGACTCTTTATGAAGAGCAAGCTAGGCATGAAAGGTATGATGTCTCCAAGGCCCTTTTTGGAACTAAGCTGTCAGAAGGAAGTCCTGTAGGACCTCATGTACTCAAGATGATTGGGTACGTTGAGAACCTCGCGCGATTGGGTTTACCCCTTGAGCAGGAACTTGCTATTGATCTTATCTTGCAATCGTTGCCGGAAAGCTTTAGCCACTTTGTCATGAATTTCCTAATGAATGACATGGACAAAACTCTTCCACAGCTTGCAGCAATGTTAAGAACTGCTGAAAAGAACATGAAGGGAAAGGGAAAGACCATTTTGATGGTTAACAATGGAAAGGTCAAAAAGCATAATAAGAAGCCTAAAAGGTCTAAGGGAAATGGCAAAGGCAAAGCAGTTGCTAAGCCATCAACCAAAGCCTTGAAGCCTACTGGAGGCGTGGCTAAGGAGGGCAAGTGCTTCTACTGCGGTAAGACCGGGCACTGGAAGCGCAACTGCCCAAAATATCTGGAAGATAAAAGGAATGGAACGGTTGCTTCCACTTCTTCAGGTATTTTTGTTATAGAAATTAACATGTCTACTTCTACATCATGGGTATTAGATACTGGATGTGGTTCTCATATTTGTACTGATGTGCAGGGGTTGAGAACGAGTAGAACATTGGCAAAAGGGGAGGTCGATCTACGAGTTGGCAATGGCGCAAAGGTTGCTGCTTTAGCTGTTGGAACTTATGAATTGACTTTACCTAGTGGTCTTTTGATACAGTTAGAGAACTGTTATTTTGTACCTGCAATTAGCAGGAATATTATTTCCGTTTCTTGTTTGGACAAGTCCGGTTTTTGTTTTACAATAAAAGACAAATGTTGTTCTATTTATTTGAATAATATTCACTATGCTAATGCCATTATGAGTAATGGACTTTATATTCTTGATCTTGATATGCCAATCTATAACATAAATACGAAAAGGATGAAACCTAATGAGTTGAATCCAACTTATCTTTGGCATTGTCGTTTAGGCCATATAAACGAAAATCGCATTTCCAAACTCCATAAAGATGGAATTTTGGACTCTTTTGATTTAGAATCATATGAGACATGTCGATCTTGTTTATTGGGAAAGATGACAAAGACCCCATTCACCGGAACAGGCGAAAGGTCTAGTGATCTTTTGGGACTCATACATACTGATGTATGTGGACCACTAAACACACCTGCTAGAGGAGGGTTTTATTACTTCATTACATTCACTGATGATTTTAGTAGATTTGGATATGTGTATCTAATGAAACATAAATCTGAATCATTTACTTTCTTCAAAGAATTTCAAAATGAAGTAGAAAACCAACTTGGCAAGAAAATCAAAATGCTTCGATCTGATCGAGGTGGCGAATATTTGAGCCAAGAGTTTGACGATCATCTAAAAGAGTGTGGGATCTTATCCCAACTCACACCTCCTGGAACACCACAATGGAATGGTGTTTCCGAAAGGAGAAATCGAACCTTGTTAGACATGGTCCGATCTATGATGAGTCATGCTGATCTTCCAAACTCCTTTTGGGGACATGCCTTATTAACTGCAGCTTACACACTTAACCAAGTTCCATCCAAAGCGATCGAAAAGACACCATATGAGATATGGAGTGGTCGAAAACCCAATGTGAAACATTTAAAGATTTGGGGTTGTGAAGTTTATGTGAAACGACTAATGTCCACTAAACTTGAACAAAGATCTGACAAATGTTTCTTTGTGGGATATCCTAAAGAAACTAAAGGATACTACTTTTACAAACCATCTGAAGGCAAAGTGTTTGTCGCTAGAGATGGAGTATTCCTTGAGAAGGAATTTGTTTCCAAAGAAATTAGTGGGAAAAAGGTAGATCTTGAAGAAGTTCAAGACCCACAAAGTAGTACGCCAATGGAGGAACAAGAGCAGGATACACAAGCTGTTGTGACAGAAAATCCTACTCCAATAACACAAGAACCACGTAGGTCAAATAGGATACGTCAAGAACCTGAGAGATATGGGTATCTCATATCAGAAGAATGTGACGTATTGCTCATGGATCAAGATGAGCCTATGACTTATCAAGAGGCCATTACTGGTCCTGAATCTGAGAAGTGGCTTGAAGCCATGAAATCTGAAATGGATTCCATGTACACAAATCAAGTTTGGAACTTGGTCGAAGCACCTAAAGGAATTAATCCTATAGGATGCAAGTGGGTTTTCAAAAAGAAAACTGACATGGACGGAAAGGTAAACACCTACAAAGCACGATTGGTTGCTAAAGGCTTCAAACAAATTCATGGTGTAGACTATGATGAAACCTTTTCACCAGTGGCAATGATTAAATCCATTCGGATCTTACTTGCTATCGCTGCATACCATGATTATGAAATCTGGCAGATGGATGTTAAGACTGCTTTCCTTAATGGAAATCTCCTTGAGGATGTGTACATGACACAACCTGAAGGATTTGGCATTCCTGATAACATCCAAAAGGTATGCAAATTGCAGCGATCAATCTATGGATTGAAGCAAGCTTCCAGAAGTTGGAATCTTCGTTTTGATGAAACTGTACAACAGTATGGATTCATTAAAAATGAAGATGAACCTTGTGTTTACAAGAAGGTTAGTGGGAGCATAGTCTCATTTCTGGTATTATATGTGGATGACATATTGCTTATCGGAAATGACATCCCTACACTACAAGAAATTAAATCTTGGTTAGGGAAATGCTTTTCTATGAAAGACTTAGGTGAAGCTTCCTATATATTAGGAATCAGGATCTATAGAGATAGATCACAAAGATTGCTTGGCTTAAGTCAGGGTACATACATTGACAAAGTCTTGAGACGTTTCAATATGTATGAGTCCAAGAAAGGACTTGTACCTATGTCATCAGGTATAAGTTTGTCAAAAGCACAATCCCCTTCAACTGTTGAAGAAAGGGATCGAATGATCAATGTTCCATATGCATCCGCAATTGGATCTATCATGTATGCTATGTTATGTACTCGACCAGATGTCTCGTATGCTTTAAGTGCTACGAGCAGATACCAGTCTAATCCAGGTAACAGTCATTGGGTTGCTGTTAAGAACATCCTTAAGTACTTGAGAAGAACTAAGGATACTTTCTTGATCTATGGAGGTCAAGAAGAGCTCTCTGTAATTGGTTACACAGATGCTAGTTTTCAGACAGATCATGATGATTTCAAATCGCAATCTGGATACGTGTTTTGCTTAAATGGCGGTGCTGTGAGCTGGAAGAGTTCAAAGCAAGAAACAGTCGCTGATTCTACAACTGAGGCCGAGTATATTGCTGCATCTAATGCCGCAAAAGAGGCTGTTTGGATCAAGAAATTCATCTCTGATCTTGGTATAGTTCCAAGCATTATGGATCCCATTGAATTGTTATGTGATAACAATGGAGCAATCGCACAAGCTAAAGAACCTAGATCTCACCAAAGATCCAAACACATACTTAGGCGCTATCATCTCATTCGAGAAATCATCGATAGAGGAGATGTGAAAATATGCAGAGTACCAACATCAGACAATGTTGCTGATCCACTTACTAAAGCTCTAACTCAGCAGAAGCATGATGGTCATACTAGATCTATGGGCATTAGGTCTATGCCTGATTGGCTCTAGTGCTAGTGGGAGATTGTTGGTATAAGCCCTAGAGGCCAATAGTTTATGTCAAACTTTTATATGTATCATGACTTTTATTATTGAATAAAATATGGCGTTCTTTATTACACTTGTTATAAGATAAATAAAGTCCCTAGAATAGTTAGTTCATGTGATGGAATATTAAGTGTGACTTAATCATGAGATTACATCAACAGAAAGAACACTATTCTTAAATGTATCCGTAGTCAAGCTTTAATATGAATAGGGATAATATTAAAGCATGGAGACTATTATGTATGTAGACTGATGACCACATCTCATGGGTCATGAATATGAGATATTAAGTCTATACATAGGTATAAGTATTAGGAGTAATATTTATACTGGATTGACCCATCGTGAGAATACTACATAGTATGTTATGAAATCGTCATAAGTTATTCTCACAATGATAATAGTGTATATCACTCTTAGACCTGAAACCACTATGATCCCTAGATGTGGACTCAAGTGTTTTATTGCCATTCAAACGTTGTCTGTAACAAGATGACTATAACGTTGGTTAATGGGCACTTGACGAATCATGCTGAGGGACATGAGTGTCCTAGATGGGATTTGTCCCTCCTCATAACAGGAGATATATCTTTAGGCCTCTTGATGGAATATGACTGGAAAAATGCATGGCCATGCCGAATTAAGTCAATATGAGATATTGGACTTATTCGTTGTTCAGTATATTTCGGGATCAAGAAATATAAATATTGAGCTAAACAAGGGTGACGTAATCTATGCCTTGTGTTCAATAAAGGTATTAGGACAAAGGAGTAATCGTACACATAGATATTATCATGGAAAAGGTTTCGTCAGATCACTTGACATTCTTGTCACTTGGGTAGCAGTGATGTGTTGCTAGATACCGCTCACTGTTTATAATATTAAATATAGGATTTAATATTATTGCCAACGTTACAAGAACCTATAGGGTCACACACAAAAGAACGGTAAAAAGGAGAAATATAAGTAGTACTTATATGATGGGGTACGTTTAGCAATAGGCGCTAATTAGTTAGCGGAAGCTGATGGGCTAATGGGCTTTTGAAGCTCAAGCTGATTTTGTGCAGCAAGGAGTTCTATAAATAGAAGCTCTAATGCTGAAATCAGCTAATGCTTTTTCGTGTAACCCTAAAGCAAAAACGTGTTCCCACTTCTCTCCCTAACCTCTGATCGCTTGGCTAGCACCGGGAACCAGAGGAAGCCGTTCGTGTGGACGAGTAGAGGCTTTGCTTATTTGCTCAGCTGTGATCAACGAAAGTGTTTCAGCATTACAAGAGGTAACAATTCTATCACTGATTCATGTGATATTCGTAATGATCCAAGGAAAGGAAATCAATTTTTAAACTTCCGCTGCTCTTTTTTATGTCGATTTCCCTTCAGAATTCGTATCAGTCGAGTTTGAGATGTGTGTAGATTATGGATGGTGAATTAATTGAGAATGAGGAATTATTCCAATGGAAGTGATAGTTGATGGATTAATTCGGTAGATGGTATGTCTTGAGTGTAGTTGGATTAAATTCGGGTGATTTTCGTAGTTGGATGAAAAGAAAGGATGTTGGTAGATCTTGGAAGCGAGAGGGAGAGATGGGACTTATGTTCATCAACCTCAAATTCTGATTTTTACAATTATGGAGCAGCTGTCAGTAAAAGGGGCATAACGTTTTACTCGTGTTTCTGATGGAAGCGATTCTGGACTTTTTGGAAAGCTCAAGAAATTCCCTACAGTTTGCATATAAGATTTGTCTTCAGGAAGTTTGTGAAGAGGAAGAAAAGTGCATTTTAATGTTTGGGTCTGATGCTGATTTTTGGAAAATTCTGCATACGGGAATTCTGGACCAGTCCCATTGCAAGGATGATAACTTTTTACTCGTAACTCGGATTTGGGAGATTCTTGAAGTTCTGGAATCTACACGAAATTCCCTTCATTTTGGAATATAATTTTGTGCTTGGGAGGTCTGTATTGGAAGATATAATTGTGTTTGAAGTTGGGTGATTCTTGCTGAAAATTGAAAAGGTGAAGAAGGGTGTAAGATATGGATAAGGAATGAAACGTTGGTATTTGTAAGAATGCGAAGGTATCGGAAAATGCATGGAGATGCAATTTATGTTGAATAAGAATGATTATAGTGACGGATTGTGGTAGACTTCATTGTGGAATATTAGTGAGTAATTATAATGAGTTGCTGAAGTTGTTGGAAATGCGAAGAATGAGATTTCAAGGATAGGAAGTGTTGGTAATGACCTAAAAGAAATTATGTCTGATGTTATCGTCAGAGGTGTATTAGTATGTAGCTGCAAGACGTCGGTGTTAGCATGTTCAGATGATTTTGGGAATTGTTGAAGTATGGTGCTTTTGGGTGACGTGAGTATAAGTTGAAAAAGAACTCTATTGTAGTTATTAACGATAGTTTATGCTCCATTACGGTTGTCGGATATCTCGACAAATTGAGGACTTGATCACCCTCAATCTCTTGTTGATAGTAGACGAGATCGTGTTGGATGGTGTAGCTTTGACTTGCTATCTTGATAGTGCATGAAGTGAATAATGTTATATCGTATTTGTGCTGAAGATTTGGAGACACTATTTATATGGTTCAAGATTTGAGGTGTTTAGTGATCATAAAAGTTTGAAGTATCTATTTGATCAGAAGGAGCTAAATATGAGGCAGCGAAGATGGCTTGAACTGTTGAAGGATTATGATTTTGGACTGAATTATCATCCAGGTAAAGCTAACGTTGTTGCTGATGCTTTGAGCAGGAAAACCTTGCATATGTCTGCTATGATGGTTAAAGAGTTTGAGTTGCTTGAACAATTCAGAGATATGAGTTTGGTTTGTGAATTGGCACCTCAGAGTGTGAAGTTGGGTATGTTGAAGATTAACAATGAATTTTTGAGTAATATCGAAGAAGCTGACTCCGAAGTTCATTGGTCCTTATCAGATATCAGAAAGGATAGGAACAGTTGCTTATAGAGTGGGATTACCACCGCATCTTTCAAATTTGCATGATGTGTTTCACGTGTCGCAACTTCGGAAGTATGTTGCAGATCCCTCTCATGTGATTCCGAGAGATGATGTGCAGGTTAGAGACAATCTTACGGTGGAGACATTACCACTGAGGATTGAAGGCCGTGAGATGAAGAAGTTGAGGGGCAAAGAGATTCCTCTCGTGAAAGTTGTTTGGGGAGGACCAACTGGTGAAAGCTTGACGTGGGAGCTGGAAAGCAAGATGTTGGAGTCTTATCCAGAGTTATTTGCATGAGGTACATTTTCGAGGACGAAAATTTTATAAGTTGGGGAGAGTTGTAACGCCTAGAATTTAATTTTATTATTTTATTGAATTATAATGAATTAATATAATTTAATAGATTAAATAGAATTAAAATGGCATTAAGGGCATTATGGGAAATTAAGAAAGTGGGAAGTGGAATAGAAAAAGAGGTATACGCGTGAAGAGGTTTGATGTGTGGTGTTTTCACGTGAAACAGAGAAGAGAAAAGAGGAGAAGCAGAGCCAAGGAAGAAGGTGAAGAACTTGAGAAGAGGAAAAGCTGAAGGGGGCGATTTCTTCATAACAAGGTAAGGGTGGGACTAGCTTCTATAAATCTAAGTTTCATAATCCCTAAATTTTGATTTAACATGTTGATGTTGGTGAATTTGGGAATTAGGGTTGTTTGATTATGATAAACTAATGATGGAATGTTAAATTGATGATTTCTATGTTGAGATGTTGATTTTGTTGTGATTCTATGGTGTTGTTACTGATTGGTGCCATGCTTATGCATAAATTGATGAAGTTTTGAATGTTCATAAACATGTGTCAGATGATTGTTGTTGATTGTGATGATTTTGAATGAATGAGAAGTTTGAATAATATAAGTTGCTTTTCCTGAGTTTTCTTATCTCTGCCCCGAATTTTGAAATAAAAACTGGTATTGATCGGTACAGAATTGGTCTTAGGTGTAAACACAAAAGTTGTAGGTATGGATGTTAGTTTTCTAATGCCGTTGGTCTGACGTCAAAACGATTTATAGAACTTGAGTTATGGTCAAATTACTGCACGTAGGTCACAGTGAATTTTTATGGACTTTCTGCACAACTTTTCCGAATTTGAAATAAAAACTGGTATTGATCGGTACAGAATTGGTCTTAGGTGTAAACACAAAAGTTGTAGGTATGGATGTTAGTTTTCTAATGCCGTTGGTCTGACGTCAAAACGATTTATAGAACTTGAGTTATGGTCAAATTACTGCACGTAGGTCACAGTGAATTTTTATGGACTCTCTGCACAACTTTTCCGAATTTGAAACGAAAACTGGTATTGATCGGTACAGAATTGGCCTTGGGTGTAAACATGAAGGTTTTAGATAATTTTGTTAGCTTTCCAGTGGCTTTGGTTTGACGTGAAAATGACTTTTAGTTTTTGAGTTATGATGAAAATACTCCAAGGAGGTCTTAGCGAAATTGTACGGTGACAGCATTCTCTGTTTCATGTTTTTGCGTCTTTTTCACACGTCTCCGTTTTAAATTGGTCTTTGGTATAAACATGAAAGTTGTTGATAATTGTGATAATGATGTGTGATGATAACGATGTGCTGTGATAATGCTTTGTTGTGATGATGATGATAACGATGATGATGTATATGATAATGAAGTTGTTGTTGACGTTGTATTTGTTGTAAATGTTGCATTGTCGAGTCCAGTACATATGCATTAAGTGATGGGGGTGTATGCCCGACATGTCTATTATGACATTATGAATTAAGTGATGGGGGTGTATGCCCGACATGTCTATATGACATTTACGATGGGGGTGTATGCCCGACATGTCCTATTATGACATATTTTGCGATGAATTGGTACCACATGCATGTTGCATACTTGAGTCAGTGATGTTGCATTGTTGAGTCGGTCGATGTTATTGTATTTGATGTTGCATTGAGAGGTGAGATTATGATGTGTATGTGTGATGTATGTATAAGATCTGATGGTGTTGTTTGATGATGTTTATGTGAAATGTTAAATTCATCTTTATGAATTATGTACTTATGTTTATTGAATGTGAATCTCACCCCTTCTGTTTGAATGTTGCCTCTACGTGGGTAACGTGCAGATAACCAGGAGTAATCGCTGAAGTGAGTTGATTCCTCGTGTCATTAGGAGTCGCTCTGATATGTAACGGGATGGGAAACTTTTTGATGAATTCATGTGCTATGTATTTTAATTTCAAACTGATGTTGAACCACATTTAGTGGAGTTTTAAACTACGTTGTTTTTGATGTGGCCTTGTGCCTAATGATGTTTAGATTTAATTATGAAGTTGAATTTCCGCTGCGATGGTTTTGACGTTATTGAAAAGTCTGTTTTGAAATAAATAGCAAATTATCCTATTTATAAATTGTAAACGAAGTGCGACATCCCGTCAAGGTTGAAACTCTGATTTATTTTTAAATGAAATTTTCAAGTTGGGAAAACGGGGTGTTACAATTGGTCAGAAACTAGAAGGATTAACAAAACATTTTGTAATTAAGTTGATATGTATTTTCTTTAATATATTGTATTGATATGTATTTTTTTTAATATTTTGGAATATTGATGTGAAAAGTTGCGGATTGATTATGTAATATCAAATTAGATAATATAACTTCCTTTTTGGCATTAAAATTATCCATATTTGTTTTTATATTTTTAATATAAAAGAAAAGAGCAAGTGTTAAGCTTATTTATTAAGCAATTTAAAAAAAAAATATAGATTTCGCATCAGTCCTTAACTTATACCTGATGTGAAAAACACATATTTTACATCAGTAATTAACTTATACCTGATGTGAAAACCCGCTTTGTCAAATTTTAAAGTGCATCTATTACAACAGTTGAAATAGAACTGATGTAGAAAATAGGTTTTCACATCAGTCCGTACCCGATGTAAAAAGTAGTGCACATACTACATCAAGCCACCTTACATCGGTTGGCAACTGATGTAAAAAGTCATTTTCGACTGATGTAAAAAGTCATTTCTGTAGTAGTGTTTGCCCTAATTATAAATTAAAGTTCACCGCCAAAAAAAATTAAAAATGAAAGTTTTTTTTTTTTTGAAGAAAAGAGAGCTTATATCATTTCATTAGAAATTAAAGTGGTAATACATGCTGGAGTATCATCAAAGACACGGAAGCTAGAACTATATGTGGCTGCCTTAGCTAACTCATGGGCAACCGCATTTGCTTGCCTCCTAATAAACTCAACATGAGAGTTTGTTAAGTAAGAATTACAGAAATGAATACTATTCTCCATAATAGAGCCAAATTCGGTGAGATCTCCACGGCCACTATTAAAGTAATCAGCTACTTTTTTCGAATCAACCTCAAAATCAACATTTGTGAGCTGAAGTTCGTGGATCCATCGAATAGCATGATACAGTGCTAACGCTTCGCCGATATCAACGGAGCATAAAGGAGTGAACCACATGGTCTTGGAGCGGATATGATGTCCTTCTGAGTCACGAATACACATGCCTATGCCTATCTTGTTTGCAGAGGTAGAAAAAGATGCATCAACATTACATTTAAACCTTCCGTTCCTCGGTTTCATCCATCTGGTGTCCCTTTCCCTGTTCTCCACATTTTGGGCAGTGAACTGATTAGAGCCTGTAGCTGCAGCTATGGGAGCATATCTTGATATGTCTAGCTTACGATTGGAAGTCCTCCAGCCTTCCAGCAGATGCTTAGCTCTTTCGAGAATAGTGACAGTCGAGTCTGATAGTTGCTGCCATAGTTTGAGATTTCTGGCCTTCCAGATGCTCCACAAAATGGTAACCATAAATTCGGCTTGGGCAGTTGAGACTCGTTGCAAGAGATTAAAAATGATGTCTGGCGCATTATCAAAGAGATTCAGAAGCGGCGAAATAAGATGCCAAACATTAGCTGACCTCCATACGTCTATGGATGAGTTACAATGGAAGAATATATGGTAACTATCCTCATGGGGGTCGTTGCATGTTACACAGGCAGTCGGACAGTTGACACCTCTATTCTTGAGCTTGACTCTCGTGGGAAAATAGTCTCTACAAATTCTCCAGACTAAGTTCTTGACCTTTGGGGGTACTTTCAACTTCCAAATTCCACTCCAGTGCCCTGGTTTCCTCAGGTGCTCATTGTTAATAACCTCTTCAATGCAGATGCGATACGCACTTTTGACGGAATAACAACCATTCTGTTCAGCCTTCCAAACCAGTCGATCTGCTTCGACCTGCGGATACAAGGGAGTATTCAAGATGCTTTGAGCTCGTTCGATGGGAAAGAGGTTCTGAACTAACTGGACATTCCAAGTTTTAGTGTTTTGGTCAATCAGATCTCCAACAGAGTACTGAATAAGTGCCAACATATTGGGTCCCACAGGAGGAATATTTGTACCTGTCCCTATCCAGGGTTCGCCAACAATAGGGATGCTATGTCCTGTACCAATTTTCCAGCGGGCACCTTGCCGAACAACCACTTTGGCACTGAAGATGCTGCGCCATACAAAGCTTGGGTTGTGTCCCAATTTTGAGTCCAGATAGGTGGTATGCGGGTAGTACCTAGCTTTGAATATTTTTGAGACTAAATTGTCACCTTCAGTTTGGAATTTCCACCCCTATTTTCCAAGCATTGCGACATTAAAAGAAGCCAAGTCTTTGAAACCCATACCTCCATGACTTTTGTGGACAGTTAGTTTCTCCCAGGATAACCAGTGAAGACCTCTGTTTCTTGTTCCCCCATGACCCCACCAGAAGGCATTCATCATTTTTTCAATTTCATCCAAAAGAGTGTCTGGTAGCCGAAAAATGCTCATAATATAGGACGGAATAGCTTGTAGAACCGCCTTGATCATTACCTCCCTACCTGCCTTTGACAGGCATTTGCTGCTCCAGCTACTAATCTTCTGCCACACTCTGTCCTTGATAAAGCTAAAGGTCGCTTTTTTACTTCGACCTACCATTGATGGTAACCCAAGATATTTTCCGGTTCCAAGCACCGCACGTACTCCTAAGACATTAGTAATAGATTGCCGGAGCGGTTCCTGGACATTTCTGCTGTAGAAGATTTCAGATTTTGGAAGACTGATGGCTTGTCCTGATGCTTCCTCATATGTTGTCAAAATCTGCTTCATAACCTGAGCTTGGCTATCTACTGCCTGGAAGAACAAAAAGCAGTCATCTGCAAACAGCAAATGGGATACTCTCGGAGCACCACGACAGATACGAACGCCTTGAAGTTCCCCTCTACTCTCAGCATTTCTAATCAGAGCTGACAGTCCCTCAGCACACATGATGAATAAATAAGGTGATAAGGGGTCACCTTGCCTAAGGCCCCTTCCGGGTATAATAGGACCTTCCATCTCCTTGTTTACAATAACCGAGTAGTCCACTGATTCTACACACATCATGATCCATCCTACCCATTTCTTGGAGAACCCCATTTTGAACATGACATCTCGGAGGTAAGCCCAGTCAATCCTATCATAAGCTTTGCTGATATCTAACTTTAGAGCTACACTTTTCTCGTTACCCCTCGTTTTCGTCTTCATATAGTGAACCAGCTCGATAGCCACTAACGCATTATCCAGAATGGATCTTCCAGGGACAAAAGCTGACTGAGAGTCTGATATACACTTGTGTAACACCTTCTTCAGCCTATTGGCAAGGACTTTTGAGACTAGTTTGTAGAGGACATTGCACAGTGCTATTGGTCGCCAATCTTTCATGGTTTTCTGGTTTGTTCCTTTAGGGATTAGAGCTATATTTGTAGAGTTCAAGGATGGGGGAAAAAGCCCTTCATTCAACCATTGGCAGCACTCCCCAAAAATGTCTTCACTACAGACTGACCAAAAGTGTTGATAGAAGCCAGGATTGAAACCATCAGGTCCCGGACATTTGTCAGGCTGCATGGAGAACATTGCATTTTTAAATTCTTCTTGCTGAAAAGGAGCTACTAACTCGTCATTATCGTCGTTATTGAGCACCTGACTGATTACATTGATAACTGGTGTACGAACACTATCTTTCCTATCAAACAGCTCTTCAAAGTAGCTTTTTGCAATTGATCGCATCCCTCTGTCATCTGTAACACGAATCCCTTCCTCGGTTTCAAGGGAGAGTACCTGATTCACTTTCTTCCTTGAGGTGGCTGATGCATGAAAGAATTTCGTATTCAAGTCTCCATCCCGGTACCAGTGTGTTTTTGCTCTTTGTCTCCAATACAAGTCATCCTGAACCATCAAATGGTTAAGTTTCTTCCTCAAACTCTCGAACTGAGCTTCATTTTGCATTCCAAAAGAATTACGGCTTCTACCCAACTGTTGTCGGCATTCTTCAATATCAACGCGAATTTTGTTACAATGAGATTTGCTCCATTGTATCAATTCCTCGGCACAAACTGATAATTTAGTCATAACACCACTTCCCGTACTCCCAAGCCAGCTGTTATGAACCACTTCATTCAGACTATCTTCTAATTTCCACGCATTCTCAAACTTAAACGATTTTTTCCTTCGATGCGGTCTTTCAACCGGTGTTCTATCCAGCAAGATGGGGAAGTGATCAGAAGATGGAGCTACGAGATTTTCCAGCTTGGCATTTGGAAACATCTGCATCCAAGCGTCATTAGCTAAAGCCCTGTCTAATTTCTCTTCTACCGCTCGGGGGGTACCCAGACTTTTGAACCAGGTATACGGGTAACCCTCCATATGAACATCAACTAGGCCAGTATCTTGAATAGCATTTCTGAAGCCTCTAATGAGCCAGGCGGGGCGGGTAGCTCTACCTTTTTTCTCATCCGCATGTAAGATGTCATTAAAGTCTCCCATTAGACACCATGGCAGGTTGGTTTGGCTGGCAAGGTGGCGAATGAAATTCCATGAGTCTCTTCTTCTACTCACTTCTGGATACCCATAAAAGCCTGTGAAAATCCAATCACCTCTATTGTCTTCTACAACTTTAGCACTAATATGATTAGAAGAGTAATTAACGATGCTGCAGTTAATCGTTTTGCGCCAGAATAAAGCTATGGCTCCCCCTCTACTAGTTCTATCCGGAGCAAAGCAGTAGTCAAAACCCAACAAGTAACGAAATTCCTCAATTTTATTATTGTGGACAAGTGTCTCACTTAAAAACAGGACATCCGGTTTATAGTACCGAACTAGGAATTTTAGTTTAGGAACTACACTCAGGTTTCCCAAGCCTCGGCAGTTCCAAGCCACAAGACTCATTGATCTCGGCAGGCCTGATTATCAGGTCCCGCCGTTACATTTTGATCATCAAACATAGGATTATTAATTACAGACACTTCTTTTGGAAATATACTACGCGACTTATTCTGATCGTTCTGCCCTTCCTTTCCTGCATCAGCTCCTTCAGCAAGGGTAGTTCTCGATCTTTTCTTGGGTCCAGTATCCTCCTGAGGTCCACCTACTCGACTGGCTCCTCTTGCACTAGCCATAAAAGAATCTGGCTGCACCGGACTGCGTGAAATAGGGATTCTTCTGTGTCTGGGTCCGGACTGATGCTGAACCATTGCCTTGTCTCTTCTGACTGTTTTGACTCGACTTGGTTGGATTGCTTTATCTTTGTTAAATGCTGCACGGTAATCAATAGCATTCTTGTAGAAAGATTCCTTGGCGGCCCCCACACCTTTAAAATTTGAATTTGCAAAATTTTCATTAATTTTTGGTGTAGAAGCTGATGAAAAAATGACCATTTCCTTGCCTTTTTCGGTGTTCGCGCCTGCTACAGCTTTACTGCCTAATGATTGCAGTACAGGCACCTTTTCAGACATGGGACCCGCGCCTGTCCCCTCCTTAATTGTCATTGATTGGTTCAGGGTTGCTTTTCCAGCATAGGGGCCCGCTGCTGTCCCCTCATGATTGCCTAATGATTGTAATAAAAGCAATTGACCAGCACTGGGGCCCGCGCCTGCGCCATCATGATGACCGCATGATTGAACTTTATTCCACTTTCCAGCATTGATGGGACCGGTTACCTCATCATTACACAATAATGGTTGTTGACTGATTGTTCCAGCCGTGGGACCCATCTTTGTCCCATAATTATTAGCAAATGATGGCGCAATGATTGGTTTGTCGTGTGGGGCCACCTGTTGGTCAGCTACACACAATTGCAACACGCGCCTTGCCTGCTTCTTTTTTTCTTCATTTTCCAGCAGGTCCCACATGTCCACCTGCAAGCTTTGCCCAGCCAATAACTTAATGCCACGTGTCCCTCCATCTTTAGTCAATTGTCTATCACTATCCCCTACCATAGAATTTTGTGGGCTCATGACTTGGCTTTGTTTTTGATTTTCTTTCCAAGCTAAATATTCTTTATTGCCCCCACCAAATTGATAATGAAACCTATCTTTTTCAGTCATACCCTCTACTAAGACTTGGTTAATTTGGTCTGAGCTCCCTAGGTTTGGAGCAAACACCTGTTCTCTACTTCTAGGATTTTCAGTAATTTTACCTTGGGGACTAACCTCCGTGGGATCAATGGTGGTCCACCAACGGACTAAATCTGGACCATTAGATCGCTGACATTCAGTGAACTTGTAGAAGTGTAACTGTCTGGTACGCTGGTCAACAGTCACTTTAACACGCCCATAAATGCGGTGAATAGAGCCTTCAATGTTGTTACCTGAATTAGAGTGGTTGCATTGACCACCATTAATTGCTGAATTTTCCTCTCTCCGACCACCGGAATTGGAGCTCCGACCACTCACCAGCCACTTGCTTGCTGGTTTACCGCCAGTTGCTGCACTACTTTATGCACGCAAATATGGACCCCATTTGCGTTTCTCGTACTGTTCACTAGTCTCGAATTTTTTGTTACAAAAATTATCAGTGTGGCCTAGCACGCCACATATGAAACATAATTTGCCTAGTTTTTCATATTTCAGCACGAGCTTTATCGCATCCCCTCCTTCCCTCTCTAGCAGCAGGTCCTGTTGCAAAGGTTCCTCCAAATCGATCTCAGCTCTTACCCTCATGAATTTTCGCCACGGCCCATAATTATTCTCGTCGTCATATTTCACCATACGTCCGACATGGCTACCCACCAAAGCACCAACACATTTGTCCATGAATCCAAAAGGAAGTTGATGAATTTGGACCCAAATATCCGTTTTGGTCATAGGAATGGATATCGGATCCTCTCCCACATTGACCTTCTTCAGGATAAGCATGTTATTGTCTATCAGCCAGGGGCTGCCTGCAAGAATTCTGTCCATATCGCCCCTGTGGAACAACTGCACCATAAACTTGTTTTCCTCCATTTGAATGAGGTCCATCTTCCTCCAGGGTCTCCAAATCGGACCAAGTCTCTCTTCAATTGTGGAAATATGGACTGGCTTGTTTACTACCACTCGACCAATGAGGCAAAAGTCGAGTAGTTCAGCAGGGGAGAGTGTTGGGGTGTTGTTGGATGAGCTTCCCTCACCATCAATGTTAAGGTTTTCCATATGGTTAAGGAAAAGGATAAGAATAGGGATTAAAATGGCTTTTGTGTAAGTTTCAATATTGAGTTTCATGAACTGCTGTGAGTGACTAACATGGTAACAGCCACGTATATGTACTATGATCTGCATCCTGCCACATAAAATCCATTTAAACACCAATAAAGGTGCTGGATTCTTTCCATCGAATAGCACCATACCAAATCCAATTGAAACAGGATCCCACCGATCCTCATTAAATGGAATAGGATACGGTATTGATGCTGTACAGCACCATGCTAAGAACTGCACATACCACTTAGAAAAGAATCTCTGATTCTGCCAAACATTCCATAAAACGGTGAAGAAATGCAGGCTCCCTAATTGGAAAATAGCTGTGCCATAATTACACACAAGAGGAATATTACCATACTCAAACAAATTAGTAATATTCCATATCTGACTAATGAAACACCTAATCAAATTCATTAAGTCACAATTTGACAAAATGAATTGATTTACTGCTGCAATAACGATTAACCTCATAAACTGCCAGCGAAATCCCTCAAGATCTGGAAGATACCCAAAGCAAGCAAAAGGAATTACTGGAACGGACATTTAAAAGGAATGGAAAGGAGGATTCCTACTCGAGAACACCTTGATTAGATTAAGGATAATCAATCAAACACCCAACTCCCACAAAAGGACAGAAGAAGACAGGGACCTTAGGAGAGAAAAATCAAAACTGACTTGTTTTTATGACCAAATTTAAAAATGAAAGTTTATATAACATATAATTTTTTTTATATAACATATAAAAATTTGAACATTCTCTCACTCTCCCGTTCCATAATTCAGATCGTCACTCTCGTCACTCGCAACTCTTACATTTAGATCAGAACCCATACTTCATCCTCTCCGACCGCCTCTGAGACCTCTCTGTTCACCACCGAGATATCTCCGCCGCCAGTGACCTAAACATCATCCTCGCCGTCCTCTATCTCCTCGCCGTGTCGATTCGCGAAACTACCGTCAACATCATTGGGAATCGATTTCTCATTTCTACGTGCCTTTCATTTCGCAGATCCTAATGGATTTCATGAAGGTATTCTGTTTTTTATGTTCAATTTCTCATTTCTAGGGTTTCCTTTTTGCTTCTCTGACTTAAAATTACTTTCTTTGCTCTGATTTACTTAGTCAAATTTCAGATCTGTGATATCTGTTGATGTGCTTCGATCTTCAATTGAATCTGAACTATGAATTGTGTAGATCACTATAGTGAGAGTGAGAGTGAATTTTTTGTATGCGTGATTGGTATTGGCAGGAATTTTGGATTGGAATCATTTTTGCACTATTTTTTGCTCTGAATTTTAGGAACGATTCATTGATTTTGGATTTGCTTTGAGCTTAGTTTTCAAGTTGATATGTGTTCATTTTCACTTGGTAAGTTTCAATTTCTTGAAGCATATTCTTAAATTGTTGATGATTGTTGCATTTAGAGTATAGTTCTGTTTTATAGTGAATTTGATTGATTTTGAAACTATGATGAATGTTTCAAATTCTGAATTTCAGGATTCAGTACCTAAAGGCTAAATGGACACAGTCTCTTATGGTGAAAGCAGTATTACAAAATTTGCTCGTGTAATATGAATGATTGATTCCGATGGGTGCATGGGCCTTGTTTGGCTACTCACTTCTGGTAGTTTCTTGTGGTTTCCTCGGCTGATGCAGCAAGTAAATTAATGAAAACTCATGACTTGGTTTTCTCTGATAGGCGACAACGTAAAATCTTTGATATCTTGTTGTATGGTTCCAAAGATGTGGCAAGTTGTTCATATGGTGAGTATTGGAGACAAATAAGGAGTCTCAGTGTGTTACACCTTCTAAATAACAAAAGGGTTCGATCTTATCGTCATGTGAGAGAGGAAGAAACTTTAAGAATGATGGATCATATTAAGGAGCATTGTTCTTCTGCGTCGCCGTTGAATTTAACTGAGTTGTTCTCTACAATTACTAATGATATAGTATGTAGGGTGGCTCTTGGAATAAGATACCGTGAAGGAAGAGGGAAGAAATTTCAGGAGGTGTTGTTGGAATTTGCGGAGTTATTAGGTACTGTATGTATAGGAGACTATATACCTTGGCTTGATTGGTTGGGAAAAGTTAATGGTGTTTATAGCAGAGCAGAAAAATGTGCCAAACATATTGATAAGTTTATAGAACAAGTAATTGAGGAGCATATTAGTGGTAAATCTGATGGAGATTGAAATTCTGGCCAGGCAAAGATACTTAACAGGTTCTGGTTCTGATTAAAAACTTAGCAGGTTCTGATCAGAACTTAGCACACTTATAAAAGCAAATAATCAGCAGGAATATAAAGTGCAGGAAAGCTAAAAACACACAAGGTTTGTTAACCCAGTTCGGAGTAAACACCTCCTACTCTGGGGGATACCAATCCAGGAAGGAAATCCACTATTGGATTTAATCCTTAAGACTCAGACACTGACTCCCAGTTCTTATCCCAAGCAATTAACCTCCACCTAGTAAGACTTCTACCCAACCCTGAGTAATAGAATCCACTATCTTCCTATTCAAGTAACTAAACCCAGTTACTGAATCCCTTAACAAAAACTACTCTGTTTTGAAGAACAACTTCAATACATCTGACTTCACTCGTACCTACAGGCTTAGAGTGATTACAACTCAATCAAAACACCTAAACCAACTCTAACAGAGTGGTGCACAATAAAGCTAAAAGCTTAAAAACTCTAAGACTCTTTTCTCTGAATTTTTCTCTCTAATTTCTTGTCTTGAATAGCAGCAGCCCTCCTCCTTATATAGCCTTCAGTCTTGCAAAATAAAATAACAAACTAATCTTTCTGATTTGATTTGTTACTAAAATAAGATTGGTCCAATCAAGTAACAAATAAAACTGTTTTGTATCTTTGAAAGATTTAAAACAGAAAATACGAATTTCATATCTTTCAATCAAATCTTCAATAAAATCTTCTCCAAATAAATCAACATTCTAGAAGCCATATGCGTGGATAAATCTTCAATAGATCTTGCAAAGATTCGCATAGAAAAACCTTGAAAAAAACCAGCTTCTGATGAAGTCAACATAAGTCAACGCTGGCATCAGAACCTGAATTTAGCTTCTGAAGTGCTACAGTGCATTCAGCTTCTGATGACATTTTCAGCTTCTGAATGGCTTCAAAACACAAAGCTTGCAACTGAAGAAATGTTTCAAATATGGAGATGCTTCTATTCAATACATTGGTTTTGCCAAACAATGCAGCCAACACTTAAAGACTCAACAATCTCCCCCTTTGGCAAATTTTTGGCTAAAACCATCCAAGTCCTTCAATCCTCATTATAATCAGCTCAGCAATGAAGAACTCCACAATAATACATCATAGCAATTAGTTTAGGCAGCGGATTCAGCTATGTTAAACATGCAGCTTCAACTTCTGAACTTCTGATCATCACAAACATGGTCTTCAGAGCTACTCCAAGGTATCAGAGCTACTGATCAACTCTTGATCATCACAAACACTCCCCCTTACTTCTGAATCTCCACAACACTCCCCCTGCAACTCAGCTTCTCACACAAACTCCCCCTTACTACTGAACTACAGAGAAACAAGGTATCAGAGCATATCAGAAGCACACTTCAGGATCACAGAAACACTCAGGATCATAACAATCTTGTACTCCCCCTGAGACACATATTCCCCCTTGGTCATATCTGGACATATAATGCTTTGGTTTCAGAGCAAAACACCTTCTGAATCAAAGACACATATATCTGAAATGCAGCAATACATCTTCTAACTCTTGGTATCAGAGCCAACAGAGCCAACACATTGCATAAGATTTTCTCCCCCTTTTTAGCCATAAAATTCTGACAAATCATAGTCTTCAAATAGGGAATAAAATCAAAACAGGTAGTACAGATCCTTGAGAACATATCAGATTCAGACTCAGGTTCAGGATCACACGTGGCATAGGCACAACTGGCAGGTACTCTATCTTCCTCACATCCAGTTTGCAGTAATTGCTATAACTCTTCATGCAAACACACACCTAACTTGCTTCTCAGATTCTCAAACTGTTTAGCATCCAAGGCCTTTGTGAATATGTCAGCAATTTGATTCTCAGTATCCACATGTTCCAGTTGAATGACTTTATCCTCCACAAGGTTTCTGATAAAATGATGTCTGATGTCTATGTGTTTGGTTCTGCTGTGCTGAATTGGATTCTTAGAGATGTTGATGGCACTCAAATTGTCACAAAATAAGGTCATAGTGCCTTGTTTCATATTGTACTCCTCCAGCATCTGTTTCATCCACACCAGTTGTGAGCAACTACTCCCAGCAGCAATATACTCAGCTTCAGCAGTTGACAATGAAACACAGTTCTGTTTCTTGCTGAACCATGAAACTAAATTACTTCCTAGAAAGAAACATCCTCCTGATGTGCTCTTTCTGTCATCAGCACTTCCAGCCCAATCAGCATCACAATATCCTATCAGTTCAGAACTTGAACTGTGTGAGTACATGATTCCATAATCACTTGTGCTATTAACATACTTCAGTATCCTCTTTACTTGTGTCAGATGACTCATCTTAGGATCAGCTTGATATCTTGCACAAACTCCTACAGCAAATGTAATATCAGGCCTGCTTGCAGTTAAGTACAATAGGCTCCCAATCATGCTTCTGTACTGACTTTGGTCTACTGAAACTCCATGCTCATCCTTAGTTAACTTCAGGTGAGTAGCAGCTGGTGTCCTCTTGTGAGCAGCAGATTCCATTCCAAACTTCTTCACTATGTTCTTGGCATACTTACTCTGAGAAATGAAGATTGTATCTTCCATTTGCTTGACTTGCAATCCAAGAAAGTATGTCAGCTCACCAACTAAACTCATTTCAAATTCTGACTGCATTTGCTGAACAAATAACTTGACCATCTTCTGAGACATCCCTCCAAACACTATATCATCCACATAAATCTGAGCTATCATCAGATTCCCATCTTCATCTTTCACAAACAAAGTCTTATCAGAACCTCCTTTTCTGTAACCTTGAGCCACAAGAAACTGAGTCAGCCTGTCATACCATGCCCTTGGTGCTTGCTTCAAACCATATAAAGCCTTCTTTAACTTGTACACATGTTCTGGAAACTTAGGATCCACAAAACCCTTAGGCTGTTCAACATAAACCTCCTCTTGCAGATATCCATTCAAAAATGCACTCTTCACATCCATCTGAAACAATTTGAACTTGAGAATGCATGAAACTCCCAACAGTAGTCTTATGGACTCTAGTCTGGCCACAGGTGCAAAGGTCTCATCAAAATCAAGTCCCTCAACTTGAGTATAGCCTTGAGCAACCAACCTTGCCTTGTTTCTGACTACAGTACCACTTTCATCTGTTTTATTCTTGAATATCCACTTAGTGCCAATCACATTCAGTCCTTCTGGTCTTGGAACTAGATCCCATACTTCACTCCTTTTGAATTGATTCAACTCATCTTGCATTGCTTCAATCCAAAATTCATCAGTTAGGGCTTCTTTCACATTTTTAGGTTCAACCTTTGACACAAAGCATGAATCAGTAGCAGCAGCATCTGATCTCCTGGTTCTGACCCCTTGATCCAAACTCCCAATGATAAGCTCCTTAGGATGATCCTTCTGAATTCTAATAGATGGCCCTTTATTGGTAGGATCATGTACTGGATGTACATCTGCTTCTTCAGACTCTGGATGAATTTCTGCTTCTGAAGTTTGTTCTTCTGATGGTTCAGACTCTGGAACAACTTCAGTCTCACTTCTATCTTTCTCAGCAGTCAGATCATCAATTACCACATTAATGGACTCCATCACAACTTTAGTTCTTGAATTAAACACCCTATAAGCTCTGCTGTTTACTGAATAACCCAGGAATATGCCTTCATCAGACTTAGGATCCAGCTTTCTCCTATTTTCTCTATCAGCCAAAATATAGCATCTGCTCCCAAAAACATGGAAATATTTGACAGTAGGCTTCCTCCCTTTCCACAGTTCATACAAAGTAGATGATGTTCCTTTCTTCAGAGTGACTCTGTTATGGATATAACATGCAGTGTTCATGGCTTCAGCCCAAAACATATATGGCAGCTTCTTAGCATGCAGCATAACCCTTGCACATTCTGCTAAAGTCCTGTTCTTCCTCTCAACTACACCATTTTGCTGAGGTGTGATAGGTGCAGAAAACTCATGCTTTATACCTTCAGAAGCACAGAATTCTGAAAAACTCTTGTTTTCAAATTCTTTGCCATGGTCACTTCTGATTCTGACTATGCCACAGTCTTTTTCTCTTTGTAGTTGAATGCACAAGTCTTTAAAAACATCAAAAGTATCAGATTTTTCTCTAACAAAACTTATCCATGTGAATCTTGAGTAGTCATCTACCATTACAAAAGCATACCTCTTTCCTCCAATACTTTCTACTTGCATAGGCCCCATTAAATCCATATGAACAAGTTCTAGTACCTTGGTAGTTACCTGGTGAACTAATCTGGGATGAGACTTTCTTGTTTGTTTACCAATCTGACAATCACCACAAACACTGTCCTCATTGATCTTCAGATTAGGTACACCTCTGATAGCTTCAGTACTTAGGATTTTTTTCATGCCTTTCAGATGCAGATGTCCCAACTTCTGGTGCCAGAGTTTGACTTCTTCTTCTGAGCTCATAAGACAAGAAGTCAGACTTCTTTCTTCTTCAGAAATCCACAAGTAACAATTGTCTTTGGATCTGCAGCCTCTCATCTGAATCTTATCTTCCTGATCAGTAACAATACACTCTAGTTTGTTAAAATTAACCTTCAAGTCCTGATCACAAAGTTGGCTAATACTGATCAGATTTGAAGTTAATCCTTCCACCAGTAGCACATCATTAAGTCTGGGCAACCCTTCTCTGATCAAATCACCAATACCCAGAATCTGACCTTTTACACCATCTCCAAATGTCACATAACTTCTGGAGTATGATCTGATATTGCTCAGCAGCTTCTTCACACCAGTCATGTGCCTTGAACACCCACTATCAAAATACCAGTCTTCTTTTGAAGTGGCTCTCAGTGAAGTATGAGCAATCAGGCCTACATTCTGAACTTTGGGCTTCCATACCTTCTGAACATTGTGACTGATAGTAGCTGGTTCAACTCTTCTATATTGGAAGTGTTCAGGGTAACCATACAATTTAAAGCAGAATGGTTTGATGTGCCCTCTCTTTCCACAATGATGACAGACCCATGGATGATTCCTCCTCCTTCTGTTTCTGAACAATTTCTGGGGTTGCTTCTGAGGTAGCATCTGAACATGTTTCTGACCTTGCATCTGAACATACTTCTGACCTTGCATCTGAGGTTTCTTCTGAGCTTGCATCTGGGCTTGTTTCTGAGGTCTCCTCTTTAATGTTCCAACCATAGAGTCATGAGTTTGAGTAGCAGGAACAAAACTCATCTGTTTAGGAATCTGAGTCTGATCAACAAAACCTAAACCAGTTTTTCCTTGTTGCTGATTCCCCAAAATGTCCTCCAACTTATCAGTAGCAGAATTCAACATCTTCACTTGCTTTTTCATTTGATCGAGTTGGGAGTTCAGTTGCTTCACTTCTTCTTTTAAATCTGAATTCTGCACTAACAGTTCACCTTTTTCAGCTTCCAGTTGAAGAATAGTCTCCTTCTGATCCAAAACTTGTTTGCAAACCTCAGCACTTCTGGTATACAGCTTCTTGTAGTTATCAGCTAGTTCATCATATGAGGTTTTAGCAGCTTCAGACACATATGAGGCTTCAGACTCTGAGTCAGACTCTGAAAAAGTCTCAGACTCTAAAACAGCTTCCTTCTTCAAGATAGCTCCTGACCTCACTACCAGACCAGTATCACACATATCAGATTCACTAACATCATCATCTTCAGAACCATCATCAGACCATGAAATAGCTAGGCTCTTTTTCTGCTTCTTGAGAAAAGTGGGACATTCAGACTTGATGTGTCCATACCCTTCACACTCATAGCACTGCACACCTTTAGCTTGGTTACTTTTCTCCTCAGACTTGGTCTTCTTCTCATCAGTTTGTTGCTTTTTGTTATTGAATCTGAAATTCTGACCTTTGGCTTTGGCTTTTCTGTTAACATTCTTCAGAATCTTGTTGAATTGTTTTCCCAACAACACAAGAGCTTCTGATAAGTCATCCTCTTCAGACTCTTGTTGATCATCAGCTTCAGTATTCACAGTAAAGGCTATACCTTTCCCTTTCTTATCAGGCTGTTTGCAGAATGCAGTCTCAAAATTGAGCAATGACCCAATAAGCTCCTCAAGCTTCATAGCAGAAATATCATGAGCCTCCTCAATTGCAGTGACCTTCATGTCAAATCTTCTAGGCAGGGACCTGAGGATTTTTCTCACCAACTTCTCATCAGACATCTTCTCCCCAAGTGAGTCAAAAGAATTTGCCATGTCCAGCACATTCATGTAAAAATCTTGAATGGATTCATCCTCCTTCATCTTCAGGTTCTCAAACTTGGTGGTCAGCAGCTGCAATCTAGACATCTTCACCTTAGAAGTTCCTTCATGAGTGGTCTTCAGAATTTCCCAAGCATCCTTAGCCACAGTACATTGTTTGATGAGTCTGAACATGTTCTGATCAACACCATTAAAGATAGCATTCAAAGCTTTTGAATTTCCCAGAGACAAGTCATCTTCAGCTTTGGTCCACTCCTCTTCAGGCTTCAGAATCTCAGTCTTGTTACCATCTTTGTCTGTATACACAGGATGATCCCTGTAACGACCCTATTTTCGTATATTATATTTTTATATATTTTATTTTATGGATTTGCATTTATAAATATTTTCTAGTAATCGAGGAATGATTATTTAGCGCGAGAGTAAGTTCGTAATCGAGTTTTTAGAGTTTTGGGCGAATTGGGCCAAGAGGGTGAATAGTGTTGGGCTTTAGTTTATGAGTAGTAATAATCCTATGTGGATGAATGTAGTAAGCTTGGATTAGATTGTATGGCTAGGATTGGTCCATGATGGCTAGTAAAGATGGATGGCTAGGATCTATTGCTAGGAATATAAGATATTTTGTGAGAATGAATAGTGCCATTCCTTTTTCTTTGTGAAGAAAAACGTGAAAGAAGAAGAGGAGGAGAACAAGAGGAGAGCTAGGGCTTGTGCTTTGAAGCTTGATTTGCTAGAGATTTTGAGAAGGTAAGAGAGTTAGTATTACATTATTACAAGTGATTGAGAAGGGGAGAATGTCTATTTCTCCATCCCAAACTTCTCCTCACTTTGTCTAGGTTTTGTTAGAAAGTTTTTATGGTTTAAAGTTGTAAATGATTATGTTTTGCTTGATTGAATGCTAAGTGATGTTGTTAGCATGATTTGTTGGAGTTATTGTGTTGGAGTTCATAAGAAAAGTTTTTGAAAAGTTATTGTTTTGAACCCTAATTTCTATGCTTGATGCAATCTTTGTTTGTGATGGTTTATAAATGATGTTTTATGATGGAAAGTTGTTTTTAACAAGTTCTGGAACTTGGGTAACCATGAATGGGCCAAGATGGTGGAAAAATCACATTTTTTTACATGACTGTACTGATACGGTCGCTTGTAGCGACCGAAGGTTCGCTTGTAGCGACCAGGCAGGATTATTCCCTGCCTATCCGCGCTTGTAGCGACCACACTGGCGCTTGTAGCGACCAGGCTCGCTTGTAGCGACCGAAGGTTCGCTTGTAGCGACCAAGCAGGATGATTCCCTGCCTATGCTCGCTTGTAGCGACCGAAGGTTCGCTTGTAGCGACCAACCCTGGACAGGCCAACTTCGTTGAGTCGTTCTGGAGGTCCTGGTGCGCGCGGAGATGTCCTTTTGATACTGTATTTTATAATACATTTTTGGAAACCTCGCCCACCATTTTAATCCATTCCTAATGTTTTTCTAAAGATTATTTGTTTCAAGAAAGTTTTGGAGTAAAACCCTAATGTGTGTGTGGGTTATCAAAGTGTGTGGGTTTCCCTTTGAAACCCCTATTGTGTGAGGCTTTGATGTGATTTGATTGGCTTATTTGAGATTGTTAAACATGGTTGAGTAATACATGTTATGTCTTATGATATGGCCATGAGTGCCTAGTGTTGTGTTTTGTTGTTGTTGTGGTGATAATTATCAGAGTGCTGATAATTTAGTTGTGTTTATCAGAGTGCTGATAATTAGTTGTGTTTATCAGAGTGCTGATAATCTAGTGTTCGTGTTTGTTGAATCATCATTCATTTCATGATTGTATGATATCCGTGTGCGGATAAGAAATCCAAGAGTGCTTGGTTATCAAGAGTGCTTGATATTATCAAGAGTGCTTGATAAGGATATAAGTTTATCCAAAATGATTTGGTACCACATGCATTAGTGAATGCATTTTGAGGCATGCATCTTTTGTGACATTATGTGTGCATAATGGTTGTTATGTGGTAATTGTTATTGATGAGTTTGTGTATTGACAATTACATTGTTGTATTTTAGTTATTGATGAGCCTTTGTGCTTTGTGTTTGATATGTATAATAATGCGTTATTAATACATGTATATTGTTTTGTGATACTAACACTCTCTGTTTTGTGTTATGTGCTGGATCATTGGGGATCCAGATTATCAGGTTGGCGAGGCTATCGTTGAGGAATAGCCCTTTGCTGTTAGGAGCTTTTGTAGTGGTAAGGGCATAGCTTAGCTATCCTTACATTTTTGGTACTAGGTGTTGTATCCTAGTTAGAGTCTAGTGCTCTGATATTTGTAACACTATCTTGGGGGTATCTGAACTCGTATGTATGAATTTGGCAATGGCTTGTTGTAGAATTGCCTCTTTTGAAAATATTATGTATATATTTTTGTGTAATATATGCAAGCTTAATTATAAGCATTTGTTTTGTTGTTTTCCGCTGCTGTGTTTGTGAATCAAATATGTTTTTGATTTCAGGTGATGTTTTATGAAAATGAGTTTCTTAATGTTGTAACTTCCTATGGCCTTAACGTTTTCTTTTATTAAAGTTAATAATCTGCGGTTAAGGGTTAGGGTGTTACAATAGTTGGTGTCAGAGCAGGTCGATCCATTGGATCAATTAAGTTTAGTATACCCTTTGTGTAACCTGTGTTTTCTTAAACACTGTGTGCTCACTTGTGTTATGTGATGTTTGGTAGTGTGTGGATATGGCGCAACGAGCACTTGCGGACGCGATGGAGCGGATGGCTGATGCCATGGCTCAGGATGCTGCTAGTAGGACTGCGGATAGAGCCGCACAACAAGCTAGAGGAGGCGGAGAAGATGAGTTGAGACTCGAGAGGTTTATGAACAACAAACCGCCTATCTTCAAGGGAGGATACGATCCAGATGGAGCTCAGACTTGGTTGGAAGGGATTGAGAGAATTTTTGGGGCTATGCGTTGTCTGGATGCGCATAAGGTGTTACTAGGAGCGTATGTTCTCCATGATGAGGCTGATCATTGGTGGGGAAATGCTAGTCAGAGGTTGGGAGCTGGTGGAGCTTTAGTTACTTGGGCTCGTTTCCGGAGAGAGTTTTTAACCAAGTATTTTCCGGCAGACGAGAGGAATCGTAAGGTGATTGAGTTCATGGAGCTCAAGCAAGGAAGTTTATCTGTTTCTGAATATGCGGCCAAGTTTGAAGATTTGTGTCGTTTTGCTCCTCATTACAACACGGTGGAAGCCGAGGAAGACAAATGTGTAAAGTTTGAAAATGGGCTGAGGCCAGATATCAAGCAGTTGATTGGGTTTAGTGAGATCCGGAATTTTCCGATGTTGGTGAATAAGAGCCGAATATGTGATAAGGATGGTAAAGCTAAAGCTAATTACTACAAAGCCGCGAATGAGAAGAGGGGAAAAGACATGGCTAGAGGTAAACCGTATGGTAGAGGTGGAAAGAAACCAGATGAAGGTGGGAGTAGTGGTAACAAGTTTGGAGGTAATAGGAATTGCTTTAAGTGTGGACAACCGGGACATCGTATGTTTGAGTGCCCGAAGAATGATGGAAAATGTTTCAAGTGTGGTGATCCTAACCACAAAGCTGATCAGTGCAAGAAGGGTGTTGTGTGCTTCAATTGCAAGGAAGAGGGTCATAAGAGCAACGTGTGTAAGAAGCCTAGAGCGGCTGGAGGAAAAGTGTTTGCTTTAGATGGTGGTGATGCGAAGGCGGACAACTTGATCAGAGGTACATGCTTTATCAATAATACTCCTTTGTCTGCTATTATTGATACGGGTGCTACCCATTCGTTTATTTCTATGGATTGTGTTGAGAGGTTGGGTCTTAAAGTAGAAAATATGATGGGACGCATGGTTATTGAAACGCCTGCGAGTGGTTCAGTATCGACTACTCTAGTTTGTGTCGATTGTTCAGTCATTATGTATGATCGACTCTTTGGTATGGATTTAGTCTGCATTCCGTTGAGCGGAATAGATGTTATCTTTGGTATGAACTGGTTAGAATTTAATCGGGTTCATATCAACTGCGGTGAGAGGACGGTTACATTTCCAAGACCGGAGCCAGAGTTGTGTTCGAAGCTCATGTGTTGTCGAGAAGTGGTAAGATCAGTGAAGGCTCAAGAGGATGTGTTTGCTATGTTTGCTTCGTTGAGAGTGGAAGAGAAGATTGAGGTTGATGCGTTGCCGGTGGTGCGTGATTTCCCAGATGTTTTTCCAGATGACATTTTGGATTTACCACCCGAGAGAGAGGTTGAATTCGCAATTGACATCGTACCTGGCACTAGTCCAATATCAATGGCGCCGTATCGTATGTCAGCTGCTGAACTAGAAAAGTTGAAGGAACAATTGGAGGAATTGTTAGAGAAGAAGTTTGTAAGACCGAGTGTATCGCCGTGGGGTGCGCCGGTTCTGTTGGTGAAGAAGAAAGATGGTAGTATGCGTCTGTGCATTGATTATCGTCAGTTGAATAAAGCAACTATCAAGAATAAGTATCCACTTCCGAGGATAGATGATTTGATGGATCAGTTAGTGGGAGCCTGTGTGTTCAGCAAGATTGATTTGAGATCGGGATATCACCAGATAAGAGTTAAGGCGGAGGATATACCGAAGACTGCTTTCAGGACAAGGTATGGTCATTACGAGTACGCCGTTATGCCTTTTGGAGTTACGAATGCACCTGGAGTGTTTATGGAATATATGAATCGTATATTTCATTCCTTTTTGGATCGATTCGTGGTGGTCTTCATAGACGATATTTTGGTATACTCAAAGACGGAAGAAGAACATGCCGAGCATTTGAGGATTGTGTTGGAGGTGTTGCGCGAGAAGAGGCTTTATGCAAAATTTTCTAAGTGTGAATTTTGGTTGCATGAAGTTAGCTTTTTGGGTCACGTCATTTCAAGTGGGGGTATAGCAGTGGATCCTGCTAAGGTAGAAGCCGTGCAAGATTGGGGAACGCCGGAGTCTGTTACTGAGATCCGAAGTTTTCTTGGTTTGGCCGGTTACTATCGGAGGTTCATTGAAGGATTTTCAAAGTTGGCGTTGCCGTTGACGCAGTTGACTAGGAAGGGTCAAGCTTTTATTTGGGATGACAAGTGTGAGCAGAGTTTCCAAGAGCTGAAGAGGAGGTTGACATCTGCACCTGTGCTAATTCTGCCAAATCCGAAGGAACCGTTCGTGGTTTATTGTGATGCGTCGAAGATGGGTCTAGGTGGTGTGTTGATGCAGAGGGGACAAGTCGTTGCTTATGCATCGAGACAGCTGAAGATTCATGAGAGGAACTATCCTACGCATGATTTGGAACTAGCTGCTGTTGTGTTTGTTCTCAAGATTTGGAGGCACTACTTATATGGGTCAAGATTCGAGGTTTTCAGCGATCACAAGAGTCTGAAGTACTTGTTTGATCAGAAGGAGCTCAACATGAGGCAAAGAAGATGGTTAGAGTTTCTTAAGGATTATGATTTCGAGTTGAGTTATCATCCGGGTAAGGCTAATGTGGTAGCCGATGCGTTGAGTAGGAAGTCTTTGCATATGTCTTCTCTGATGGCGAAGGAACTGATATTGATTGAAGAGTTTAGAGACCTCAGTTTGGTTTTTGAAAGGACAACCAGAAGCGTGAAGCTAGGAATGTTGAAGTTGACGAATGATTTTCTTGAAGAGGTTGTGGAAAAGCAAAAGTATGATGTGAGATTGATGAAGCTTAAGACGCTCATCGAGCAAGGGAAAAAGGTAAACGTTGAGATCGATGAGAAAGGCGTGATGAGGTGTCAAGGAAGGTTATGTGTACCTGATGTGCCTGAATTGAAGCGGATGATCTTGGAGGAAGGTCACAGAAGCAACTTAAGTATTCACCCTGGTGTTACTAAGATGTATCAAGATCTGAGGAAAATGTTTTGGTGGCAAGGGATGAAGAAAGAGATCGCCGAGTTTGTTTTCGCTTGTTTGACTTGTCAGAAGTCCAAGGTGGAGCATCAGAAGCCGTCAGGGCTATTGCAACCTATGTTTATTCCGGAATGGAAATGGGATAGTATTGCGATGGATTTTGTAAGCGGCTTGCCGAAGACGTCGAAAGGTAACAATATGATTTGGGTAGTTGTCGACAGGTTAACAAAGTCTGCTCATTTCATAGCTATCAAGACCGGTATGCTAGTACCAAAGTTGGCTGAGATTTATGTCGAGCAAATCGTGAGATTGCATGGGATACCGTCAAGTATTGTATCAGATCGAGATCCCCGTTTTACTTCAAGGTTTTGGGAGAGTTTGCAAGAAGCGTTGGGGACTAAGTTGCGGATGAGTTCTGCTTATCACCCGCAGACGGATGGTCAGTCGGAGAGGACGATTCAATCATTGGAGGATTTATTAAGATCGTGCATTTTGGAACAAGGAGGGAGTTGGGAAGCTTGCTTACCATTGATTGAGTTTACGTATAACAACAGTTTTCATTCGAGCATTGGTATGGCACCTTTTGAAGCGTTGTATGGGAGAAGATGTAGGACACCTTTGTGTTGGTTTGAATCGGGAGAAAGTGTGATGCTTGGACCTGAGATTGTGCAACAAACGACCGAGAAGATTAAGATGATCCAAGAAAAGATGAGAGCGTCGCAGAGTCGCCAGAAGAGTTATGCCGACAAGAGAAGAAAGGATATAGAATTTCAAGAAGGAGATCATGTGTTTTTAAGAGTTACATCGACTACGGGTATTGGAAGGGCTTTGAAATCGAAGAAGTTAGCATCGAGGTTCATTGGTCCATATCAGATTTTGAAGAGGATTGGGAAGGTGGCGTATAGGATTGCGTTACCGCCGTCGTTGTCGAATCTACATGATGTTTTTCACGTGTCTCAATTAAGGAAATACGTATCGGATCCGTCACATGTGATTGAGTCGGACGAGATACAAGTGAGAGAGAATTTGACGGTTACAACGGTACCCTTAAGGATTGAAGGACAGGAGATGAAGAAGCTCAGGAATAAAGAGATTTCATCGGTGAAAGTCGTTTGGGGAGGCCCAGCCGGTGAATATGCGACGTGGGAGCTCGAGAGCAAGATGCGGGACTCCTATCCAGAGTTGTTTTCAGGTATTTTCGAGGGCGAAAATTCTTTTAGGGGGGTAGAGTTGTAACGACCCTATTTTCGTATATTATATTTTTATATATTTTATTTTATGGATTTGCATTTATAAATATTTTCTAGTAATCGAGGAATGATTATTTAGCGCGAGAGTAAGTTCGTAATCGAGTTTTTAGAGTTTTGGGCGAATTGGGCCAAGAGGGTGAATAGTGTTGGGCTTTAGTTTATGAGTAGTAATAATCCTATGTGGATGAATGTAGTAAGCTTGGATTAGATTGTATGGCTAGGATTGGTCCATGATGGCTAGTAAAGATGGATGGCTAGGATCTATTGCTAGGAATATAAGATATTTTGTGAGAATGAATAGTGCCATTCCTTTTTCTTTGTGAAGAAAAACGTGAAAGAAGAAGAGGAGGAGAACAAGAGGAGAGCTAGGGCTTGTGCTTTGAAGCTTGATTTGCTAGAGATTTTGAGAAGGTAAGAGAGTTAGTATTACATTATTACAAGTGATTGAGAAGGGGAGAATGTCTATTTCTCCATCCCAAACTTCTCCTCACTTTGTCTAGGTTTTGTTAGAAAGTTTTTATGGTTTAAAGTTGTAAATGATTATGTTTTGCTTGATTGAATGCTAAGTGATGTTGTTAGCATGATTTGTTGGAGTTATTGTGTTGGAGTTCATAAGAAAAGTTTTTGAAAAGTTATTGTTTTGAACCCTAATTTCTATGCTTGATGCAATCTTTGTTTGTGATGGTTTATAAATGATGTTTTATGATGGAAAGTTGTTTTTAACAAGTTCTGGAACTTGGGTAACCATGAATGGGCCAAGATGGTGGAAAAATCACATTTTTTTACATGACTGTACTGATACGGTCGCTTGTAGCGACCGAAGGTTCGCTTGTAGCGACCAGGCAGGATTATTCCCTGCCTATCCGCGCTTGTAGCGACCACACTGGCGCTTGTAGCGACCAGGCTCGCTTGTAGCGACCGAAGGTTCGCTTGTAGCGACCAAGCAGGATGATTCCCTGCCTATGCTCGCTTGTAGCGACCGAAGGTTCGCTTGTAGCGACCAACCCTGGACAGGCCAACTTCGTTGAGTCGTTCTGGAGGTCCTGGTGCGCGCGAAGATGTCCTTTTGATACTGTATTTTATAATACATTTTTGGAAACCTCGCCCACCATTTTAATCCATTCCTAATGTTTTTCTAAAGATTATTTGTTTCAAGAAAGTTTTGGAGTAAAACCCTAATGTGTGTGTGGGTTATCAAAGTGTGTGGGTTTCCCTTTGAAACCCCTATTGTGTGAGGCTTTGATGTGATTTGATTGGCTTATTTGAGATTGTTAAACATGGTTGAGTAATACATGTTATGTCTTATGATATGGCCATGAGTGCCTAGTGTTGTGTTTTGTTGTTGTTGTGGTGATAATTATCAGAGTGCTGATAATTTAGTTGTGTTTATCAGAGTGCTGATAATTAGTTGTGTTTATCAGAGTGCTGATAATCTAGTGTTCGTGTTTGTTGAATCATCACGCATTTCATGATTGTATGATATCCGTGTGCGGATAAGAAATCCAAGAGTGCTTGGTTATCAAGAGTGCTTGATATTATCAAGAGTGCTTGATAAGGATATAAGTTTATCCAAAATGATTTGGTACCACATGCATTAGTGAATGCATTTTGAGGCATGCATCTTTTGTGACATTATGTGTGCATAATGGTTGTTATGTGGTAATTGTTATTGATGAGTTTGTGTATTGACAATTACATTGTTGTATTTTAGTTATTGATGAGCCTTTGTGCTTTGTGTTTGATATGTATAATAATGCGTTATTAATACATGTATATTGTTTTGTGATACTAACACTCTCTGTTTTGTGTTATGTGCTGGATCATTGGGGATCCAGATTATCAGGTTGGCGAGGCTATCGTTGAGGAATAGCCCTTTGCTGTTAGGAGCTTTTGTAGTGGTAAGGGCATAGCTTAGCTATCCTTACATTTTTGGTACTAGGTGTTGTATCCTAGTTAGAGTCTAGTGCTCTGATATTTGTAACACTATCTTGGGGGTATCTGAACTCGTATGTATGAATTTGGCAATGGCTTGTTGTAGAATTGCCTCTTTTGAAAATATTATGTATATATTTTTGTGTAATATATGCAAGCTTAATTATAAGCATTTGTTTTGTTGTTTTCCGCTGCTGTGTTTGTGAATCAAATATGTTTTTGATTTCAGGTGATGTTTTATGAAAATGAGTTTCTTAATGTTGTAACTTCCTATGGCCTTAACGTTTTCTTTTATTAAAGTTAATAATCTGCGGTTAAGGGTTAGGGTGTTACAATCCCAGCCTTTAATCACAGCTTTCCAAGTCCTGCTGTCAATAGACTTTAGAAAAGCACACATCCTTGACTTCCAATACTCATAGTTTGTGCCATCTAATAGGGGTGGTCTATTGACATAGCCTCCTTCTCTATCCATGCTTGCCAGATATTAACTCCTCTGGATCTCACCCAATTTACAGGCAGGGTGCCTGCTCTGATGCCAATTGAAATTCTGGCCAGGCAAAGATACTTAACAGGTTCTGGTTCTGATTAAAAACTTAGCAGGTTCTGATCAGAACTTAGCACACTTATAAAAGCAAATAATCAGCAGGAATATAAAGTGCAGGAAAGCTAAAAACACACAAGGTTTGTTAACCCAGTTCGGAGTAAACACCTCCTACTCTGGGGGATACCAATCCAGGAAGGAAATCCACTATTGGATTTAATCCTTAAGACTCAGACACTGACTCCCAGTTCTTATCCCAAGCAATTAACCTCCACCTAGTAAGACTTCTACCCAACCCTGAGTAATAGAATCCACTATCTTCCTATTCAAGTAACTAAACCCAGTTACTGAATCCCTTAACAAAAACTACTCTGTTTTGAAGAACAACTTCAATACATCTGACTTCACTCGTACCTACAGGCTTAGAGTGATTACAACTCAATCAAAACACCTAAACCAACTCTAACAGAGTGGTGCACAATAAAGCTAAAAGCTTAAAAACTCTAAGACTCTTTTCTCTGAATTTTTCTCTCTAATTTCTTGTCTTGAATAGCAGCAGCCCTCCTCCTTATATAGCCTTCAGTCTTGCAAAATAAAATAACAAACTAATCTTTCTGATTTGATTTGTTACTAAAATAAGATTGGTCCAATCAAGTAACAAATAAAACTGTTTTGTATCTTTGAAAGATTTAAAACAGAAAATACGAATTTCATATCTTTCAATCAAATCTTCAATAAAATCTTCTCCAAATAAATCAACATTCTAGAAGCCATATGCGTGGATAAATCTTCAATAGATCTTGCAAAGATTCGCATAGAAAAACCTTGAAAAAAACCAGCTTCTGATGAAGTCAACATAAGTCAACGCTGGCATCAGAACCTGAATTTAGCTTCTGAAGTGCTACAGTGCATTCAGCTTCTGATGACATTTTCAGCTTCTGAATGGCTTCAAAACACAAAGCTTGCAACTGAAGAAATGTTTCAAATATGGAGATGCTTCTATTCAATACATTGGTTTTGCCAAACAATGCAGCCAACACTTAAAGACTCAACAGAGATGTTGGTCTTGATAATAATGAGGAGTAGAGTGATTTTGTGGATGTTTTAATTTCTGTTCAAAAGACTAATGCTATTGTTGGAACATAGGTGAATCTGGAAGGAAATTGAAAGATTAAACATTCAATAAGACTTTGAGTTAGTGTGACGTGAATTCAAAAATAGAGAGTGGGGTTCCACATAAAGTAGAACACACATTAGTAGTGTTTAAATTGCAATATTTAATTTTAAATATTTGATAATGATAAAAATAATAGTAATTATTATTTTTATTCGTGTATATCACTTCCTATAAATTTAGCTTATGTTGTTTTTTTACAAGAATAAGAATTCAACTGAGTTTCTTATCTTTCCTTCATTCATATCCAATGAGTTTGTTTCCTCCACTTTTGTGGATTTGTTTCCTTTTTGATCTTATCCACAAAGTGTTGTTGAACTGATTAATGGTTAAGTTTTATTTTGATCTTATCCATTAGAGTAGTTGCTGCCGCAATTTTAGCTAAAACAGTTACAAAATCTCTATATAAATATAAGACTTCACTCAGTTCAAAATTACACCAAAGAGTTCTATTGAGTTGTCAAGAACTCTTTCTCTCTTCTCCCTCCAGCATGTGTTAACAAGCTATTCTTCTATCTATCTCCATTTTTCTCTCCTTTCGGATTTAAGAGTGTTCTTAAGACCTTAGTCCCTATTCGGTATAATGTCCCTTCAGAATTAAGAAAGGTCTTAAGAACATAGTCCTTTCGATAATATATGTCCATTCGGAATAAAGAGTACTTACAAGATCATAGTTCCTTTTTGGAATAATAATGTCCCGTCGGAATTAAAAATGATCTTAACGGTATATAAATATTCTTTCGATATTTTTCTACTCTTGGAGAAGTTAAAAAGTCAGAATGGTGGTATCACCATATTTGAGTTGACGTAGTACCGTATTGAATTTTTGGAGAACTTAAAGGTTAGAATGGTGATAACACCATATTTGAGTGGTTTTAGCACCATAATAGAGTGATCACAATACCATATTAGAATGGTTTCAATATCAAAGAGTGGTCTAAGAACCATATTGGAGGTATAAATCTCGAACTGTTTTCTACAATGCAGTAGTTAACCGCACAGTTGTAGTTGAACTTGTTTTATCCTGGAGGCGGCGTGGTTGATAGTATGTCTTGCACAATTTTGGGCAGTGCCACAAAACGTCTTAAAGAGAGCGACTTGGTCGTGACTCAACCTAATAACAACTTTCAGGGGGAGTTTCTGTTTCAAGGGGAGTGCATATGTTTTTGTTCCTGAGTATAAGTTTTGTTGCTGCTGTATGTGTGAAACGTAGTGTATTATCCGCTGCTGACTCTGTTGCTATTGTGTTACAACGTTTGTGTTCTTCTTGATGTGTTCAGAATTTGCCTTGTGTATCTCAGTTTGATTTTAACCAAAAATTTGCCAAAGGGGGAAATTCTTGGATATTTGGTTGTTGGCTTCATGTTTGCTAAAATCAAATATACAAGCAAGATGTGCGTCTTTAGAAGCTGATCTTCAGAAGCTGAACAATACTTCAGAAGCTGGGTCTTCAGAAGTTGAACAGTACTTCAGACGCTGAACCTTTAGAAGCTGATGTTCAGACGCTGAACAGTACTTCAGACGCTGACCTTCAGAAGCAACCTTCAGAAGCTGAAATGTTCAGACGCAGAACTTCAGACGCAGACCTTCAGAAGCTACCTTTAGAAGCTGGTTTTTTGCGTTCTGTTTTTGTGCATTGGAGCTGTTAATTTTCTCACATGATCTTTTGTGGATTTAATTGAAGAATTCTCCAAGCTGCGTTTCTAGAAGGAAAAATATTTTTGTAAGATATATTCTGAAGATTGGACATTTTTATTTGTGAATATATTTTCAAAGAGATCTTTGGAAAATATATTTCTAAAGAATAATTGCTTCTATATGTTTCTAAAGAATTTTGGAAATATATCTTTGAAGAATATTTGGTTCAATTAATTGTTGCTGCTGAAGGCTATATAAAGAAGGCGCTACCTTTGAAGAAATTCAACCAAAACCAAAGCAAGTATTGATAGAGTTTTATTAGGTTTTGAGTCTGTTAGTTGTGAACTTTGTGCTCTGTTTCTGTACACCACTCAATTGTTTAGAGTTGGTTTGTTTTATTGAGTTGTAATCACTTGAAGCTTTTAAGCAAAAGTGACTGTTTATGTCTTTGGAGTGTGTCTCCTACTTAGTTGTTTGTTATTAGAGTCTGATATCAATTCGAAGTCCTATGTGAACAGCCCCTGTTTCACAGCCTTCTCACTTAATCACTACCCGTGGTATGGGACTCAGGTCTAGGAGTTCCTAGGTTGAAATCAATACGGGTAGTAGCTAGGTGATAAGTTGTAAAACTGGAGTTTGCTGAGAACTTAGAACGAGGACTATCATAGTGGATTTCCTTCCTGACTTGGTAGCCTCCAGATGTAGGTGTGGTTGTCACCGAACTGGGTTAACAAATGACATGTGCCTTTTATTTCTGTCTGTGTTATTTTGCTTCTGAACTACTGTACTCTGTTTTGCGCGCTATACTCTGTTTACGTTCAGAATCAGGTCCTGCCAGAAATTTCAATTGACATCAAAGCAGGCACCCTGCCTGTTTTAGGGTGAGCTCCAGGGAAGTTATTTTCTGGCATAATGGACTCAGAAGGAGAATTAACTTATGAAGAACTTCTTGTCTCCTTCAAATAACTATATGAAGGTGAGAAAACACACAAGAGGGGGGGTTGAATTGTGTGGGCTATTTCTTTTCTTTCTCAAAAACTTATGTTAGTTCAGATTCTGATATTGATCAGATCTGAACTATTTTCAGAGTGTTTTATGCAGCGGATATAAAGTAAATGAGAGAGGGAAAGAGAGACACAATGGTTTATCCTGGTTCCTTCCACAACCCGAAAGTAGTCCAGTCCCCTTTAATAACAAGAGATTTTTCACTATAATCAAACTATTACAATTGCTCAACCACAAAGGATGAGACTGCCTTTCTCAAACACCTAGTAAGAGACTTCCCTGCTCAACCACAAAGGATGAGACTTCCTTGCTCAAACACCTAGTAAGAGACTTCTAGTTGCTCAAACACTTAGTAAGAGACTTCCCTACTTAGACACCCAGTCTAAGACTTTCTATGCTCAATACACAAAGTTATGAGACTTCTGGTTGCTCAAGCATGCAGGCTAGAGACTTTGAATCAAACAGAATTACAAAGAATATGTTTGAGTTGAACACTTGATATACAATCAGTGGTGTTTACAAAATACAACTCAGGTTGAGACTCTTAAGAATTTGACAGTTACGTAAAACAGAGCAATACGTTTTTCTGGAGCAGAGTCTTTTTTTCTTCATCTTCAATCCTTCTATCCTTTATAGAAGATTAAAGAGCTGTTGAGAAGAGCCATGTCATCAAAAGAGCCGTTGCAAATAGAAGCTACAGCCAGCATACATTCTGTTCTGGTGTGCGCACAGAAAACAGAGCAACACATTTTGAATGTTTCCTTAAAACCTGGCTGCGTGTTTCTTCCAAGGAGGCAAGGTTTGTAAAGAGTTGTTCTGACACAATAGTATTTTGACAGTTGCAATTATTGACTTCTGCGTTTCAGACTTCAGAAGCTTCCCTTCAGAAGCTGGCTTCAGGAACAGTTCATCAGAAGCTCCCTTCAGACACAGTACTTCAGAAGCTGGCTTCAGGCGCACTGTTCATCAGACGCAGTCTTCAGAAGCACTGTTCATCAGACGCACCCTTCAGAAGCACTGTTCATCAGACGCACCCTTCAGACGCACTGTTCATCAGACGCACCCTTTAGACGCAGTCTTCAGACGCTGCCTTCAGACGCACCTTCAGAAGCTGCCTTCAGAAGCTGCTTCAGACACTGATTTGCTTCATACTTGCAACACAAGCTTCTATGCTTTCCTTCTTGCTATTAACTTGTTCTTTCATAACCAATGTTAGATACCAAACTTTAAGTACATGGTTCTGCACACTTAGAATCAAGCATTAGTAATTCCAATTTTCTTTTTAACACTTTGTTATCATCAAAACCCAAAAGAGAGTTGTTCATACATTTTGTTCCAACACTATACATCAGAAGTGAAAAAGTTTGCAAGATATATATAAGTCAGAAGAAGACTATTAGTCAACTGCATGCTGAAAGAAGTGAACATCTAGCACAAATCTCTTATCTCAAAGATGAGGTAACCCAACTGAACTCTCAACTTGATCATATGAAGAAGCAAGTCAGAATGTTGAACATTGGTACTGATATGCTAGAAGAGATACTGGAGAGTCAGAACCAAGGGAAACCAAGTGGTATAGTGTTTGATGATAGGACATTGAACAACAAACAACAATATCCAGCTAAAAGGTTCATTGCAGCTGTTAAAACATGTGATCCAATGATGAGCAAAACTAAGTTGGAACACCAGAACCAACCTCAGGGATCTAAGAACAAAAGGGCATCTCATCCTTGGGTATGTCATCACTGTGGTAAAAAGGGGCACATAAAGTCATTCTGTTACAAGCTTCATGGATACCCCAAGCACTTTCAACAAAGAAAACCCATTGTAAACTGAAATTTCTGGCCAGGCAATGAACAGAAACTAACAGAGTAATCAGGTTCTGAAACTAAGTGGTTCTGAACAGCACGCAGGGCATAATAGTTTGCAAAACAGAGCACAAACACAAACACACATAGGCAGCAAATTTAAAGTGCAGAAAAGTAAAAAAGGCACTGAAATTTGTTAACCCAGTTCGGAGTAAACACCTCCTACTCTGGGGGATACCAATCCAGGAAGGAATTCCACTATAGGAATTAATCCTTATGACTCAAGACACTGACTCCCAGTTCCCAGCCTAAGCAATTAACTTCCTCCTAGTCTTGAATTCTACCCAACACGTTGAGTATTAGAGACCACTAACTTCCTATTCAAGTAACAAACCTGTTACTGAACCCCTTAACAAAAACTACTCTGTTTTGAAGAACAACTTCAATACATCTGACTGCACTCGTACCTACAGGCTTAGAGTGATTACAACTCAATTAAAAACACTAAACCAACTCAAACAATGAGTGGTGCACAATAAAAACTCTAAGTAAAAACACAGACTCAATACTCTGATTTTTGACTCTCTAAAATCGTAAGTCTTCAATAGCAAAACCCCTCCTTTTATAATCTTCAGCAAGCCTCTTAATTATGCTCCAAATCTTCTGAATTGATTTGTTACTGGAATAAGATTGTTCCAAAAGAGTAACAAATAAAACTGCATCCAATCTTTGAAAGATTTAAAACAGAAAATACGAATTTTCATAACTTTGAACCAAATCTTCAAAGATATCTTCTCCAATTAAACCAGCCTTCTAGAAGCAAATATACAAGAATAATTCCTTGCTAAATCTCCCAAGATACGTGCAAAAACAATCCAGCAAACGCAGCTTCTGATGAGGTCAACAGAAGTCAACGCTAGCTTCAGAACCTGAAACTGTTTCTGAAGTGCTACAGTGCTTCTGATGAGCATTTCAGCTTCTGATGTAGATTTCAGCTTCTGAATGGCTTCTAATGAAAAAACTAGTAACTGAAGAATTGTTCATCATAAGGAAAAGCTTCTATTTCAAACTTTGGTTTTGCCAAACAATGCAGCCAACACTTAAAGACTCAACAATCTCCCCCTTTGGCAAATTTTTGGCTAAAACCAACCAAGTTCTTCAATCTTCCTTATAATCAGCTCAACAATGAAGAACTCCACAAAAACATACATCATAGCAATTTGTTTAGGCAGCGGATTCAGCTATGTAAAACATCAGCTTCAGCTTCTGAACTTCTGAAGCACACAAACACAGTTACTCTGATCATCACAAACATGGTATCAGAGCTACTGATTAACTTCTGAACAACATAATACTCCCCCTGAAGCTTCACAGACAAACTCCCCCTTACTACCAAAAGGTATCAGAGCACACTTCAGGAGCTGAGCACACATCTTCTTCAGGATCACTCTTCTTCAGGACCACTACACTTCAGGATCACTACACTTCAGGAATATAACAAACTTCTACTTCCCCTGAGACACATACTCCCCCTCAATAACATCTTGACAGCTCTTGTTATATTGGTTCTGAATTCTGAGCTTCACAACTAACCACACTGAAAGCTAAACATCTGAAATTTGAAAAATTTGAACTTCTGAGCAGCAACACTTTGCATAAGACTTTTGGTATCAGAGCCAACCCATTTCATAAGATTTTCTCCCCCTTTTTAGCCACAAAATTCTGACAAAACATAGTCTTCATATAGGGAATAAAATCAAAATAAGTAACACAAATCCTGGAAAAGCTATCAGATTCAGACACAGGATCACACTCTGCATAAGCACAACTGGCAGGTACTCTATCTTCCTCACATCCAGTTTACATTAATTGCTATAAGTCTTCATGTAAACACACACCTAACTTGCTCCTTAAGTTTTCAAACTTCTTAGCATCCAAGGCCTTTGTGAAAATGTCAGCAACTTGTTCTTCAGTAGCTACATGTTCCAGCTGAACAATCTTGTCCTCCACAAGGTTTCTGATAAAATGATGCCTGATGTCTATGTGTTTGGTTCTGCTGTGCTGAATTGGATTCTTAGAGATGTTGATGGCACTCAAATTGTCACAAAACAATGTCATAGTTCTTTGTTCAATGTTGTACTCCTCCAGCATCTGCTTCATCCACACCAATTGTGAGCAACTACTTCCAGCAGCAATATACTCAGCCTCAGCAGTTGACAATGACACACAGTTTTGCTTCTTGCTAAACCATGAAATTAAGTTATTTCCCAAAAGAAACAACCTCCTGAGGTGCTCTTCCTGTCATCAGCACTTCCAGCCCAGTCAGCATCACAATATCCCATCAGTTCAGAAGTTGAACTATGTGAGTACATGATTCCATAGTCACTTGTGCTGTTCACATACTTCAGGATCCTTTTAACTTGAGTCAGATGACTCATCTTAGGATCAGCTTGATATCTTGCACAAACTCCTACAGCAAATGTGATATCAGGCCTGCTTGCAGTTAAGTACAATAGGCTCCCAATCATTCTTCTGTACTGACTTTGGTCTACTGAAACTCCATGTTCATCCTTAGTTAACTTCAGGTGGGTAGCAGCTGGTGTCCTCTTGTGAGCAGCAGATTCCAATCCAAATTTCTTCACTATGTTCTTGGCATACTTACTTTGAGAAATGAAGATTGTATCTTCCATTTGCTTGACTTGTAATCCAAGAAAATAAGTCAGTTCACCAACTAAGCTCATTTCAAATTCTGACTGCATCTGCTGAACAAACAGTTTGACCATCTTCTGAGACATCCCTCCAAACACTATATCATCCACATAAATCTGAGCAATCATCAAACTCCCATTTTCATTTTTCACAAACAAGGTCTTATCAGAACCTCCTTTTCTGTAACCTTGAGCCACAAGAAACTGAGTCAGCCTGTCTGTAATATCCCACTTAATACTTGGATATTTAACAGTATTGAGACGATGCATCAGAGATGTTTTAAATGGAATGGCAAATTGGTAAATATGGAGAAAGGATCAAATAGGATAAATATGAATCATTTCATACTTACCACTTATTTTCTCTCATTTCTCATTCTCTCTCTCTCACTAGAAATCATAATCCCCTCTCCTTCTCTCTCTACTCTCACGCCACTCCCTCTTCTCATCACTCATCTACCTCTAACCTTTAATCTTGCCCCAAATCAACTTGCTAGCATACTTTGTGACTCTTGAGTCAATTTGGAAGAAAAGGAACAAGAAAACAAGAAGAAAAAAAAAGGGATTGGAAGCTAGGGTTTTGAGGAAGTTGGAAAGCAAGCTAAACCAGCACCAAATCAAGTTTAAGGTGAGCTCCCTAGGGGTTTTAGAATCCCCTTTTATGAGTTTTGCAAGCTTATGCAAGTTATAGAAAGTTTTAGAGTTTTACCCTAATTTCATACTTGCTAATTCCTTGCTCATACATGTTTTAAACTATCAATTTGTAATAGAAAATCATTCCTAACATGTTTGGGATGTTTGGGCAACTTGGATTGAGCAAAAATGGTGGAAAAACATGATTTTTAACAAGTTTTGACCTGTCATGGTCGCTACAGCGACCAGCCGTCGCTACAGCGACCAAACAGCTTGGATTTCTGCCTACGGTCGCTTCAAGCGACCAGCCGTCGCTACAAGCGAGCAGTGCATTTTTTCAGACTTTTACCTACAGTCACTGTAGCGACAGGCCGTGGTTATAGCGACAACATTAGGACAGCACTTGACAGCTTTGCTGTTTTGGGCATTCTGGTGCGTGTAGGCATGGTTTTTCACTCCCGTTTTCTCCAGAAACATTTTAGAAACATTATCCACCATTTTAACCCATCCAAAAAGGCTTCCAATGGTTGAAAGATTATAGGAGCAAGGAATACGCAAGGCATGGAAAATGCAAGAACAATGGTTATGTGAATAGGAAAGTTCTAAGAACGGCATATGATAACGACGTGTCGAATCCTTTGATAGGAAAACATGAATCATAGTATGAGTGCAAGGATTTAATGGATAGATTCCTTGCACGTGAGTTGTTAACTCTTAGGAAATGCAGACGACTTTACTAAGTCAAGAACCTACTTTAGGTATAAGAAATCATAGAGGTATTCAGTTTAGAATACGAGGATTATAGGAATGTTTCTACAATCATAGTCATAGATAAGGTTTATAGTGTTGGTTCTCCAACGATTATAGGTGGCTTATGAGAACGATAAGCCAAGAATCATAGGTTATAGGTTATACGTTATAGAATTGTTATACGATTACAGTAACAGATTATATGTTCATATGTTAAAGTTAAAGAATTAAAGATCAAAGATATTGGCGTGCTTGCACGTTTCACAGTCATAGGGCGTGTTCAGCAGACTCCGGGATTCGCCGGATGGGACTTCTCCGAGAGGGTTGTCCACACGTTTCATAGGGAGTCCGGTGTTAGCCTGATTGATAGGAATTTCACCGGGTCATAGGGAGATGTACTTCGGGGTTACTCCACCCGGATGCACTCCGTAAAATGAACTCAGATTAATTGCTTGTTCAACGCTAACAGCTAACATAAAACTGCTATAGAACTGTTTATATGTTTTATGTTTCATAGTTATAGTCACAGGAAACTTACAGTTATAGTTATAGACAGTTATTAGAAAGTGATCCTAGGTTTTTCCCCGATCACTAAGTTGAAGTTATAGGCAGATTACAGATAAGGTTATACGCAGTCTAAGTTATAGTTACAGGAGAAATTATAGTCATAGGTAGATAAAGACTTGGCGATCCTAGGAAATTCCCGAGATTGCCAAGGTAGGCATGGCGACCCTAGGTTCCCTGTGGTTGCCAACAGTAGGTTGGGCTGGAGCTCACTGAGACATTATGTCTCATCCCATTCCTTCTGGTGCAGGTTTGCAGGCATATCAGAGGTTCGTGATAAAGTTCTTCATAGAGATGCTGGATGGAGTACAGTTGCTCGTTGTGTATCAGCTCGGGAGCTTGATGGATATAGTATAAGTATTGTAATAGTATTGGATTATATGTACAAACGAGTAAACTTGTATTCACTCATTTGTGATGTATTATTATCATTATTGAAATTTTTAAATGTATCCAGTATCAGTTTAACGCACATGCTAATATACTAGTTAAAGTTAGTATGGGTGTTATAATTGGTATCAGAGCAGGTCTATTCAGACCGTGCCATGGGTCATTTAAGATTCAATAAAAGTAGTGGAATCATTGGGTTCCGGATGTTGTTCTAAATGTCACATCTAGTTGAGCTTGATCAACTCAGTCTAGTATGTGACAGTTAGGATAAATGTCCGAGAGCTGAATGTGACCAAGGAAGAATGAAGGGTACGAAGGGTAAAGGTTAAGACGCCAGATTCTAAGACGAATTTGGCAAAGTGTTTAATGTCAAAGGATGGTTCTCTAACAGTGAAGTAACTGAGCCAGTTAATGGCAAAGTTTCAGGAATATAAGAGGTATTAAAGAGTAAGGTCAGGTACCTTAACTAGTTGGACGCATCATTAAACGATGCCTTCTCCGAGGAGACATGAACAGTAAAGAACTATGGAAATACTCTAAGGAATGATTTGGGATCCTAACGGGAACCGTAATTTGGGAAAGTTAAAGGGAATTGTACAATTAGAGTTTTAATTCCGGCTACGGATGCAAAGGATTGTGATACCAAACCCAGCGACTTGGAATAAAGAATGACCAGTTAACGATTGGAAGTTCTGGACTTTCAGTAAGGATAAAGTGTGTAAGGATAGATGAAATAGATTACTTTCCTTTATTATGGGACACCAAGATGCTTGGTATGAAGAATGCGAGCGTAGCGATAAGTAAAGGAAACCCCCGGTAAGGGTATGGATTAAAGATTGAATCTTATGTTAACAGATTATGGTAGACCGGTTTCGAGGATTAAGCAGGAAGATCGTCACTAACGTGCAAGTTACAGTTAAAGTTATGGTTGAGGTTAAGGAGTTCTATCTTTTATTTTGATGGGTTCCTTACACAAGTATTCGGGTAAGCCGACAAAGATCATCTTATGATAGTATGTGATAAAGATGGTGGAAATACAGACCTTGGATTGTTCGAAACCATGAAGAGGGCAACGGTCGAGAAGACATATGGAATATTATACAGATAACAAGATTAGATTGGAAGGGTGAATATGGTAACAAGTTACAGGAAGGATCCAATGAGAAATAATAAGAGTTGAAATTTAAGATTGATTAATCGGGTACTCGAAGAGGTGTGTCATGTGTTTGAATTTACAGGAGAGCCGGTAAAAGTTGAGTTTTATCTAGATGGATTATTCCCGGAGAAATCCGAGGAGTAACCAAGAGTTATGTTAGAGTTTTGTGGACCTAAGTGTCTTGGAAAAGGTTGTGGACGTGAAATCCTTACGGATAATTATAGGATGAGACTCGATTCATTAATCGATTAAGTATATGAAAGACGAGAATTTCCGGAAGTCATAGAATGTTTCTAGAAGTTACCACAAGTAAATAAGGTATGAACTTAAGTTGTTTTAATAGGAGCATTGTTGGGCTCGTATTCATTGTTAAAGGTTGTCTACAGGGTTCGGTGTATTTCGTGAAAGTAAGAATTTTGCTTATGTTCGAAAGGAAACGCAAAGTCAAGCGTCGAGCAATCAGTAAGTTTAACAGGTGGATTAAACCACAAGAGAAATTATAATGTAAGATAGTTATGTGTGGTAACTACAAAGTTATAAAGTCAAAGGATTGGCCAAGGAGAATTTATATGGTAATAGTGGTGTATTACTTCTATCCCAAGGTTAATTGTTTAAATCAGAGTTGCGCAGCGGAGAAGTAATCCAATTATGAGTTAACAGACAAATCAAAGCTGAAGTTTAAAGAAAAGGATGTTGTGAAGTCCTTGTCAGAGGAATTACAGGAAAGGCTTTTAGATATTAATTCTCAAGTTACAGAATATGTGTAAGTAGTGATGACTTGGACTTATCATCAGTTCTAACAGGAAATTTTAATAGATAAGTCGAGGGATGTTTCAGACCCCGCAACTCATGAGATAAAAGAATCGAAGCAGTTTGATAACTTTAAAGGATGTGTTTATGGCACGCAAAGGAGGCCACATTTCATACGGTGATCTAGCTGTTTAGCTCAGTAACTTAAAGTTAACTTGAATAGTAAGTTTAACCAAAGAGGAATTATGTCGTGGCATACAGCTAATCCGCATCGTACCCACGTTATGCTAGCATGTCGCATGTAACAGGCATGTAACAGGTTATGATTAGTATTATGTATACTGATCAGGCAGAGTTTATGCTACTTAGACAGTAGTGTAACATATTTATAGTCATGAGACATGTGTTAGTAATCGTGGTACGCAGTTGATAATGTTTTAACAGAAAAGTCTTATGTATAACAGGTTTGTTGTTGCCGAACAAATCTCAGTTGAGGAGTTCAGAAATTCTTGAACTTAATATTAATAGTTAAAGGAAGGATATGTTTTACACAGATCAGAGGATTACTCATAGTTTATAGTAAAAGGCTACGTGAATTCAAGTTATGTATTAAAGGATTAAGAGTTTTAAAGTGCTATTCTGATAGCGATCAGGATAAAGTTTCTTTTAGAAAACAGAGAATGTCCTTGGACGAAGTAAGTTTATAACGTCGACGGAATGTAACCATAATTTACGTTATAGGATTGTAAATGTTTAAAGAATACAAGGATGGATTAAGAGTTAAGAGAGTGATCTTGGTTGACGTGGTTTTGTCTCAAGTATATTTTTATTAAGTATGATGTCCCGTTAGTTGGACAATGATGATGCGATGTACCATGTATCCGGTAGTAGTGAACACGTACTCGATCGTGTATGGAAGCTATGTGCTATGGACTGCATTATATGATGATATGTGAGACGGCTTAGACCACACGTCACTTGTGTTAGACTTTCATAAGTTGAGTTGATTGGTGAAGAAAATATTAATTCCCATGAGTAAGGAACATCTTGAATGATGTAAGATTGTCAGAGTCATAGAAAGAAGAAAGCCCCTAAGACCTTAACTACGCGTTATCGTTGGTTAATTAAATTGGAGCATGAGTGGCTCATATGATTTCTCGAGCTTTAAAGATTTCCGCAGTGGAAATGTAAACGATGCTTATGATTGTGATCATAGCTACACCAGGATAACAGAAAGAAAGGAACTTGTACCGTAAGTTCAGCCATCACCTTGTATTTGAATCATGAAGGAATATGTAAAAGACTTTACTTCTGTTTGAGATTGCTCAATATCAGATGTCTTTCAATGTAAGAATAAATTTATATGAAGAATGATACGAATGTAACAGTAAAAGGTCGTCTTACGAGGCGTAAGTTAAAGACAAGAGTTCTTTGGAAGTGAAGGTGATGTAATAGATTCCTCGGAAAGTAGGAATAATTGAGGAAAATCAGATCGACCCGACGTCTTCAGGTTAAGATTAAACGGTCAATTAAAGAAGAACTGATAGAATTCGGTAAGTGAAATCCAAGACTTAATAATTTTAAATTGGATTTGTAAGGAATATGTCGAACAGAAATCATAGTCAGATGAGATGGAAAAGTTGGTTCAGATAACCATACGTCTAAACAGGTAATAGTTATGCGAGATGCACCAAATCTTTCAGCAGGAAAGAAATTGTCATACGTTTTGATTTACAGAAATGGAAATCATGGCTAAAGAACAAGTTTTAACCAGTATAGTTTAATCGGGGTGCGTGATTAATCTACATGTCAGGCTCTGGAGTTGACATGAAGTTCCAACAAGCTTAAAGGATTAGAAATTTTCATAGTAAAGAAAGAGGTAGAAGAATTTATCTTTTCATGATCTTCGAAGGATTTTCTAAATTTCGAGGACGAAATTTCTTTAAGGGGGGTAGAGTGTAATATCCCACTTAATACTTGGATATTTAACAGTATTGAGACGATGCATCAGAGATGTTTTAAATGGAATGGCAAATTGGTAAATATGGAGAAAGGATCAAATAGGATAAATATGAATCATTTCATACTTACCACTTATTTTCTCTCATTTCTCATTCTTTCTCTCTCACTAGAAATCATAATCCCCTCTCCTTCTCTCTCTACTCTCACGCCACTCCCTCTTCTCATCACTCATCTACCTCTAACCTTTAATCTTGCCCCAAATCAACTTGCTAGCATACTTTGTGACTCTTGAGTCAATTTGGAAGAAAAGGAACAAGAAAACAAGAAGAAAAAAAAAGGGATTGGAAGCTAGGGTTTTGAGGAAGTTGGAAAGCAAGCTAAACCAGCACCAAATCAAGTTTAAGGTGAGCTCCCTAGGGGTTTTAGAATCCCCTTTTATGAGTTTTGCAAGCTTATGCAAGTTATAGAAAGTTTTAGAGTTTTACCCTAATTTCATACTTGCTAATTCCTTGCTCATACATGTTTTAAACTATCAATTTGTAATAGAAAATCATTCCTAACATGTTTGGGATGTTTGGGCAACTTGGATTGAGCAAAAATGGTGGAAAAACATGATTTTTAACAAGTTTTGACCTGTCATGGTCGCTACAGCGACCAGCCGTCGCTACAGCGACCAAACAGCTTGGATTTCTGCCTACGGTCGCTTCAAGCGACCAGCCATCGCTACAAGCGAGCAGTGCATTTTTTCAAACTTTTACCTACAGTCGCTGTAGCGACAGGCCGTGGCTATAGCGACAGCATTAGGACAGCACTTGACAGCTTTGCTGTTTTGGGCATTCTGGTGCGTGTAGGCATGGTTTTTCACTCCCGTTTTCTCCAGAAACATTTTAGAAACATTATCCACCATTTTAACCCATCCAAAAAGGCTTCCAATGGTTGAAAGATTATAGGAGCAAGGAATACGCAAGGCATGGAAAATGCAAGAACAATGGTTATGTGAATAGGAAAGTTCTAAGAACGGCATATGATAACGACGTGTCGAATCCTTTGATAGGAAAACATGAATCATAGTATGAGTGCAAGGATTTAATGGATAGATTCCTTGCACGTGAGTTGTTAACTCTTAGGAAATGCAGACGACTTTACTAAGTCAAGAACCTACTTTAGGTATAAGAAATCATAGAGGTATTCAGTTTAGAATACGAGGATTATAGGAATGTTTCTACAATCATAGTCATAGATAAGGTTTATAGTGTTGGTTCTCCAACGATTATAGGTGGCTTATGAGAACGATAAGCCAAGAATCATAGGTTATAGGTTATACGTTATAGAATTGTTATACGATTACAGTAACAAATTATATGTTCATATGTTAAAGTTAAAGAATTAAAGATCAAAGATATTGGCGTGCTTGCACGTTTCACAGTCATAGGGCGTGTTCAGCAGACTCCGGGATTCGCCGGATGGGACTTCTCCGAGAGGGTTGTCCACACGTTTCATAGGGAGTCCGGTGTTAGCCTGATTGATAGGAATTTCACCGGGTCATAGGGAGATGTACTTCGGGGTTACTCCACCCGGATGCACTCCGTAAAATGAACTCAGATTAATTGCTTGTTCAACGCTAACAGCTAACATAAAACTGCTATAGAACTGTTTATATGTTTTATGTTTCATAGTTATAGTCACAGGAAACTTACAGTTATAGTTATAGACAGTTATTAGAAAGTGATCCTAGGTTTTTCCCCGATCACTAAGTTGAAGTTATAGGCAGATTACAGATAAGGTTATACGCAGTCTAAGTTATAGTTACAGGAGAACTTATAGTCATAGGTAGATAAAGACTTGGCGATCCTAGGAAATTCCCGAGATTGCCAAGGTAGGCATGGCGACCCTAGGTTCCCTGTGGTTGCCAACAGTAGGTTGGGCTGGAGCTCACTGAGACATTATGTCTCATCCCATTCCTTCTGGTGCAGGTTTGCAGGCATATCAGAGGTTCGTGATAAAGTTCTTCATAGAGATGCTGGATGGAGTACAGTTGCTCGTTGTGTATCAGCTCGGGAGCTTGATGGATATAGTATAAGTATTGTAATAGTATTGGATTATATGTACAAACGAGTAAACTTGTATTCAATCATTTGTGATGTATTATTATCATTATTGAAATTTTTAAATGTATCCAGTATCAGTTTAACGCACATGCTAATATACTAGTTAAAGTTAGTATGGGTGTTATACTGTCATACCATGCTCTTGGTGCTTGCTTCAATCCATATAAAGCCTTCTTTAACTTGTACACATGTTCTGGAAACTTAGGATCCACAAAACCCTTAGGTTGTTCAACATATACCTCTTCTTGCAAATATCCATTCAGAAATGCACTCTTCACATCCATTTGGAATAATTTGAACTTGAGAATGCAGGATACACCCAACAGTAATCTTATGGACTCTAGTCTGGCCACAGGTGCAAAGGTCTCATCAAAATCAAGTCCCTCAACTTGAGTATAACCCTGAGCAACCAACCTTGCCTTGTTTCTGACTACAGTACCACTTTCATCTGTTTTATTCTTGAATATCCACTTAGTGCCAATCACATTCAGCCCTTCTGGTCTTGGAACAAGATCCCACACTTCACTCCTTTTGAATTGATTCAACTCATCTTGCATAGCTTCAATCCAAAATTCATCAGTTAGGGCTTCTTTCACATTTTTAGGCTCAACCTTTGACACAAAGCATGAATCAGTAGCAGCAGCATCTGATCTCCTGGTTCTGACACCTTGATCTAAGCTTCCAATGATTAAGTCTTTAGGATGATCCTTCTGAACTCTAATTGATGGCCCTTTACCTTTAGGAACTTGATCTGGTTGATCTTCTGCTTCTTCAGACTCTGAATGCTTTTCTGCTTCTGAAGTTTGTTCTTCTGAAGCTTCAGACTCTGGAACAACTTCAGGCTCACTTCTATCTTTCTCAGCGGTCAGATCATCAATTACCACATTAATGGACTCCATCACAACCTTGGTTCTGGAATTAAACACCCTGTAAGCTCTGCTGTTCACTGAATAACCCAGGAATATGCCCTCATCAGACTTAGGATCCAGCTTTCTCCTATTTTCTCTATCAGCCAAAATATAGCATCTGCTCCCAAAAACATGGAAATATTTGACTGTAGGCTTTCTCCCTTTCCACAATTCATACAGAGTTGATGTAGTACCCTTCTTCAAAGTGACTCTGTTGTGAATATAACAGGCAGTATTCATTGCTTCAGCCCAGAACATATATGGCAGCTTTTTTGCATGCAGCATAACTCTTGCACATTCTGCTAATGTCCTATTCTTCCTCTCAACTACACCATTTTGCTGAGGTGTGATAGGTGCAGAAAACTCATGCTTTATACCTTCAGAAGCACAGAATTCTGAAAAACTCTTGTTTTCAAATTCTTTGCCATGGTCACTTCTGATTCTGACTATGCCACAGTCTTTTTCTCTTTGTAGTTGAATGCATAAGTCTTTAAATACTTCAAAAGTATCAGACTTCTCTCTAACAAAGTTGATTCATGTGAATCTAGAGTAGTCATCTACCATTACAAAAGCATACCTCTTCCCTCCAATACTTTCTACTTGCATAGGCCCCATTAAATCCATATGAACAAGTTCTAGTACTTTAGTAGTTACCTGGTGAACTAATCTGGGATGAGACTTTCTTGTTTGTTTCCCAATTTGACAATCACCACAAACATTGTCCTCATTGATCTTCAGATTTGGTACACCTCTGATTGCTTCAGTACTTAGGATTTTCTTCATGCCTTTCAGATGCAGATGACCTAACTTCTGGTGCCAGAGCTTGACTTCCTCTTCTGAGCTCATAAGACAAGAAGTCAAACTTCTTTCTTCTTCAGAAACCCACAAGTAACAATTGTCTTTGGATCTGCAGCCTCTCATCTGAATCTCATCTTTCTGATTAGTAACAATGCACTCTTGCTTGTTGAAATTAACCTTTAAGTCTTGATCACAAAGTTGACTAATGCTGATCAGATTTGAAGTTAATCCTTCCACCAGTAGCACATCATTAAGTCTGGGCAAACCTTCTCTGATCAAATCACCAATACCCAGAATCTGACCTTTTACACCATCTCCAAATGTCACATAGCTTCTGGAGTATGATCTGATATTGCTCAGCAGCTTCTTCACACCAGTCATGTGCCTTGAACACCCACTATCAAAATACCAGTCTTCTTTTGAAGTTGCTCTCAAAGAAGTGTGAGCTATAAGGCCTACATTCTGAACTTTGGGCTTCCATACCTTCTGAACATTGTGTCTGGGGGCAGCTGGTTGCACTCTTCTATACTGAAAATGTTCAGGATAGCCATAAAGTTTGAAGCAGAATGGTTTGATATGCCCTTTCTTTCCACAATGATGACAGATCCATGGATGATTTCTCCTCCTTCTGTTTCTGAAAAATTTATGGGGTTGCTTCTGAGGTAGCATCTGACCATGCTTATGACCTTGCATCTGAGGTCTCTTCTGAGCTTGCTTCTGAGCTGGCAACTGGGCTTGTTTCTGAGGTCTCCTCTTTGATGTTCCAACTATAGAATCATGAGTTTGAGTAGCAGGAACAAAATTCATCTGTTTAGGAATCTGAGTCTGATCAACAAAACATAAACCAGTTTTTCCTTGTTGCTGATTCCCCAAAATGTCCTCCAACTTATCAGTAGCAGAGTTCAACATCTTCACTTGCTTCTTCATTTGATCAAGTTGGGAGTTCAGTTGGTTCACTTCTTCTTTTAAATCTGAATTCTGTACTAACAGTTCACCTTTTTCAGCCTCCAGTTGTAGAATAGTCTCCTTCTGATCCAACACTTGTTTGCAAACCTCAGCACTTCTGGTATACAGCTTCTTATAGTTATCAGCTAGTTCATCATATGAGGTTTTAGCAGCTTCAGACACAAATGAGGCTTCAGACTCTGAGTCAAACTCTGAAAAGGTCTCAGACTCTAAACCAGGTTCCTTCTTCAAGATAGCTCCTGACCTTACAACCAGACCAGTATCACACATATCAGATTCACTAACATCATCATCTTCAGAACCATCATCAGACCATGAAATAGCTAGGCTCTTTTTCTGCTTCTTGAGAAAAGTGGGACATTCAGACTTGATGTGTCCATACCCTTCACACTCATAGCACTGCACACCTTTAGCTTGGTTACTTTTCTCCTCAGACTTGGTCTTCTTCTCATCAGTTTGTTGCTTTTTGTTATTGACTCTGAAATTCTGACCTTTGGCTTTGGCTTTTCTGTTAACATTCTTCAGAATCTTGTTGAATTGTTTTTCCCAGCAACACTAGAGCTTCTGATAAGTCATTATCCTCCTCATCAGACTCATGTTGATCATCAGCTCCTGAATTAACTGCAAATGCTATTCCTTTCCCTTTCTTATCAGGCTGTTTGCAGAATGCAGTCTCAAAATTAAGCAAAGACCCAATCAGCTCCTCAAGCTTCATAGTGGTGATATCATGAGCCTCTTCAATTGCTGTAACCTTCATGTCAAACCTTCTGGGCAGGGACCTGAGGATTTTTCTTACTAACTTCTCATCAGACATCTTTTCACCAAGAGAGTCAAAAGAATTTGCCATATCAAGCACATTCATATAGAAATCCTGGATATTTTCATCCTCCTTCATCTTCAGGTTCTCAAACTTGGTGGTCAGCAGCTGCAATCTGGACATCTTCACCTTAGAAGTTCCTTCATGAGTGGTCTTCAGAATTTCCCAAGCATCCTTAGCCACAGTACATTGTTTGATGAGTCTGAACATGTTATGATCAACACCATTGAAGATAGCATTCAAAGCTTTTGAATTTCCCAGTGACAGATCATCTTCAGCTTTGGTCCATTCCTCCTCAGGCTTCAGAACCTCAGTCTTGTTACCATCTTTGTCTGTATACACAGGATGATCCCAGCCTTTAATCACAGCTTTCCAAGTCCTGCTGTCAATAGACTTTAGGAAAGCACACATCCTTGACTTCCAATACTCATAGTTTGTGCCATCTAGTAGGGGTGGTCTATTGACATAGCCTCCTTCTCTATCCATGCTTACCAGAAATTAAGTCCTCTGGATCTCACCCAAAATACAGGCAGGGTGCCTGCTCTGATGCCAATTGAAATTTTTGGCCAGGCAATGAACATAAACTAACAGAGTAATCAGGTTCTGAAACTAAGTGGTTCTGAACAGCACGCAGGGCACAATAGTTTGCAAAACAGAGCACAAACACAAACACACACAGGCAGCAAATTTAAAGTGCAGAAAAGTAAAAAAGGCACAGAAATTTGTTAACCCAGTTCGGAGTAAACACCTCCTACTCTGGGGGATACCAATCCAGGAAGGAATTCCACTATAGGAATTAATCCTTATGACTCAAGACACTGACTCCCAGTTCCCAGCCTAAGCAATTAACTTCCTCCTAGTCTTGAATTCTACCCAACACGTTGAGTATTAGAGACCACTAACTTCCTATTCAAGTAACAAACCTGTTACTGAACCCCTTAACAAAAACTACTCTGTTTTGAAGAACAACTTCAATACATCTGACTGCACTCGTACCTACAGGCTTAGAGTGATTACAACTCAATTAAAAACACTAAACCAACTCAAACAATGAGTGGTGCACAATAAAAACTCTAAGTAAAAACACAGACTCAATACTCTGATTTTTGACTCTCTAAAATCGTAAGTCTTCAATAGCAAAACCCCTCCTTTTATAATCTTCAGCAAGCCTCTTAATTATGCTCCAAATCTTCTGAATTGATTTGTTACTGGAATAAGATTGTTCCAAAAGAGTAACAAATAAAACTGCATCCAATCTTTGAAAGATTTAAAACAGAAAATACGAATTTTCATAACTTTGAACCAAATCTTCAAAGATATCTTCTCCAATTAAACCAGCCTTCTAGAAGCAAATATACAAGAATAATTCCTTGCTAAATCTACCAAGATACGTGCAAAAACAATCCAGCAAACGCAGCTTCCGATGAGGTCAACAGAAGTCAACGCTAGCTTCAGAACCTGAAACTGCTTCTGAAGTGCTACAGTGCTTCTGATGAGCATTTCAGCTTCTGATGTAGATTTCAGCTTCTGAATGGCTTCTAATGAAAAAACTAGTAACTGAAGAATTGTTCATCATAAGGAAAAGCTTCTATTTCAAACTTTGGTTTTGCCAAACAATGCAGCCAACACTTAAAGACTCAACATAAACAAAGTCAATATCAAGAAGGAATGGAGACCAAAATGTGAAAGTGCTGCCCAGAGGCTGAAAAATAGAAAGGAAAGGTTGTTGCTACTGACAGCATGCCTACTCCTGTTGTTAAGAAGAGTGTTGTTGTTGGACCATCTAAAGTCTGGAGCAAGGTGGTGGTCCCTGTCCCTAAGAAGAAGGCACTAAAAGGAAAGGAAGTGGATCCTAGTGAGTCTGAGGATGATGTTGAGCAAGACATCATGCCCTATGTTCAGAAGAGGATTGCTGAACTTCAGAAGCAGATTGCTGGGAAGAAGATTCCTCTGAATGTGCCTGAAGCACACATTGACTAAGCAGCATCTGAGGCTGTGTCTGATGATGAAACAGCTTTTGATGCTGAGTCTGAAGACTGTCAATTTTTTGGATTATGTTCTGGATTTCATTTTGTGCTTCTGGTCTGCAATTTTGTGTTATACTCTGCAGTTGTGTTCTTTTGTTTTGATCTTCTGTGAAGACTGCGTGTGGGTACTCTGTTTGTGTGATTCTGATCCTGCTGATGGTTTTGATGATCGTTCTATTGATGGTTCTGATGTGGGTTCTGTGTGTGGTGTTGTGATGGATGTTTATAACCTCTGAATAGATTTCTGGGCGTGTTCCCTTTGTAACCTCTGTTGTTTCTTGTTCTTTCTACTCCTGGTGTATGCATGGTTGTTTTTGTCAGAATTGTTTGGCTAAAAGGGGGGAGATAAGTAAGCACTACAGTTCAGAAGCCAGTTTGTCTCTGAAGCAATACAGAAGAGCTGATGTGATGTGTTTCAGAAGCTGAGTTGTTGTTGGTTGTTCAGAAACTGATCTGTTTCAGGGGGAGTCTCTGTTTCAGGGGGAGTTTCTGTTTCAGGGGGAGTGCATATGTTTTTGTTCCTAAGTATAAGTTTTGTTGCTGTTGTATGTGTGAAACGTAGTGTATTATCCGCTGCTGACTATGTTGCTATTGTGTTACTACGTTTGTGTTCTTCTTGATGTGTTCAGAATTTGCCTTGTGTATCTCAGTTTGATTTTAGCCAAAAATTTGTCAAAGGGGGAGATTGTTGGATATTTGGTTGTTGGCTTCATGTTTGCTAAAATCAAATATACAAGCAAGATGTGCGTCTTCAGAAGCTGATCTTCAGAAGCTGAACAGTACTTCAGACGCTGAACCTTCAGAAGCTGATGTTCAGATGCTGAACAGTACTTCATATGCTGACCTTCAGATCAACCTTCAGAAGCTGAAATGTTCAGACGCAGAACTTCAGACGCATACCTTCAGAAGCTACCTTCAGAAGCTGGTTTTCTGCGTTCTGTTTTTGTGCATTGAAGTTGTTAATTTTCTCACATGATCTTTTGTGGATTTAATTGAAGAATTCTCCAAGCTGCGTTTCTAGAAGGAAGAATATTTTTGTAAGATATATTCTTAAGATTGGACATTTTTTTTGTGAATATATTTTCAAAGAGATCTTTGGAAAATATATTTCTGAAGAATAATTGCTTCTATACGTTTCTAAAGAATTTTGGAAATATATCTTTGAAGAATATTTGGTTCAATTAATTGTTGCTGCTGAAGGCTATATAAAGAAGGCGCTACCTTTGAAGAAATTCAACCAAAACCAAAGCAAGTATTGATAGAGTTTTATTAGGTTTTGAGTCTGTTAGTTGTGAGCTTTGTGCTCTGTTTCTGTACACCACTCAATTGTTTAGAGTTGGTTTGTTTTATTGAGTTGTAATCACTTGAAGCTTTTAAGCAAAAGTGACTGTTTATGTCTTTGGAGTGTGTCTCCTACTTAGTTGTTTGTTATTAGAGTCTGATATCAATTCGAAGTCCTATGTGAACAGCCTCTGTTTCACAACCTTCTCATTTAATCACTACTCGTGGTATGGGACTCAGGTCTAGGAGTTCCTAGGTTGAAATCAATACGGGTAGTAGCTAGGTGATAAGTTGTAAAACTGGAGTTTGCTGAGAACTTAGAACTAGGACTATCATAGTAGATTTTCTTCCTGGCTTGGTAGCCTCCAGATGTGGGTGTGGTTGTCACCGAACTGGGTTAACAAATCACATGTGCCTTTTATTTCTGTCTGTTACTTTCTGTCTGTGTTATTTTGCGTATGAACTACTGTACTCTGTTTTGCGCGCTATACTCTGTTTTACGTTCAGAATCAGGTCCTGCCAGAAATTTCAATAAGTTATATCATTCATCTTCTTCATCTAAATCCTTCATCTTATTCATCTTCTTAAAAAAAAAATGCAGAATATGACTATATTATTCATCTTCTCCAAACCAAAAAAAATCACCAACACAAAAAACTTAGAGAAAACAAAATCCAAAAATAGAAAAGTTGAAGGCAAAACAATAACAACCCATAAATCAATTCATGTGTTAACTCAAAAAATCCAGCAACAACAAACCAAAAATCAATTAACCCATAAATTAACAAGAACAAAAAAACCCAGGATAAAGGGTTACAAATCAATTATTTCAAATCAATTACAAATTGATTCAAGCAAAATGACAATGGATTTCCAGATTATGACACACCGAGAACGAAGATGAGGTTGAAGAAGAACTAAGGGCTTCAAGAAAATCTGAGAATAGGGTATGAATATGTCGAGATATGGTTTTAATAATTGAATATCCGAGAGCAAAGGACTTCATGAAAATCTGAGAAGAGGGTGAGAATATGTTAAGGTTGAAGAAAAACAAAGGGCTTCACGAAAATCTGAGAAGAGGATATGAATATGTCGAGGTTGAAGAAGAAGAAGAAGAAGAAGAAGAAGAAGAAGAAGAAGAAGAAGAAGAAGAAGAAGAAGAAGAAGAAGAAGAAGAAGAAGAAGAAGAAGAAAAAAGGGCTTCACGAAAATCTGAGAAAAGGGTATGAACATGCTAAGAACAAAGGTTTGAATTCTGCTTATACTCATTTATGGTATTTTTATCTAACGCTCATGAAGTGCATTGTTTCTATGGTGTAGGTTCCAGCTTGGGGTTGAACATTAGAAGTTGAAAGGGAGTGTGAAATTCTATTTTTGCGAAAAGAGGGAAGATAGTTTGGAGCGGTGGCGGTGGGGTATCGATTTTGAATCGCAAAATCTATGATGGTGGTTTGTGATTATGGGTTAAATGATATTTGTTAGGTAGTTGTTGTTGCCATGGACATATTTTGTGAATGAAGATGAAGATGAATGATGAGGCTGTTGTTGTTGTTGTTGCCATGCGTTGTCTCCCCCTCTTCCTTTCCTTTTTTTTAATTCAATATATACACGCATAACATTTTTATTATTTTTTAATTCAATAATTACACACGTGGCATGCCAGTCAGTCAAGTTAGCTGCCATACAGACGTTGACAGGGTCAAAATTGAGCAAAAAGACATTTATTGCAAAAGGGGCTAAAGATAGGGGACTACATTTGTCATTTTTTTCGTAGGGGGCCAAAATCGCAAAATTGAGAAATATAGGGGGCCAAAAGTACACTTCAACCTTTTTATTAATATATATTTTGGGTTCTATTACAATGTTATTGAATAAACAATCAGATAATTTAAATATTTCCTTTCAACAATCATTTATACTAATGAGTCTCCAAAAGCTTAACAAATTGTTATTAAATTTGTCCATGAGCATATCCACAATGCTCCTTAACTTGATAATGCATATATGAATTTTATTTCATTTTTAGTTAATGAGTATTTTATATCAAAATTGATTCAAGGATGCGATGGATTAGTCTTTTATTTTTATGTAAGATAATTAACTTCTCGTGCATCGCACGGGTCCAAATACTAGTTTAATTCGAAAGATGTGATACAAAATAATATTTCCTAAAAAATGATAAAGTTTAAATATGTTTTCATTTTTCTGTTACATTTCAAATGTTGGTTTCGAATAAAGGTGAAAAAGCTTATCCTTGACTTCCTTGCCAAACACACTTGAAGTTTGGTCGTGAATTCAATGGTGTGATTGTGTGTGGTTTGGCAAGTGTGGAGTGTTAGGAGTTTTGCTAATGAACTTAGCTGGTTGGACTTTTTTTTTGAGACCGAATTTGCAGGCTTGACTTGGTTAGTTGTATTTCTTGTAAAGGGGGGACTCCTGAACTAAAATCCGCATGAAATTCCTCAGAAACATGTCTTCACTTGCACCATACCATGTCAATGGTAATCTCTGGTGTCTACGATCAATTATCATAACCACAACATTGCTTTATAAAAAAAATAGTATGAACCATTTACACAAGAATAAGTTCAATGTATTATACTCCTAATAAGTTCAATGTATTTCACAATTTATTCAACAATCACTCTTTTATTTAATTATAATTGTGGCTAATCTTTTAAAATATTCTTAAAAGTATTTTATAAATTTTTGCTACTCCACAAACATATTCTAGTGACATAAAAATATATGCATTTTCTCCTTTTTTTTTTTCTTTCCGTTTTTCAAATTAATCTATCCACACACAAACTTCTTCTCATCTCCTATATCATTATCTACATGCAAATAAAATGTATAACTGCATAAATATATGAAGGAATAACAATTCATGCAACGTGTCTAGGGGTGTGCAAAATATTCAGTTAACTGAACCAAACTACTAACTGAACTGCACTGAACCATATTTTAACTGAACCACTTCATACAGTTTTGAACTGAACCACTTTTTACAAACCAATTTAAATTCAGTTTAAAACCAGTTCAAAACCGGTTTATATATATGAATTGATTTTTATCTTAGTTTAATTTTTTCAAATACATAAACAACATTAACACCAGCTATAAACCACGCCCAATCATCAAATCACCACTTTTCATCAACATCTACCTAATCCCAAATCCAACTAAGCTCATTCCACAACAAAATCAAAATAAAAAACAAAAATTGAAGAACTAACAGCTTTTCACGGAGCTCAGGAGTATCTTTGGGGTTCCAAGGGTATTAACGAGTCTCTGAAACGTTGAAACGGCGGTGTTGATCTGAAAAATTCCGGCAGCCACCGCTTGCGTTGGGTCTTGCTTCCCGTTGATCGGTCCGCCGCGTCTCGAACCGAACGGCCGGCCAACTTCAATATCCTGGAAGGCTTCGGGAAGTGGAAATAAGCTTAAACATTTCACATGTGGTTTTACCTCTCGCCGGAGTCGAAGTCGCTTTGTGTTGAAACCGTTACCGGACGTGATGTTTTTGCTCTGAGAGAACTCGGAGTAAAAAACGCCGTCGGAATCGCGAGGAAATCGGTGAAACCGCTGGTGAAATCGGGAAGTGGTGAACGGATTCCGTTTGGTGACGGTGAGTTTGATTTTGTGTTCTCCGGTGAGTTGTTTCAAAGTAGTGAAATTGCATGTGTTGGAAGGGTTTGATTCTTCAATGCCTTATATACATGAAACTGTTTTGAAGAAAGATTTGGTTAGAATTGCTGAGCCATTGATTGAAAAGGAACCATTGAAGCTTTGGATTACATTGAAAAGAAATTTGATGAATATAAACCGGTTTAAAAGTGGTTCATGTCTGCAGAAATCCGGTTCAGTACGAAAACCGGTTAAAAATAAGTAAACCAGTTTAAAACTATAAACCGGTTCTAAACTGGATTGAAACTGTTTTTAAGAATTAACCAGTTTTTATTGAAATGAATTTTATGAACTGAACCAAACCATTTATATGGTTCAGTTCAGTGCAGTTCATGAACCATGAACACCCCCTACGTGTCTCACTCTTATCCTATGAAATTATTTTCACCTAAAAAAATACAATTCATTATCATAAGAACCAATAAACATAGCCCAAGTGATATATATCAGAAGCAAGGAAGAGAGTGGTTTTCATTACAGAACAGAAACCAAAGCTTAAGCCATGTCCACCTTTCTACAAAGTTCTCTTTCACATGAAATCTTCTCTTCATTCCCTATGCTTTTCTTCACTATCTTACCAATCTTCATTTCTCTTCTTTTCATCATCAAATGGTATTCCAACAATTCTTCTGCCACCCAAAAAAACTTACCACCTTCACCTCCAAGATTTCCTCTACTTGGTAATCTTCATCAAATTGGTGTGTCCCCTCACAGATCACTACAAGATTTAGCTCACAAATATGGCCCTTTAATGCTTCTTTATTTTGGGAAGGTTCCAGTACTTGTAGTTTCCTCTGCTGATGCAGCAAGAAAAGTAATGAAAACTCATGACTTAGTCTTCTCTGATAGGCCACAACTTAAAATCTTTGATATCCTTTTATACAGTTCCAAAGATGTAGCAAGTTGTGCATATGGTGAGTATTGGAGACAAGTAAGGAGTCTAAGTGTGTTACACCTTCTAAGTAACAAAAGAGTTCGATCTTACCGTAGTGTTAGAGAGGAAGAAACTTTAAGAATGATGGAATATATTAAGGAGGTTTCTTCTTCTGACTCGTCTCCCTTAAATTTAACAGAGTTGTGCTCTACAATTACTAATGATATAGTATGCAGGGTGGCTTTGGGAAAAAGATACCGTGAAGGAAGAGGGATGAAATTTCAGGAGGTGTTATTGGAGTTTGGGGAGTTATTAGGCACTTTATGTATAGGAGACTATATACCTTGGCTTGATTGGTTGGGAAAAATTAATGGTTTTTATAGCAAAGCAGGAAAAGTGGCCAAACAATTGGATGAATTTTTTGAGGAAGTAATTGAGGAGCACATTAGTGGTGGTAGATCTAATGGACATGTTGGTGTTGAAAATGAAGAACAGAGTGATTTTGTGGATGTTTTGCTTTCACTTCAAAAGACCAATGCTGTGGGCTTCCCAATTGATAGAACTGCAATCAAGGCTTTGATACTGGTAATTAACAATATAATTTTCTTTTATATGTTAAAGATTATTCTTTAGCTAGGGCTGTTTTTCTGAGGTTTCTTCCTTCTTGTTTTTTTGCATATTTGCAATATTGCTCTGGTTGATCTTGTTTTTAATTATCAACAAGCAACTTATGGCAATTTAATTAGACAAATTAACCTGGTCACAGTAAACTGATACTTAATTCCTATGATTATAGGTTCAGAAAATTATGATAAAGAAAATGTGGGTCAACTGCTAGCTAGAAATTTGATGCTAAGGCCCAGTATTCTAACTTTGTAAATTTTCTTCAACATAACTTGTTTATATGATTTGAGTAAAAATGTGGATGTTTTAATTTCGATACATTATCAGATTTTATAAGTAGTTATGATTGAAATCAAATATTTTTAAAGATGTGATGATTATGATTGATTGATACTTTATACAATATTGGAATAAATCTGTCAACTAAGTTGTGCTTTTTCCGCCTACACATAGGACATGTTTGCTGGAGGTACTGACACTACCTACACAGTCCTAGAATGGGCCATGACAGAACTTTTAAGACACCAAACTGTGATGCATAAATTGCAAGATGAGGTGAGAACTGTGGTTGGTAATAGGACTCATGTAACTGAAGAGTATTTGGTTAACATGAACTACTTGAAAGCTGTGATTAAAGAAACTCTTCGCCTCCATGCACCAGTTCCGCTGTTAGTCCCTCGAAAATCAATGGAAGATATCAAAATAAATGGTTATGACATTGCAGCTGGTACACAAGTAATAGTCAATGCTTGGGCTATTTCTAGAGATCCTTCAAGTTGGGATCAATCTCTAGAGTTTAAACCAGAAAGGTTTATAAATAGTTCAATAGATTATAAAGGATTGGATTTTGAACTTATTCCATTTGGAGCAGGAAGGAGGGGTTGTCCTGGTGTGTTGTTTGGAATTGCAGTGAATGAATTGGTGCTGGCAAACCTTGTTTACCAATTTGATTGGAAATTGCCTGATGGAGTAGAAGGGAAGGATTTGGACATGTCTGAAACTAATGGCATTAGTTGCCATAGAAAATACCCTCTCCTTGCAGTAGCCACCAAATATGAGAAAAATGAATGAACATTAATAGATAGGAAAGGAAAATAAGACATGACTAAAGGAAGACAATAAGTTGATGTGTCAAGTGATTGATTTGTGGAAATATTGGTGTTGTTTTGTGGTTTATCAACTAAACTCCAACAGAATTGCAATCTCAAACATGATAAGATAGTAAAATTCTAAATTATGTAAAGCCAACGTCACTTTTCAGAAATTTTGGACAATTTTCAAATATAGATCCACCGTGATTGGTCAATCAAAGTGGTCTATCTCTTGCCAATATTATCCATTTTTATATATATTATTTGAGTTTAAGAGGGCACCCACTATCACACTCAAATTTTTTTAATGAAATTCACATAGGTCACAATAATTTATGTAGGATTAGAGATTAAAATAGTTCAGACTGATTAATATATTCAACGTTAGTTCTAAATCAGACAAGATTTTTTTAAAAAAAAAAAAACAAAACAAAAAAGGTTTTGACTTTTTTAAAAGTCTATTTAATAAAAATATTCGTTTTAGGCCAAAAAAAACGGTTAGGTCTACTTGATCTACTTAAAGTAAATATAAATAATAATTTTTTTAAAATGTTAAATAATACTTTTTGTTACTATTATAGTATATTAGATTTAATACTTTAAGTAATATTATTTATTCAAAAAAATACTTTAAGTAATATATGAATTTGCTAATAATTTTTGTAATTTAAACATACTAATATGCATCAAATTTATTTTTGATATAATAAAGTTTAAGTCAGTTGGATGCCGTGAGAGTTGAACTCACACGTGCGCACTGTAACACACCGATTTTTAATATTAATTATCAGTATTATTTATAGATAATATTAATATTATTATTGGTTAAAATTAGTGTTGATGCTTGATATCATTAAATTAAATCCTTCATGGTTATAAGTGTTACGAATTAATGAGGAAGTAAGGATGAGTCAACTAATCGAGTGATTAATGGGAGAAAGACAATTTTAGAAAGGAAATAAAGTTTGGTGGTCTTTGATAATTTATACGAATTAAAAATAATGAGGAGAGGAATAAAATAACAAATAGTAGAGAAGGGAGGTGAGAATAGAGGTAATAAAATAAGTGGGGGAGGAAGGGAAGTAAAATTATGATAAGTGGAGGAGAGAAAAATAATAATAGATGAATAACCCAATTCCCTAGTATAAATAGAGAAATAGAAATCAGAATAAACATTTTTGTTGCACGTGAGAATCAGAGAGAAGAAGAGAGAATAGGAGGCTACCCTAGCTAAGGAGAAACCAAGTCGAAAGCTGCACCATCGGAAAATTCGAGGTAAAGGTGGGGAATCTTTCATCTTAGGGTATTATTATTGTTAATTGAATGGTTGTTTTCAATTCTATGAATGTTGATGATGTTATGATGATAACCATGGTGAGAAATCAGAGATGAAATAATGATGATTAGGGTTGTTGTTGTTCTTGTGAGTTAAGAGTGAGAAACCAAAGTTAGAATAATTGAATGGAGGAAATAATCATGTGAGAATATGTGTAATTGGAATAGGTTGAGTGTAATTAGTGTTATATTGATATGGTACCTTAGGGTGATGATTAGGGACGAGTTTGATGAGTTTAGGGTCGAAAAACGGAGTTTAGGAAGGTCCCCCAAAGCGAAATCGCAGAATTTTCTGCGATTCTCGCCATCTGGGTAAAACGCACGACCGTGTTGTGTAGACACACGGGCCGTGCGTTTTTCTCTGTTAAAAATCCTCCTTCTTGCGTTTAAAAGCGTGCACTTTGAGGTGCACGGTCGTGCACTTTTCGCAGCCTTAGGAAAACCAACTTTTTCACCCCTTTTTGTTCTAAATTGAGTTTAGGTGTCTTCATGAAAGTTGTAGATATGAATGTTAGCTTTCATTGGCCTTTGATTTCACTCCATTTGGACATCTGCAACTTGATATATGATCAAAGTACTGCACATGAGTCATGTTGCGCTTTCATGAAATTTTTAGCACAATTCCTTCAGTGGACTCTAAAACATCATTGAAACAATAATGAGATTAAGAAAGTCGTTAGATTGAAGAGTAAAAGAATTAAGATGAACGAAGGTTAGAGTGTGATCGATTAAGATAAACGTTAATGTTAAGGATGCGATAAGACATATATAAATGAGAACAAGGAGATGTGAGTTAAAGAAAGGGATAAAGATAGGGATAGTAATAACAGTGAGGGAAAATATCTAGTTACTTGAGGTTAATAAGACGAGACTTTAATAGAGTAAATAGTGTGATTAAATGATGATTCTAAAAACACGGATTATTTAAAGGAGTATAGGATGATTATAGGAGGAATTATAGAGTAGTGGGATGAAGTAGTTGACGATAACCAAAGTAATTTCCTCAAGGTAATAAAAGAGCCTAAAATAATTGTTAGGTAGGAATGTAAAAGGTTTAAAAATGAATAAAGAATAGAGTGTGGTCGATTAGGATGAATGATGATGTTGAAAGGATCGATAAGACGAAATGTAATTGAAAATAGGAAGATTTGTGTGTTAAGTAACGAATAATAATAAGGATAATAATAGTGGTGAGGCAAGATATTGGATTACTAAAGTTGATTGATAATAGGAAGATACGATCTTAAAATGTAAAAAAGTCTTGGTTGTAATAGTGGGAGATGATATAAGTGACGATAATGGTGAGGTAAAACTTTAAACTAGGAATGAAGAATAAGGTATTGCTAACAGAATAAAGTACGCAGTAAATGAGAGTAACTAATGTTGAGTATAGGATTTAATGTTGATGTTGAATATTGATGAGATGATATATATATATATAAATGACGTTGAAAAATAGTGAGATAATACTGTCATATGATGCTGATTAATGACGAAATGATGATGTTGTATGATGTTGAACAATGATGACGTAAATGACGCCTATGATGACGAGTAATGACGAAACATAACTTGTTTTATAAACGATGATTTTGATAAGATGAATTATGTTGTAGTTGTAAGTTATTGATGACGTGCTAATATATAGTACTTAGTGAGTATTCTTTCATGCATCATATCATATTAGGAAAATGACGAATGACGAATGACGTATGTATGTTCAGTAACACAACTCTGACATATAAATGACGAGTAGAAACCAATACCGGCAAACATATAGGTCTTAGGAATGAGTTGCATTTTCTAATATACATGTTAATGTGTTGATCTTGATGTTGCTGTGAATGTTATGTGTAATCTTCTGGTGTTTTTGAAATTTTGTGAGTTATATGTAATTGATGTGCAAATAATGATGTATAAAATGATGAGGAATTACGATGATGTTTGTATGTGATGACGGCTGCATGTGATTTATATTTTGACTTTATTCATGAGTTCTAATTATACCTTATGAATTGTATTCTCACCCTTCTTGTTGTTGAATGTTTGTGGTGTCTGTACTCATGGGGTACAGACACTCAAGACGAGGAGCTCTAGCTGCGGGACACTTAGAAGGTGGCGACAGGAGTTCTCTTCCATCATTATTTTCATTAGTGATAATTATGTAGTCGAACACGTGCTCTGATCTGTAACACTAGGGTCAGGGGCTTATCATTCTATTTATGTTTCCGAAGTTCAAAGTTATGGAAGTTTTTGTTTAATTTACTATGTTGACGGGAATTAAATTTGTTTTATTGTGATGGTGAAACATTTTCGATGCTGAATTATGATTATCGTTATATGAAGTTTTTTGAATTATGATTATTGTTTCATGAAATGGTATAATGATGAGTATGTGTAACACCTAATTTATTATTTATATTCTTTTATTTAATAATTTAAAGTCAGGGTTTTAGGGTGTTACACACACACACGCTAAAACCCAACATAAAATACTCCTTAGTTTGTTTTTTTATAAAATTTTAATTTTATTATAATTCAAAATTAGTTATTTTCACATGCTTTAGACCATGTGCTACTATATATATTAATTTTTCTCAACTAATTCTTTGAGCCATGCTACTTATTTACTTAGTGAAAGAAGACGTGCATCTATAAAATAATAGTAATGCGAGGAATGTCTCATCTTTATAAATTCTCATAAAAGAGTCATATCTATCCAATATGGAACTTGAGTTTAGCACACTTTTACATATTACTCCTCTTTCACTAATTTTTGGATGGGTTTATCATCTTCATGACAAAATAGCACGGGAATAAAAATAGAGACCGAGAGAGAGTATTAAATATGGTTTTTTTATTTTTATTTTTTAAAAAATTGAGCAACATAACCAAATCAGTTAGTTTGGTTCAATTTCATTTTTTTTAAAAACAATAAAAACCAAATCAAATCAAAGCAATATCGATTTCATCGAATCATACATTTTTTTAATTGAAAACCGATCCAATCCATACACTCCTAATATTACTCCATATAATAGGGACAAGGGTTCATTGTCGTAGCTAATTCGCACAGTTTCACAGTGTAATCAATCTCAGTCGTTGATTTTAGATCGAACGGTTCAGATTTTGAATTTAATTTTATGCGGTGAAATAATCTCTACCGTCAATTTAAGATCGAACGTACTTATGCCGGAAGTACGTTTTGGAAGCATACAGTATTAAACAATAGACAGACACGAGAGAGTTGAGACAATAAGACATAAATAGGGATGGGAATGGGTCAGACCGGCCTACAGGGGCCTATGATCTAGTCTATGACAGGGCAGGTCAGACAAGACTTTTTTTCTTAAATAGAGAAGGTTTATGTTTTTTTAGAAGCCTATTTAGTTTAAAAGGTCAGGCCACATACCATTCAAAAAGTCTCTTAAGCCTATTAGGCCGGCCTATTTAAGTAAATATGATTAATATTATTTATTATTATAATATATTTTGTGCTTTGAATTAAAATATAAATTCGTTCGTAATTTAAGTTTATTAGTATACATTAATTTTTCGCATATACAAATGTATTATTATAAACTAAAATTGAAATATGATGCAATATATAGTTAAATTCCCTAAAAACTCATGTTGATTACTAAAAGAGAGTTTAATCTAACTGATCTATTAATTCGCTAGTCTATTTAAACTTAGATCACATTGCTTACATATGATATAGACTTTTAAACAGGCTAGCAGATCTTATCAGCCTTTCAGAAGGCCAAGCTCAGGCCTCAAAAGCAAGGCTATGACATGTCGCAGACCAAACTTAGGCCTTAAAAAATTTGGCAGGTCAGGGTTAGACCTTGCAAATTCTAGCTCCGCCTGGCCTATTCCACTGGACATAAAAAAAAGGTATCTCAGTCTCAGGTGTGTCTGAAATTGTGTGATATATTATGGATGAAATCCAACACAAATTCGTGGACGTGGGAGATCTCAAACTCCACATTGCAGAAATTGGAACCGGTGAGTGAATCATGTCTATTGCTTTTTCAATTCTTTGTCTTGTTTTGTTTCTCAAAGTCAAACAATTTTCAGGTCCAAACGTCGTCGTATTCCTCCACGGTTTCCCGGAGATATGGTACTCCTGGCGCCACCAGATGTTAGCTCTCGCCGGTGCCGGTTTCAGAGCTATAGCTCCCGATTACAGAGGCTACGGACTATCCGACCCGCCACCTGAACCTGAAAATACCACCTTCACTCATCTTCTCAACGACCTTCTAGCAATTCTCGATGCTCTTTCTCTTTCCAAGGTACACTATTCTCTTTCTCTCTACTTTTCACAACCGTTGATAGAGTAATTCAATTTTCGATTTAGTTATAACTTTTTGTTAGTTAGCTTTGTGTCTTTGTTAGTGTTATCCAATATAAGACTTATAGCACTAGTATAGAAATACATGCGTTTTATATGTTTGCCTATAACCAATTCAATACTCTCTTCAGTCCTATATGAAAATTGGTAAACAAAAGTTGATCAGATACATCAACTTTTGTTTAACCAACTTTCTCTTATATAGAGGACCGGAAGGAGTAATACAAACATTATTTTCTTTTCTTCTCTCTTTCTTTGTGTGAGTGTTTCTGATCACATCAGAATGTTCTGATCACTCACTTAGGGCCTGTTTGGATAAAAAACTTATTTGTAGCTTATATCATAAGCGCTTGTCATGATAAGTGCTTATGTATAAGCTTGCATAAACTATTTTTATAGCAAAAGATAAAATAATATTAAACTGTTTTTATATATGCTATAAGTTTTTTTATAAGCTATATTGGAGAACTTACAAAAATAAGTCAAATAAAGCTTATGAAAACTGTCATAAGCTATTTACATAAGTTTTCCCAAATAGTCTCACAAAACTTATGCCAATAGATAAGCCCAAATAAGCCATTCCAAACAGGCCCTAAGTGTGTGTATTTTCACATTTTATACTTGTATATTATTGAATATTCAGTTTTGAATTCACCACTTAATGGTTTTCTTGCTTAATTTCTTCTCATATATTTGGATACCTCGAATGTTTAATAATTACACGAATGGAAAATGCATGATTTACACTTTTCAAATGTAATTGATCTTTATGTCTTCGATGTGCTACAATGTTAGTTGTCATAATTTGATAAAAAAAAAAAAAGCTAGTTGTCATAACACATAAAGAGTTGAAGCATGCAGTAGCATCTTTAGGGGTATTGATCAATGGTCACTTGAATTTGATCCATAAGGGTACGGACTGAAATACTTATTTAAACTCCAGCTCCAGCTAGCATAAAATGAATAGGAGAACAAATTAATTCAAAGTTTCTGTAGTTTTTCAATTCAAACTGTTCTCCCTGGAATGGTCACTACTCAAAAGTGACATTATTGACTTCAAATTCATCCCTTTCATATGATTAATCTGTTATGCCTAATTGATTAGTCTTCTTTGTCAATGTACTTTAGGTGTTTCTTGTTGGAAAAGATTTTGGAGCTCGTCCTGCATATTTGTTTTCCATTCTGCACCCGGAAAGGGTCTTGGGAGTTATCACTTTGGGAGTTCCTTATGTTCCACCAGGCCCCTCTATGTATCATAAAATCCTCCCTGAAGGCTTCTACATTTTGAGATGGCAGGTAAATCTAATTTCTTTTGACCTCTCAGACATGACCCAGTAATATCATCATTATAATTACTAACAAACAACTTTGTTTTTGTCTATATGTATGTACATATCAGAAACCAGGAAGGGCAGAGGCTGATTTTGGACGTTTTGATGCCAAGACTGTCGTGCGAAACGTTTACATCCTTTTCTCAAAAAGTGAAGTACCAATAGCTGATGAAAACCAGGAAATCATGGATTTGGTGGAACCTGGTACTCCTCTTCCCTCTTGGTTCACCGAGGAGGATCTTGCAACATATGGAGCTTTGTATGAAAAATCTGGATTCCAAACTGCATTGCAGGTTCCATACAGGTGCTGCCATTTTTCTTTTGTTCCCATATTCTTTGCCAGCGAAGCAGGATCCCTCCACCTTTCAATTTTTCTGATGTGAATTCTTATTAGTGATTGTTTTGTTTGCATTTGTAGGTCGTTTGGTGAAGACTTTAACTTACCGGATCCTGTAGTCAAAGTTCCAGCATTACTGATAATGGGTGGCAAGGATTATGTTTTCAAGTTTCCAGGGATTGAGGATTTAACTAAGGGTGAAAAGGCTAAAGAGCTTGTTCCCAATCTGGAGGTTACATTTATTCCAGAGGGAACACATTTTGTTCAAGAACAATTTCCCGAACAGGTGAATCAACTTATCCTTGCCTTCCTTGCCAAACACACTTGAAGTTTGGTCGTGGATTGAATGGTGTGTTTGTGTGTGGTTTGGCAAGTGTGGAGTGTGGGAAGTTTTGCCAATGAACTTTGCTGGTTGGACTTTTTTTCATACCAAATTTGCCAGTTGGACTTGGTCAGTTGTTCTTCTTGGGGACTCCTTAAATAAGGGATTGTGAATTGTGTATTTGTCTATTTGATGGTGCTTCTTTGTTGCAGATCTTATGGTTTGCTGAAAAATCCGCAATAATGTTTTTGCGGATTCTGATATGCTCAGGAAATTATTACTATGAAGCATGTTTCTTGTGGATTTTTTGTTAGAATCCGCAGGAAATAAGCAAATTTCTAGTAGTGTATTAAACCACTATTATTAGGAATAATAAAGGTTATGATCACAAATAATAATATTTTTTTTTATCACCTTCACTAACACATCAATATTTATCTCTATTGCTCACATCAATTATCATAACCACAATATTGATTATAAAAAAAATAGTATGAACCATTCACTATGAATCCCGGATACGTGATACGGGTGTGGGTACGATATGATACGGGTATGTGGATACGCGGAATTTTTAAAATTTAGGATACGATACGGTTAAGATACGTTAACAAAATTTTTATACTAAAACTTATATGCATGTAAAATACTTGAAGAAAACCAACATTGATTGCTCTTCATTATTATATTATTATAAAAGTCACAATTTTTTAAAAATAATACATGCGATCAAAATAAAAAATGTTAAGTTTTCTTATAAAATTGAATCACATACATTTTCACTGAATTTTCACAACATTATCTCACTTTTTTACTCTTCATCTTTTATATCATATGTATATTTGAAGTATCTTATAAGTATATTTGTGTATCTGTGGAGTATCCTATAAGTATCCGATCAAATTTTTTTAAAATTAAAATAATTAATTCTGATACTTCGTGGCTACGTATCCGCGAGTATTCGTGGAGTATCGGTATCTGATACGTATCTGATACGAATACGTCTCTATTTTGGAGTATACGAGCTTCATAGACCATTCACTTTTATGAATAAAGTCAATCTATAATGCTTCTTAAAAAAAAAAGCTCAATCTATTATGCGACCTTTCATATTTTGGTCAACAATCACCCTTTTATTCAAATCACAATTGTGACTAATCTTTTAAAATATTCTTAAAAGTATTTTCTCAACTTTTGATACTCCGAGAACATATTGAAGTGACCTAAAAATATATGCATTTTCTCCTTTTTCTTCTTCTTTATTTCAAATTAATCAATACACACCCAAACCTCTTCCCATCTCCTATATCATTATCAACATGCAAATAATATTTAGGCCAAATGCATTATTGAGTCCTTTAAGTTTAACGTTTGTATCGGATTAGTCCTTTTAGTTTTTTTATTTACAAATTAGTCCTTTATGTTAGTAAAATTGTGCATTTAGTCCTTTAAGTCATAAAATATATGCACCATTACTCTATTTCCATCAAACTCAGTTAAAAAGTGCTTATGTGGATGTTTATTGCGAAGTGGACAGCTCTAAATTCACCTCTCTCAAAACTATGGTTCATAAGTGTATTATTTAGTATTAGTTTGAAACAAAAATCATTCAATTACTTTATTTATAAGGTTGTTGTTGATGAAATATTTTCTTCTTAGCAAAACAATAAGAAGAAAATTGTCATACCCCATTTTTTGACTCATTTTTTCTTTTGTTTTTCATTTTTTATTTTCTGTGTGTTCTTTTGGCTTTTATTATGTTATCATCTTTAGTTTCCTTGGAATATGTTATCACCATTTATGGTATTGGTATGACTGGGACGGGGGACTGCGAGGAGGATTACGAGACGAGGGCGGGGGCAGGACGAGGAGGAGGAGGAGGAGCAGCGGGGAGGACCAGGAGCAGGAGGAGGAGGAGGAGGAGCAGGACGAGGAGCAGCGGAGGAGGAGCACGAGGAGAGGAGGAGGAGCGGGGCCAGGAGGAGGAGGAGGAGCGAGGAGGAGGAAGCGGGGACAGCGGGAGGAGGAGGAGCACGAGGAGGACGATTAGAGAGAGGAGGAGCAGGAGCAGGAGCAGGAGGTAGGGGGTCCGATACGAGGAGGTAGGAGGAGGATAGGATCTTTTGCACTAGAGTAGGAGGAGAGGATGGGCAGAGAGGAGGAGGAATAGCAGGAGTATTATTCGTATCAGGTAGTATTATTATCTTTTAGCATCATTATTATTATATTTCATTATTACCTTTTATTATTATTACTTTTTATTATTATTATTTATGTTTATTTCAAACAAAAGAGAAAAACAAAACAAAACAAAACAAGAAAAGGAGAGAAAAGAAACAAGCAAGAGAAGGGGGGAAAGAAAGAAAAAAGGAAAGAAGGAACACGGGCCCAGCCCATTTCCTTCAGAAAAGAAAAGAAAGGAGGAACACGTGCCAGACACGTTTCCTCAGACGCTGAAGAAAGAAAGAAACCCAGCACTCCTTCTTCCCCACTTGCTCTACATCCTGTCCCCTCCTTTCCAGCCAACCACCTGGCTTTTCCCCTTTCTTCTCTACTCAAAACCAGTCAACTATTGCAGCAAAACAACCTGCCCAGATTGCAAAGCCACTTGCCCTGTTTTTAGAAACAGCTGACCTATTCCAGCTTTTCTTCCTTCTTCTACAATTCAGCACGTTTTTTGTTGCTTCTCCCCAAGTTCTGCTCACCAGCACATTGCTTTACCTGTTTATCTTCTCAAATCCTCAAGGGTCAATCCCAAAAAGCACAGCCTGCACCCTGTCTTCATGAATTCCAGCAATTCCAGTCACAATCAGCCCCCATTGGGTTCTGAAATTTACCAAAGTCTTGACCATGATCACAAGGCAGGGTCACTTCCCTCCTTTTGCATTAAATGCATAGCCATTTGTCATGATCTTAGCCCACAAATCAGTCTTGCTTTAGGGGATTTTTTTTCATGATTACATTGATCTCAAATGATGACATTTTTGCTTATATAAAGCAATGCAATGCTGAAGGTTTTAAAAAAGGGGAAAATATACAATTCAGAGTTAGAAGATATACAATTCAGACAGTTATTTTGCACACAATTCATACAGAATCTCTGAGCAACTTTTACAAGAACCAATCTAACATTTTCACACAATATCAAGAACAAAACACAGAGTTGTTCATACAGTTTTACACAGCTTGTGTAATTCAATTCAATCTGATCTTAGAACAAGTTCAGTAGTTTGTTTTAGAGAGATTTAGAGCAATCCAGAACCAGAAAGAACAACCAGCTTGCATAACATCCTTTGAAAAGCCAGAAACATTCTTGTTTTCTGTTTTCTTGCATTACAAACAACCACAAATCAACCCAGCAATCAAACCAGCATTTAAATCTCATAAACATCCTATCCTAAGTGAAGAACAAATAGCCAAACACCAGCTGCTATTGCTGTTCTATTTCTGCAACATTACTTCCGTTTCTAGAAATCCAAATCATCACAAACAAGCCCAGCCATCAAACAGCCCCTGAACATCACACAAAGAGTGAATAACAATAACCAAATACTATTATTATTGCTGTTTGTTTCTGCAGCACTTCCAGCTTTGCAAAACAGCCATTATTCAAGGCCTTTTGTCAGTTTTCTTGCATTCCAAGGCATTGCTAAGAGTTTGCAAGTCACCCTAATCTTTTTATCTTGCATTTACATTTCTGTTTACATTAGTGCAGTGTTTCCTATTTGATTCAACATTGTTTCCTACATTTCTTAGTGGTTTTAATTCACTTTTGAACTGAGAAACATCTTTTAAACCTTCAAAGAAATCCCAAAGTTTGAGAAACATCAAAACAAAAGCATTTTAATCCTTTTTATCCTTAGACTTGAAAGTCTTTTACCCCTTTGAGGGTCTGAAATCCAAAGAAAACCAGAGTCTGAACAGTACTTCAGACTCTGAAATTCAGAGTCTGAAGGTGCTTCAGACTTTGAAGTTCAGAGTCTGAAGGTCAACAAAAGTCAACCTATGAACAGTGCTTCTGAAGGTCAACTTTGGTCAACCCATGAACAGTGCTTCTGAAAGTCAACCAAAGTCAACGTCTGAACAGTACTTCAGACTCTGAAATTCAGCTTCTGAAGTACTGTTCATTCAGCTTCAAACTCAGCTTCTGAAGCACTTTGTTGGGCAATTTTTTCAGCTTCTGAAGCATTTTTTTGGGCATTTTAAGGACTCAAAACTGGTATTTTCTTTCTTGAACCTTTTAGGAAAGGATTAAAACTCATTTGGTTCAAAGTTTTACAAAAGTTTTGGCTTTAATTTTGAAATTTTACAAGTTTGCACCATATTTGAACAATAACTTGTTCATTAAGTTTCAAACACTTTCAAGTAAACTTAATTCATTAAGTTTCAAAACAAATTTGTACAACAAACTTAATTCATTAAGTTTCAAAACAAATTTGAACAACAAACTTAATCCATTAAGTTTAAATCACAAACATGAACAATACTTGTTCATCCTCAAACTTGAACAACAATTTTGTTCATGACTTTCAACCAAACTTGTCCATTTTATCAAACTTGAACAACTTGTTCATCCTTTTTTTTTCAAACTTGAACAAAAATTGTTCCCTTTTCAATCCAACTTGAACAAAGTTTGTTCCTTTTTTAACTACATTTGAACAAATACTTGTTCATTTTTTTATTAACTTGGATAATAACTTGTTTTTTTTCAAACTTGAACAAACAAATTTGTCCATAGGTTACAACAACTAATTTGAGTTTTAAACTGGTTCATAAGTTTCAATAACCAAATGCTTTGATTACTTTGGGATTTTCTTTAAGTTTCAACAAAAACTTGAATGAAAAAGGAATGGTTTGACGTATGTCTCTCCATTCCCCGATTGCACGAATGCTTGACGTATGTCTCGTTGTTCGGACAATCGTCATTCTATTTTCAAATGTAACACAAATCCAACATATTTCCAACCTTTCTTGGTCCCTCGTGACCAATTTGAACTTTTCTTGGTCCCTCGTGACCAATTTGAACCTTTCTTGGTCCCTCGTGACCAATTTCAACCTTTCTTGGTCCCTCGTGACCAATTTGAACCTTTCTTGGTCCCTCGTAACCAATTTGAACCTTTTATTGGTCCCCCGTGACCAATTTGAACCTTTCTTGGTCCCTCATGACCAATTTGAACCTTTCTTGGTCCCTCGTGACCAATTTGAACCTTTATTTGGTCCCTCGTGACCAATTGAATCATTTCTTGACCCTCGTGGTCAATTGAACCCTATTATTGGACCCCCGTGACCAATTCAAACCTTTCTTTGATCCCCCGTGGTCAATTCAAACCTTTTACGCCCACGCACGTTTTCAAACGGATACCATCGCCCGAGTGCGAGTCCGTCTTTCTTTTTTACCTTCATTAAGCTACCCTCATAAGGGTAGTAGGTAAAAATATTTTATTGGTCTTCATTAAGCTATCCATACAACGATAGTAGGTCATGTTTTCTTTAAGAAAACAAACTTCTTCGCCCAAGCAGGATCAAATCCTTTTTTATAACCGAAACCAACCAACACAAATACTTAAAGAAAGAACTACGTAAGCTTTGAATTCTCCATCGCACCGGGAGATACGTAGAAGCAAGAGTCACATCTTGTCAAGCACAATATTAAAAAACATCTTTTTCCCCTTTATATATTTTTATTTTTTCCTTTTATATATATTCAAGCATGCAAGCAAAACTTTAAAAAAAAAAAAACACTTTAGCCTTAACTAACTAGGAGGTTCCCGTTGAGTACAACGGATGTGAGGGGTGCTAATACCTTCCCCTCTCATAATCAACTCCCGAACCCAAAATCTCTAACATTGTGGTAATTTAGAACTTTTTCCCTTTTTCCCCGAAAAATTAAAAGTTCAGTCGTGATTTAAAATCAGTGAATCAAAGCTTGTCAATAGATTGATCTCCGAAATTCGACGCGACAAAATGTATATAAAAATCATGTTTGTTGTCATAAACACTTTTGACCTTCCACCTTAATGTTAAATGGTCATATAATCACTTTTTAACAAAGTTGTATGAAAAAAGGGACCAAATGTTACAAAAAATAATTAAAGGACTAACTTGTTCACTTTTACTACCATAAAGGACCAATTTGAAACTAAAAAAACTAAAAGGATTAATCCGGTATAAACGTTAAACTTAAAGGTCCCTAGAATGTATTTGGCCTAATATTTATACAACAACTAATAATTATTCCACTAAGTGGGGTTGACTACATGAATCAAACTATGTCATAATGTTTCTTAATATTTTTTCTTATATTTTTTTTTTGTCTTCCTTTGTTTCTAGGTCTTCCTTATAGCTTGCTTTGACCTCACAATTTTGTCAAAAAGTTTATTGAGCTACCTAAAACTTTACCATTACTTATCCTTTCAACAGTTCTTTTACCCTCAAGTTTTTGGATTCGACGATAGTAGTTATTGTTTAGATTTTCTTCTCTAATGTCTAGCCTGTTAGAGTCTGATAAGATCTCACATCCTCCATTAAATAAGTTTTTGAAATACTTCTCTATGCATCATTTATATTTTTGTCTTGAGCCAAAACTCTATCCATGTCATCTTTAATACACTTCACTTAGACTTGAGTTCTTGCTTCGCTCCTTCCCTTTTGGTCTCTTTCTTAGCTCTATTATAATTTTCTCATATTTAAAACATCCCCTTTTGATTCTAATTGTACTCTGAACACTTTCTTTCCATCACCAAGATTCTTTACCTCCAGTTCCAAAGCCTCTTGATTTTACTAATGTCTCTTTTGCTACTTTTCTAATCTCATGTGTCATTTTGGCCCACATATCATTTGCCCTTACTTGTGGGTGTATGGAACCTCCCTCTAAGATCTTGTGTTGGAAAATCATTTGTTTTTCACCCTTCAAATGTCACCACTTGATCCGTGGAGCCCCATTGTGACTTTTTCTCTTCGCTCTCCTTTTAACCCTTACATCTATAACTAATACTTTATGTTGACTAGTCAAGTTCTCTTCGTGTATGACTTTACAATCCAAACAAATCTTTAATGTCTGATTTTCGAATAAAAAATAAATCTATATGAGAACATGTCACCATACTCTTGTATGTGATAAGATGTTCATCTCTCTTCCTAAAACACGTATTAGCTACAGTAAGATCAAAAGCCGACGAAAAATTTACAATATATTTACCATCCACATTAACCTCCCTGCTGCCATACCCCTATGCAAGCCCCCAAAACCTCTCGATACACTCCCTACACACACATTTAGACCCCCCCTAGAAAAATATTTTCTCCTATTGGTATATCCAGAATTAAGCCTACTAAATCCTCCTAAAACTTTACTTTAAGATGTTCTTTTAGGGCTAAGATCCGATCTCATATCCTTTTTTAAATCCATATTATCATTCTTCCATTTCTTATCCTTAATTGTCTAATTCTTTCGCCTTTTCTCGCACCGACTTAATTTCTTGTAGGCACATAAAATTAAGTCTCCTTCTAGTCATGGTATCCATTATTTTCACAGATTTTCTTGCAAGAGTTCCTATATTCCATGTTCCAAAACAAACCCTACTATAATTAACTAAGATCTTTACCCACACATGTTCACAAAGATGTGGGAACCCTTGCTTATTTTTCACTGCATTCAAACAGCGATGCAACGACTCTTCGCTCATTTGACATTGTACTCGAGCTATGTAGTGTGTTGCTTTCGGGCAACGACCTAGCTTTCACACTATTACATATTTGATCCATCTCATAGAAATTCGACATAATTTTACGTTGGCTATCAAATTTTACGTTAGCTCTCAACCTTTCATGTAATCTGAACTTGGGACGGCTATGCATAGCAAGGATTGAATTCCCCGCAGTCACTATTTGACCGCAGGATGATCTTAGCCGTCCGATCTGTTATAATAGTTTTTATTTATTTACCAAGCTTTAAATTTTTGTATCCGATATCAATCATAAGGCCTACAACGCACTGAATGCGTGGCTGTGTCGTTCCCTGACTGACTGCAGGGAATCCATGTCCACATAGCAAGGCTAAAGATTATTATGCAAATAAAATTTAAATTTGTATAAATATATGAAGAAATAACAATTCATGCAACGTGTCTCACTCTCATCCTATGATGTTATTTTCACCTGACAAAATACAGTTCATTATCCTAAGAACCAATAAACATCGTCCAATGATATATATCAGAAGCAAGGAAGAGAGTGGTTTTTACCACTAAACAGAAAATCAAAGCTTAAGCCATGTCCACCTTTCTACAAAGTTCTTTTTCGCATGAATGCTTCTATTCATTCCCTATGCTTTTCTTCACTGTCTTTCCACTATTCCTTATTCCTTATTTCTCTTTTCTTCATCATCATCAAGTGTTGGTATTATTTTCAACAATTCTTCTGTCACATCAAAAAACCTACCTCCTTCACTTCCAAGATTTCCTCTACTTGGCTTATTCCTTCACCGTGCACTCTAAGAGTGTGTTTGGATGGGGAATGTTTTGAGGTAATGTAATGTTTTGAGGGAATTCAAATACTTTGAAGTGAATTCCATTGTTTGGATAATAATATTGAGAATTTTCAAAATGATGGAAATTTATGAAGTATTTTGTTTAAGTTAAATTTAGAGAATTTCAAATGACACCTAAAAGCTAAGAATTTCAAATTTCTTCATTCTTATAATTTATCAAATTTTGCATTTTGGTCCTCAAATTTTCCAAAATTTTCAAACTGACCCCAATAAATTTACAAAAAATTACAATTTGACCCCTAATAATTTTCGGAAATTACAAATTAACCCCTCAACTTTTTCAAAATTATAAATTGACCCCTAAATTTTTTTGAAATTTACAAATTGACCCCTAAATTCAGTTTTCAAATTTGGCCCAAAAAAATTAAAATTTATAAAAGTTGCCCAAAAATGACGATAATGAAATTTTTTATTACTTCATCCAAACAAGAATATTTAGAAATGAAATCAATTTAATTGAATCATTTAAATTGCCTAGAATTCTAAATTCTTTAAAATTTCTCAATTACCTCATCCAAACACACTCTAAGATTCACCTCACAAAAATGGCCCTTTAGTGCTTTTTTATTTTGGGAAGGTTCCAGTACTTGTGTTTCTCTGCTGGTGCAGCAAGAAAAGTAACGAAAATCCATTACTTGTTTTTCTCTGATAGACCACAACGTAAAATCCTTGATATCATATTGTATGGTTCCAAAGATGTAGCAAGTTGTGCATATGGTGAGTAATGGAGACAAGTAAAGGTGTCTGTGTGTTACACCGTTTAAGTAACAAAAGAGTTCAATCTTATTGTCGTGTGAGAGAGGAAGAAACTTTAAGAAGGATGGAATATTTTAAGGAGTCTTCTGCGCCGTCGGCGTTGAATTTAACTGAGTTTTGTGCTCTACAATTACTAATGATATTGTATGTATGGTGTCTCTTGAAAAAAGATACTATGAAGGAAGAGGGAAGAAATTTCAGGAGGTGTTGTTGGAATTTGCGGAGTTATTAGGCAATGTACGTATGGAAGATTATATACCTTGGTTTGATTGGTTGGGAAAAGTTAATGGTTATTATGAAAAATGTGCCCAAAATTTGGATGAGTTTGTAGAAGTAATTGAGGAGCACATTAAGCATGGGTCTGATGGAGATGTTGGTTTGATAGAGGACGAGCACAGTGATTTTTGTGGATGTTTTGCTATCAGTTCAAAAGACTAATGCTATTGGCTTCCCTATTGATAGAATTGCAATCAAGGCTTTGATACTTGTAAGTCACTATCATTCATTTAAATTTTATTTTCGGTTAATGTAATATTACTCTGTAGCATAGCATATAATAAATACTAGATTTAGGGTATGTTTGGCAAGGGTAAATCGCTAGCTTATAGCGTAAGCTCATTTAACTGTACGATTATTCTTGCACAAGCTTATAACGATATTCTTGGTATGATGATAGATTATTATACTGATATTGTAGACCCAAGGATAGGTTCTGAAAATTATACTATATTCGTTCACATGTGTAAACACAAATTGCAATAGATGCGCTATTGAATGGAGCTGTCTAGGAGAAGCTCTAAGAATACTCTAAAAATAACTTAGATGAAAATACATTGTTTAAGTCAGTTTGGATCCCTTTTGCTCTATAAGTATCTCCTTTTATAGTCCACACTTCCTTGATTAATAGGCCTCTTTTTGGATATCAAGGCCCATTAGGTTAACCTTCTCAGATCTACACAGCTTGTCTGTGCATGTATTGTACCGCGTGGAGCTACCTACTCTTTCTTTGCGCAGCTCGTCCGTACATGATTTGGACATGTCACATCACCATTAAACAACCACATAAGCGGTCTTTGGCGGAATTAGATCGAAAAGAGTGACAATGCAAACATTGTGCGATTTAAAGGATCAATTTAAAACTAATAAAACTTCAGTTGTAATGTGTTTGATAGTAAGTGATAGGACAACTTCAGTTGTAATGTGCTTGATTGTAAAACTGTTTCAGGGACATGACAAACTAAGCGGCAAGAGACAAGACAAAAACTGAAATTCTTGCCTCTCACTAAATCACATCACAACTTTTTGTCACAAATACAAATTGTCTAAAATAACAAAATAGTCTTTTATCCACCATACGTCGTATAAGACAAAGAATTTGTTTAATACCATTAAAGTTTGTCTTGTGTTGTTGTGTTGTTCTGTTCAGTACTTACCTTTTAGCAAATCAAACAGACTCGGTAAAAATGTTAAACTTAAAGACCCTAGATGTATTTGGCCTTTAATATATTATGTGACCTTTCACATTTTGATCAACAATCACTATTTGATTCAATTATAATTGTGCCCAACATATTTCAAAATATTTTATTGTAATTATTTTCTCAAATTTTGCAACCCTAGGAACATAGTCATGTGACATAAACATATACTCCGTCTGTTTCAAAATTAGTGTCACTTTAGTAAAAAAAAAAAAATTTCAAAATTAATGTCATTCTCACTTTTCAATGTACTATTAATTAATTTTTTTTCAATAGTAACCTTAATTATTCTATGCAAATTACTCCCTCCGTTTCAAAATACATGTCCATTTTGGAGAAATTTTTTGTTTCAAAATACATGTCCATTTGATAGTTTAAGGATACATTTTGTCTATTTTATCCTTGTCTACCAATTAATTGGATTCTAGATTTTCTCTACAATAATTATTTTCTACTAATAAATGTTGACCCAATTTTAAGTGGATTTACTCATGCACTCTTCCAAGAAATGACTATTGAACTCTCCCAAGAAATGACCAAGGGTGTTTAAATGATGAACTAATTTGTTTAATTAATTTTAGTATTGGTATTGAGAGTAATTATGAGATGGGGTAAATAAATGTAAAATGGAGGAAATCAAAGACAAGGGTATAATAGGAACTTTTGTGTCAAACTAGCTTGTCCTTGGTTACTGCAATTTCTCTAAAATGGACATGTATTTTGAAACGGAGGGAGTACTTTCAAAGTATCATTTTCTACTTTAATTTATAAGAAAAATGCTAAACATAGCGAAGAAGCCCATCCCGAACTCATTGCATATTGTTGTGACTTGTTAATTAAAGTACCACCCAACCTTTATTCCACAAAATGCGGAATTTAAATCTTCACCTCTCTCACATAATGTCTATGTACATTGTACACGCCACTTCGGGAAATATTCTTCGCTGCATATAGCAGCTCTCAATTTATAATGATTGAAAATGCACCAATTTGTTAACAATGTTATTTTAGTAAAAGTGTCATGTCTTTAGACAACATCATTGCATTTCTTAATATGTGTGTAACAACCTTAAATGACTTTCATTTTTAAACAAATAAATATGTCTTTCTCTTACGAAGCACGGACTTCGTAACATTGCTAATTTCAAAAACATAGGACACCGACACCAATATATATTTATTATGATATAATTAAAGTTGTTCTTAAGAATAATGAGTTGGTAGAATATTGTGATATGCAGAGTGGCGGAGCCAGAAAAAAAAAACACGGGTGGGCCACTATAATAAACTATAATATATAAACACAAAATTAAAATTGCACTAAGCATTAAGCACAAAGTTGTAATGACGGAGTTTGACTAAAAAGCTAGTGTGAATACTTTAAAAAAAATCGAATTACATATTTTACAACTGTTATAAATTAAGAAACTTTTTTTTTATAGTACAACTGTTAACTGAGTGAATTTTCAGTTGACAGGACAATATATGGGGGATTTGAAACCCGAGCAAGTTAGAAGATTTATAAGTCTCTGCTAACCAGTCAAGTATAAACATGACAAAAATCACGTATGTTACTTTTGAAACTGCCGAAAACTAAAACCGTTGAAAAATTGTTTAAAGTCTCACAAAATAGACCTGTAATATATTTTTGCGGGAATTTGGATCTGCCGAAAGCTAAAACCGACGTAAAATTGCATAAAATCTCGCAAAATAGACCTATAATCGTTAATTTTTTTATTTTTCCCGGGTGGGCCGTGGCCCACCCTAGCCCATGAAGGGCTCCGCCTCTGTGCAGGGGTCGGAATTCGAAGTAACACTCTAGTTGATCATTATCATTGATAAATGTATCCTCTAGCTCATGTTCATCTAAAGATAAACCCTGTAATTGATCATCATCAGTAGTTTTCTTCGTTTTTTTTCTTCTTTATTTCAAATTAATCTATACACACACAAACCACTTCTGCTCTCCCTATATTATCCAAATTTATATTTGCTTAAATATATGAAGAATTTAACGGTACATGCAAGTTGCAATGTTATCGAAAATATAAATATATGAAGAATTTAACTGTACATGCAACTGTGCAAGGTGCAATGTTATCGAAAAAACAGTACATGCAACGTGACTTGCTCTCATCGTATGCTTTGATTTTCACCTTATCACAATTCATTATCAGTACAATCATTTAGTCACCATAAATATAGAGGAAGATATGAGAAGAAGAACCATAAACATCGACCAAGTGATATATCACGAAGAGATTGGTTTTTATCATCTGCACTCAATAGAAACCAAAGCTTAAGCCATGTCCACCTTTCTACAAAGTTATCTTTCACATGAAATCTTCTCTTCATTCCCAATGCTTTTCTTCACTATCGTACCAATCTTCATTTCTCTTCATTTCATCATCAAATGGTATTCCATCAATTCTTCTGCCACCAAAAAAAACTTACCACCTTCACCTCCAAGATTTCCTCTACTTGGTAACCTCCATCAACTTGGCTTATTCCCTCATTGCACACTCCAAAATTTAGCTCACAAATATGGCCCTTTAATGCTTCTTTATTTTGGTAAGGTACCAGTGGTTGTAGTTTCCTCTGCTGATGCAGCAAGAGAAGTAATGAAAACTCATGACTCAGTCTTCGCTGATAGGCCACATCGTAAAATCTTTGATATCCTTTTCTATGGTTCCAAAGATGTGGCAAGTTGTGGATATGGTGAGTATTGGAAACAAGTAAGGAGTCTCACTGTATTAAACCTTCTGAGTAACAAAAGAGTACAATCTTATCGCCATGTTAGAGAGGAAGAAACTGCAAAAATGATGCAAAGCATTCAACAGAAGAATACTTCTGTGAATTTAACAGAGTTGTGTTGGTGGTTCTAGGCAAAAGATACCGTGATGAAGGTGGAGTTCTTCCGGAGCTAATGTTGGAGTTTGGAGAGTTATTGGTTATTTTCTTTATAGGAGATTACATACCTTCGCTTAAATGGTTGGGTAAGGTTAATGGTTTTTATAGTAAGGCAGAAAAAGTAGCCAAACATATGGATGCATTTTTTGAAAAAGTTATTGATGAGCACATCATTGGTAGTAGATCTGATGGACATGTTGGTGAAGGAAACAGTGATTTTGTGGACGTTTTGCTTTCAGTTCAAAAGAGCAATGATACTGGCTTCTCAATTGATAGAACTGCAATTAAGGGTTTGTTACTGGTAAGAATATAATTGTTTTTCCCTTTTAGTTATGTCACTTACAAACAAATTTTGTGCATTAAGTTCTATAAAATTGATTTTGATATATTTTCCTCTTATGCAATAAAATTGATGTTGTTTCCATAAAATTGAGTGTATTTTTGGATGAGCGGTTAATTTGTCAAAATCACAGCATCATCGTGATTTTGTTCAAGCTCTCAAGCGTACTTTTCAACAAAATCGTGGTGGCTCACCGTAATTTGAAGCTCTCAAGTGTACTTGTCAATCTTTCCCTCAATCCAAACACGCAACAGTCACTCTAACTGAATCTAAAATTTGAAGCTTCGACATCAAAATGTAATTTTTTTTATTTGAAAGTTATTGTTTGGCTCACTTTTAGGTGAATGCTTTAACACGAATCATGTTTATGCTGTCTTACTATTAACCAACATCAATTAATATATATCAATTTCCGTCCCTATAGTACCAACACAAACTATGAATCATAAGATTTAGTGAAATTAGTAAGATTTGGTAGCTTCATGGTATAAATTAAATTGTACTTTCTTTGTAGGACATGTTTATTGCAGGTACTGATACTACCTACACAGTCCTAGAATGGGCAATGACAGAATTATTAAGACACCAAACTGTGATGCATAAATTGCAAGATGAAGTGAGAACTGTGGTTGGTAACAGAACTCATGTAACTGAGGAGGATTTGGTTAACATGAACTACTTGAAGGCTGTGATCAAAGAGACTCTTCGCCTTCACATCCCGGTTCCCTTATTAGTCCCTCGGAAAACTATGGAAGATATCAAACTAGATGGCTATGACATTGCAGCTGGTACACAGGTAATAGTCAATGCTTGGGCAATTGCAAGAGACTCTTCAATTTGGGAACAACCTCTAGAGTTTAAACCAGAAAGGTTTATGAACAGTTCAATAGATTATAAAGGATTGGATTTTGAACTTATCCCATTTGGAGCAGGAAGGAGAGGTTGTCCTGGAGTGTTGTTTGCTATTTCTATCAATGAATTGGTTTTAGCAAACCTTGTTCATCAATTTGATTGGAAATTGCCTGATGGAGTAGAAGGAAAGGATTTGGACATGTCTGAAACCAATGGCCTTACTTGTCGTAGAAAATACCCTCTACTTGCAGTTGCTACCAAATATGACAGAAATGAATAAACAGTTAAAATAGAAAGAATGGCATTATAGAATAAAGGGAAAATTGTTTGAAAGTGTGTTTTAATACTTATATGTTATTGAATAATGTATATTGATGTTTGAACTTTGAACAAATTTAGTTCAAGTAAAGCATCAATTTAGTTTTTGAAATTGTAAGGGGATGTTAATTTGATCTCTCAAATTTGCCAATAGAAATAAAGGTATGTGATGTTGTAAGGCGTTGATCAATTAAGTCCTCCTGTTAAATTATTACGATGGGGAATATGACATGGATGATAGAAACATATGTTGCATGTCCAGACGTAATCAATTCAGTGTTGTCACGTCTTAAGGACTAACATGATCAATTACTGTTTTGAAATAACTATGCATTTCTTTACTGAATACCCCCCCACTCCCTCTCATCTTACACTCATTTCCATCTCACGAACCATTTGTCATTTAACTAAATAGAAGCACCATACAATTTCAAAGACCTTTTTGTCTATTTGCAAATTTTAGGACCAAAATGATTGATCGCTCAAAAGCTGAACTGCACAATTATGCAGATAGTGGATCGTTATGCAGCAGACTATATATCAATCACCTGCAAACTGGCTTTGGTACCTACAATCAAAATTGCATGAACTTAATGAAGGACCGCCACAATTAAAAACCACACCAAAGAAAAATGCCCAGCCACACATCCGGCATAATTGCTCCACTTGCTAAACACAAAGATTCAATGAAACTCAAAATAGTGCTTCAACTGATGCCCACGGCCCACCTTCTCTATACTGCACAATTCTAAGCAGCAGAAAGAAAAAAGACAAAAATGTGGCAAGATCATGAAACAGCATTTCTACTCCACACAAATTTAATTCAGCATCAATTATTTTTAAATCAAACTCAATGTAACAACAGCTCAATTGAAAACATTGAACACATTTTTTATACTGTCAAACAAACATATGGATTCTTCATCCACTGTGTTGAAGAATAATTGACGCTCTTCACCACACTCTAAAGGACAGGCTATTCTATCCAACCTATGGACACCGTTTTAAAGCACGATATGCCAAAACACTAAAATGTATAACTCCCTCAACAAAGAAGCATAGCCGGTTCCCCTTAATCATTGCACCCCAAAAACCAACTTTAGTACTAGTAATCCCATGCAAAAGCTGATGCCGCCACCCTGTGATATTATGCAGAAAAAATCCAGCAGAGCCACGTTGTGTACAGATTGAAATACAAGGCACGATTGTTTGCCATTTTGCAAATCAAATAATTGAATACTCATTGTGACATTTCCACTAGTATGGCTGCAAAACAATTTCAATGATGCCTCCCATTTTGAATATTATTAATAACATAGATAAATTTTTCTTTCTGTCAAAAAATAAATAAATTATGTTTCTCCAATGGAAAATCTCTTTAGTACTGTTGTTATTGACTTCAACATTTGTGATTCTGAAGAAGCTCAAAATCGTGACACGATTTTGGAGGCAGGGAGCATGGTTTCTGGGAGTGCCAAATCGTGACACGATTGGTGGCCATCGTGACATGATTTGTGGATAAGATTTGTGTACCTTGGGTCGTACGCAAGGAAACGCGACATGATTGGTGTAATCGTGACACGATTGTGTCAGTTGCAGGCTACTATTTAAGCTTTTCAGTTCAGATTTTGGAGTAGAGGCTGAGAGAAAGAAACTTGGAGAACAAAGGAGGTAACTTTAGGGTTGAGTGTCTTTGTTGAGAGTGATTCTCTTGGGTTGGGAAACATTGTAATCATCTTGGGTAGTGAGATTTCATAATTAGAAGGATCAAAAAGCTTCCTTTTGTGTTTATCTCTTAGGATTCATTGTGAGTGAAGGTGATTGAAAAATGGGTAGAAATTAGGGTTTGTTCTTGTGAGGCTAATTTCTTGTAACTCATTTGTATCATTTTTATCTTAGTGGATTGGAGAGCTACTCTTTCCCTCAGAGTAGGCCATATTGGACCGAACTGGGTAAACAATCTTTGGTGTGTTTGTTTCCTTACTTTTATTGCTTTGTTTATGCTTGTGGTGTTGTTTTACACTAGGACTTAGGTTTGATTGTTGTTGTTGTTGCTTGAGGCTTTTTAGCTCATTGATTATCACTTCCTTTGCTCCAGACATCTTTGTTTTTCATTGGTGTGTTTTTGTAAGAATTCACAACAATTGGCGCCCATCGTGGGGCAAAGGCGTAAATTCGTAAAGTTGGTATCATGGGTTCAAAGTGGGACATCGAGAAGTTCATCGAAAGTAATGATTTCGGGTTGTGGAAAGTTAAGATGCAAGCGGTTTTGACACAACAAAAGTGTGTAGAGGCATTAAAGGGTGAAGCGGTTATGCCGGCGAATTTGACACAAGCGGAGAAGCGTGAGATGATAGACAAGGCAAAGAGTGCCATTGTTTTATGTCTCGGAGATAAGGTTTTAAGGGATGTCGCGAGGGAAGCTACCGCGGCATCGATGTGGGCTAAGTTGGAGCCATTGTACATGACGAAATCTTTGGCTCATAGGCAACTTTTGAAACAACAACTCTACTCATTCAAGATGGTGGAGTCTAAATCAATCTCGGAGCAATTGACGGAATTTAACAAAATTCTTGATGATTTGGCCAACATTGAAGTTAATATGGAAGATGAAGATAAGGCTTTGTTGCTACTTTGTTCATTACCAAAGTCTTTTGAGCATTTCAAGGATATCATCCTTTATGGTAAGGAGGGCACCACTACTTTGGAGGAGGTCCAAGCGGCTTTGAGAACCAAGGAATTGACCAAGTTCAAGGACTTGAAGGTTGATGAGGGTGGTGAAGGCTTGAATGTTGCAAGAGGGAGGAATGAGCATAGAGGAAAAGGCAAGGGGAAGTCGAGGTCTAAGTCTAAGTCCAAGGGATTTGACAAATCAAAGTTACGATGCTTTGGTTGTCATAAGACCGGTGACTTCAAGAAGGATTGTCCGGAAAAGGGGGCAATGGTAGTTCTTCCGTTCAAGTTGCGGTGGCGTCCGATGAAGATGGTTATGAGAGTGCGGGTGCATTAGTGGTCACAAGTTGGGAATCGGAGAAGAGCTGGGTTATGGACTCAGGGTGCTCCTATCACATGTGTCCTAGGAAGGAATATTTTGAGACTTTGACTCTAAAAGAAGGAGGAGTTGTTCGACTCGTAAATAACAAAGCTTGCAAAGTCCAAGGCATGGTCACTGTTCATCTAAAGATGTTTGACGGCCGTGAATTCCTTCTAAGGGATGTGAAGTTTGTTCCCGAACTTAAGCGGAATTTAATTTCCCTAAGCATGTTTGATAGTCTAGGTTATTGCACTAGAATTGAGCATGGGGTTTGTAAAATTTCGCATGGTGCATTAATTATTGTTAAAGGGTCTAAGATGAATGATTTATACATTTTAGATGGTTCCATTGTAATTGGTCATGCATCGGTGGCTAGTGTAACACCTCATAATAATTCTGAATTGTGGCATGTTAGTGAAAGAGGTTTAATGGAACTAGCTAAACAAGGTTTGCTAGGAAAAGATAAATTGGACAAGCTAGAATTTTGTGAGCATTGCATACTAGGCAAGCAACATAGAGTAAAGTTTGGAACTGGTATGCATCATTCTAGTAGGCCCTTTGAGTATGTGCACTCGGATCTTTGGGGTCCTTCTAAAACACTTACTCATGGGGGAGGTTCATATTTTCTTTCCATTATTGATGATTATTCTAGAAGGGTATGGGTCTTTGTTTTGAAAAATAAAGTGACACCTTTGAAAAGTTTAAGGAATGACATACTCTTATAAAAAATCAAATGGGAACTAAACTGAAGGGTTTGAGAACTAACAATGGCCTGGAGTTTGTTTCAGAGCAGTTTAATGAGTTTTGCAGGTTGAAAGGAATTAAGAGGCACAGAACCGTACCAAGAACACCGCAACAAAATGGTCTTGCTGAACATATAAATAAGACCCTTTTGGAGCGAGTGAGGTGCATGCTTCTAAGAGCTGGGTTACCAAAGAGTTTTTGGGGTGAAGCAGTGACAACTGTGGCTTATTTTATCAACAGATGTCCATCAACGGGAATAGACTTCAAGACACCTATGGAAGTATGGAGTGGGAAACCGGTAGACTACTCATCTTTGAAGGTTTTCGGAGCCTTTGCATATGTACATATCAAGCAAGACAAGCTTGAAGCTAGGGCTGTGAAATGTGTCTTCATTGGTTATCCAGAAGGTGTGAAGGGTTACAAGTTGTGGAAATTGGAATATGGTGGAGGATCAAAAGTATTAATTAGTAGGGATGTTACCTTTGATGAGACCCGTATGGGGATGTAGTGTAAAGACCTAGAGAAATTAGTACCAGAAACAAGTGTGGAGGAAACTCAGTTTGAGGTGGAGCTTCCAGATGAAGAGAAAGAAGATGTGGAAGATGAAGCTCTGGCATCGGATACAAGTAGAACTCAACCGGTGGTGGATCCTGATTATCTATTGGCGAGAGATAGAGAAAGAAGGACCATTACGACACCTAGAAGATATGGTTATGCGGACTTGGAGTGTTATGCTCTAAATGCGGCTGAAGAATTGCAAGACTCGGAGCCAAGAAACTTCAAGGAGGCATTTGAGAGCAAAGAAATCAAGTTTTGGTTGAAGGGAAGGCGGTGAATGAGGAGATGGATTCATTGAAGAAAAACCAAACTTGGAAACTTGTGAAGCTACCTAAACACCAAAGGGTAGTGGGATGCAAGTGGATCTTCAAGAAAAAGGAAGGTATTCCGAGAGGTGAAGGTCCTAGGTACAAAGCAAGACTTGTGGCGAAAGGTTTCACTCAAGTGGAGGGGATTAACTACAATGAGATCTTCTCACCGGTGGTGAAACATTGTTCCATAAGGATACTTATGGCTATTGTGAATCAATTCAACCTTGAGTTGGAACAAATGGATGTAAAGACCGCTTTCTTACATGGTGACCTTGAAGAGACAATCTACATGGAGCAACCGGAAGCTTTTGTGGAGGACAAGTCTAAGGTGTGTCTTTTGGAGAAATCTTTGTATGGGTTGAAGCAAAGCCCTAGGCAATGGTATCGTCGGTTTGATGAATTTCTTTTGAAGACCGGCTTTGAGAGAAGTTGGTATGATTCTTGTGTGTACATGTTAAAGAGGGATGAGAAAGTCATTCTCTACCTTCTTCTATATGTGGAAGATATCTTGATGGCAAGCTCAAGCAAGGATGAGATTGTGAAGCTCAAAGAAAAGTAAATGGTGAATTTGAGATGAAAGATCTTGGTCCGGCAAAGAGAGTTAATGGAATTGATATCTTGAGGAATCGTGACAAAGGCGAACTTTTCTTATCTCAACTTAGTTATTTGAAGAAGGTGGTGGAGCATTTTAGAATGACTAACTCTAAAGTCGTTAGCACTCCCTTGGGTCACCACACAAAGTTGTCCATAAAACAATGTCCTCAATCCGAGGATGAGAAGAAGAAGATGGAGAGTACTCCCTATGCTAGTGGGGTTGGAAGCATCATGTATGGAATGGTTTGTAGTAGACCGGACTTGGCTAATGCGGTTAGCATTGTGAGTCGGTTTATGGCAAATCTGGGAATTGTTCATTGGCAAGCTTTGAAGTGGGTGTTGAGGTATTTGAATGGATCTTTGAAGGGCGGTTTGAAGTACACAAGAACAACTCAAGAGAAAGACGATTTGGAGGGGTATGTAGATGCTGACTATGCGGGCAATGTGGGCACTAGAAAATCTTTATTGAGTTTTGTGTTTACTCTTTATGGCATGGCTATTAGTTGAAAATCAAATCAACAATCCGTGGTGGCATTATCTACAACCCAAGCGGAGTACATTGCCCTTGTTGAAGGGGTGAAGGAGGCCATATGGTTGAAAGGTATGATTGGTGAGTTAGGAATTACTCAAGAATGTGTGAAGATACATTGTGATAGCTAGAGTGTCATTCACTTGGCGAATCATCAAGTGTATCATGAGAGGACAAAGCACATTGACATTCGTTTGCACTTTGCGAGAGACATGATTGAATCAAAGGAGATTGTGGTGGAGAAAGTTGCATCGGAAGAGAATCCGGCGGATGTGTTTACCAATCATTACCTAGATCAAGGTTCAAGCATTGCTTGGACTTGATCAATTTTGTTGAAGAGTAATTCCAGATTGGAGAGAGCATCATGGTGGTTGATGGTTAAATTGACATCATCACCAATTTTTTGTCAAGGTGGAGAATGTTGTTATTGACTTCAAAATTTGTGATTCTGAAGAAGCTCAAAATCGTGACGCGATTTGGCATCGTGACACGATTTTGGAGGCAGGGAGCATGATTTCTGGGAGTGCCAAATCGTGACACGATTGGTGGCCATCGTGACACGATTTGTGGATAAGATTTGTGTACCTTGGGTCGTACGCAAGGAAACGCGACATGATTGGTGTAATCGTGACACGATTGTGTCAGTTGCAGGCTACTATTTAAGCTTTTCAGTTCAGATTTTGGAGTAGAGGCTGAGAGAAAGAAACTTGGAGAACAAAGGAGGTAACTTTAGGGTTGAGTGTCTTTGTTGAGAGTGATTCTCTTGGGTTGGGAAACATTGTAATCATCTTGGGTAGTGAGATTTCATAATTGGAAGGATCAAAAAGCTTCCTTTTGTGTTTATCTCTTAGGATTCATTGTGAGTGAGGGTGATTGAAAAATGGGTAGAAATTAGGGTTTGTTCTTGTGAGGCTAATTTCTTGTAACTCATTTGTATCACTTTCATATTAGTGGATTGAATAGCTGCTCTCTCCCCCAGAGTAGGTCATATTGATATGAACTGGGTAAACAATCTTTGGTGTGTTTGTTTCCTTACTTTTATTGCTTTGTTTATGCTTGTGATGTTGTTTTACACTAGGACTTAGGTCTGATTGTTGTTGTTGTTGCTTAAGGCTCTTTAACTCATTGATTATCACTTCCTTTGCTCCAGACATCTTTGTTTTTCATTGTTGTGTTTTTGTAAGAATTCACAACAAGTACCTTTCACTGGTAATTAAGGGACATTGGTTCAAGGTCTCTTGTTAAAGGGACAACCATAACTCTGAAACAGTTAAGGGATGATCAAATTCCATGAACAAACAGTTTGGTTGTCTCTCCAATGGAAAATAACTTTATTTTTTAATGATAAATATCTTTATATTTAGTTTTGACTATATTTTTGACAGAAGATTGGTTTTTACTAGTATAACCTAGACTTTACACAGTATTTATTTATTTTTTATAAGAAAATATAAAGATGGATAATGACAGTATTTGTTTACTTATTAATATGTAGTTTCTTGATAAGTTAACGTGGTCCCAGATGATTGGAGCGTGAAGGTTGATTTACCAAACGTGAAGTAATAGAGCAAAGCAACCTGGGCTTGGCATGACAATGTTCAGTTCAGAGTTCAGAGTTCAGAGTTCACAAAACACATTCATTGATGGATGAAATCCAACACAAGTTCGTTAACGTGGGAGCTCTCAAACTCCACATAGCAGAGACTGGAACCGGTGAGTCAGAAGAATCCAATCTTTGTCTTGTGAATTAAAGTCAAACACCTTTCTTATATTTTGTAGCATCTTTCAGGTCCAAACGCCGTCGTATTCCTGCACGGTTTCCCAGAGATATGGTACTCCTGGCGCCACCAAATGATAGCTCTTGCAGGTGCCGGTTTCAGAGCGATCGCTCCTGATTACAGAGGCTACGGACTATCAGACCAGCCACCTGAACCGGAAAAGACCACCTTCACTCATCTTCTCAACGACCTTCTACAAATTCTTGATGCTCTTGCTATTTCTAAGGTACACACCAGAAGAAAATAGTTCATGATCAACTTTGCTAGTTAGTAACGTGTGGAAATGTTTTCTGGTTTTTCTCAAGCTAAACTGGTGTTATACCTCGTGTTGGAATTTCAGATTATAATTTTATGCCTGTTTCTAATATTAATTGAGCTAATAGCCAAATCTATGCTCAAAATTTTAACAACTGTCAAAATAGTTTGATTTTTTCAAATTGATAAATATATTCCTAAATTTGTAAATTGTAGGTCAAAATAATTCATTGTATTTGCCAATTCGTAAAAATGAGAGACTATTTTGACCGATACTTAGAGTTTTGAGGACTAATTTGTTTATTCACTCAATAGGATCAATTGTCCATTCAACATATAATTTTTTACTTAAACATGTTTTAGTCGATGTAAATATATCAGTTTTTACTTTAGTTCTTTAGTCCTAATTTTTTGGCATATAATGAAATTCTTATTTGTTAGCCGTGACTGATTTCATCCACAATTTGAAGCAATTCCAACCAATGTGTCAGTATACTTCATAGCATATATGCTTAATATGTTGCCTAATTTTTTATGCATTTATATCCTAGGTATTTCTTGTTGGAAAAGATTTTGGAGGTCCTCCTGCATATCTGTTTTCCATTCTACATCCAGAAAGGGTGTTAGGAGTTATCACATTGGGAGTTCCATATGTTCCACCAGGCCCCTCTATGCTTCATAAATACCTCCCGGAAGGCTTCTACATTTTGAGATGGAAGGTAAATCTATTATTCCTTTTAGGCTTTTACTATCGATCAATCATCACGGCTTTGTATTTGTTTATATGTATTATGTATCAGGAACCAGGAAGAGCAGAGGCTGATTTTGGACGCTTTGATGCAAAAACTGTTGTGCGAAAAGTTTATATCCTTTTCTCAAGAAGTGAATTACCAATAGCTAATGAAAACCAAGAGATCATGGATTTAGTGGAACCTGATACCCCTCTTCCCTCTTGGTTTACTGAGGATGATCTTTCAACTTATGGAGCCTTGTATGAGAAATCTGGATTCCGAACCGCATTGCAGGTTCCATATAGGTGCTAACTTTCTTCTCTCATTCTCTAGTTCCTTTTTTTTCATAGTGAAAATGTGAAATGCTATGGTACTTTGACCTATCAGAAAATTATTCTTTTGTGAAGATGAATTCTTGTTGATGATATTGAAATTGTTTTGTGTGCATTTGTACTTTTGTAGGACAGTTGGTGATGATTTGAACTTGCCAGATCCTGTAGTCAAAGTTCCAACACTACTGATAATGGGTGAAAAGGATTATGTTTTCAAGCTTCTAGGGATTGAAGATTTAATAAAAAGTGAAAAGACGAAAGAGCTTGTTCCCAATTTGGAGGTTACATTTATTCCAGAGGGAACTCATTTTGTTCAAAAACAATTTCCTGAACAGGTGAATCAGCTTATCCTTGCTTTCCTAGCCAAACACACTTGAAGTTTGGTCTTGAATGGTGTGTGTTGTTAAGCAAGTGTGTGGAGTTTTACCGAAACGATTTGAAGCGGCTGGAATTTCTTGTGAAGGAGACTCGTAAAATAAGAGATTGTGGTTTTTTGCCGGCTTATAAGCTATAAACTATAAGACATAAGCTTGTTTTTGTGCCTTGCCAAACAGACTCTATAGCTTATTTCAGGAGCTTATAGCTTATTTTTCAGACGTCATTTTAAGTAGCGTTTGAGCTTATAACTTATAACTTATTGTTTTTTCTTCCTCTTTTACCCTTACTATTTTATTTAAATATCAATTTTACCCCTTATGTTTTATTATAATTTAAAATAAAAAATAAATGTATTAAATACAAGGAATACCAACGATCATGCAAAGAGAGATAAAAATGGGTTCTACTGTATCGTCATTCTTCCTGTATCGTCATTTTCCTTCTCCACTATTCCTCCATTGTTTCTTCTCCTTTCTTCATCCATTGTTATTATTATTATTATTCTTATTAATGTATGTTGTTCTTGTCTTCATAAAAAATTGAATGATATAAAAATGTCCTTTTATGTCATTTTACATCTATCAGCTAGTTGAACCGCTAATTTTACCGAACATTTCAATTAGTTTATCAGCTATCAGTCATCAGTCATCAGCTATCAGTCATCAGTCATAAGCTATAAGTTATCAGCTAACTTATCAGCTATCCGCTATTTTTGCCAAACAGACCCAAAAGACCTGTTTGGTAACAGTCTTTTCGTCAGGAGCTTATAACTTATTTCAGAAGCTTATAGCTTATTTTTCAGACGCTATTTCAAGTAGCGTTTGAGCTTATAGCTTATAGCTTATTGTTTTTTCTTCCTCTTTTACCCTTACTATTTTATTTAAATACCAGTTTTACCCCTTATGTTTTATTATAATTTAAAATAAAAAATAAATGTATTAAATACAAGGAATACCAACGATCATGCAAAGAGAGATAAAAATAGGTTCTACTGCTTCTTCTTTCTCTCTGTATCGTCATTCTCCTTCTTCACCATTCCTCCATTGTTTCTTCTCCTTTCTTCATCCAGGTTTGCGATTTTTCCTCATGATGAACTTTCGGATATTGTTGATGGTAATCAATGTAGTGAAAGACCAGAGGGGAGATCAGGGAGATCAACAAAGACAAAGGAAATTCGTAACAATATTGCTGCTTTATTATGAAATATTAGACGATAGACTTATTTTTATTATTATTTTGGATTAATATAATTGTAGTTAAGATTATTTTAATTCGTACTTAAATGACAATGATATTGTTGTTGTTGTTGTTATTATTATTATTATTATTATTATTATTATTATTAATGTATGTTGTTCTTGTCTTCATAAAAAATTGAATGATATAAAAATGTCCTTTTATGTCACTTTACATCTATCAGCTAGTTGAACCGCTAATTTTACCAAACACTTCAATTAACTTATCAGCCATAAGTCATAGGGTAGAGCATCGGACGGGTTCGGTCGGTTTCGGATAAAAAATCTCAAAACTGAATGGAACCAAAGAGGAGTATATGAAAACCATTCCCGACTGTTTATGGCATCGGTTTGGTTGGGTGCGGTTTATGCGGGTGGGCGGGTTTACGGGTGGGTTGGTTCGGTTAGGAGCTTTTGAAGAAAAAAACAAACTGCAAAATATTAATCTTACTTCTCTTTTTCCTCCATTGAGATTCACCATAAACAAGAAATATGAAATAAATAAATAAATAAATATTGTCAAGAAATAGAGAAGAACATATAAAACCCAATAACAAGTTGATTTGAATATATGGATCAAGAACAAGATTAGTGAACAGATCTGGACATATGGATAAAACATAAAAGGATGTATAGAAACTATTGAATATTTGAGTAGATCTATAGAGGAAACATCAACTCAATCTCACATGAAAGAGGAAATGATGAAATGATTTGGTTTGGAGAAACAGAAGGAGAAATGGAGAAGTTTGAAGCTGGAAGGAGAGAGGCTTCAATAGTGTTGGTTATTTGAGGTTGGCTACATTGTTTGGTAAAATCAAAGTGCTCAAACAATGCGTCTCAAGTTGTTTAAGAAGTCTTCAGAGGCAAGAAATTGGATTAGAGGAGGTTCAGAAGCTGAAAACTGCATCAGAAGCTGAAATCCTGGTTTACTGTTCATCAGACGCAGGATGGACCTTCAGACGCAGAAAGTGCCTTCAGACGCAGGAAGGGTCTTCAGACGCACTGTTCAGGCGTTGACCAGCGTTGACCTTCAGAAGCTGTTTTCAGAAGCTGGATTTTTGCTTTCTTTGTGATTAATCCTATGCGTATCTATTGAAGATTTATCAAAGATTTAATTCATGCATAAGTTTCCATAAGGTTGATTAATTTGTTGAAGATCTTGAGAAGATTTGCTTCGTGTTTATGTTTAATTATATTTGCTGAAGAATCTTTGCAAGATAGAATTCAGAAATATAAGTTTCCTTATTGAGACTTTCATAATTCAGAATCATATCAAGTGAAGAAGATTGGGTTCAGAATTATGCTGCTTACTGAAGCCTATATAAAGAGACGTGTTGCTGCTATTGAAGAAGAGAGAGTCAATACAGATTTTATTCTTAAGAGTTTTTATTGTTTTGTAAGCTTAGGCTTTGTTTGTACACCACTCAAATTGAGTTGGTTTAGAGTTTATTGAGTTGTAATTCATTCTAAGCCTTTAGGTACGAATGAAGTCTTTGTTCTTTTGAAGGGTGTATTCAAAATTGGGTAGTTTGTCAGAAGCTGAGTTGTAACTGGGTTAGTTACTTGGATAGGAAGTTAGTAGTTTCTAATACTCAACGTGTTGGGTAGAAATCTGAACTAGGAGGAGATTGATTGCTTAGGCTGGGAACTGGGGGTCAGTGTCTTGAGTCTTAAGGATTAATTCCTATAGTGGATTTCCTTCCTGGATTGGTATCCTCCAGATGTAGGTGGTGTTTACACCGAACTGGGTTAACAAATTCTGTGTGTTCTTTTTACTTTCTGCACTTTTAAATTGCTGCTTCTGAACTGTTTTTAATTGTGCTCTGTTTTGCAAAATTTGTGCTCTGTTTGTTTAGTTATGATCCTATCTGCCAGAATTTCAATTGGCATCAGAGCAGGCACCCTGCCTGTGATTGGGTGAGCTCCAGGGAAGAGTTTTTTGGCAAGCATGGACAGAGAGGGAGGTTATGTCAACAGACCACCATTGTTGGATGGCACGAATTATGAATACTGGAAGTCCAGGATGTGTGCTTTTCTAAAATCCTTTGACAGCAAAAGTGTAACATCCGGTGGCTCCCAATGGGCTGGCCTCCCTATCTTTCAAGGGCCGAGATGTACTCATGGTCTTCTCCACCCCCCAAGTGGAGTTTCATGCCTTCCGTGGGAATCGAACCGTGTACCCTGGAGGCTATAAGTACACGCTCAATGCATTCCCACTACCAATTGAGTACTAGCTCAATTGGTAGTGGGAATGCATTGAGCGTGTACTTATAGCCTCCAGGGTACACGGTTCGATTCCCACGGAAGGCATGAAACTCCACTTGGGGGGTGGAGAAGACCATGAGTACATCTCGGCCCTTGAAAGATAGGGAGGCCAGCCCATTGGGAGCCACCGGATGTTACAAAAAAGGCGCCTTTTTTGTAACATCCGGTGGCTCCCAATGGGCTGGCCTCCCTATCTTTCAAGGGCCGAGATGTACTCATGGTCTTCTCCACCCCCCAAGTGGAGTTTCATGCCTTCCGTGGGAATCGAACCGTGTACCCTGGAGGCTATAAGTACACGCTCAATGCATTCCCACTACCAATTGAGTTGTAATATCCCGCTCATAAGTATCAGTTATTAGTGTTAGAGACTTGTGAAGCAAGCATGGCAAATATGTAAATAAGTGGAAATGGCAAATGTGTAAATATTTGAAAAGGGGAAGATTATTTAAAAAAGAAAGTAAGATATTTCTTACCATTTTCTACCATTCTCTACATCCTTCCAAAAAATCAGTTTCACTCTCCCTCTTTCCCTCAACCACACGCCCTCCTCTCCCTCTCCATCAACCCATCAAACTTCATCCCAATTCTTGTGAGAAAGTTCATGCTAGCAAGCTTGTGTTGGAAAGTTAGAGCAAGAGAAAGAAATAAGAAGAACAAGGGAGAATTAAGAGAAGTGGTAGTTTGAAGCTAAGGCTTTGGAAATCAGAGTTAGCAAGCACCAATTGAGGCTTAAGGTGAGCTCCACAGGGTTTTAGAACCCGCTTGAGTAAGTTTGAGAGTTTTTAGTATTATGATTAAAGTTGCCAATTTTAGTACCCTAATTCTATGTTGTGAGTAATTCTTAATCATTACATGTTGTAATCTGTTAATATGCCTTAGAATTTACCCTTTAAGCTGTTATGATGTTTGGGCATGATTGGATAAGCCAAAATGGTGGAAATCACGTTTTGAACTTGTCCTATGCTGTCCAACTGCAGGTAAAATCGTGTCACGATTTTACCACCGTGTCACGATTTTATAGGCAGAGACTAACACGATTTCTGGGTAGAAAATCGTGACACGATTATCCAAATCGTGTCACGATCTCACAGGACACAGGGACATCATGTTTTTCTTCCGTCTTTGCACCATTCTGGCTATCCAATGCTACTTCAGACTCAAGGAACAACATGTAATGATTAAGAGTCGCTAATAAGCATTATAAGACCTATCCTTAGAGAATGTATTAATTATATAGCATGAGGAATAGGTTCATATGTTATGTATTGGGAAAATGTTCTCCCTAAGTGATGCATTTTATGCACAAAGTATAGTAGAGGAAAGAAACACTTACAAGTACATAAGATGAGAATCGATGAGAATGATTCCATAATCTAAGTTAAGAACCTTTCATAGGTTAATTATTCAAGACTTATTATTTTGAAGAATAAGAAATAAATTATGAATTGGGCTTGATGTGTCTCTCGTATGCTCGTTAGTTAGTATACGAGGGGTTCCTGTGAAGTTACCGCCTTTAATGGCAGCTGGAACGGTGAAGTTACCGCTCGTGAGGGCAGCTGCACATCCAAGTCTATAAAGTTAATGTGTCTCCTGTCTGCTCGTTAGTTAGTATACAGGGGGTCCCCGTGAAGTTACCGCCTTAAATGGCAGCTGGGACGGTGAAGTTACCGCTCGCGAGAGCAGCCACACAAAAGATAAGAGGAGTCCGGTGTTAGCCTGATATGATAGGAATTTTCACCGGTAAGAAGGGAGATGTACTTCGGGGTTACTCCACCCGGATGCACTCCGTAAAATGAACGCAGATAATTATTGATTGTTCAACGCTAACTTCTAACTTAAGATATGAAATGATATGTATATTTATACTTATTGAGAATTATGCCAATTAGTTCCTAGTGAACAAGAAGTGATCATAAGCTTATGCCCCTCGATCACTAAGTACAAGTTAAGTTAAAGTTAGCTCATGATGAGATATGATAAAGACATGTAGCGACCTTAGGTTTCCCCTTGGTCGCGAAGTCAGCAAAGAATGACGGCGATCATAGGTATCCCCAAGATTGCCAAGAGTAGGCACGGCGACCCTAGGTTTTCCCCGTGGTTGCCAACAGTTGGTAGGGTAGGAGCTCACTGAGACGTTATGTCTCATCCCTTTCCTTCTGGTGCAGGTTCTCAGCAGGTAGCACGACGTAAAGGTAAAGAGAAAGCTATGGATTGATCGTGCTGCTTATGTTTTATTTGGATGTTGTATATGATAATGTATCATAATGTATATATATTATGGAGAATGTTCTGTATCAGATAATTGAGTTGTATCAGAACTTGTGTATTGTACATTTATTAAACAACTTTCTGTATTGTATTTAATGTATCCGGTACGAAATTTTAATACTCGTAAGAGATCCTAGGCAATCTCTATATGGGTGTTACAAGAACTTGGAAAGCTGTGCTAAAAGGTTGGGATCATCCAGTTGTTTTAGACAAAGATGGGAACAAAACTGAGATTCTGAAACCAGAAGAAGAGTGGACAAAGGCTAAAGATGATCTGTCACTGGGAAACTCCAAAGCCTTGAATGCAATCTTCAATGGTGTGGACATGAACATGTTCAGACTCATCAAGCAGTGTACTGTTGCAAAGGATGCTTGTGAAATTCTAAAAACCACTCATGAAGGAACCTCTAAGGTCAAGATGTCCAGACTCCAGTTACTTACCACTAAGTTTGAAAACATGAAGATGATGGAGGATGAAACTATTCAGGATTTCTACATGAATGTGCTGGATATGGCAAATTCCTTTGAGTCTCTTGGGGAGAAGATGTCAGATGAGAAGATAGTGAGAAAAATTCTCAGGTCACTTCCCAGAAGGTTTGACATGAAGGTAACAGCTATAGAAGAAGCTCATGACATCACCACTATGAAGGTTGAGGAGCTGATTGGGTCATTGCTGAATTTTGAGACTGCTTTCTGTAAACAGCCTGAGAAGAAAGGGAAAGGAATTGCTTTTGCAGTCAATTCAGAAGCTGATGATCAACAAGAGTTTAATGAGGATGATGATGGCTTATCAGACGCACTTGGGGTGCTGGGGAGACAGTTTAATAAGATTCTGAAGCTTGTTGACAGAAAATCCAAATCCAAAGGTCAGAACATCAGATTCAACAATAGTAAGCCTCATGGTGATTTGAAAAAGGCCAAGACTGAAGAAAATAGCAAACAATCAAAGAGTGTTCAATGCTTTGAGTGTGAAGGTTATGGACATATCAAGTCAGAATGTCCCACTTTTCTTAAGAAGCAGAAGAAGAGCTTGGCTATTTCATGGTCTGATGAAGATTCAGAAGAAGATGTTGAGAGTGAATCTACTAAGAATGTTTTTGCCCTAACTGAAGAGACAAGACAGATGTTAAGGTTAAGGCCTCAGAAGCTTGTTCAAAGTCTGATGCTTTTTCAGAGTCTGAGACATTATCAGAGTCTGACTCAGAGTCTGAAGTTTCATCAGTATCTGAAGCCAGAGTTGAAAAACTCTCATATGATGAACTGGCTGACAATTACAAGAATCTATACATCAGAAGTGTAGAAGTTTGCAAGCAAGTAGTGGATCAGAAGAAGACCATTTGTCAACTGGAGGCTGAGAAAAGTGAACTTTTGGTACAAAATTCTGATTTAAAGGATGAAGTGAGCCAACTAAATTCCTAGCTTGAGAACATGAAAAAACAGGTCAGGATGATGAATACTGCTACTGATGTGCTGGAGGAGATTTTGGATAATCAGAAACAAGGGAAGAAAAAGGGTTTAGGATTTAAGGATGAGAGTCTGAACATCAAGCAGAAGAATCCAGACAGAAAATTTGTTCCTGCTGCTGAATCTTATGATTCTATGATTGGGACATCCAAGATGCTACCTCAGAAGCAACCTCAGAAGTTTAACAGAAACAAAAGAAGAAATCATACTTGGGTTTGTCATCACTGTGGAAAGAAGGGGCATATCAAACCATTTTGTTTCAAACTATATGGTTATCCTGAGCACTTTAAATACAGAAGAGTTGAACCTGCTGCAAAAAGAGTCAATGTTCAGAAGGTGTGGAAACCCAAATGTCAAGAATCTGTTGGTCTAATGGCTAACATTTCTCAGAAAGTATCATCTAAGAAAGACTGGTACTTTGATAGTGGTTGTTCAAGACACATGACTGGTGTGAAAAAGTTGCTGAGTAATTTAAAACCTTGTTCCAGAAATTATGTAATATTTGGTGATGGAGCAAAAGGTGAGATTCTTGGAATAGGAGATTTAATTAGTGATGGATTACCAAGACTTAATAATGTGTTATTGGTGAAAGGATTGACATCTAATCTGATCAGTATCAGTCAGTTGTGTGATCAAGACTTGAAGGTGATGTTCAGTAAGAAAGAATGTTTGGTAACTGGTCAAGAAGGTAAGGTTCTGATGAGGGGCTGCAGATCAGAAGATAATTGTTATTTGTGGGTTTCTGAAGAAGAAGACAAAATCTGTCATCAGAAGCTTGAGCATTTAAACTTGAAGAGTTTGAACAATGTCAAGTCTGTGCAACCCAAGGTTAAGGTCAATGAACAAAGTGTAGCAAAAAGACTGGATTCCAGTGAATCTGAGGAATATGCTAACATCAGACTTTCTATGCAGAAGAGAATTGCTAGACTTCAGAAAAAGATTGCTGAGAGGAATGTTTCTGTTTGTAATTCTTCAAAAGTTTGTCTGCATGAAGACTTATAGCAATTACAGCAAACTGGATGTGAGGAAGATAGAGTACCTGCCAGATTTGCAAATGCTGAGTTTGATCCTGATTCTGAGTCTGATATACATTCAGTTTTGAGGATTTGTGTTACTTGTGCAGTTTTTATTCCCCATATGAAGACTGTGGTTTGTCAAAATTTTGTGGCTAAAAAGGGGGAGAAAAACTTGTGTTTGAGCTGTTCAGAATCAGAGGTTGTGTTGTTCAGAGTTTGTTCAGAATTCAGAAGTTCAGAATTCATATTTGTTCATAAGTTAATTGTTTTGCTCAGAGTTCAGAACCAATGCAACAAGAGCCGTGCAGATGTGATTGAGGGGGAGTTTGTGTCTCAGGGGGAGTACATGAGTGATAAAATCCTGAGTTGTGAGCTGTTTGTCTTAGTATTCCTGAAGTTTTCAATTTCAGAAGTTCTCTGTCTCAGAAGTCTCTGCAGTTCAGAATTAAGGGAGTGATGATTGTATGTGTGCTGAGTTGCAGGGGGAGAATTGTTTTGAATTGTTTTGAAGCTGTTTTTGTTGTTGGTATTTGTTTGTGAAGCTTCAGGGAGTGATGATCAGAAGCTGAGAACTATCAGAAGTTTAGAATATCAGAAGCTGATATGTTGTGAAGAACTGAAGCTGTTATGTGTTTTTCATGGTTAATCATAGCTGAATCCGCTGCTACTTACTCTGTGTTATGTTAATTTTATGTGGAGTTCTTCAAGGTTGATTATCTTGTATTGAGTGAAGGACTTGTATTTGTGTTGCATTTGATTTTAGCCAAAAATTTGCCAAAGGGGGAGATTGTTGGTTATTTGAGGTTGGCTACATTGTTTGGTAAAATCAAAGTGCTCAAGCAATACGTCTCAAGTTGTTTAAGAAGTCTTCAGAGGCAAGAAATTGGATTAGAGGAGGTTCAGAAGCTGAAAACTGCATCAGAAGCTGAAATCCTGGTTTACTGTTCATCAGACGCAGAATGGACCTTCAGACGCAGGATGGACCTTCAGACGCAGAAAGTGCCTTCAGACGCAGGAAGGGTCTTCAGACGCACTGTTCAGACGTTGACCAGCGTTGACCTTCAGAAGCTGTTTTCAGAAGCTGGATTTTTGCTTTCTTTGTGATTAATCCTATGCGTATCTATTGAAGATTTATCAAAGATTTAATTCATGCATAAGTTTCCATAAGGTTGATTAATTTGTTGAAGATCTTGAGAAGATTTGCTTCGTGTTTATGTTTAATTATATTTGCTGAAGAATCTTTGCAAGATAGAATTCAGAAATATAAGTTTCCTTATTGAGACTTTCATAATTCAGAATCATATCAAGTGAAGAAGATTGGGTTCAGAATTATGCTGCTTACTGAAGCCTATATAAAGAGACGTGTTGCTGCTATTGAAGAAGAGAGAGTCAATACAGATTTTATTCTTAAGAGTTTTTAGTGTTTTGTAAGCTTAGGCTTTGTTTGTACACCACTCAAATTGAGTTGGTTTAGAGTTTATTGAGTTGTAATTCATTCTAAGCCTTTAGGTACGAATGAAGTCTTTGTTCTTTTGAAGGGTGTATTCAAAACTGGGTAGTTTGTCAGAAGCTGAGTTGTAACTGGGTTAGTTACTTGGATAGGAAGTTAGTAGTTTCTAATACTCAACGTGTTGGGTAGAAATCTGAACTAGGAGGAGATTGATTGCTTAGGCTGGGAACTGGGGGTCAGTGTCTTGAGTCTTAAGGATTAATTCCTATAGTGGATTTCCTTCCTAGATTGGTATCCTCCAGATGTAGGTGGTGTTTACACCGAACTGGGTTAACAAATTCTGTGTGTTCTTTTTACTTTCTGCACTTTTAAATTGCTGCTTCTGAACTGTTTTTAATTGTGCTCTGTTTTGCAAAATTCGTGCTCTGTTTGTTTAGTTCTGATCCTACCTGCCAGAATTTCAAATAGGAGTGTGGTTTGAGGTGGGTGAGATGATGAATGAGTGGGGAGGAGAGTTATTTATACCTAGGTTAAAGATAAAAGATCAAGTTAGGCCCACTTATATCACATGTTCAGTCAGGTATGGGTTCAAATGGTTTGGAAAATTCAAAACCGAGCCCGACCGTAACAACCCATATGAAACTGTTTGTGTTTGGCCCGTGACCCGCGTTACCCATTCGAACCCGCCCGAGACACAAAATGTTGATACGGTTTTATCGGGTTCGATTGGGTCCGGTTTGTTTGCTCTGCCCTAATAAGTCATCAGTCATCAGCTATAAGCTATCAGCCATCAGTCATCAGTCATAAGCTATAAGCTATCAGCTATCCGCTATTTTTGCCAAACAGACCCATAAGCTCCTGACGAAAAGACTGTTACCAAACATGTCTTTTTTTGCCAGACAAACTTATAAGCTATAAGCTATAAGACATAAGCTTGTTTTTGTGTCTTGCCAAACAGACTCATTGTGTACTTTTTTCCTTGTAGTTATGATTGAAACATGGATTGGTGCTTGATGAGACTATTGTAGAATAAATAAATGTCGTGCGCAAATACCTCCCTCAAATTGTGTTTGAAATATCTGTTCTTTTTTTTCAAAGACAAAAACAAGTAGATTTTACCAGTTATAAGACATGGTAAAGGATTTACAAGATCATGGTATCCTACTGCCTAATGTTAAAAGATTTCCTCACCATTGTGTTATTTGATAACAGAATCCCTTTGTTTTTAAACCTCGGCCAGTTCTACAAAGTTGTTTTTACTTTCTTCACTTATCTATCAATCAAGACTTCCTTGTTTGAAACACCTTCCCGTTTCTTGCTTTCAAATTCACCTAAATACACCAAACCATACACATGACATCCTACTCTTTTTATATACCTTCCCTAGACTTAGAGTGGATATAAAATGCTCAAAAGGAATAAGGCCTTTGTTATATATCCTGCAGTTTATACTCCAATCTAATTGAAACTTACATACCAAACTTTGTATGCTTTGCTTGTAATTGTGTGCCCGGTTGAGGTGTTTGTGTTTTCTTTTTATTTGGATTTATTTTAAGACAAAAAAAAAGGTGATTCACTTTGATTTTATTTAGAAAAATCGTAATTTCTTAAAAAAAAAATCTAAAAATCGTGATGTGGTTTATATGAATACGGTCAATTATCTCTAATTGTGGAACCCTTGTATCTTTTAAAGAACAGCTAGTATAGGCGACAAACAAATGATGGTGATCATGGTTTAAAACATTTATAATCATTAGCGAAAAGACGAACACTCACGTATCCGTCTTTCCATTTTTTTATTGCGCTAACGCTTGTAGGTTATCAACAATATTTTATAGAAATTTTGCGTCTAAATTGCAAATGATATTTTATATAAATTTTTTGATATAGATAAAAAATTATAGGTATGGATATTTGTGACTTTCAAATGTAACAAACTCAACAAACCTTATTCATATTTTTCAATGACAACAATAATATAACAAATATAACAAAAAAATATCTTTTTTAATAACACCAACAATATAATATTATTATATAAAAATTTGTTTAAGGGTATAATTGGAATAATAAAAAAACCAGTCCAAAATCTTCCCGAAACCCCAATTTTTTTTATATATATAGTACAGATGCCATTCATGATGTTTTTACGCTTATTTCTCATTGTATTTGGGACATTTTTTTTGAATGAAATGTCTTAATTTTGCTTGCGTTTAAAATTTTAAATAAAATACTAATAATTAGGAGTCAAGATCTTCTTCATTTTAGATCTCCTCTATTTCTTTTATTTGGAGAGATAAATACACAATAAAACTTTAAAATAATTAATGATGGTGGAACTCACTTGTTGGTAGAACCCATAATTTATATTTTGTGTGTATATCTTTCTAAATGACAATCTCCATTTATTTTTATAAATGGAGAGGATCCTAACTCAATAATTAGCATTTGCCTATAAAAAATTATACTGCGCAAATAAAATAAAATATATACCAACATAGTGTGACGTAAATGATAGATACTTGAGTCCCTTTAAAAAAAAGATAGTTGAGTCCCTTAACCATTTGATTTTTGATTGGTGTGTATGAAGAATCATTTTTTGAAAGAGGTCGACCTATCTCAATTACCTTAGAGGATTTTTTTTAGGGGTTCCGAGGACATCTTTGTTTACCAAAACAAAAGGGGCAAATAGTCATGCTCTTCTTTAAATGTGTGATGTGTAATCACAATAGTACTTTAATGTATCGAAATTTTAAAATAGTCTCTATTGTGCACTCCGGTAATCAAAATTGTGTATGATATTAAAATATTCTGTTAATATTGTCATATCAATACTTTAATATACTTACTTATTGTCATATCGGTTATTATATGTACTTACTTGTTGTCATATTTATTAGTCCTTATAAGAAAATAATTATTATGAGCATTGAAGATTATTTTAACATCAAATATTATTTTGATTAATGGAGTGCATAATCAAAGACTATTTTGAAATTTCAATACATTTGTGGACGAAAATAACTATTTGTCGTTGTTTATAAAAAAAAAAAAAAAAAAGTTTTTGACTCTATAGTGGACTACACTCATAACACACGTACAAAGTTTGTATTCAAGTCCAAACGTGATGAAGCAAAACACAGCGGACACCATGTTCATGTCGTCGTCCTGCCGCCGTTGATCTGCGCAGCCACCCTCTTCGACCGACCCTCCGCCAACCGGCATTCATCAGAAGAAGGAAGTAATCAGCAAAAGGAAAAGGAAATTTTGGTTTTTGTGGTGATGGGTGATCGTGAAAATGAAAAGCATTCGATTCTTATGGTCTCTGATTTTTTCTATCCCAACGTTGGTGGTGTCGAGAATCACGTCTACTGCCTCTCTCAATGCTTGCTCAACTTAGGCCATAAGGTATCACATTATCATTTTTCACCATTCTAGGTCTGCTTAATTCGACTCACTTATTTCACCTTATATACTGCTTTAAGCACTTTTCATATTGTTTAGGACAACTTATGCAAACAACTTATGAACTTTTTATAATCGCTTATAGTTATGAAAACAATTTATATATTATATGAAAGCAAATTATTAAAGTACTAATTAGTAAAATTTAGAGACTAGTTTGACCGACGGTTACAATTTCAAGGAAGAAGTTTCACATTCACACTATTTTTTGTTATAGAAATAGCTTACACATAAGCACTTATATGATAAATGTTTATGACTAAGCTGATTATCCAAACAGAGCCTTAGGGGAGAAAATGAGAGGTCTTTGATTCGATTTATCATAAGAATTATATCTCTTGAAAGGGATTGTTTTCATCTAAAGAATTAATCATTTTGCACTTTTTCATTCACGTAGTAACATAACATGATTACACACTCTTCAAATCAGGACTAATATATTTATAACTTATTGTGCTGTCTGAGGTAATTTGCGATGTTTTTGAATTGAATTAAAATGCAACTACCAATGATCAGGTGGTGGTTGTAACTCATGCTTATGGAAAACGCTCTGGGGTTAGATACATGACAGGTGGTTTAAAAGTGTACTATGTTCCATGGAGACCATTCTTTAATCAGAATACATTTCCAACTTTGTATGGGACACTACCCATTATAAGAACTATTCTCATTCGAGAAAGAATCACTGTTGTGCATGGACATCAAACCTTTTCAACACTTTGTCACGATGCCCTTATGCATGCTAGAATCATGGGATACAAGGTTGTGTTTACCGACCATTCCTTGAATGGTTTTAGTGATGCTGGAAGTATTCACATGAACAAGGTTTTGCAGTTTACCTTGGCAGATGTGAGTCAAGCTATATGTGTTTCTCATACAAGTAAGGAGAACACGGTTTTGAGGTCGGGTTTGGCACCGGAGAAGGTTTTTGTAATACCTAATGCTGTTGACACTGCCATGTTTAAGCCAGCTTTCGCGCGTCCCAACAGACCGGAAATTGTTATTGTTGTTATTAGTCGATTGGTTTATCGTAAAGGAGCAGACTTGCTTGTTGAAGTCATTCCAGAGGTGTGCCGATTGCATTCTAATGTAAGTTGGCTTGTTTTGTATAACGCAGTATAAGAAATTTGGATTTAGATTTTTGTCTAATGTGGGCATAATGGTATTAACTTATGGCCCCCTCTTGGATTGATTTGCCTTTTGGTCCTGCTGGTGCTTCTTGACAGAGAAAGTTGCAATTTTTATGATGATTTATAGTATGTGCATACCACTTTTTTTGCAATATATTCTTCCTATCTTCTATTTGAACCTTAACCTCTTTGCATTATTCAAAATTTTGAAGTCGAAACTAAGACGTTTCATCTATATTGTCAATATTGTGATAGAAATTTTTTGTCCATTGACAAAGAGCAACATCGTTGACCCTTTTAATATTCATTTTCACAATATTTATATGATTATTGGTGTTCCAGTGTTGCTATTTTGTTGGTTCCTTATGTAGGAGCCTAATAGAATCAAGTGAAATAATGGCCAAATAAATTGTAATTTTTAGAATTTTGTACCGTAAGTGTAGACATTAAAGATATAACTTTGTATCCCTTTTGAAGGTTCATTTCATTATTGGAGGTGATGGACCTAAGCGTGTACGGTTGGAGGAGATGAGAGAAAAGCATTCTCTTCAAGATCGAGTTGATTTGTTGGGAGCTGTACCACATAGAGAAGTCCAATCTGTTCTAATATCTGGACATATTTTCTTAAACAGGTTTGGCATCCTGGAAAAGTTCTTGATTTCTTTCTTTAAGTTTTATGGTTATGAATTTATACTCTGTCATAATTTTTAATTATCTGTTGCATCTTCAACACTTGTTTTTGCTATTATTGTTATTTCGCTGCCCTACATTCGCTATTGGGAATAATTTCCTTTAGCTGTTGGGAATAATTTCCTTAATTTTTTTGCTTCAAATATAAGGGTGATAATGAAGCCATTTTAAGTGGCTGAAGCTTGAAGAGTAAACTTTCTAACTTAATTTGATGTAAATTAAGTCATCAATATTTTAAAATTTCCATCTGCTCTCATCTATCATACTTCTCAGCTCTAGTTTTGAGTAACATCTTTAAGAAAAAGGAGGAAATCTAATATTTGAGTAACTGATTCTATAAATCATTGAAGTGAATACAAAGAGCATTTTAGTTTTTGTCCATCCTTTATATGGTTGAGAGTGATATTCCATTCACACAATGTCAGTTAGGCCTCAAAAGTTGCATAGTACTTTAGGGCCCTGAATGACATGACATGAAGAAACTATTCTATAAACCCAGGGGATTTGTTAAATTAATGCCATTGACCTCTAAAGCACCTATTGCAGTGATTAACCATAAGTATTTCAAATTTCACTTACTAACATGTTTAAATTGTCGATCTAAGAAGAAATGTGCACCAGTTTGTTGCATGACCTCTGGAGCAAAGGGGCACCCTTTCACCCAAATAACCCCGTGATAACTGTTGATTGTTCATACTTTCTACCTTTTGCTTATGTACCCTTGGTTGGTAAACGTAGCATGCTGACCTATGACATGAATCCACTTCAAACATTCAATATCTGATTCAAGCTAAGTTGTGTCACAAATACATCTTTTCTGATTTTAAGTTATTGATTTGAAGATATTAAGGACATGAACTTTATCATTCTGAGTCGTATCTGATATTGTTTATTTTGTATCTGGTGTCCTACCTGACCTTTGCACTGTTACAGTTCCTTAACTGAAGCTTTTTGCATAGCCATATTAGAGGCTGCTAGTTGTGGATTGTTAACAGTCAGCACGCGCGTCGGAGGTGTTCCTGAGGTAGGCACCTCAAGTATTTTTTCTATTCTTATTTGATATATAAATTCCTTTTATGTAGTTTTTCTTTGAGAAATTTTTTTATTCACTTCAGTTTCTTGTCGATTCCAATATTTTGGACTATGATCATGTGGGGTTTGATATAGATTCACTTCCTTACTATAGGTTGTACCAGATGACATGATTGTTTTGGCAGAACCTGATCCAAGTGATATGGTGCGTGCAATCCAAAAGGCGATAACTATGCTGCCTAAAATTGATCCCCAAGTCATGCACAATCGAGTGAGTTTATAGTTTAAATGGCCCTTTTCTTTTGCTTTCATCAGGTAAACTAGTTACTTAGCTAGTCTGTTTATTTTCTGTAGATGAGGGAACTCTATAGCTGGCATGATGTTGCCAAAAGGACCGAAATTGTATATGATCGTGCTTTGAAGTGTTCTGATCAAAATCTACTTGAACGACTCTCACGGTACACACTTTCATGGGTTCAATATAATTCTAATAGGAACATCTAGCTGTAAAAGAAAATCCACTGGTCATTCTGTTTCATTTATGTGATTTTTGTATTCTAATTACCTGAGCATAAAATTCTTTAATCTGCTTGTAACTTAAGCTGGTTGGTAGTAAAACAATGTATTTTGGGATCTTTATTTGACAACACTACAAACTTTAGCAATCCTTTTTCTGGTACAAGAAGTTCAGATGTAAAACTAATACCTAATGAATTAAGGAACTTACAAATTTATCATTAGCTACTTCTAAGAATGTGAATTGTATCTGTTGTTTTAGACACCTCTCTTGCGGAGCATGGGCAGGAAAGATCTTTTGCTTGGTTATGATCTTCAGTTTTTTGTTATGGCATATATTGGAGCTATGGCAGGTATAGACTTGAGTATGTTACACATTTTTGCTTTGTCATGTTCGGTGAGTTGTCTTACTTGTGTTGTGTTGTGTGCTTTCATTATTAGCCTGCTGATGATATTGAGGAGGCGCCGGATTTCATTCTCTCACCCAACCGTGATGGATTGGAGGGATGTTGCAGAAAACCCAACAATGCAGAAAATCAGAAGAATAGTAGTGATACTAATATATATGATAATAGTAGTAACAATAATATTTCATAGGGAAAAGATATTTCGTTGTATAGAAAATTATGAAATTGCAGAGAATTCTAATCAGGGTCTTTGATTTTTCTTTATTGATATGTGCAAACAGCGTAAAGGGTCCGTTTGATGCACATGATAGAAAGACAGAAAACCATCATATCTTGATTCAATCCGTTGTTTGGTGCATTAATAGGAAATGATAACTTAAACATATTTCTAATTCTATCATACTCTCCCTTTGTTATTTTTATCCTTAATTTTTTGTGGGTTAGCAATCTGATAGCATAACTATCAAACGCGCGTACCTCTTTCGACTCCCACTGCTTCTAGCTTTTGTTCTTTTTTCATTTTTTTTTACGATTATTTTCCCAATTGATTATTTTCACAGGACCTCGTCGTTGAATTATATTCCAATTCCAATTGGGAAGAAAAATGTTTCGTCCAACTACAACTGCATAATTATATTCCAATTCCAACTCCAGTAATTATATTCCAATTCCAACAGCTTCGTCCAATTCCAATTGTGAGGTGCTTCCCAATCAGTTCTTCGATAGCAGTTTGAACGTTTTCTTCCCAATCAATTAAAATTTCAATTCCAATCCTATTCCAATTCCAATTGGTGAAGTCAGGAGTTTAGGGGAGGTGCTCGTCGGCGGAAGATGGAGGCTTGGCGACGGTGCTCAAAGACAATGAATCTGGTCTGATGGAATGACGAAGGAGACAGACGGCGGAGATGAATATTATGCAGCGTTGTTAATTTTTTATCATGTCGGTAACAAGTGTGCACCAAACATATGACAAGATAAGTGTCTATCCTGTCACTATCCTATCTATCTTTATCCATTTTTTAATCATATCATGTCTTTATCATATCATGCACACTAAACGGGCCCAAAATGTTTAGAGAGAGAATGAATGCATTGGTGTTAACTGAACTAGTGAATTCTCATTCAGTTTCAATATCGGCTATGTGGTAGTTCGAGATCTCCAACGTGGACAAAGTTGTTGTATTGATTTGGTACAAGATCATTGGCCATGTATGTATGATTATGAAAGTGTCCTTAGATTTGTCTGAAGAGAGAACATTGTGCATACGGGTTGCGTGATATATCTACTAACAACTAGCAAATCGCACGGGTCACGTAACATTGCGATAATTATATAAAAAATAATTAGATTGTTAATATTATAGAATGTTTATAGATCTTAAATAAAAATTATGAGTATTAATGTAATGTTTCTATTAATTGTTTTTCTCTTATATAAACAAAAATTTGTTAAATAGTTGAGTCACACCAGTTATGGATTTTACTTGCTTGTATATGTGAAAATAAATTTTTATGTACATAAAATTTTGAAAATTCATGACTATTTTCAAAATCAAAATTAATATAGTGTTTCTATTAAATAACTTTTTATTTTATATGCAAAAGACTATTCAATGTCTGCACCACACCCGTTGCTGATTTTATGTATTTATATCTGCATAAACAAATTTTTATATACATGTATGAGAAAGTCGATATCATAAAATTTTAAAAACTCATGACTATTTTCAAAATCAAAATTAAAGTAGTGTTTCTATTAAATAACTTTTTATTTTATATGCAAAACACTGTTCAATGTTTGCACCGCACCCGTTGCAGATTTTATGTATTTATATCTGAATAAACAAATTTTTATATACATGTATGAGAAAGTCGATATGACATTTTTTTTGGAAACACACGACTATTTTTAAAATATCAACATTAATGTAGTGTGTCTATTAAATAAATTTTTATTTTATATTTAAAACACCATTAAATATTTAAATTGCACTCGTTGAGGAATTTATATGTTTATATATGCATAAGAAAATTTGTATGTATCTATATGTGATAGTCTATATGATAAAATTTTGAAAATTTGTGACTATTTTTAAAATACCAACATTAAAGCAGTGTTTCTATTGATTAAATTTTATTTTATATGCAAAACACTGTTTTTGCATCGCTCCCGTTGCAAATTTTAAATGTTTATATCTGCAGAAACAAATTTTTATATACGTATAAGAGAAAGTCGACACGATAAAATTTGGGAAACTCATGACTATTTTCAAAATATCAACATTAATGTAGTGTGTCTATTAAATAAATTTTTATGTTATATTTAAAAACCTTTAAATATTTAAACCGCACTCGTTGAGGATTTTATATGCTTATATATGCAGAATAAAATTTTGATGTACCGATATGTGATAGTCGGTATGATAAAATTTTGAAAACTCGTGACTATTTTCAAAATATCGACATTAAAGAGATCATTAGTTTTAATAAGGACGATTTTAAAATTTTGTTGTACATTGATTTTTATATATTGTTAGTAAATGTTAGTAGATATGAACATTATCCGTAATTAATTTTTTAAAAAAAAAATAAATTAGTTTTATAGCTATCCGTGAAAATTGTTTACACTTGTGATGAACATTATCATTATCCGTAATTAATTTTTTAAAAAAGAAATAGATTAGTTTCATAGTTATCCGTGAAAATTGCTTACACTTGTGATAAGCATTATCCGTAATTAAGTTTTAAAAAACAAATAAATTAAATTTTGCACAATGACCATTATGCACATAAAATTAAGAACATTATGAATTTTAATAAGGACGATTATGAAATTTTGATGTACTTCGATTTTTATATATTGTTAGTAGATATATAAAAGTTGAAGTCTAGCAAAATTTTGTAATCGTCCTTATTAAAACTCATGATCTTCTTAATTTTATGTGCATAATAGTCCTTTTGCAAAATTTAATTTATTTGTTTTATAAAAAATCAATTACGAGTAATGGTCATCACAAGTGTAACCAATTTCCACATATAACTATGAAACTAATTTATTTGTTTTTAAAATAATTAATTACAGATAATGGTCATATCTACTAACAATATATAAAAATTGAAGTCCAGCAAAATTTATAATCATCCTTATTAAAACTCATGATCTTGTTAATTTTATGTGCATAATGGTCATTTTGTAAAATTTAATTTATCTATTTTTTAACAAATTAGTTACGGATAATGGTCATATCTACTAACAATATATAAATCTAATAACATTATATATCTACTAACAATATCGAAAAATCAAAGTTCAACAAAATTTCATAATCGTCCTTATTAAAACTCATGATTTCTTTAGTCTTATGCACATAATTGTCATTTTGCAAGATTTAAATTATTTCTTTTTTTAAAAATTACTTACGGATAATGGTAATCGCAAGTGTAACCAATTTTCATGGATAACTATGGAACCAATTTATTTGTTTTTTAAAAAATTAATTACGGATAATAGTCATATCTACTAAGAATATATAAAAATCGAAGTCCGACAACATTTTATAATCGCCCATATTAAAACTCATGATCTCCTTAATTTTATAATCGTCCAACAAATATTGAATGATGTTGTGCATAAAAAATAAAAATTCATTTAATAGAAACACTACATTGATGTTTATATATTGAAATAATCATGAGTTTACAATATTTTATCATATCGAATTTCTCATATATATAATAAAATTAGTTTCTGCAGATAGAAACACTTAAAATCTGCAATGGAACTGTATTTTGCATATAAAATAAAAATTTAATTAATAGAAACACTGTATTAATGTTGATATTTTGAAAATAAGTCACGAGTTTTTAAAATTTTATCATATTGACTATCACATATCGTACATAAAAACTTTCTTTTGCATATATAAGCATATAAAATCATCAACGAGTGCGGTTTAAATATTTAACGGTTTTTTAAATATAAAATAAAAATTTATTTAATAGACATACTACATTAATGATTGATGTTTTGAAAATAGTCACGAGTTTCCAAAATTTTATCATGTCGGTTTTCTCATATATGTATATAAAAATTTGTTTATGCAGATATAAGTACATAAATTCTGCAACGGGTGCAGTGCAAACATTGAAAAGTTTTTTGCATATAAAATAAAAATTTGTTAAATAGAAACACTACATTAATTTTGATTTGGAAATAGTCATGAGTTATCAAAATTTTATCATATCGACTTTCTCATATATGTATATAAAAATTTGTTTATGCAGGTGTAAGTACATAAAATCTGCAATGGGTGCGGTGCAAACATTGAATAGTCTTTTGCATATAAAATAAAAAGTTATTTAATAGAAACACTACATTAATTTTGATTTTGAAAATAATCATGAGTTTTCAAAATTTTATCATATCAATTTTCTCATATATCTACATAAAAATTTGTTTTCGCATATATAAACAAATAAAATTTATAACTGGTGTGACTCAACTATTTAACTAATTTATGTATATATATAAGAGAAGAATGTTTAATAGAAACATTACATTAATACTCATAATTCTCATTTAATATCTATAAACATTCTACAATATTAACAATCTAATTAATTTTTATATAATTGTCGCAATGTTACCTCCGTCCCTATTTATAAGATCCTTTTGAAATAATCACCGGAATTAAGAAGGTTGATATTTGTATTAAATTTGTTTGTAATTACTATTATTTTTATAATTTTATCCTTTAAGAGAGAGAGTTTGTTTATGTTTTTAACATGCTATTTATTGTTGGTCGAAGAAAAAAATGTATAACAAATAAGAGTGTGTAGGTAAAAAAGTAATTAATATAGTTAAAAATAACAAAGAGATCTTATAAAAAGAGAAAAAAAAATTATCATCTTATAATTAGGGAGAAAACTCTATTGTTACACTTTAATTTATTTGAATGAAACAAAACAACTATTGTTAGTTTTCGGATCTCCGTGGCCGTGGGTTCCAGCCACCAGACAAGTCTCAAACAATTATCACTTTAATAGTAAGCTTATGTTCTGTCTTTCTCTCTCTAATAAAGGACACTTTAGTTACAGACAGTACTTTTATTTTTTGACCAAAGTTACAGACAGTAATTCAACATAGATAGTTGGGATTGGAAACATGGTAATTTTCCACTCAGAATCTCTCAACCTTCTACAATCAAGGCAAAACTCTCAATCTCTATTCTAACCAATTTCAAATTTGAAGTCAAACCCATTTCCATTTTTGTCTAAACTGAGGAACTTGGCTACCACTGCACCAGTAAGCTTCAAGATCTATCTTTTCTTTCTTTCAAATATTCTTGCTTTTTTAATACATGCATCCAACCAAAGATCTTGTTGTTCCTGGACAGTAATTAAGAGATTCTTATGATTTGTTTTTCTTTATAGATAAGGTATGAAAATAATTTGCTGGGACATGTGAAATTCCATTGCTTATTGATTTTAGTTGTAATACTAGTATTTGCTAATATGGGATCTGATTTTTGTGGAAATCAAGTCAAATTTTCAATTCAACCCTTGTCCAAATTATGCTCTCCTATTTAGTATGGCCGTGTGGCTGATTGAGCTTAAAATTATTGCATACTCCCTATCTCTTCAATGATAACTGGCATTTCTAAAAAAAATTGTCCAAAAGTCGGTGTCACTTTCTAATTTCGAAGTAGTTTTAATTGATTTTCTCCAATTGTACTGTCTAATTAAAACTATGCATTACTCCAACTATGCATTACTCCCAGGTTATTATTTTTAACTTTGCATTCATGATAATGAAAGTACATCAATAGTTAATAGTACAAAATGCCGGAAAAATAGAATGTAAATCATCGTATTCAAGTTGGGTGGTTGAAATGGAGAAGAGCACGAGTGTTTTATGTGATAAGAAAGTACCGTTTAAGTTGAAAGGAAAATTCTATCAGACAACAGTTAGACCGACAATGTTGTATGATATGGAATGTTGGGTGGTTAAGAACCAACACGAGAATCAAGTAAGTGTAGCGGAGATGAGGATGTTGCGTTGGATGAGTAGTAAGACTAGACGAGATAGGATTAGGAATGACACCTTTAGAGAGAGAGTTGGGGTAGCACCTATAGTAGAAAAGATGGTAGAAAATAGGCTTAGGTGGTTTGAACATGTAGATAGAAGAAGAGTGGATTAGATGGAGGAAAGTCAGATCAAAAGAGGTAGAGGAAGACCTAGAAAAACTATAAGAGAAACTATTACGAAAAATTTAGAGGTTAATGAGTTTGATCCAATCATGGTTTATGATAGAACATTATGGCGTAATTTGATCCATGTAGCCGACCCCACTTAGTGGGATAAGGCTTGGTTATTGTTGTTGTTGTCTCTTTCTTTCATTTATATTCTTTTCTTAATCTGTGTGAAATCGTCAAATGCGATTGTTATTGTCGGACAGACGGAGTATATGATTGTTACACCTCCAATCATAGTTGTGGAGTACTTCTGTGGCTAAGATTTTATGTCTCATTTATGCACTCAATTACATGCTTTGTTTTGTGTGTTTTTTGGGAAATGATAAACGGTTCGAATTAGTTTTGTACAGTACCGATAAAGGATGTTATGGATTATTTAGATTTGTATAACTTTTTTTTTTATCAATAGATTTGTATAACTTGTTCACCAATCTTCTCATGTATGGTAATGAATCCCTGATTGGTTCTTTTACGCGTCTACAGCGCAGTGGTGCTGTATATTTCCCCATCTACTGTTGTCATATGGGTTAAAATAGTAATAATAATAATAATATTTAGTTTGGTACTGACATTTAGTGTATGCTGGATAGATTTGAGGAGTCTTCTAGACCACTATGGCGGATTTGGAAAATTTGCTTTTGGAGGCTGCAGGAAGAACTGGTGCAGCTGGGAGAAGTCGGCACTCTCTCCCACCTTCGAGGAGACCACGTGATGGCTCTTATTCAGATGGTGGGAGTGATTCTAGGGACGATGATTCAGATGATGAACTTAATTATGCAAGCAGAAAGCCATCTGGATCACAGGTTCCTCTGAAGAAGAGATTAGATCCGGCCGACCGAGATGATGATTTGGGCAGTCAGGAAGAAGCGGATGATGATGGGCGAAGTGATCGTGAAGGCGATACCAGTGATGAATCAAATATCGGCGATGATCTCTATAAAGATGAAGATGACAGGCGGAAGCTTTCTGAGATGAGTGAACTTCAAAGAGAGATGATTTTGTCGGATAGAGCTTCAAAAAAGGACGATAAAAGTTTATTAGGAAAGATTGCATCAAAGCGTGAGAAAGGAAAGGCAATAATGACTGGAAAGCAGTCTCCCCCACTTTCATCATCTCGCATGCGTGCATCTGCCAGATCTGCCGATAGGTCAGCCAAGAATGAAGCATTAAATGAATTGCGTGCAAAGCGGTTGAAACAACAAGATCCAGAAGCTCACCGTAGATTGAGAGAGGCTTCTAGAAGCTCAGGGCCCCGGAACTTTTCCCCACCAAAGCGCAAGTCTTTCACATCAGCAAATCTCAGTAGTTCAAGCCATAGTGATAGTGAAAGTAGGTCTCACAGTGATGATGAAGGATCAACTGGGGATGGGGGAATTGCTGACAGTGATGATGATAGGGCATTATCTGGATCTGAGGGGCTATCCTTTCAGGATATAAAGGAAATAACTATTCGCAGGTCGAAACTTGCGAAATGGTTTATGGAGCCTTTCTTCGAGGAGTTGGTAGTTGGTTGCTTTGTAAGAGTTGGAATCGGTAGATCTAAAACTGGACCTATCTATCGGCTCTGCATCGTGAAAAATGTTGATTCCTCAGACCCTGATCGACAGTATAAACTAGAGAACAAAACTACATACAAGTATTTGAATGTTGTTTGGGGAAATGAAAGTTCTACTGCGAGGTGGCAAATGGCTATGATAAGTGACTCTCCTCCACTTGAAGAGGAATACAAGCAGTGGGTTAAGGAAGTGGAACGGAGTGGTGGCCGGATGCCAAGCAAGCAGGATGTGTTGGACAAAAAACAAGCTATAAATAAAATCATCACATTTGTCTACTCTGCTGCTACTGTGAAGCAGATGTTACAAGAGAAAAAGTCTGCCTCTTCAAGGCCGCTAAATATTGCTGCTGAGAAGGATCGATTAAGGAGGGATTTGGAAAGAGCACAAGGTAAGAATGATGATGCAGAAGTGGAGAGGATCAAGGCAAGACTACTAGAATTAGAGGCATCCAGACATGCAAAGGTGAAGGACGCCAAAGCTCTGAAGCTGGCTGAAATGAACAGAAAAAACAGGTTTGAGAACTTCGAGATTGCTTCTAAATTGAGGCCATTAACCGGTTTAAAAGAAGGGGATGCAGGTTATGATCCATTTTCAAGGAGGTGGACAAGATCAAGGAACTACTATGTTGCAACACCTAGTGAAAAGGCTGCTGCTTTAAATAATAATACCGTTGGCTTAGTTTCTGATGCAGGCGTCAACGGAACTGGAGTACCAGTAACTGCGGAGTCTGGCGCGGTGGCTACTGCCATTGCCTTGGAAGCTGCTGCTGATGCTGGAAAGTTGGTGGATACAAGTGCTCCGGTGGATCAAGGAACAGAATCGAATACACTGCACAATTTTGAGCTGCCAGTTTCATTAGCATTACTTCATAAGTATGGTGGAGCCCAAGGAGCTCAGGCAAGATTTATGGCAAGAAAACAAAGAATAGAATCAACAGTTGGATTTAAACTCTCGGAAAATGATGGCAGGAGACATGTACTGACTCTGTCAGTTGGTGATTACAAAAGAAGAAGAGGTCTTCTTTGAATTTGTTGCTGCTGTGCAGTATCCAGCTGAGGTAAGTCCGCGGTTTAATTATCCAAATATGGTTTTTATTGACTGTAATGTTGTTGTATGTTGTAACCTTATTGTTATGTTGAACATTTTATAAGTGGCCATGTATCCACATATCTTTATTTAGCTCTATTCTTGAACAATAAAGTTATGTGATAAATGGAAGATAATAATGTAATGTACTCTCTACATGCCAAGTGTCTTTAGTTTTCTCATTTTCTTGTCTAGGAATGTTGTCTTTAGATTTTGGTTGCTGTTTTTGCAGTAGTAGCTACCTCATTGTACTCAACTATTGATGATAAACAGATTCTAAATATAAATAAATCGTATCAAAATACTGGTGAAATGCAACTGAAATGGCAGCTGAAAGCATATGTTACTGACGAATTAAAAATAGAGAAATATATGGGAAGCATTCAAGTTCGTGATTTTTTTGGCGAGTGTAGTGATCTTACAATCAGAAGAGTAAACTTTGCTTTGTTTCTTTGCTTTGTTTGTGACCTTATGAGGAACTTCCCAAATACCCTAAGTTGCCAAATGATTTTTTTGAATCTAAGGAATCGGACTTGGGTTTTCCCAATGATTTGTCTTAGGGGAAGTTCATTGATCGCTTAAGTTCATTCACTTGGTTTGCTTAATGAATTGAATAAAATGATTTTTTTTTTTACTTGATAGTGCAATGGATTCAACATATTCTTGGATTAAATTCAATGGTAGTTTTATAGTCCACATTGTCTTTTAATAAGGATAATTTTCTTCTTGGAGTCGACAATATGGGCTGGGCAATGTCTTAAATGAAGAACTCCAAGAATCAAACCTGGTTTTTTTTTTTTTTTTCTTCTAAGGGAAAGTCATGTTGGTTTTAATAAGCATAGTTTAACACGAGTTACAAACTTTAGAGAGAAAAACTACGAAAGAAATCATGAAATTGAATGCACAATCAAGTTTAATATTGCAATGTAAAATTGTTAGTAATACTAAAGACACCATGAAGAAACAAGGGAACATACCGCAAAATTGCCACAATGTCATCACAACATCACGATACAATAAAAGAAACACATACTACTAATAAATAAACACATACTTAAACATAATTCAAAACTCAACATGCATCTGTATATAGCCAGCATTTTGGATGGATTGGATTGGCGAAACTCTTCTTAACATAATATTTATGTAACTTTACTACGGCCCTTGTTGATGCTCTCCAAGAACAAAAAAGATTTTCATATTTTGGTGTATCTTCTTCTTTGAGCTTGCAAAGACCATAAACCTTTGGTGGAATTAACACCAACCTCTCCAAATTTGTTGCTCTTTGCAAAAGTATCTTTACTAACTCAAGTTCAGAAGACAAATACTTAAAACTTCTCAGCACTGCAACTTTGAGTTGAGTAAATTTGTAGTTGCAATTGTCAAGCTGAGATTTATCGTGCTTTTGCCAATACAGTCCAAGGTCAATTATATAATCATTTAACTGCATATATAGTTAAAAGTCAGACTCAAGACAAAAAAACATAAATTGCAATGGAGATAAAAGCTTGCGCCTCTATTATTTATTTATTTCAACCATTTTTTTAAGAAGCAAAACTAGCCCATCAAAATTGGTACCGAGAATAATCAAACTTGAAAGGAGCACACTTATTTCAAGTCAACACCACCGAATCAAACCAAGTGAGTTTTCAACCATTATTTTAATTTATTTTTATCATTTTACTTCAACGTTAAAAGCATGTGTCTATATATTTATTCAATATTGCAACCAGCTTTACCAAGACATAATTACTCAATAATCCACATAATTACTCAATAATCCATTGGAGGTGGGTTTCACTTGGGTGACTTTGTGTTTGCTGACTTTGATGACTTTGTCTCTATCTCTCTCCTAACCAATAAATATCTCTCATCAAAATAATTTATTTTAATCATTCATACATCATTCTCTCTCATCTAAAATACACTAAAATCACCAAAGTTATCAGACCTCAAAAAGTCACCCAAGTATTTTCCATCGGAGGCTTGGACGTCAGAGGATTCCTCTGACACCAAAAGATCATTTTTATTGGTTGAGATATCATTTCATATATATATTAGGAAAAAGATGCAGATACTTTTAGATTTTAGATTCATATCAACCAACAATTAATTAATAGTTATAGTTAACTAATTTGTTGAGAATGATCGGTAGTAAATACATCAATGAACAGTGTCACCAATGATGGACAATTTTTTAGAAACATGGCTATATCATATAGATTGCAAAACATTCCCCCATGCGTAAACAATTGAAGCTCCCTCATATTCACAAAACAATATTGGGCTTCCCGAAATACTCCGTAACGAGTCCTTGCAGCCATACTCTGGAATTACAAGGTTTAATAATTTATACATAGTAGTAAAGGAATCAATTAATAATAATAATAATAATAATAATAATAATAATAATAATATAGACACACAGCATGGTATAATTTGTACGAAATTAAATAAAATGGTAGAGAATAAAATGTAAATCAAAGTAGAATAACAACATATTTATATACCTCAATAAGTACAGGTGTAGTGGTGAGAATGGAGACATGAGTGAGATCTTTGACTAGAGCTTCCAGCTTAGTATACTCGAAGTAGTTTTTGGAAGGTATAAAGTGAAAGAAAGCCTCATACAATTGTGTCCCTTGAACAATTCGAATTATTGAAAATTTTCCATGATAAAAAATTGAACGAAGAGTTGGTGAATCAATTTCATTCTCTTTCAAATCTTGGCAGCAACCGATTCTTAGTTTTTTTGAAATGTTTATTTTCTCTAACAATTAATTTCAATTTCTTAATTGTATAGCATTTAATCAGATCAATAATTTTAAGCATTTTACAATTTTCAATCAACACGTCAAGCATATCTTCAATGATGTGGAGGTTACACAGATTTAGCGTTTGCAAAAATTGCAAGCCACTTGGAACCTTTGGTAACTTGATCGCACATTTAACCAATTTTAGTGTTTTTAACTTGTGTAGTGCGTTCAAAACACTAAATTCAATTGTGAATCCAGGTCGGTAAAGATGCAACTCAAGATCTTCTAGATCCTTTTGAGTGCATATTTGTAACCATCTCTTAAGTAAAGCTTCGATCCCAACAGGATCGATATGTAATTTAAATGTTTTAATTTCGTTACCTTCGTGTAAATTGAATAAATGATCAACAATTGCAGCCATGTGTTGTTGACCGTATCGTAAATGGAAGTCTCTACCAAACAAGAATCGACGATTATGACACCATGATCTTTTGTATTTAGGAGATATAGTTGATGCAATTACAACTGCATCTTTTATTGGTAATAAAGAGAAAATTTTTTGAATGATATCCCCGGGAAGATCATCAGGCAAATCAGTTTTGGTTTTATTTTCCTCAGTTAATTGGTTTTGGTTTTCAAAACTAGCCATCGATAAAGAGACAGTAGAAAACGATGAAGAGATGGATAAAAACAAGGTTGAATTTTAGGTTTGTGCCACCGAACTTAAAATTTGATGAAATGAAAACATAGGATCATTAGATTTTATAGAGTAAAACCCAGTAATACAAACAAAAAATAATAAATTGGACAAATAATAAAATGAGATTATTATGACTACTTTGAAATTTTTTTAGAATATTTAAATTAAAGAAATATTTTACCCACACTAAATTAATAAGGATTTAATTCATATACACATAATTCAAAATATTGTTTGCACTATCAGTCAATCGTTATCGTTTGATCATTAAAAAGATTATTTATTATCTAACCAACCAGTCAAAATAAAATATCTTATTAGTTAAGTTTTAATTATTTTTCTGTAATATATTTAATGATTAATTAGTAAATTTTGTTGAACTTTAAAAGAGAATCCTCCCATAATTAATTTCTTTTATATTATCTGTTAATTATTTTCTTTTATATTACATAATTAATGACTACTTGGAATTCTCCCAATAAGCTACACTAATTTCCTTTTTTTCAACTTTAAAAGAGAAATTCAACGAATCGGTGTGTGTGGTGTTAATTGGGTTCAAGGGCCTGTTAGGGTTGATTTATTTTTGAACTTATGAAAATAAATAAACTTCTATGTAAAATTCATAAGCTTTTTTTTTAACAAGTCAAAATGGAATATATTAATATCAACTACGAGTCTCTCCTAGCACAAGGTATGCCAGAAGAAGACTCGAAAAGATACGGTCACCAGTCAAACAAAAACAAAAATTACAAGCCAGTCACAGTTAGCCGATACCCATACAAACTAGGAGTTTATGAAGATACCAAGGTAGTTTATGAAGATACAATTTTTGTTAGTAAGAACTTACGAATTAATATAAAAAGTTATTTATTTGCAAAAGTTATTTTCATAATCTCAAAAATAAGTCAATCCAAACGGACCCAATTCTATTTTGACTTTGGCTTGTTAAAAAAAAGGTTAAATTCTATTTCATATTTTTAAAATATGTAATATATTAAAATATATTAGTTAGTATAAAACATGGTTTATATATGTTTTTAACCCTATAAATTAAATTACCAAGCTTTGTTTTTCATTCCTATAAAAGTTCATAATTTTTTTCTTACAAAATTTTCATGTAATCAGTTTTAATCCCTGAGCAGACACGTTGAAACAAAAAATATTTAATTATCTTTCAAACTTTAAAGGGTTAAATATGCTTTTAGTCCTACAAAATTATGGTGCACACAATTTTAGTCCTTGCTAAAACCACATTTGTTAAATTATCCATAAATTCTTAAATTTTTGAATGATTTTTTTGCTAACATATTAGCAAAATAATAAAAAATCATTCACTAAAATTAGTATCTTTTAACATTGTATTAATTAAATAAGTATTTCATATTTTTATTAAAAATATTTTTTTAATTTATTTAATACCTTGAGTCAAAAAATAAATACTTAATACTTAAATTTTAATGTAATATAATATAATATAATTATTTTTAATGCTTTTTATAAATAATTATTTTATTTTATTTTTATTAAAAATTAATTATTATACAGATAAAAAAATTCAATCTTTAACTATTGTTTATAAACTTTAGAGTAATTTATTTATTTTTTATATTTAATTATTGAATGTGTCAAAAGTATAATTAATACTCAATATTTATTCCTTTCAAACAAAATACTCAATATTTTATTGTATTTTCCTTAAAAAAATCAATATTTTGTTGTATATGATTAGTTATATATTTTCATTTCCATTAAAAAATATTTATATTTATATATTGTTTTGGATAAATCAATATTTCCATCGCTCGCAATATACAGGTTAATATGCTTCACAAATGTTAACTCGTACAATTCCAAGTTACCAAACTCAAATATTTATAAAAATAAAAATTTACTCCTAAAATATGTATCAATAAGAAGTATTTAATTTCATTTTTTTAAATGCACTTTTGCTCCCCCTGTTTTTTAAAGAATAAAATTTTTATGTATATCATCATTAATTTATTTTTATTCAATAATTAGTATTTTATTAAAAAAATTCATTATTAAAATATTATTTTAATTTAATACGTTATTATTATTATTTAATAGTTGAAATATTTTATAATATAATAATTAAAACACTTTTTGTCACATCTTGAATTTAATAAGTTATTTTAATAATTAAAATATTCTATAAAGTAAAAAATAACGAATAAAACAAATTAATAATGATATGGGTATTTGGACCGTAGATCTTACCGTTTAGGCCTTAGAGCCCTACAGACAGGGCTTGAACCCTTAGAGTAAGGCTTGGCGCCCTCCAGAAGGGCACAAAGCCAACCTGATAGTCATATATAACTTTAGGGAGCTCTTTTGAAGGACACCCTCTGGGGCGCCCTCAGCAGCCTGTAAGGGCGCCCTAGCCATGGTTTTGGTCAGTTGCCACCCACCGTGGGGCTACGGTAAAACTGACCTAGCCACCATCTCTGAAACGAAAGTAGTCGATTCACAGCCTCCAAACGCCACCAGAACGCCGTGAATCGGCTGTGTCTTTCAGAGCAACCCTAAACTCTCTGAATCCGCCGTGATTCATAACAAACCTCACAAATCAAACGTTTAACCCGGATCCGTTAGATAACCCGATCTAAACCCTGGGATTTGCAAGCTCGGTCACCAGTCTCAACCTTCACATACAAACTCAAACAACTGTCTCTGCCACCACCGATGGCGGACCCGGTGGCCTTAGAAGCAATACAACAATAGATCCAGCAACTTCGTGACCACAACGAAGCCTTGCAAGCAACCATGGAGACCATCCAGCAGCAGCAGCACACTGAAGGAAACGAATCCCAGCAAGACGAGTCAGCGGATCCGGATCCTCAACCACTTTCCGCCGAAGTTTGGAACGCGCCAGTTCCAGAAAACTTCAAGCCACCCTCTCTTTCGTCCTTCGACGGAAAAAGCGACCCGGTGGAACATGTGACCGCTTTCAACACTCAAATGGCCATCATCGGCGCAGCCGATTCTCTCAAGTGCAAGTTGTTAGCAGGAACCCTCAAAGATGCCGCCCTCAGATGGTATATGAACCTACCTCGTTTTTCCATCATCAGCTATCAAGATATGACACGCAAATTGACCAGGGGAAGAGAGTGTTGATTGATCCCGGCAGCTCTGCAGATATCCTTTACTACTCCGCCTTTGAGAGAATGGGACTTGATGAGGACCAGTTGCAGCCTTTAAGGGGACCCTAGCTGGCTTCACAGGAGAACAGGTGCACGTTCGTGGATACATCACTTTGAAAACAACTTTCGGTACAGGAAACAACGTCAAAACCATCAAAGTCAAATATTTAGTTGTCAACTCGTCTTGTTCCTACAACATCATAATAGGCCGCCCAGCCTTCAACCTTCTTGACGCCTATGTATCAACTAAATTCCTCATCATGAAATACCCACTGGAGAATGAACAAATCGGCACTATCAGAGCAGACCAGAAAATTGCCCGGGAATATTACCACAACAGTTTAAAGCTACAGAAGGAAAAGAAGGGAGCCAACAACACAAAAGCACACCAGGTGAACGCCGTCGACATGGATCCAGGAGAGGAATTTCAGCAAAAGCGCCTCGAACCCGCCAAAGGTCTAAAAGAGATTTTGGTGGGCCCGGAGCCTCATCAGACCACCGGGATGGAGACATCTTTGAAACCAGTCGAATAACTGAGCGTACCAGAACTCCTGAGGAAGAACTTAAACCTCTTCGCTCGTCAGCTGACAGATATGCTTAGCGTCAACCCCGCCAAAGTGTGTCGTCACCTTGCTTTGCATCCAGGAGTCAAGCCGGTCAGCACGCCAACCTGGCGTCACGGTAATTTCACATAGGAGACTAACGAGAAAGGCCAACTGCATGAAGCGAGCATGATTCAGGAATTACACAAACTCGCCCACGTTCAAGAATTTGCTGCCAAACAGAGAGATGCTCGCCACGACAATTCAAGGGGCGAGCTCAGAAGCATGTAAAGCCGTCACAACGGTTATCTTGTTTTAATTTCATGTATTTTTTACTTAATGAAAAAGAGCAGGGAGCACTCTTTTCCCCTGCAGCAGCGCGGGTTTTTTAATGAGGCACCCTGCTTTCTTATTGAATTATATCTATATCGTCTATTTTGTATTGCAAACATCGCCTGCAACAGATCAACAACGCCAAGAAAAAAGAGATAACCCCAATGAGGACTCTAAGACGTCGTGCGCTAAAAAGAAATAACCCCAACGAGGGTTGCCACCTAATTCCTTAACCCCAATGAGGGCTCTAAGACGTCGTGAGCTAAAAAGAGATAACCCCAATGAGGGTTGCCACCTAATTCCTTAACCCCAAAGAGGGCTCTAAGACGTCGTGAGCAGAAAAGAAGTCGCCACCTAATTCCTTAACCCCAAAGAGGGCTCTAAGACGTCGTGAGCTGAAAAGAATCGCCACCTAATTCCTTAACTCCAAAGAGGGCTCTAAGACGTCGTGAGCTGAAAAGAAATCGCCACCTAATTCCTTAACCCCAATGAGGGCTCTAAGACGTCGTGAGCTGAAAAGAAATCGCCACCTAATTCCTTAACCACAAAGAGGGCTCTAAGACGTCGTGAGTTGAAAAGAAATCGCCACCTAATTCCTTAACCCTAAAGAGGGCTCTAAGACGTCGTGAGCTGAAAAGAACTCGCCATTCCTTAACCCTTAAGAGGGCTCTAAGACGTCGTGAGCTGAACTTAACCCTTAAGTGGACTCTAAGACGTCGCGAGCAAAACGTATCCGCCCGTAGAAGGCTACGAGGCGTCAAACTAAGTACTCGCCCAAGAAGTACTCTTAAGTCTTAAGCATAAGGAAACAAACATTAATCACATAAAACGCCTCAGTCAAAATAAGTGCCACAGAAGCATAACTAAACATCGCCATAGTAAGAAGAGTCGCAAAATAAAGCAGAATTAAGAAAAGAAATTAAAATACCATGAGCATAAATTCAAGTCATTACAAATTGTGCCATAAATTACACAAATCATTCCTCGTCCACTAAGGCGCCATCTACAACAATTTTAAAAGAATCGAGAGCTGACAGATCAGCGCCAGGGTGCAAAAAGGCAAAGCTAGCATCAAAAGCCAGGGCCAGCTCGCCCTTAGCCTCCGAAATATCAGCCTTGAGCTAACCCTCTCTCCACACCAGCTGCAATGTCACCTTGAAGTTCAGTGATGATCCTGTCCTTTCCAACCAGGTCCGCCGCGTGACCGATCTTCAAATCTGAGATGCGCTCGTCACACTCGAGCTTCATAGCCTTCTTCGCCCCATCTCAATTGTAGGATCTCACAAGAGCTCGCCTAAAACCTAAACCTAAAAAAAGAAGCACGCCACATGTTGGGCTGGCTTTAGCATGACGATGTAAGCCGTTAAACAAGTCGTTGGTCAATATATGAAAAACCACTTCGCCTTGTCCCATAGCTCGTGCTTGTTGAGCTATGGATTATCGATGATCGTTAAGATCATCGCACACGCACACGCAAAAAAACTCAACCTCCACCAAGTTACCACGCCAAAAAGTGCAAACTTGTTGGGCTGGAGCCCGTTAAAAATCCCCAGACTTGTTGGGCTGGTGCCCATCAAAGTCCCTATGAGAGAAAGGCTACAATACACCCTCCAAGCTCAATACTCAGGGGGTATAATCAGTCAGTTGTTATCCGTTGTATCACCAAATGTCACGCTATGCACGCCCAGTGGTTTAATACGCCTTACATAGCTCCGTATACTCGAGACGTGGGCTAGCACCCATAGACATGTTGGGCTGTCTCCCTTCACAGACCATGGGTGAATACTCCGTCTCTTCAAACCAAATGCTTATTAGGTTACAAAATTTCAACACTCCGAACAGTTTAACCACTTCGCCTTGTTCCAAAGCTCGTGCTTGTTGGGCTATATGGATACTCTTGTTGGGCTAGCACCCACCAAGGCCCCAAAAACACGTGGAGCTAGGACCCATGTTGGGCTAGTACTCATAAAAGCTTCCAATATTTGGGGGGCTGCAATATATCAGTTGGTACCCGCTTTGTACACCCCGTAATTCGAAAATTTTCACATAGCTTCATTTCCAGTAAGTCTCACTTGCTGGGCTAAAGATCATAGACAGATCTCAAGTGACAGTTTAATCACTTCGCCTTGTTCCAAAGCTCGTGCTTGTTGGGCTGTGAACTGTAGATCTTACCGTTTAGGTCTTAGAGCCCTACAGACAGGGCTTGAACCCTTAGAGTAAGGCTCGGCGCCCTCCAGAAGGGCACAAAGCCTACCTGACAGTCATATATAAATTTAGGGAGCTCTCCTGAAGGACACCCTCTGGGGGCGCCCTCAGCAGCCTGTAAGGGCGCCCTAGCCATGGTTTTGGCCCTTTATGATTTGGGCCCAAGACCATGACCGGATATGCCCAAATTGGGGCTACAAATAGTAACCTTGGGATCATTCCCAAGGCATGACCAAAACAGACCCTGGAAACCCTAGTTTTCCTAGATTGTACTCACTGCTAGTACAGTATTAAAATTGTCCTTCTAGATACCGGCATGTCAATTGACATCAAAATTGGCCTCAAAATAGGGCGGGGGACCAAAATCCTAAAAAATTGAAATAGGGGGGCAAAAAGACTTGTTTTTTAAAATAGAGGGACTAACATTTTTTTTTTAAAATAGAGGAACCATAAGTGTATTTAAACCTAGTTTTTTCTACTTTATTTTAGCTTTTTATTACTTTCTCTTTTTTCAATTCTTGTACGAATTAACTCTATGAGGTGTCATCTCACCGTTAAAAACTTGAATTTTATAACATAAAATATGAAGTTTAAATAATATCGAGGACAATTGTAAAAAGATCATTATCTTTTGTTTTATAATAATTTCCCCAACTTCAATTTATTTTTTTAAAAAAATGGGCTTAATAGGTCATTTGGTCCTCTAATTAATTTCCAGTTTTCATTTTGGTCCCATAATTAATAAAATCCATGTTTGGGTCCCTCAAGTTCATCTCCGTTTATCAAAAAAATTCACCTCTGTTAAGTTTAACCCCAAATGTCTATGGTGGACCAACATTGTAGGTGGTCCACCATAGACCTTATTAATTTATTCAATTTTAACCCTTTGATCATTTTTCAAGAAAGAGGATTGTTGGATTATGCAAGTCTATTGTATCTTTCAATTAACCATCACCACTTAATTTTTTTCTCATTTCTTCATCTTCTTCCCACAACTTCTTCATCTAATCTTCAACAACATTCATAAAAACAAAAACCCATAAAATCTAAAATCATTCACCTCTTCTCAATGTTCATCAATTCTTCTCTCAATGTTCATCTTCTTCCCTCTTTCACTTTTTCTCTCTACCTCTTATTATTATTATTATTATTATTATTATTATTATTATTATTATTATTATTATTATTATTATTATTATTATTATTATTATTATTATTATTAGGTGAGAGGAGATATAATTTAAAGCCTTTTTCCTTCTTTCTTTCTCTCTGTTACGACCAACACAGACACCTTCCTCCATGAAAACTGGTGACACTTCCATTTGGCTATTGTATCCTCATTCAACGTCGGTTGGCCGCGCCACAACCACCATTGCAATCCTCTCTTCTTCCTCTTCAAAAAGCATCCATTTGTTTTCTAAATCAGTGAAATTTCAAAATCTCAATTTCTACCTTTCCACTCACTTTCCGACAACCACGACCCTTATTTTGAGAAACGAAATTGATCATCTTGTGTTCCCCATGGTTTTCTAAAAAAACCCTAAATTAGTTTTCCAGACACAAGAAGATTGTGATTTCTGGTATGAGCTTCGATGGTGTGGGTGGATGGCACATATACGAAATTGATTGAGCGCACAAGATTTTGTGAGTCTGAATGTTGTGTTTGGTTTAGGAGCTGGGAGCGAAAAAGAGAGGGGAAAATTTTAGGGTTAATTGCAAATGAAAGGAAAAGGAATTCTGGAGAAGATGAGTGAAGGAATTTTGGAAAAAAAAAATTGGTAGTTTTTGTGTTGTGCTGTGTTTCTTTGGATTTGTATGAAGAAATGAGAAAAAAATTAAGTGGTGATGGTACACTGAAAGATACAATAGACTTGTATGATCCAACGGTCCTCTTTCTTGAAAAATGATCAAAAGGTTAAAATTGAATTAATTAATAAGGTCTATGGTGGACCACCTTTAATGTTGGTTTATCATAGACATTTGAGGTTAAACTTAACAGAGGTGGATTTTTTTGACTAACGGAGATGAACTTGAGGGACCCTAACATGGATTTTATTAATTATGAGACCAAAATGAAATCTGGAAATTAATTAGGGGACCAAATGACCTATTAAGCCAAAAAAATGTTATCTTTGCTAAAAAAAATGTTATCTCATACCATCAATGAAGGTAAATTTTGTGAAGTAATTAATAACTTCTCTTTTCCATACCAAATTAACCATGTTTCTTAATTTATGTTTCAAATGTCAATGTGACTTACATTTTGAGCAAAGGGAGTATTTTATAAACTTAATAAATGTAAATTTTGCATAAAAAATGTATAGTGTTATTAGATGTATATATTTGTGTATGTGTATGTGTTTATATTTATATTTTTTTCAAGCAAACCAATCATAGTGTAGAGACATCTCAACTATGTCAGCAAAGAAAATAATGTATAACATTTTATTTTGTCTAAAATTTGAATGTTAATACTAAAAACATATGGCAACACATAAACTCATGGAGCAACAAATGCTTGTCAAAGGTGGAATGTGAGGTAATGATAAAATATGTGTTACATGTTATACTGTCATGTGTTATGAGCATTATTATTCTTCGGAAAACATTGATAGATATTGTTGAAAAAATGATGAATGCATTATGGTGGGGACACAACGGCGCATCAAATAGGGGTATATGATGGATGTCATGGGAGAAATTGTCCGTCCACAAGAATTTTGGTGGAATGAGATTTAAAGATCTCGCCTCCTTTAATGTCATTATGCTAGATAAGCAAGCCTGGAAATTTCAAACCGACGAGAATAGTATTGTTCTCTCTTATTTATGGCTCACTACTTCCCATGCACTGATTCCTTTTGGTGCAAAAATACGAACAAGCCCAAGTTATGTTGGTGAAGTATATTTAGCGTAAAACGAGGCGCCAGATGGTGTATTGGTACAGGTACACGTATTCTGTTGATGGACCACCCTCGGCTAGCAACAGGTGACAATATCTCGCCAACTCAGATAAGTAATGCACAATTTCGGTCTATTTGTGTTGGTGAATTGATTGATCAGACATCCAAGACGTGGAAAGGCTCTCATGTGTTCTCACCTGTTTGATCCACATATTACAAATCTAATCCTTAATACTCCTCTTTTTCCCCAAGTTACTTCTGATACTTTGGTGTGGAAGGGAAAAGAACGGTCGATATTTTGTTCGCGGCGTGTATCGGATCTGTACAGAGTCTATTCGAGATACAACTTACTTACACAGGCAAGGAAGTTGGATTTCTATATGGAAAATCAAAGTGCCGGTGAAAAATCTTGTTTGGAGAGTTTGTCTTGATTGTTTTCCTACTCTTGCGCACCTTATTGGGAGAGGTGTGACCTGCCCATAAGAATGTGTTACGTGTAGTGACAATATTGAAAATACATCACATGCTCTTTTCACTTGTCCCTGAATGATCTAGGTATGGCAGGCAACAAATCTCTGGAATGTTGTAGAGCAAGTCGTGGGTAATAATGATGCGTCGACAACAGTTGTTTTTAGCGTTATACACCATCTCCAACCATCACAATGTGATTTATTTGCTACCGTACTTTGGAGTCTCTAAAAGCGTAGGAATTTGAAATTATGGAAACAAGTAGACAAAACATCCTCCTAAGTTGTTGAACATGTTGTACATATGTTAGAAGACTGGAAGCTTGCGTAAGAGTTGAGAAGAACCGAGGGCACACCAGTCAACAAAGTTATACCAGGGTCGACTAATAATCACAAGTTTTGATGACAGCGACCCTCCCCAGGTAGATTTAAATGTAATGTTGATGCATCATTATCTTACTCTGATGATAAGGTTGGTATTAGCATGTGTATTCACGATGCCGACAGGTGTTTTGTGCTAGCGAAAACCACTTTGTTGGATATTTGAGTGTTGGCTACATGTTTTGCAAAAATCAAATATACAAGCATTGTGTCTTCAGAAGCTAAAAATCTCATTTTGTTAATTCTCACAGTATCTTTTGAAGATTTAATTGAAGATTTATCCAAAGCTTCATTTCTAGAAGGAAGTATTCTTTGCGCAAGATTTGTTCTAAAGATTTGTTTCAGTTATTCGTAAATATATTTTCAAAGTAATCTTTTGGAAAATATATTTCTGAATAATATGAGAGCTTCTATTTGCTTCTAAAAGAATTCTAAGATCATATCTTTGAAGATTTGTTGAAGATTTATCATGGCTGAAGTTTCCAGAAGTATGATAATTTTATGTGAAGATCTATTGAAGATTGGCTTCGTGTTTATTGATGAATATATTTTCAAAGTATCTTTGCAAAATATAATTCAGAAATATATGTTTCCTTTTTGAGCCTTTGCATATTTCAGAATCATATCAATTGAAGAAGATTTGATTCAATTATTTGTGAATATATTTTCAAGGAAATCTTTGGAAAATATATTTGTGAATTTTATGTGAGCTTCTATTTTCTTCTAAAATAATTCTGGGAGTATATCTTTGAAGATTGTGTTCAGAATTATGTTGCTGCTGAAGACTATTTAAAGAGGGCATTGCTATTGGAGATTTCATGTGTCAAAAACCAGAAATTAGTTTTAGAGTTTTTGTGTCTGTGTAAGCTTAGTGCTTTGTTTGTACACCACTCATTTGAGTTGGTTTAGGTATTTTGAGTTGTAATTCATTCAAAGCTTTTAAGCAAGAATGAAGTTTTTGTTTTGAAGTGTGTTCTTCAAAAAACTGGGTTGTTTTGTTTCAGAACTGGGTTTAGTTCAAGGGTAGTTCAAGTGGCTGGGTTGCAGTTGCTTGAATAGGAAGTTAGTGGATTCTAATACTCATGCGTGGGTAGAAGTCTGACTAGGTGGAGATTGATTGCTTAGGATAGGAACTGGGGGGTCAGTGTCTGAGTCTTAAGGATTAATTCCAATAGTGGATTTCCTTCCTGGATTGGTATCCCCCAGAGTAGGAGGTGTTTACTCCGAACTGGGTTAACAAACCTTGTGTTCTTTTATTTCTGCACTTTTTAATTCTGCTGCATAACTGTGATTTAAATTGTGCTAAGTTTCAAGTTCAGAACCTGTTAGGTTCAGAACCAGTTTTAATCAGAACCAGTTTAACCTCCTTACCAGTTGCTAAGCCAGAAATTTCACACTTGGTTCAACCCATTATGTTTGGTGGATGTCGGTGAAGCACTAGACTCTGTGCGGCTGATTTGGATTTTGATAGCACAAATTTTTCTCTTGATTCGTAGATCATCGTTGATGCTTTTAATGGTGATAACAATAATAATAATAACAAGTTTGGCAACATTATTCATCATTGTAGGCAGTTGTTTAACACTTTTTTTAACAACTCTAAGGTTGAGTTTAGGCGAGACAAGTAAATGGGGTCACTCGTGAATTAGCACAGGCAGCCCCATTAGAAGCTAACTCCCAAATGTTTATTGGTGTACCACCTTGTATTAACGACTTATTGTCTAATGAAATGAATTTCTTCCCCTAAAAAAACTAATAACATATTTTCAAATTATTTTTTAAGAAATAACATATTGTCAATAATGGTGGAATATTGTGTGTGGGCGTGCGCGTTTATGTGAATAATGGTGGAGTATACTCATCAATAATGGCTTGCCTAGTAGTATAGGTTTGTGGCTAATTAATGGTTGATTGATCTAAGGTTTGACTCTGATGGGATCACTTTTCTGAATTTTGTAGTGAATTGTGCATTTGTATTATTAACATGATGAACATACCGCTTTTATCCTAGTTTCTACTGTCTGATTAGTTTTATTCTAAAGCATTTGTTAGCATTTTCATTGATTTTATATCAGTTTAACTGCATAAATGGTCTAATTGCACGACCAGACCTGTGAGTGACTTAGTTTCCATTGGACTAGCCGGTATGGGTTTTAAAACTATGATATTTATGAATTTGCAAGCCTTGCATAAATTTATTTATAAAAGCATGTTTAAATACCTTGAAAATTAAAAATTTAGCTATCAATTATTTTCTATAAATAGTCAAATTATGCGTGCACTCCATTTTTCTTATGTTCAAAATTTAGAATATGAAGATATTTTGTTCGCATAAATTTTCAATTTAAAGGATCAATGATCTTTTGACAATGTTTAAGGAAAAAATGTAGAGGAAAAATGATATAGGAAGAATAATTAGAATCACTAATCCCTTAATACTACGACACATAAAATGGAGCTATAAAGCATCCTATGACACTTGATTAGAGACTCCAACAACATTGAGAGGCATGATTATGTTGAGAATTAATCCATAACTGTAGTGAAATCAGATACTGAACGATCAGAAGCTGAAGTTCAGAGTCTGAAGCTTCAGAAGCTGAAACTTCAGAGTCTAAACGTTCAGAAGCAGAAGTTCAGAGTCTGAAGCTTCAGAAGCTGAAGTTCAGCGTCTGAAGCTTCAGAAGCCAAAGTCTGAGTCTATTTAAGAGTTTGTTAGAGGTTGTTAAGAGTTTGTTAGAGTTTGTTAGAGGTTGTTACTTAGCTTGTGATGTAAGTAAGTGACATTTTTGTGTATATAAAGCCATGTAATGCGTATACTCATCACTTAATGAAAAATTACACATTACAAATTCGTATGCTCTGTTTTTTTCATTCTTTCTTCCCTGTTTTCGTATTATTCATTGTTCTTCATCTTAATGTTGCGCAACTGATCCAACAATTGGTATAGAGAGCCTGGGTTAAAATCTTAGGGAAACACGAGTGAAGTGTGAGGGGTTCTTAGTAACAATGGATGGCAATTCATTGAAACTGTTTGATGCAAGGAAGAACTTAGTGCTAAAGTCTACCCTGTCAAAGAACAGAACCTACAGATGCAGCATCTCAAGTGATAAGATGATGTGCCTGTCTGCAACAGTTAGTGAAGATGCTGAAGCTCTATGGCATCTGAGGTACGGTCACTTGAATTCTAGAAGCCTTAGTGAATTGGAATCTAAAGAATTGGTGCATGGTTTACCTAAACTGAACATCAGAAAAACTATTTGTGAAGTGTGTGTGAAGAGCAAGCAGAGTAGGTTGCCCTTTGTGTCTGAAGCACCTAAGAGAGCAAGTGTGGCATTACAAGTAGTTCATTCTGATATTTGTGGACCTTTTGAGGTAGCTTCTTTGGGTGGTAGTAAGTATTTCATTACTTTTGTTGATGAATTTACAAGAATGATATGGTTGTATACTATTAAGCTTAAGAGTGAAGCTTTGGAGGTATTCAAAAAATTCAAAGTCTTAATGGAGAAAGAGAGTGATAAAGCTATTAAGATTTTGAGGACATATGGTGGAGGTGAGTATACATCCAAGGAATTTGAAGCTTTCTGCATGAATCGAGGAATTGCTCATGAAATAACAGCCTCATATACACCACACACAACGGTCTTGCAGAGAGAAGGAACAAAACCTTGCTTAACATGGCCAGAAGCATGATTAAGCAGAAGAACCTACCACACAAGTTTTGGGGTGAAGCAGTCACCACAGCTGCTTACATCCTAAACAGATGCCCTACAAGAAGCTAAATTTGAAAGTACCAGAAGAAGCTTGGTGTGGAAAGAAACCTAGTGTGAAGCATTTCAAGGTTTTTGGTTCTTTGTGCTACAAACATGTGTCAGATGCTAGAAGAAGTAAGCTTGAAGATAAAAGTGAGATTATGATACTTATAGGTTATCATCCAACTGGTGCGTACAAGCTGTACAACCCTGTAACTCAGAAAGTTCATATCAGTAGAGATGTGATAGTGAATGAAGCTGAGAAGTGGAAATTGGAAAGTGAACCTGTTTATAGCAGTGAGGTTCAGCAAAGCTGTATATACCCTGATTCAAGTGATGAATCAGAAAATGAAGAGGATCATGATGATGTTGAAAATGATCCAGAAGTAGAAGTAGCACCAGTGAGGCCTTAAAGAGTCAGACAAGCACTTAGCAGGCTGAATGATTGTGAAATCATCCCTGACAATGCAGTGAATGATGAAGGGGATCTTATTCATTTTGCATTACTAGCAGATTCTGAACCCATCAATTATAAAGAAGCACTAAAAATTGAAGTGTGGAAAAGAGCTATGATAGAAGAACTGCAATCAATTGAAAGGAATCATACCTGGGAACTTGTTAACCTGCCAGAGAAGAAAAGAAGATTGATGTGAAATGGGTGTTCAAAGTGAAGTTGAATCCAGATGGCAAGGTTTCAAAGTATAAAGCAAGATTGGTGGCTAGAGGCTTCTTGCAGAAACATGGTATTGATTACAATGAGGTGTTTGCTCCAGTAGCAAGAATTGAAACCGTGAGATTAGTAGTGGCTCTTGCTTGCAAAAATTAGTGGAAGCTCTATCATTTAGATGTCAAGTAAGCTTTTCTAAATGGTCCACTTGAAGAGTTAGTGTTTGCGTCACAACCTCCAGGTTTTGAGATTGCAGGCAAGGAGAATATGGTGTACAAACTCCATAAGGCTTTATATGGATTAAAGCAAGCCCCTAGAGCATGGAACAAGATGATTGATCAGTTCCTGATCCATATAGGCTTCAGAAAGTGTTTAGTTGAATTTGGTGTATATGTTCAGAATCTCAGTGATGAACAAACTATCATAATATGTCTGTATGTCGATGATCTACTCATTACTGGTAGCACAACATCAGAGATTAAGAAAGTAAAAGATAAACTGAAGTCAGAATTTGAAATGACTGATCTTGGTGTGCTTTCATTCTTCTTAGAAATGGAATTTGTGAAATCAAAGAAAGGAATGGTTATGCATCAGCAAAAGTACATAGGTGAATTGCTAGAGAAGTTTGAGATGGAAAGCTGTAATTCAGTCTCAAATCCATCAGAAACAAACTCAAAATTAGATGAGTGCAGTGGAGAAGAGAAAGTAGATACAACCAAGTTCAGACAAATGGTTGGATCATTGAGGTACCTATGTAATAGCAGGCCAGATATCTGCTACTCAGTCAGTGTAATTAGCAGATTCATGCATGATCCAAGGAAACCTCATCTCATAGCTGCAAAGAGGATCCTTAGATACATCAAAGGAACTGTGGATTATGGCTTGTTGTTTCCTAATGGAAGTAGAAGTGAAGTGAATGAGCTCATAGGGTACTCAGACAGTGACTGGTGTGGAGACTTGACTGATAGAAGAAGCACTTCAGGTTATGTCTTCAAGTTCAATGATGCTGCCATATCCTGGTGCACCAAGAAGCAACCTGTTACTGCACTATCATCATGTGAAGCTGAGTACATTGCAGGAACCTTTGCAACATGTCAAACTTTGTGGTTGGATTCAGTGATGAAAGAGCTCAAGTGTGAAGTTGTAAAACCTCTAACATTGAAAATTGACAACAAATCTGCCATAAGTCTTGCTAAGAATCCAATCTCTCATGGTAGAAGCAAGCACATTGAGACTAGATTCCATTTCATTAGGGAACATGTGACTAATGGAATGATTGAAGTGCAGTACTGTCCTACAGAAATGCAGCTTGCAGATGGATTTACTAAGGCTGTGAAAATTGACAGATTTGAGTTTTTGAGGAAGAAACTTGGTGTCCTCAATATTCAACAGTTATGAATTAAGGGGGAGTGTTGAGAATTAATCCATAACTGTAGTGAAATCAGATACTGAACGATCAGAAGCTGAAGTTCAGAGTCTGAAGCTTCAGAAGCTGACGCTTCAGAGTCTGAATGTTCAGAAGCAGAAGTTCAGAGTCTGAAGCTTCAGAAGCTGAAGTTCAGCGTCTGAAGCTTCAGAAGCCAGAGTCTGAGTCTGTTTAAGAGTTTGTTAGAGTTTGTTAAAGGTTGTTACTTAGCCTGTGATGTAAGCAAGTGACATTTTTGTGTATATAAAGCCATGTAATGCGTATACTCATCACTTAATGAAAAATTACACATTACAAATTCGTATGCTCTGTTTTTTTCATTCTTTCTTCCTTGTTTTCGTATTATTCATTGTTCTTCATCTTAATGTTGGGCAACTGATCCAACAGATTACACGTAAAAGTAATTTTAACTTCAAACATATTTGAAGTGCCTTGTAAACTTGGTGAAATTCAAGCTTCTTAGAGCAACAAGCCACCCAACAGTGTTAAAATGAACTGAGAACACCTCCACTTATATATTTGTTTAACTTCTCTTTATGCAATAAGAAGTGTATCGTATATTAAGAAAAATGAATTTTGGTAATTACAGTGACATAAAACATATTTATCTTACCTATTTCTGATATAAAAATATAAGATGTAAGGCCATATGACAAAATAGGTGAGTTGGACAAATATGATTGATTGTTGAGAGAATATGACAAAATGGAATTGATCAAGGATGGTTGTTGAATAATACGAACATCAAGGAAATTGGGAGAGACCATAAGGAAAAAAAATACCTAAATTGCGTGTTGTTTGAAAATTTTGATTCAAGACTTCCCCAAAGTTTCAAATGTTGGTGGGTAATAGCCTTTACAACTAAGTTTAATTTTGGATCTGTCTATAATATATGATTCAAGTTCATACATTTACAACTTCAGGTGTATCTTTTCTCAATCACGGGAGCTGATTTGATTTTGGGCGTCCCTTGGCTTTAGACATCGGGTCCTCATATTTCTAATTATGATGCCACATTTCCATTGAGTTTTTTTATGTATAAAAATTCATCACACTCCATGGTGACAATCAAAGTGAACCATCCCAAGCTCAATTCCACCAAATTTGTCGCACGCAGTGAACTCAGTCCATTGATGCCTCTTTCACACTCCAATTGCATACCCTCACATCACACCCAACACTTGAATGTACTTTAAACTTTTTGTAATATATATTATAAAATGTATGCTAATTCTATGGTGCAGATACAAGTCTTGCACCTAGAACAAATTACTTTTTACGAATGAATCAATAAATTCCACCATTAAATTAAACGAGATATGATATGACTTATTGATAAAATGATGAGAAAAATATTTCTGCATAAAGATCATTTTGCTTTTTATGGTAAAATAGTTTATTGGCTAGAAATTCACTTTTTAACGTGAATAAGTTGGTTGTCTAGAGTTTGAAACCCGACATCTGCATGTATTATACATTATTCCCAGCAACGCGACAAGGTCTGAAAAAAAATATTAACATTTCATAAAATAAAAATAAAAGGAAATAACATGAATTTTAAGACAATTTTAATTTTAAAATGTGAGCCCTTGTATTATATAATGAGAGGAAGAAAAGAAATGAATATTTTTTATTGAACAATGAAGTAAGTAAATTACAACAAAAACAACCGCGGTTAAAAACATGTGTACTGAATCAATCAGCCTCTTGCAACCCGCCGAGAACAACAGATCCAGCGAACAACCCAACAGCCCCAACACCAAGAGCAGCAGCAACAACAGCCTGAACTACAACAAGAGCGGTAGAATCATCAGGAACAAGAACCACCGTCGCAACGGCGGCTAGAAGCGTCGGAAGTGCCAGAGAAGCCAAAACGGAAGGAGAGACCGCGGCGAGTTTCTCTAATAAGCTGAGTAAGCCAAGTTCTTCTGCCTTAGAAAAAAGGGTTGTGTTCTCACGTGGGTAGTGAAGGGTTGTTAATTTTTGTTGTTTTATTCCTTTGATGAATCTATGATTAAATTCGTGTCCTTTTGTGTTACTGTAATTATATGTTTGATTTTTGTTTCTGAATTGTGATGTTTTTATGTTAAATTCGCCATTGAAATATGATGATGGGTGTGTTTGATAACACAAATAAGCTAGCTTATAGTTTTTTGGATTAGCTTATAAGCTTGCTTGATAAAATTAGATGTGTTTGGTAACAAGCTTTTTTTATTAGCTTATAGCTTTTTTTCATATGCTATTTTAAGTAGCTTTTGAGCTTATAGCTTATAGCTTTTAACATTTTCTTCCATTTTTAACCTTTATTTTTATTTTATTATTTTTTAAACAAATGACCACTAAACTCAAGTTATCAAAGTAACTGCCAATTTATTTTTCTTTTCCGGTTTGCTGAACAGCCAAGCACTTTCTTTTTTCCTTTTATATATAGATCCTCTTACCTTCTATTAGTTTATATATTATTTATAATTTCAAATAAAACTATATAATTTTCAAAAAAATAAAAAGATATATTATATAAAAGTTTTTTAAAATATATATATATATATATATATATATATATATATTATATCAAAGTTAAAATGTTTAATTACACAAAAATCACAATTTAATTTATATACCACATTTACCATTTTAAAGATGAAATTAATTAAAATATTTAAAAATAAATATATTAAGTAAAACTGTTTATAAACAAAATAATAAATAAAATAGATATGTACTTTTATGTCATTTTATATTTATCAGCCACTTCAACAACTAATTTTACCAAACACATTAATTTTAATAAGCGAACTTTTTCAGCTATAAACTATCAGCTATCAGCTTTCAGCTATCAGCTAGCTTATCAGCTATCAGCTAGCTTATAGCTTATTTTTACCAAACACACCCGATGTTATGTTTTGAAATATATAAGCAAAAGTGAGTAAAAGCTATGGAATTAAGTAGTAACTATTCATATTGATTTCAATTGCTGTTTCATATTATTATTAATCGAACTCCAATTGTTATTATCCGTTAAATTCCAATATAGTTCAAATTACTTCTTTTCATTCCAAGCCGTACACTCATACTATCGTGTGGTTATTCTATTTAATTTCCATTGATAATTATTCCTCAGTGTGTTGTGCCTCTTGCTGCTGCCACTTTATTTCATCGCCTTTGGTGCCTAACCGTACTATTTTGATTCAATCCCAATTGCTTACGTGTTCTGTTCGTATTTATTTTCCTGTTGCTGCCACGGTATATTAATTTTGGATTTTGAAAATTAATTTATGAGACATGATTTACTTTGATGAAAACTTAACTATTAAATTGGGGATTTTCTCAAATTTAACTGTCAAACATGAAGCTATGCCGTTCTATAGATAAGTATATATGTTCTTCGAGTCTTTGTATATGTCCTTCGATTTACTATCCATGAGTTATTGTTTATTAATGGCCAAGCGCTGTTTTAATATTAGCGGTTATATACCTTGTCTATTTACAAGCAGCTATCATGAGATTCATGTTTTAAATGCATTCAATTATTAATCGTTATTATTTACAACTCTTTGACTATAAGGATAAATAATTGTGACTAGTTGCTATGAAGAATTACTATTATATTAGTTAAAATGGTATATTCTATTTTCAAAGTTATTTTGTAGATATGATTGTTATAATGAAATTATTTCTACTATTTTTAAATGTGTTTGGAATAATAAGTTTTAAATGATGAATTATTTGATGATGTGTATTTATGAGTTATTTAAAGATGTGTTATATAAAAATGTGATATTTGAAGATGTGTGATTTAAAGATGTGTTATATAAAGATGTGCTTTTTAAAGATGTGTGATTTAAAGATGTGCTATATAAAGATGTGATATTTGAAGATGTGATATTTGATGATGATGCTATTTAAAAATGTGTAATTGTCGAGTCATATAAAGATGTGCATTGTTGAGTCATTATTTGATGTTCATGCATTCATGGTCGAGTCTATTTGACGATGGTGTGGACAAAATCAGTAACATACCTCTGATGTCCAAAATATTTGACGATGGTGTGGACAAAATCAGTAACATACCTCTGATGTCCAAAATATTTGACGATGGTGATAGGTTTGGTACCACATGCATATACGGTCGAGTCTAGGAGCATTGCATACATTATTGTGTTCCGTTGATGAGTTGTTAATTCCTTATTTGATGATTGACCTTGTTTAAGTGATACTTGTTCATTATGATTTATTAAATGATGTGAATGATGATTATCTAACAATGTGAAGTTGATTATCTAACGATGTGAAAATATGATTATCTAACGATGTGAATAATTTATATATGAATATATGATTGATGTTGCTTATGTATTTTTTTTGACTTGTTTCTATTCATTATGATTATGCGATTCTTATTTTGAATATATTCTCACCCTCTAGTGGCGGGTTGGACGCCTACGCCTTTGTGGTGTAGATTCGCAGGAAGAAGAATATTAGTAGCAGTGAGTCTCTAAGGATAGCGTTGGAGCCTCCTATTTACTTTTACCGCTTTTGGGAGTTTTATCGAGTCATCGCTCTGATTAGTAACACTAGGGAATGAGGATTTATTTTATTTTCAGATTTTGTTTCAGAATTCAGTTTTGATTTAGATTTAATGAAGTGACAATTACTTTGAATGCTTGGAAATTTATTCCGTTGCGACGTTTTTAATATTAAATGAAGTATTTTTGGATTGATTTAGAAATGTGAAACCCTTGCGTGTTTAATTATTTATTTAATTTTATTAGAAAATAAAATGTGGCTTTTAGGGTGTTACACCGACCCTCCACCAACCGGCATTCATCAGAAGAAGAAGTAATCAGCAAAAGGAAAAGGAAATTTTGGTTTTTGTGGTGATGGGTGATCGTGAAAATGAAAAGCATTCGATTCTTATGGTCTCTGATTTTTTCTATCCCAACGTTGGTGGTGTCGAGAATCACGTCTACTGCCTCTCTCAATGCTTGCTCAACTTAGGCCATAAGGTATCACATTATCATTTTTCACCATTCTAGGTCTGCTTAATTCGACTCACTTATTTCACCTTATATACTGCTTTAAGCACTTTTCATATTGTTTAGGACAACTTATGCAAAACAACTTATGAACTGTTTATAATCGCTTATAGTTATGAAAACAATTTATACTTATATTATATGAAAGCAAATTATTAAGGGTCCGTTTGGTTCAACGGAGAGGGGAGGGGAGGGGAGGGATTTTAATTAAAAATGTGTTTGGTTCACATGGAAAGGGAGAGATTTTAAAATTAATTTACTGTTTTACCCTTAAACTTAATTAAATATACGATAATGTTTGTTTTTACATATAACAAATAAGAGTGATAGATAACATGAAAATAAAAGTTGTTACAACGGTAATATAACCTAATAATAATAAAAGTTGTTACAAGTAGGGGTGGAAATAGGCTAGGCCGAGCTAGGCTTTGCAAGGCCTAAGCCTGGCCTGCCAAATTTTTTAAGACTTAAGTCTGGCCTGCGGCCTGTCATAGACTTACTTGTGATGCATGAGCCTGACCTTCTGAAAACCTGATAAGGTCTGCTAGCCTGTTTAAAAACATATATCATATGAACATCTTTAAGTAAGAAATGTGATCTAAGTTTAAATAGACTAACGAACTAATAGATCAATTAGATTAAACTCTCTTTTAATAATCAACATGAGTTTTTAGGAAATTTGACTATATATTGTATCATATTTGAATTCTAGTTTATAATAATACATTTGTATATGTGGAAAATTAATGTATACTAATAAGCTTAAATTACTAACGAATTTATATTTTAATTCAAAGTACAAAATATATTATAATAATAAATAATATTATTCATATTTACTAAAATAGGCCGGCCTAATAGGCTTAAGAGGCTTTTTGAATGTCTTGTGGTCTGGCCTTTTAAGTTAAATAGGCTTCTAAAAAAGCCTAAGTCTTCTCTATTTAAGAAAAAAAATCTGGTCTGGCCTGTCGTAGGCCCCTGTAGGCCGGCTTGGCCTATTCTCATCCCTAGTTACAAGATAGTATAACCTAATAATAATAAAAGTTGTTACAAGGATAATATTGAGATTTTAAATTAATCTAAGTATAATTTTGACAATGTAATAAAATTTTAAAGAGATCCCCTCCCCTCCCCTTCCCTTCTAAAAATTGAATCAAACACATCAAATTAAAAATATTCCCTCCTCTCTCTTTCCCTTCAAAACTCTCGAACCAAATGGACCCTAAAATACTCCCTCCGTCCCTTTTTATAGGAGTAGTTTACAAAAAAAAATTGTCCCTAAATATAATATCATTTACAAATTCTTAAATGCATTGATTACTCTTTTTTCAAATCTACCCCTTATTAATACTACCAATTTATCTTGGTATATGAAAAGTTAACATTAAATATATATTTAATTTAGTAATAATCACACACAAATTTATTACTCCACCAATTTTTCTTAATACCCGTGATTTTTGTACTAGTTTGACCGATGGTTGCAATTTCAAGGAAGAAGTTTCACATTCACGCTATTTTTTGTTATAGAAATAGCTTACACATAAGCACTTATATGATAAATGTTTATGCCTAAGCTGATTATCCAAACAGAGCCTTAGGGGAGAAAATGAGAGGTCTTTGATTCGATTTATCATAAGAATTATATCTCTTGAAAGGGATTGTTTTCATCTAAAGAATTAATCATTTTGCACTTTTTCATTCACGTAGTAACATAACATGATTACACACTCTTCAAATCAGGACTAATATATTTATAACTTATTGTGCTGTCTGAGGTAATTTGCGATGTTTTTGAATTGAATTAAAATGTAACTACCAATGATCAGGTGGTGGTTGTAACTCATGCTTATGGAAAACGCTCTGGGGTTAGATACATGACAGGTGGTTTAAAAGTGTACTATGTTCCATGGAGACCATTCTTTAATCAGAATACATTTCCAACTTTGTATGGGTGGGACACTACCCATTATAAGAACTATTCTCATTCGAGAAAGAATCACTGTTGTGCATGGACATCAAACCTTTTCAACACTTTGTCACGATGCCCTTATGCATGCTAGAATCATGGGATACAAGGTTGTGTTTACCGATCATTCCTTGAATGGTTTTAGTGATGCTGGAAGTATTCACATGAACAAGGTTTTGCAGTTTACCTTGGCAGATGTGAGTCAAGCTATATGTGTTTCTCATACAAGTAAGGAGAACACAGTTTTGAGGTCGGGTTTGGCACTGGAGAAGGTTTTTGTAATACCTAATGCTGTTGACACTGCCATGTTTAAGCCAGCTTTCGCGCGTCCCAACAGACCGGAAATTGTTATTGTTGTTATTAGTCGATTGGTTTATCGTAAAGGAGCAGACTTGCTTGTTGAAGTCATTCCAGAGGTGTGCCGATTGCATTCTAATGTAAGTTGGCTTGTTTTGTATAACGCGGTATAAGAAATTTGGATTTAGATTTTTGTCTAATGTGGGCATAATGGTATTAACTTATGGCCCCCTCTTGGATTGATTTGCCTTTTGGTCCTGCTGGTGCTTCTTGACAGAGAAAGTTGCAATTTTTATGATGATTTATAGTATGTGCATACCACTTTTTTTGCAATATATTCTTCCTATCTTCTATTTGAACCTTAACCTCTTTGCATTATTCAAAATTTTGAAGTCGAAACTAAGACGTTTCATCTATATTGTCAATATTGTGATAGAAATTTTTTGTCCATTGACAAAGAGCAACATCGTTGACCCTTTTAATATTCATTTTCACAATATTTATATGATTATTGGTGTTCCAGTGTTGCTATTTTGTTGGTTCCTTATGTAGGAGCCTAATAGAATCAAGTGAAATAATGGCCAAATAAATTGTAATTTTTAGAATTTTGTACCGTAAGTGTAGACATTAAAGATATAACTTTGTATCCCTTTTGAAGGTTCATTTCATTATTGGAGGTGATGGACCTAAGCGTGTACGGTTGGAGGAGATGAGAGAAAAGCATTCTCTTCAAGATCGAGTTGATTTGTTGGGAGCTGTACCACATAGAGAAGTCCAATCTGTTCTAATATCTGGACATATTTTCTTAAACAGGTTTGGCATCCTGGAAAAGTTCTTGATTTCTTTCTTTAAGTTTTATGGTTATGAATTTATACTCTGTCATAATTTTTAATTATCTGTTGCATCTTCAACACTTGTTTTTGCTATTATTGTTATTTCGCTGCCCTACATTCGCTATTGGGAATAATTTCCTTTAGCTGTTGGGAATAATTTCCTTAATTTTTTTGCTTCAAATATAAGGGTGATAATGAAGCCATTTTAAGTGGCTGAAGCTTGAAGAGTAAACTTTCTAACTTAATTTGATGTAAATTAAGTCATCAATATTTTAAAATTTCCATCTGCTTTCATCTATCATACTTCTCAGCTCTAGTTTTGAGTAACATCTTTAAGAAAAAGGAGGAAATCTAATATTTGAGTAACTGATTCTATAAATCATTGAAGTGAATACAAAGAGCATTTTAGTTTTTGTCCATCCTTTATATGGTTGAGAGTGATATTCCATTCACACAATGTCAGTTAGGCCTCAAAAGTTGCATAGTACTTTAGGGCCCTGAATGACATGACATGAAGAAACTATTCTATAAACCCAGGGGATTTGTTAAATTAATGCCATTGACCTCTAAAGCACCTATTGCAGTGATTAACCATAAGTATTTCAAATTTCACTTACTAACATGTTTAAATTGTCGATCTAAGAAGAAATGTGCACCAGTTTGTTGCATGACCTCTGGAGCAAAGGGGCACCCTTTCACCCAAATAACCCCGTGATAACTGTTGATTGTTCATACTTTCTACCTTTTGCTTATGTACCCTTGGTTGGTAAACGTAGCATGCTGACCTATGACATGAATCCACTTCAAACATTCAATATCTGATTCAAGCTAAGTTGTGTCACAAATACATCTTTTCTGATTTTAAGTTATTGATTTGAAGATATTAAGGACATGAATTTTATCATTCTGAGTCGTATCTGATATTGTTTATTTTGTATCTGGTGTCCTACCTGACCTTTGCACTGTTACAGTTCCTTAACTGAAGCTTTTTGCATAGCCATATTAGAGGCTGCTAGTTGTGGATTGTTAACAGTCAGCACGCGCGTCGGAGGTGTTCCTGAGGTAGGCACCTCAAGTATTTTTTCTATTCTTATTTGATATATAAATTCCTTTTATGTAGTTTTTCTTTGAGAAATTTTTTTATTCACTTCAGTTTCTTGTCGATTCCAATATTTTGGACTATGATCATGTGGGGTTTGATATAGATTCACTTCCTTACTATAGGTTGTACCAGATGACATGATTGTTTTGGCAGAACCTGATCCAAGTGATATGGTGCGCGCAATCCAAAAGGCGATAACTATGCTGCCTAAAATTGATCCCCAAGTCATGCACAATCGAGTGAGTTTATAGTTTAAATGGCCCTTTTCTTTTGCTTTCATCAGGTAAACTAGTTACTTAGCTAGTCTGTTTATTTTCTGTAGATGAGGGAACTCTATAGCTGGCATGATGTTGCCAAAAGGACCGAAATTGTATATGATCGTGCTTTGAAGTGTTCTGATCAAAATCTACTTGAACGACTCTCACGGTACACACTTTCATGGGTTCAATATAATTCTAATAGGAACATCTAGCTGTAAAAGAAAATCCACTGGTCATTCTGTTTCATTTATGTGATTTTTGTATTCTAATTACCTGAGCATAAAATTCTTTAATCTGCTTGTAACTTAAGCTGGTTGGTAGTAAAACAATGTATTTTGGGATCTTTATTTGACAACACTACAAACTTTAGCAATCCTTTTTCTGGTACAAGAAGTTCAGATGTGAAACTAATACCTAATGAATTAAGGAACTTACAAATTTATCATTAGCTACTTCTAAGAATGTGAATTGTATCTGTTGTTTTAGACACCTCTCTTGCGGAGCATGGGCAGGAAAGATCTTTTGCTTGGTTATGATCTTCAGTTTTTTGTTATGGCATATATTGGAGCTATGGCAGGTATAGACTTGAGTATGTTACACATTTTTGCTTTGTCATGTTCGGTGAGTTGTCTTACTTGTGTTGTGTTGTGTGCTTTCATTATTAGCCTGCTGATGATATTGAGGAGGCGCCGGATTTCATTCTCTCACCCAACCGTGATGGATTGGAGGGATGTTGCAGAAAACCCAACAATGCAGAAAATCAGAAGAATAGCAGTGATACTAATATATATGATAATAGTAGTAACAATAATATTTCATAGGGAAAAGATATTTCGTTGTATAGAATATTATGAAATTGCAGAGAATTCTAATCAGGGTCTTTGATTTTTCTTTATTGATATGTGCAAACAACAAAGGATTCGTTTGATGTACATGATAAGAAGACAGAAAACCATCATATCTTGATTCAATCCGTTGTTTGGTGCATCAATAGGAAATGATAACTTAAACATATTTCTAATTCTATCATACTCTCTCTTTGTTATTTTTATCCTTAGTTTTTTGTGGGTTAGCAATCTGATAGCATAACTATCAAACGCGCGTACCTCTTTCGACTCCCACTGCTTCTAATTTTTGTTCTTTTTTCATTTTTTTTTACGATTATTTTCCCAATTGATTATTTTCACAGGACCTCGTCGTTGAATTATATTCCAATTCCAATTGGGAAGAAATATGTTTCGTCCAATTACAACTGCATAATTATATTCCAATTCCAACTCCAGTAATTATATTCCAATTCCAACAGCTTCGTCCAATTCCAATTGTGAGGTGCTTCCCAATCAGTTCTTCGATAGCAGTTTGAACGTTTTCTTCCCAATCAATTAAAATTTCAATTCCAATCCTATTCCAATTCCAATTGGTGAAGTCAGGAGTTTAGGGGAGGTGCTCGTCGGCGGAAGATGGAGGCTTGGCGACGGTGCTCAAAGACAATGAATCTGGTCTGATGGAACGACGAAGGAGACAGACGGCGGAGATGAATATTATGCAGCGTTGTTAATTTTTTATCATGTCGGTAATAAGTGTGCACCAAACGTATGACAAGATAAGTGTTTATCCTGTCACTATCCTATCTATCTTTATCCATTTTTTAATCATATCATGTCTTTATCATATCATGCACGAGCCCAAAATGTTTAGAGAGAGAATGAATGCATTGGTGTTAACTGAACTAGTGAATTCTCATTCAGTTTCAATATCGGCTATGTGGTAGTTCGAGATCTCCAACGTGGACAAAGTTGTTGTATTGATTTGGTACAAGATCATTGGCCATGTATGTATGATTATGAAAGTGTCCTTAGATTTGTCTGAAGAGAGAACATTGTGCATACGGGTTGCGTGATATATCTACTAACAACTAGCAAATCGCACGGGTCACGTAACATTGCGATAATTATATAAAAATAATTAGATTGTTAATATTATAGAATGTTTATAGATCTTAAATAAAAATTATGAGTATTAATGTAATGTTTCTATTAATTGTTTTTCTCTTATATAAACAAAAATTTGTTAAATAGTTGAGTCACACCAGTTATGGATTTTACTTGCTTGTATATGTGAAAACAAATTTTTATGTACATAAAATTTTGAAAATTCATGACTCTTTTCAAAATCAAAATTAATATAGTGTTTCTATTAAATAACTTTTTATTTTATATGCAAAAGATTATTCAATGTCTGCACCACACCAGTTGCTGATTTTATGTATTTATATCTGCATAAACAAATTTTTATATACATGTATGAGAAAGTCGATATCATAAAATTTTAAAAACTCATGACTATTTTCAAAATCAAAATTAAAGTAGTGTTTCTATTAAATAACTTTTTATTTATATGCAAAACACTGTTCAATGTTTGCACCGCACCCGTTGCAGATTTTATGTACTTATATCTAAATAAACAAATTTTTATATACATGTATGAGAAAGTCGATATGACATTTTTTTTGGAAACACATGACTATTTTTAAAATATCAACATTAATGTAGTGTGTCTATTAAATAAATTTTTATTTTATATTTAAAACACCGTTAAATATTTAAATTGCACTCGTTGAGGAATTTATATGTTTATATATGCATAAGAAAATTTGTATGTATCTATATGTGATAGTCTATATGATAAAATTTTGAAAATTTGTGACTATTTTTAAAATATCAACATTAAAGCAGTGTTTCTATTGATTAAATTTTATTTTATATGCAAAACACTGTTTTTGCATCGCTCCAGTTGCAAATTTTAAATGTTTATATCTGCAGAAACAAATTTTTATATACGTATAAGAGAAAGTCGACACGATAAAATTTGGGAAACTCATGACTATTTTCAAAATATCAACATTAATGTAGTGTGTCTATTAAATAAATTTTTATGTTATATTTAAAAACCTTTAAATATTTAAACCGCACTCGTTGAGGATTTTATATGCTTATATATGCAGAATAAAATTTTTATGTACCGATATGTGATAGTCGGTATGATAAAATTTTGAAAACTCGTGACTATTTTCAAAATATCGACATTAAAGAGATCATTAGTTTTAATAAGGACGATTTTAAAATTTTGTTGTACATTGATTTTTATATATTGTTAGTAAATGTTAGTAGATATGAACATTATCCGTAATTAATTTTTTAAAAAACAAATAAATTAGTTTCATAGTTATCCGTGAAAATTGCTTACACTTGTGATAAGCATTATCTGTAATTAAGTTTTAAAAAATAAATAAATTAAATTTTGCACAATGACCATTATGCACATAAAATTAAGAACATCATGAATTTTAACAAGGACGATTATGAAATTTTGATGTACTTCGATATTTATATATTGTTAGTAGATATATAAAAGTTGAAGTCTAGCAAAATTTTGTAATCGTCCTTGTTAAAACTCATGATCTTCTTAATTTTATGTGCATAATAGTCCTTTTGCAAAATTTAATTTATTTGTTTTATAAAAATTCAATTACGAGTAATGGTCATCACAAGTGTAACCAATTTCCACATATAACTATGAAACTAATTTATTTGTTTTTAAAATAATTAATTACAGATAATGGTCATATCTACTAACAATATATAAATCTACTAACAATATATAAAAATTAAAGTCCAACAAAATTTATAATCATCCTTATTAAAACTCATGATCTTGTTAATTTTATGTGCATAATGGTCATTTTGTAAAATTTAATTTATCTGTTTTTTAACAAATTAGTTACTGATAATGGTCATATCTACTAACAATATATGAATCTACTAACATTATATATCTACTAACAATATATCGAAAAATCAAAGTTCAACAAAATTTCATAATCGTCCTTATTAAAACTCATGATTTCTTTAGTCTTATGCACATAATTGTCATTTTGCAAGATTTAAATTATTTCTTTTTTTAAAAATTAATTACGGATAATGGTAATCGTAAGTGTAACCAATTTTCATGGATAACTATGGAACCAATTTATTTGTTTTTTAAAAAATTAATTACGGATAATAGTCATATCTACTAAGAATATATAAAAATCGAAGTCCGACAACATTTTATAATCGCCCATATTAAAACTCATGATCTCCTTAATTTTATAATCGTCCAACAAATATTGAATCGTGTTGTGCATAAAAAATAAAAATTCATTTAATAGAAACACTACATTGATGTTTATATATTGAAAATAATAATGAGTTTACAATATTTTATCATATCGAATTTCTCATATATATATAATAAAATTAGTTTCTGCAGATAGAAATACTTAAAATCTGCAACGGAACGGTATTTTGCATATAAAATAAAAATTTAATTAATAGAAACACTGTATTAATGTTGATATTTTGAAAATAGTCACGAGTTTTTAAATTTTTATCATATTGACTATCACATATCGTACATAAAAACTTTCTTTTGCATATATAAGCATATAAAATCATCAACAGGTGCGGTTTAAATATTTAACGGTTTTTTAAATATAAAATAAAAATTTATTTAATAGACATGCTACATTAATGTTGATGTTTTGAAAATAGTCACGAGTTTCCAAAATTTTATCATGTCGGTTTTCTCATATATGTATATAAAAATTTGTTTATGCAAATATAAGTACATAAATTCTGCAACGGGTGCAGTGCAAACATTGAAAAGTTTTTTGCATATAAAATAAAAATTTGTTAAATAGAAACACTACATTAATTTTGATTTTGAAAATAGTCATGAGTTATCAAAATTTTATCATATCGACTTTCTCATATATGTATATAAAAATTTGTTTATGCAGGTGTAAGTACATAAAATCTGCAATGAGTGCAGTGCAAACATTGAATAGTCTTTTGCATATAAAATAAAAAGTTATTTAATAGAAACACTACATTAATTTTGATTTTGAAAATAATCATGAGTTTTCAAAATTTTATCATATCAATTTTCTCATATATCTACATAAAAATTTGTTTTCGCATATATAAACAAATAAAATTTATAACTGGTGTGACTCAACTATTTAACTAATTTATGTATATATATATATAAGAGAAGAATGTTTAATAGAAACATTACATTAATACTCATAATTCTCATTTAATATCTATAAACATTCTACAATATTAACAATCTAATTAATTTTTATATAATTGTCGCAATGTTACCTCCGTCCCTATTTATAAGATCTTTTTGAAATAATCACCGGAATTAAGAAGGTTGATATTTGTATTAAATTTGTTTGTAATTACTATTATTTTTATAATTTTAACCTTTAAGAGAGAGAGTTTGTTTATGTTTTTAACATGTTATTTATTGTTGGTCGAAGAAAAAAATGTATAACAAATAAGAGTGTGTAGGTAAAAAAGTAATTAATATAGTTAAAAATAACAAAGAGATCAAAAAAAATTATCATCTTATAATTAGGGAGAAAACTCTATTGTTACACTTTAATTTATTTGAATGAAACAAAACAACTATTGTTAGTTTTCGGATCTCCGTGGGTTCCAGCCACCAGACAAGTCTCAAACAATTATCACTTTAATAGTAAGCTTATGTTCTGTCTTTCTCTCTCTAATAAAGGACACTTTAGTTACAGACAGTACTTTTATTTTTTGACCAAAGTTACAGACAGTAATTCAACATAGATAGTTGGGATTGGAAACATGGTAATTTTCCACTCAGAATCTCTCAACCTTCTACAATCAAGGCAAAACTCTCAATCTCTATTCTAACCAATTTCAAATTTGAAGTCAAACCCATTTCCATTTTTGTCTAAAGTGAGGAACTTGGCTACCACTGCACCAGTAAGCTTCAAGATCTATCTTTTCTTTCTTTCAAATATTCTTGCTTTTTTAATACATGCATCCAACCAAAGATCTTGTTGTTCCTGGACAGTAATTAAGAGATTCTTATGATTTGTTTTTCTTTATAGATAAGGTATGAAAATAATTTGCTGGGACATGAGAAATTCCATTGCTTATTGATTTTAGTTGTAATACTAGTATTTGCTAATATGGGATCTGATTTTTGTGGAAATCAAGTCAAATTTTCAATTCAACCCTTGTCCAAATTATGCTCTCCTATTTAGTATGGCCGTGTGGCTGATTGAGCTTAAAATTATTGCATACTCCCTATCTCTTCAATGATAACTGGCATTTCTAAAAAAAAATTGTCCAAAAGTCGGTGTCACTTTCTAATTTCGAAGTAGTTTTAATTGATTTTCTCCAATTGTACTGTCTAATTAAAACTATGCATTACTCCAACTATGCATTACTCCCAGGTTATTATTTTTAACTTTGCATTTATGATAATGAAAGTACATCAATAGTTAATAGTACAAAATGCCAGTAAAATAGATTGTACATCATCGTATTCAAGTTGGGTGGTTGAAATGGAGAAGAGCACGAGTGTTTTATGTGATAAGAAAGTACCGTTTAAGTTGAAAGGAAAATTCTATCAGACAGCAGTTAGACCGACAATGTTGTATGATATGGAATGTTGGGTGGTTAAGAACCAACACGAGAATCAAGTAAGTGTAGCGGAGATGAGGATGTTGCGTTGGATGAGTAGTAAGACTAGACGAGATAGGATTAGGAATGACACCTTTAAAGAGAGAGTTGGGGTAGCACCTATAGTAGAAAAGATGGTAGAAAATAGGCTTATGTGGTTTGAACATGTAGATAGAAGAAGAGTGGATCAGATGGAGGAAAGTCAGATCAAAAGAGGTAGAGGAAGACCTAGAAAAACTATAAGAGAAACTATTACGAAAAATTTAGAGGTTAATGAGTTTGATCCAATCATGGTTTATGATAGAACATTATGGCGTAATTTGATCCATGTAGCCGACTCCACTTAGTGGGATAAGGCTTGGTTATTGTTGTTGTTGTCTCTTTCTTTCATTTATATTCTTTTCTTAATCTGTGTGAAATCGTCAAATGCGATTGTTATTGTCGGACAGACGGAGTATATGATTGTTAAATCTCCAATCATAGTTGTGGAGTACTTCTGTGGCTAAGATTTTATGTCTCATTTATGCACTCAATTACATGCTTTGTTTTGTGTGTTTTTTGGGAAATGATAAACGGTTCGAATTAGTTTTGTACAGTACCGATAAAGGATGTTGTGGATTATTTAGATTTGTATAACTTTTTTTTTCATCAATAGATTTGTATAACTTGTTCACCAATCTTCTCATGTATGGTAATGAATCCCTGATTGGTTCTTTTACGCGTCTACAGCGCAGTGGTGCTGTATATTTCCCCATCTACTGTTGTCATATGGGTTAAAATAATAATAATAATAATAATATTTAGTTTGGTACTGACATTTAGTGTATGCTGGATAGATTTGAGGAGTCTTCTAGACCACTATGGCGGATTTGGAAAATTTGCTTTTGGAGGCTGCAGGAAGAACTGGTGCAGCTGGGAGAAGTCGGCACTCTCTCCCACCTTCGAGGAGACCACGTGATGGCTCTTATTCAGATGGTGGGAGTGATTCTAGGGACGATGATTCAGATGATGAACTTAATTATGCAAGCAGAAAGCCATCTGGATCACAGGTTCCTCTGAAGAAGAGATTAGATCCGGCCGACCGAGATGATGATTTGGGCAGTCAGGAAGAAGCGGATGATGATGGGCGAAGTGATCGTGAAGGCGATACCAGTGATGAATCAAATATCGGCGATGATCTCTATAAAGATGAAGATGACAGGCGGAAGCTTTCTGAGATGAGTGAACTTCAAAGAGAGATGATTTTGTCGGATAGAGCTTCAAAAAAGGACGATAAAAGTTTATTAGGAAAGATTGCATCGAAGCGTGAGAAAGGAAAGGCAATAATGACTGGAAAGCAGTCTCCCCCACTTTCATCATCTCGCATGCGTGCATCTGCCAGATCTGCCGATAGGTCAGCCAAGAATGAAGCATTAAATGAATTGCGTGCAAAGCGGTTGAAACAACAAGATCCAGAAGCTCACCGTAGATTGAGAGAGGCTTCTAGAAGCTCAGGGCCCCGGAACTTTTCCCCACCAAAGCGCAGGTCTTTCACATCAGCAAATCTCAGTAGTTCAAGCCATAGTGATAGTGAAAGTAGGTCTCACAGTGATGATGAAGGATCAACTGGGGATGGGGGAATTGCTGACAGTGATGATGATAGGGCATTATCTGGATCTGAGGGGCTATCCTTTCAGGATATAAAGGAAATAACTATTCGCAGGTCGAAACTTGCGAAATGGTTTATGGAGCCTTTCTTCGAGGAGTTGGTAGTTGGTTGCTTTGTAAGAGTTGGAATCGGTAGATCTAAAACTGGACCTATCTATCGGCTCTGCATCGTGAAAAATGTTGATTCCTCAGACCCTGATCGACAGTATAAACTAGAGAACAAAACTACATACAAGTATTTGAATGTTGTTTGGGGAAATGAAAGTTCTGCTGCGAGGTGGCAAATGGCTATGATAAGTGACTCTCCTCCACTTGAAGAGGAATACAAGCAGTGGGTTAAGGAAGTGGAACGGAGTGGTGGCCGGATGCCAAGCAAGCAGGATGTGTTGGACAAAAAACAAGCTATAAATAAAATCATCACATTTGTCTACTCTGCTGCTACTGTGAAGCAGATGTTACAAGAGAAAAAGTCTGCCTCTTCAAGGCCGCTAAATATTGCTGCTGAGAAGGATCGATTAAGGAGGGATTTGGAAAGAGCACAAGGTAAGAATGATGATGCGGAAGTGGAGAGGATCAAGGCAAGACTACTAGAATTAGAGGCATCCAGACATGCAAAGGTGAAGGACGCCAAAGCTCTGAAGCTGGCTGAAATGAACAGAAAAAACAGGTTTGAGAACTTCAAGAATGCTTCTGAATTGAGACCATTAACCGGTTTAAAAGAAGGGGATGCAGGTTATGATCCATTTTCAAGGAGGTGGACAAGATCAAGGAACTACTATGTTGCAACACCTAGTGAAAAGGCTGCTGCTTTAAATAATAATACTGTTGGCTTAGTTTCTGATGCAGGCGTCAACGGAACTGGAGTACCAGTAACTGCGGAGTCTGGCGCGGTGGCTACTGCCATTGCCTTGGAAGCTGCTGCTGATGCTGGAAAGTTGGTGGATACAAGTGCTCCGGTGGATCAAGGGACAGAATCGAATACACTGCACAATTTTGAGCTGCCAGTTTCATTAGCATTACTTCATAAGTATGGTGGAGCCCAAGGAGCTCAGGCAGGATTTATGGCAAGAAAACAAAGAATAGAATCAACAGTTGGATTTAAACTCTCGGAAAATGATGGCAGGAGACATGTACTGACTCTGTCAGTTGGTGATTACAAAAGAAGAAGAGGTCTTCTTTGAATTTGTTGCTGCTGTGCAGTATCCAGCTGAGGTAAGTCCGCGGTTTAATGATCCAAATATGGTTTTTATTGACTGTAATGTTGTTGTATGTTGTAACCTTATTGTTATGTTGAACATTTTATAAGTGGCCATGTATCCACATATCTTTATTTAGCTCTATTCTTGAACAATAAAGTTATGTGATAAATGGAAGATAATAATGTAATGTACTCTCTACATGCCAAGTGTCTTTAGTTTTCTCATTTTCTGGTCTAGGAATGTTGTCTTTAGATTTTGGTTGCTGTTTTTGCAGTAGTAGCTACCTCATTGTACTCAACTATTGATGATAAACAGATTCTAAATATAAATAAATCGTATCAAAATACTGGTGAAATGCAACTGAAATGGCAGCTGAAAGCATATGTTACTGACGAATTAAAAATAGAGAAATAGATGGGAAGCATTCAAGTTCGTGATTTTTTTGGCGAGTGTAGTGATCTTACAATCAGAAGAGTAAACTTTGCTTTGTTTGTGACCTTATGAGAGGAACTTCCAAAATACCCTACGTTGCCAAATGATTTTTTTGAATCTAAGGAATCGGACTTGGGTTTTCCCAATGATTTGTCTTAGGGGAAGTTCATTGATCGCTTAAGTTCATTCACTTGGTTTGCTTAATGAATTGATCGCTTAACTTCTCAACACTGCAACTTTGAGTTGAGTAAATTTGTAGTTGCAATTGTCAAGCTGAGATTTATCGTGCTTTTGCCAATACAGTCCAAGGTCAATTATATAATCATTTAACTGCATATATAGTTAAAAGTCAGACTCAAGACAAAAAAACATAAATTGCAATGGAGATAAAAGCTTGCGCCTCTATTATTTATTTATTTCAACCATTTTTTTTAAGAAGCAAAACTAGCCCTTCAAAATTGGTACCGAGAAGAATCAAACTTGAAAGGAGCACACTTTAAGATTACAAGTCAACACCACCGAATCAAACCAAGTGGGTTTTCAACCATTATTTTAATTTATTTTTATCATTTTACTTCAACGTTAAAAGCATGAGTCTATATATTTATTCAATATTGCAACCAGCTTTACCAAGACATAATTACTCAATAATCCATTGGAGGTGGGTTACACTTGGGTGACTTTGTGTTTGGTGACTTTGATGACTTTGTCTCTATCTCTCTCCTAACCAATAAATCTCTCTCATCAAAATAATTTATTTTAATCATTCATACATCACTCTCTCTCATCTAAAATACACTAAAGTCACCAAAGTTATCAGACCTCAAAGTCACCCAAGTATTTTCCATCGGAGGCTTGGACGTCAGAGGATTCCTCTAACACCAAAAGATCATTTTTATTGGTTGAGATATCATTTCATATGTGTGTGTGTGTGTGTATATATATATATATATATATATATATATTGGTTGAGATATCATTTCATATTTTTATTGGTTGATATATATATATATATATATATATATATATATATATATATATATATATATCTTAGGAAAAAGATGCAGATACTTTTAGATTTTAGATTCATATCAACCAACAATTAATTAATAGTTATAGTTAACTAATTTGTTGAGAATGATCGGTAGTACATACATCAATGAACAGTGTCACCAATGATGGACAATTTTTTAGAAACATGGCTATATCATATACTCCCTCCATAACTTTTTATAAGCAAATTTGACCAATTCACATTTTTTAAGGAATGTGGTTTGTGTTATTTAATTTAAGTTAAATAACCTATTTTGCCCTCATTAATTGTGGTGTACAGTAGTATATTTTCAAGGTGTTGTTGTTAAACGTGTGTGCATTTAAAAAATTAAAGTAAGGGTATTTCAGGTATATTATCCTTAAATATGACAAAAAAAGTCAATTTTGCTTATAATTAGTTACAACTGAAATGGTTGAATTTTGCTTATATTTTGTTATGGAGGGAGTAGATTGCAAAACATTCCCCCATGCATAAACAATTGAAGCTCCCTCGTATTCACAAAACAATATTGGGCTTCCCGAAATACTCCGTAACGAGTCCTTGCAGCCATACTCTGGAATTACAAGGTTTAATAATTTATACATAATAGTAAAGGAATCAATTAATAATAATAATAATAATAATAATATAGACACATAGCATGGTATAATTTGTACGAAATTAAATAAAATGGTAGAGAATAAAATGTAAATCAAAGTAGAATAACAACATATTTATATACCTCAATAAGTACAGGTGTAGTGGTGAGAATGGAGACATGAGTGAGATCTTTGACTAGAGCTTCCAGCTTAGTATACTCGAAGTAGTTTTTGGAAGGTATAAAGTGAAAGAAAGCCTCATACAATTGTGTCCCTTGAACAATTCGAATTATTGAAAATTTTCCATGATAAAAAATTGAACGAAGAGTTGGTGAATCAATTTCAATCTCTTTCAAATCTTGGCAGTAACCGATTCTTAGTTTTTTGAAATGTTTATTTTCTCTAACAATTAATTTCAATTTCTTAATTGTATAGCATTTAATCAGATCAATAATTTTAAGCATTTTACAATTTTCAATCAACACGTCAAGCATATCTTCAATGATGTGGAGGTTACACAGATTTAGCGTTTGCAAAAATTGCAAGCCACTTGGAACCTTTGGTAACTTGATCGCACATTTAACCAATTTTAGTGTTTTTAACTTGTGTACTGCGTTCAAAACACTAAATTCAATTGTGAATCAGGTTGGTAAAGATGCAACTCAAGATCTTCTAGATCCTTTTGAGTGCATATTTGTAACCATCTCTTAAGTAAAGCTTCGATCCCAACAGGATCGATATGTAATTTAAATGTTTTAATTCCGTTACCTTCGTGTAAATTGAATAAATGATCAACAATTGCAGCCATGTGTTGTTGACCGTATCGTAAATGGAAGTCTCTACCAAACAAGAATCGACGATTATGACACCATGATCTTTTGTATTTAGGAGATATAGTTGATGCAATTACAACTGCATCTTTTATTGGTAATAAAGAGAAAATTTTTTGAATGATATCCCCGGGAAGATCATCAGGCAAATCAGTTTTGGTTTTATTTTCCTCAGTTAATTGGTTTTGGTTTTCAAAACTAGCCATCGATAAAGAGACAGTAGAAAACGATGAAGAGATGGATAAAAACAAGGTTGAATTTTAGGTTTGTGCCACCGAACTTAAAATTTGATGAAATGAAAACATAGGATCATTAGATTTTATAGAGTAAAACCCAGTAATACAAACAAAAAATAATAAATTGGACAAATAATAAAATGAGATTATTATGACTCAAAATATTGTTTGCACTATCAGTCAATCGTTATCGTTTGATCATTAAAAAGATTATTTAGTATCTAACCAACCAGTCAAAATAAAATATCTTATTAGTTAAGTTTTAATTATTTTTCTGTAATATATTTAATGATTAATTAGTAAATTTTGTTGAACTTTAAAAGAGAATCCTCCCATAATTAATTTCTTTTATATTATCTGTTAATTATTTTCTTTTATATTACATAATTAATGACTACTTGGAATTCTCCCAATAAGCTACACTAATTTCCTTTTTTTCAACTTTAAAAGAGAAATTCAATGAATCGGTGTGTGTGGTGTTAATTGGGTTCAAGGGCCTGTTAGGGTTGATTTATTTTTGAACTTATGAAAATAAATAAACTTCTATGTAAAATTCATAAGCTTTTTTTTTAACAAGTCAAAATGGAATATATTAATATCAACTACGAGTCTCTCCTAGCACAAGGTATGCCAGAAGAAGACTCGAAAAGATACGGTCACCAGTCAAACAAAAACAAAAATTACAAGCCAGTCACAGTTAGCCGATACCCATACAAACTAGGAGTTTATGAAGATACCAAGGTAGTTTATGAAGATACAATTTTTGTTAGTAAGAACTTACGAATTAATATAAAAAGTTATTTATTTGCAAAAGTTATTTTCATAATCTCAAAAATAAGTCAATCCAAACGGACCCAATTCTATTTTGACTTTGGCTTGTTAAAAAAAAGGTTAAATTCTATTTCATGTTTTTAAAATATGTAATATATTAAAATATATTATTTAGTATAAAACATGGTTTATATATGGTTTTAACCCTATAAAATTACCAAGCTTTGTTTTTCATTCCTATAAAAGTTCATAATTTTTTTCTTACAAAATTTTCATGTAATCAGTTTTAATCCCTGAGCAGACACGTTGAAACAAAAAATATTTAATTATCTTTCAAACTTTAAAGGGTTAAATATGCTTTTAGTCCTACAAAATTATGGTGCACACAATTTTAGTCCTTGCTAAAACCACATTTGTCAAATTATCCATAAATTCTTAAATTTTTGAATGATTTTTTTGCTAACATATTAGCAAAATAATAAAAAATCATTCACTAAAATTAGTATCTTTTAACATTGTATTAATTAAATAAGTATTTCATATTTTTATTAAAAATATTTTTTTAATTAATTTAATACCTTGAGTCAAAAAATAAATACTTAATACTTAAATTTTAATATAATATAATATAATTAAATTATTTTTAATGCTTTTTATAAATAATTATTTTATTTTATTTTTGTTAAAAATTAATTATTATACAGATAAAAAAATTCAATCTTTAACTATTGTTTATAAACTTTAGAGTAATTTATTTATTTTTTATATTTAATTATTGAATGTGTCAAAAGTATAATTAATACTCAATATTTATTCCTTTCAAACAAAATACTCAATATTTTATTGTATTTTCCTTAAAAAAATCAATATTTTGTTGTATATGATTAGTTATATATTTTCATTTCCATTAAAAAATATTTATATTTATATATTGTTTTGGATAAATCAATATTTCCATCGCTCGCAATATATAGGTTAATATGCTTCAACAAATGTTAACTCATACAATTCCAAGTTACCAAACTCAAATATTTATAAAAATAAAAATTTACTCCTCAAATATGTATCAATAAGAAGTATTTAATTTCATTTTTTTAAATGCACTTTTGCTCCCCCTATTTTTTAAAGAATAAAATTTTTATGTATATCATCATTAATTTATTTTTATTCAATAAATAGTATTTTATTAAAAAAATTCATTATTAAAATATTATTTTAATTTAATACGTTATTATTATTATTTAATAGTTGCAATATTTTATAATATAATAATTAAAACACTTTTTGTCACATCTTGAATTTAATAAGTTATTTTAATAATTAAAATATTCTATAAAGTAAAAAATAACGAATAAAACAAATTAATAATGATATGGGTATTTGGACCGTAGATCTTACCGTTTAGGCCTTAGAGCCTTACAGACAGGGCTTGAACCCTTAGAGTAAGGCTTGGCGCCCTCCAGAAGGGCACAAAGCCCACCTGATAGTCATATATAATTTTAGGGAGCTCTCCTGAAGGACACCCTCTGGGACGCCCTCAACAGCCTGTAAGGGCGCCCTAGCCATGGTTTTGGTCAGTTGCCGCCCACCGTGGGGCTACGGTAAAACTGACCTAGCCACCATCTCTGAAACGAAAGCAGTCGATTCACGGCCTCCAAACGCCACCAGAACGCCGTGAATCCGCTGTGTCTTTCAGAGCAACCCTAAACTCTCCGAATCCGCCGTGATTCATAACAAACCTCACAAATCAAACGTTTAACCCGGATCTGTTAGATAACCCGATCTAAACCCTGGGATTTGCAAGCTCGGTCACCAGTCTCAACCTTCACATACAAACTCAAACAACTGTCGCTGCCACCACCGATGGCGGACCCGGTGGCCTTAGAAGCAATACAACAATAGATCCAGCAGCTTCGTGACCACAACGAAGCCTTGCAAGCAACCATGGAGACCATCCAGCAGCAGCACGCTGAAGGAAACGAATCCCAGCAAGACGAGTCAGCGGATCCGGATCCTCAACCACTTTCCGCCGAAGTTTGGAACGCGCCAGTTCCAGAAAACTTCAAGTCACCCTCTCTTTCGTCCTTCGACGGAAAAAGCGACCCGGTGGAACATGTGACCGCTTTCAACACTCAAATGGCCATCATCGGCGCATCCGATTCTCTCAAGTGCAAGTTGTTAGCAGGAATCCTCAAAGATGCCGCCCTCAGATGGTATATGAACCTACCTCATTTTTCCATCATCAGCTATCAAGATATGACACGCAAATTGACCAGGGGAAGAGAGTGTTGATTGATCCCGGCAGCTCTGCATATATCCTTTACTACTCCGCCTTTGAGAGAATGGGACTTGATGAGGACCAGTTGCAACCTTTCAAGGGGACCCTGGCTGGCTTCACAGGAGAACAGGTGCACGTTCATGGATACATCACTTTGAAAACAACTTTCGGTACAGGCAACAACGCCAAAACCATCAGAGTCAAATATTTAGTTGTCAACTCGTCTTGTTCCTACAACATCATAATAGGTCGCCCAGCCTTCAACCTTCTTGACGCCTATGTATCAACTAAATTCCTCATCATGAAATACCCACTGGAGAATGAACAAATCGGCACTATCAGAGCAGACCAGAAAATTGCCCGGGAATATTACCACAACAGTTTAAAGCTACAGAAGGAAAAGAAGGGAGCCAGCAACACAAAAGCACACCAGGTGAACGCCGTTGACATGGATCCAGGAGAGGAATTTCAGCAAAAGCGCCTCGAACCCGCCAAAGGTCTAAAAGAGATTTTGGTGGGCCCGGAGCCTCATCAGACCACCGGGATGGAGACATCTTTGAAACCAGTCGAATAACTGAGCATAACAGAACTCCTGAGGAAGAACTTAAACCTCTTCGCTCGTCAGCTGACAGATATGCTTAGCGTCAACCTCGCCGAAGTGTGTCGTCACCTTGCTTTGCATCCAGGAGTCAAGCCGGTCAGCACGCCAACCTGGCGTCACGGTAATTTCACATAGGAGACTAACGAGAAAGGCCAACTGCATGAAGCGAGCATGATTCAGGAATTACACAAACTCGCCCACGTTCAAGAATTTGCTGCCAAACAGAGAGATGCTCGCCACGACAATTCAAGGGGCGAGCTCAGAAGCATGTAAAGCCGTCACAACGGTTATCTTGTTTTAATTTCATGTATTTTTTACTTAATGAAAAAGTGCAGGGAGCACTCTTTTCCCCTGCAGCAGCGCGGGTTTTTTAATGAGGCACCCTGCTTTCTTATTGAATTATATCTATATCGTCTATTTTGTATTGCAAACATCGCCTGCAACAGATCAACAACGCCAAGAAAAAAGAGATAACCCCAACGTGGGTTGCCTCGTAATTCCTTAACCCCAATGAGGGCTCTAAGACGTCGTGCGCTAAAAAGAAATAACCCCAACGAGGGTTGCCACCTAATTCCTTAACCCCAATGAGGGCTCTAAGACGTCGTGAGCTAAAAAGAGATAACCCCAATGAGGGTTGCCACCTAATTCCTTAACCCCAAAGAGGGTTTTAAGACGTCGTGAGCTGAAAAGAAGTCGCCACCTAATTCCTTAACCCCAAAGAGGGCTCTAAGACGTCGTGAGCTGAAAAGAATCGCCACCTAATTCCTTAACCCCAAAGAGGGCTCTAAGACGTCGTGAGCTGAAAAGAAATCGCCACCTAATTTCTTAACCCCAAAGAGGGCTCTAAGACGTCGTGAGCTGAAAAGAAATCGCCACCTAATTCCTTAACCACAAATAGGGCTCTAAGACGTCGTGAGTTGAAAAGAAATCGCCACCTAATTCCTTAACCCTAAAGAGGGCTCTAAGACGTCGTGAGCTGAAAAGAACTCGCCATTCCTTAACCCTTAAAAGGGCTCTAAGACATCGTGAGCTGAACAGAACTCGCCGTTCCTTAACCCTTAAGTGGACTCTAAGACGTCGCGAGCAAAACGTATTCGCCCGTAGAAGGCTAAGAGGCGTCAAACTAAGTACTCTTAAGTCTTAAGCATAAGGAAACAAACATTAATCACATAAAACGCCTCAGTCAAAATAAGTGCCACAGAAGCATAACTAAACATCGCCATAGTAAGAAGAGTCGCAAAATAAAGCAGAATTAAGAAAAGAAATTAAAATACCATGAGCATAAATTCAAGTCATTACAAATTGTGCCATAAATTACACAAATCATTCCTCGTCCACTAAGGCGCCATCTACAACAATTTTAAAAGAATCGAGAGCTGACAGATCAACGCCAGGGTGCAGAAAGGCAAAGCTAGCACCAAAAGGCAGGGCCAGCTCGTCCTTAGCCTCTGAAATATCAGCCTTGAGCTAACCCTCTCTCCACACCAGCTGCAATGTCACCTTGAAGTTCAGCGATGATCCCGTCCTTTCCAACCAGGTCCGCCGCGTGACCGATCTTCAAATCGGAGATGCGCTCGTCACACTCGAGCTTCATAGCCTTCTTCGCCCCATCTCAATTGTAGGATCTCACAAGAGCTCGCCCAAAACCTAAACCTAAAAAAAGAAGCACGCCACATGTTGGGCTGGCTTTAGCATGGCGATGTAAGCCGTTAAACAAGTCGTTGGTCAATATATGAAAAACCACTTCGCCTTGTCCCAAAGCTCGTGCTTGTTGAGCTATGGATTATCGATGATCGTTAAGATCATCGCACACACACACGCATAAAAACTCAACCTCCACCAAGTTACCACGCCACAAAGTGCAAACTTGTTGGGCTGAAGCCCATTAAAAATCCCCAGACTTGTTGGGTTGGTGCCCATCAAAGTCCCTATGAGAGAAAGGCTACAATACACCCTCCAAGCTCAATACTCAGGGGGTATAATCAGTCAGTTGTTATCTGTTGTATCACCAAATGTCACGCTATGCACGCCCAATGGTTTAATACGCCTTACATAGCTCCGTATACTCGAGACGTGGGCTATCACCCATAGACATGTTGGGTTGTCTCCCTTCACAGACCGTGGGCGAATACTCCGTCTCTTCAAACCAAATGCTTATTAGGTTACAAAATTTCAACACTCCGAACAGTTTAACCACTTTGCCTTGTTCCAAAGCTCGTGCTTGTTGGGCTATATGGATACTCTTGTTGGGCTAGCACCCACCAAGGCCCCAAAAACACGTGGAGCTAGGACCCATGTTGGGCTAGTACCCATGTTGGGCTAGCACCCATGTTGGGCTAGTACTCATAAAAGCTTCCAATATTTTGGGGGATGCAATATATTAGTTGGTACCCGCTTTGTACACCCCGTAATTTGAAAATTTTCACATAGCTTCATTTCCAGTAAGTCTCACTTGCTGGGCAAAAGATCATAGACAGATCTCCAGTGACAGTTTAATCACTTCGCCTTGTTCCAAAGCTCGTGCTTGTTGGGCTGTGGACTGTAGATCTTACCATTTAGGTCTTAGAGCCCTACAGACAGGGCTTGAACCCTTAGAGTAAGGCTCGACGCCCTCCAGAAGGGCACAAAGCCCACCTGACAGTCATATATAACTTTAGGGAACTCTCCTGAAGGACACCCTCTGGGGGCGCCCTCAGCAGCCTGTAAGGGCGCCCTAGCCATGGTTTTGGCCCTTTATGATTTGGGCCCAAAACCATGACCGGATAGGCCCAAATTGGGGCTACAAATAGTAACTTTGGGATCATTCCCAAGGCATGACCAAAATAGACCCTGGAAACCCTAGTTTTCCTAGATTGTACTTGAAGTAGATAATATAGTCACAAGAAAGGGGGGGTTTGAATTGTGACCCTTTTTAAAATCTAATCCTGTACTTAAAAAATACTTCTCAAGTTGTTTCTTGGAAAAACAAAGTTAAACAGACTTCAGAACGTTCTGAAGTGTCAGTTGCAGAATAAGATATTTAAATTCAGTGTTGTGTGTGTGATGTGTATGCAGTAGTATAAAGAGTATAGGGAGAGAAGAAAGACACACAGAATTTTATAGTGGTTCACCCAATGTGGGCTAGTCCACTCCTCACAATCTTGTGAGAGTTTTCCACTATGATGCTTGAGATACCCTCTCAAATCCTGCACCTTACAATCTTGTCCACTTGGAACGGTTACAACCTGTATTCTCTAAGCCTCAGCAGGCTCTCAACCTTCTGTACTAAGTCACACCAGACTTTGTACTATGTTACTCAACCTAGACTTTAATACCCTTAAAACTAGATGAGATTTGCTTTTTACAATTGATTGGAGAATTTAAGAAGTGAGGTTAAGATGAAGACTTTCAGAAGAGAAGGGGGAGAGTTTATCTTTGACAAGATAAAGAGAATTGATTTACACTTTGAGTGATGATCAATTTGAGATGCTAAAGCTTCAAACACTTTGTAAATGTTTTCTTGTATGCTTTTGCAATTGTATATGTAATGCTGAGCCTTTCACTTCTATTTATAGAGTTGTTGGTCTCTTGTAACCGTTGGAGGGTGACCAATGGTCTTGTGCCATGTGTCCTGGGCCCCACTGACTTTTACTTGAAAATCTGGGTGAACATTCTGACTTTCAGAATGTTGTTATGTTCTTGAGAATACTTCAGAATGTTGTTGCATTCTTGATGACATTCATCTGGGTTCATCATGTATGAATGAACATATGAATTTCTGGATTGCTGATAGACTCTTGTTTATGCGTGCAGTACATCAGAATGTTTCTGTGCCAAGAGCTTTGCAAATCTGTCTTGGATTGTGTGCAGGAGAGAGAAAAGTGGAACCATCACTTCATGCCCATGCTTTAGGGGATTTTGCTGATCTGTAACAGTACCAACCCCTTAGGTGTCAAGATCTCATGGATTCTGACTTTGAGATTGTGATTTGGCTTTTTGCTTTACTTTTCCAACTGCTTTACTGTTGCTTGTCAGAATTGAAGCATGTGCTGTATTGAACATTCTGAACTTCAGAATATCCTTTTTGTTTCACTTAGGATGACTTGTAAGACTTCCATTTGATGTAATCAAATCCTAATAGTGAAACATAAATGAAGTGAGGTAGTTTGATTATCTAGGATGATATTCCCTTTTGGAATATTCCTGTTAATTCAATGTTCATAGTCTTAAATGAACATTGAATGTCCTTTTTGACATTCATTTTGTAGATGCCTTTATTTCTTGATTGATCCATGCAAGTATGTTTTTCTTGGACATTTATTTATGTCACGTGTGGCATGCATGTTCTTGAACTTCTGGGCTGGTGTATGAGCAGCTTTATGACAAGGTTTCAGAACTTGTGAACAACCTTCTGAACTGCATATCAGCTTCTGAACTATGTTCAGCTTCTGATCAACATTGCTGCATCTGAACAGGATTTCACCTTCTGAACTGTGTTTCAGCTTCTGATCTTCATTTTAGCTTCTGAACTATGTTCAGCTTCTGAACTTCATTTTAGCTTCTGAACTGTGTCCAACCTTCTGAACTGTGTTCAGCTTCTGAACTGAGTCCAACCTTCTGAACTATGTTCAGCTTCTGAACTGAGTCCAACCTTCTGAACTATGTTCAGCTTCTGAACTGAGTCCAAACTTTCTGAACTATAACAAAGTTCTTTCTTTGATTCCTTGTATCTTGGTATGGTTCATATCTTGTTCCTGTCTTAATTAAACACTCAAGAACACAAGTTAAATACCAAGAAACTAATCAAAGTCCATTAATCCTTTAATCATTTAGGGTTTGTTATCTTTAAAATTAATTAGGGATTTTGCCTCAACAGTACTCACTGCTAGTACAGTATTAAAATTGTCCTTCTAGATACCGGCATGTCAATTGACATCAAAATTGGCCTCAAAATAAGGCGGGGGACCAAAATCCTAAAAAATTGAAATAGGGGGACAAAAAGACTTTTTTTTTTTGAGGGAAGGGGGACAAAAAGACTTGTTTTTTAAAATAGAGGGACTAACATTTTTTTTTAAAATAGAGGAACCATAAGTGTATTTAAACCTAGTTTTTCAACTTTATTTTAGCTATTTATTACTTTCTCTTTTTTCAATTCTTGTACGAATTAACTCTATGAGGTGTCATCTCACCGTTAAAAACTTGAATTTTATAACATAAAATATGAAGTTTAAATAATATCGAGGACAATTGTAAAAAGATCATTATCTTTTGTTTTATAATAATTTCCCCAACTTAATTTATTTTTTAAAAAAAATGGGCTTAATAGGTCATTTGGTCCTCTAATTAATTTTCAGTTTTCATTTTGGTCTCATAATTAATAAAATCCATGTTTGGGTCCCTTAAGTTCATCTCCGTTTATCAAAAAAATCCACCTCTGTTAAGTTTAACCCCAAATGTCTATGGTGGACCAACATTGTAGGTGGTCCACCATAGACCTTATTAATTTATTCAATTTTAACCCTTTGATCATTTTTCAAGAAAGAGGGTTGTTGGATTATGCAAGTCTATTGTATCTTTCAATGAACCATCACCACTTAATTTTTTTCTCATTTCTTCATCTTCTTCCCTCAACTTCTTCATCTAATCATCAACAACATTCATAAAAACAAAAACCCAGAAAATCTAAAATCATTCACCTCTTCTCAATGTTCATCAATTCTTCTCTCAATGTTCATCTTCTTCCCTCTTTCACTTTTTCTCTCTACCTCTTATTATTATTATTATTATTATTATTATTATTATTATTATTATTATTATTATTATTATTATTATTATTATTATTATTATTATTATTATTATTATTATTATTAGGTGAGAGGAGATATAATTTAAAGCCTTTTTCCTTCTTTCTTTCTCTCTGTTACGACCAACACACACACCTTCCTCCATGAAAACTGGCGACACTTCCATTTGGCTATTGTATCCTCATTCAACGTCGGTTGGCCGCGCCACAACCACCGTTGCAATCCTCTCTTCTTCCTCTTTAAAAAGCATCCATTTGTTTTCTAAATCGGTGAAATTTCAAAATCTCAATTTCTACCTTTCCACTCACTTTCCGGCAACCACGACCCTTATTTTGAGAAACGAAATTGATCATCTTGTGTTCCCCATGGTTTTCTAAAAAAAAACCCTAAATTAGTTTTCCAGACACAAGAAGATTGTGATTTCTGGTATAAGCTTCGATGGTGTGGGTGGATGGCACATATACGAAATTGATTGAGCGCACAAGATTTTGTGAGTCCGAGTGTTGTGTTTGGTTTAGGAGCTGGGAGCGAAAAAGAGAGGGGAAAATTTTAGGGTTAATTGCAAATGAAAGGAAAAGGATTTCTGGAGAAGATGAGTGAAGGAATTTTGGAAAAAAAAAATTGGTAGTTTTTGTGTTGTGTTGTGTTTCTTTGGATTTGTATGAAGAAATGAGAAAAAAATTAAGTGGTGATGGTACACTGAAAGATACAATAGACTTGTATGATCCAACGGTCCTCTTTCTTGAAAAATGATCAAAGGGTTAAAATTGAATTAATTAATAAGGTCTATGGTGGGCCACCTTTAATGTTGGTCTATCATAGACATTTGAGGTTAAACTTAACAGAGGGGGATTTTTTTGACTAACGGAGATGAACTTGAGGGACCCTAACATGGATTTTATTAATTATGAGACCAAAATGAAATCTGGAAATTAATTAAGGGACCAAATGACCTATTAAGCCAAAAAAATGTTATCTTTGCTAAATAAAATGTTATCTCATACCATCAATGAAGGTAAATTTTGTGAAGTAATTAATAACTTCTCTTTTCCATACCAAATTAACCATGTTTCTTAATTTATGTTTCAAATATCAATGTGACTTACATTTTGAGCAAAGGGAGTATTTTATAAACTTAATAAATGTAAATTTTGCATAAAAAATGTATAGTGTTATTAGATGTATATATTTGTGTATGTGTATGTGTTTATATTTATATTTTTTTCAAGCAAACCAATCATAGTGTAGAGACATCTCAACTATGTCAGCAAAGAAAATAATGTATAACATTTTATTTTGTCTAAAACTTGAATGTTAATACTAAAAACATATGGCAACACATAAACTCATGGAGCAACAAATGCTTGTCAAAGGTGGAATGTGAGGTAATGATAAAATATGTGTTACATGTTATACTGTCATGTGTTATGAGCATTATTATTCTTCGGAAAACATTGATAGATATTGTTGAAAAAATGATGAATGCATTATGGTGGGGACACAACGGCGCATAAAATAGGGGTATATGATGGATGTCATGGGAGAAATTGTCCGTCCACAAGAATTTTGGTGGAATGAGATTTAAAGATCTCGCCTCCTTTAATGTCATTATGCTAGATAAGCAAGCCTGGAAATTTCAAACCGACGAGAATAGTATTGTTCTCTCTTATTTATGGCTCACCACTTCCCATGCACTGATTCCTTTTGGTGCAAAAATACGAACAAGTCCAAGTTATGTTGGTGAAGTATATTTAGCGTAAAACGAGGCGCCAGATGGTGTATTGGTACAGGTACACGTATTCTGTTGATGGACCACCCTCGGCTAGCAACAGGTGACAATATCTCGCCAACTCAGATAGGTAATGCACAATTTCGGTCTATTTGTGTTGGTGAATTGATTGATCAGACATCCAAGACGTGGAAAGGCTCTCATGTGTTCTCACCTGTTTGATCCACATATTACAAATCTAATCCTTAATACTCCTCTTTTTCCCCAAGTTACTTCTGATACTTTGGTGTGGAAGGGAAAAGAACGGTCGATATTTTGTTCGCAGCGTGTATCGGATCTGTACAGAGTCTATTCGAGATACAACTTACTTACACAGGCAAGGAAGTTGGATTTCTATATGGAAAATCAAAGTGCCGGTGAAAAATCTTGTTTGGAGAGTTTGTCTTGATTGTTTTCCTACTCTTGCGCACCTTCTTGGGAGAGGTGTGACCTGCTCGTATGAATGTGTTACGTGTAGTGACAATATTGAAAATACATCACATGCTCTTTTCACTTGTCCCCGAATGATCTAGGTATGGCAGGCAACGAATCTCTGGAATGTTGTAGAGCAAGTCGTGGGTAATAATGATGCGCCGACAACAGTTGTTTTTAGCGTTATACACCATCTCCAACCATCACAATGTGATTTATTTGCTACCGTTTTTGGAGTCTCTAAAAGCGTAGGAATTTGAAATTATGGAAACAAGTAGACAAAACATCCTCCTAAGTTGTTGAACATGTTGTACATATGTTAGAAGACTGGAAGCTTGCGCAAGAGTTGAGAAGAACCGAGGGCACACCAGTCAACGAAGTTATACCAGGGTCGACTAATAATCACAAGTTTTGATGACAGCGACCCTCCCCAGGTAGATTTAAATGTAATGTTGATGCATCATTATCTTACTCTGATGATAAGGTTGGTATTAGCATGTGTATTCACGATGCCGACAGGTGTTTTGTGCTAGCGAAAACCACTTGGTTCAACCCATTATGTTTGGTGGATGTCGGTGAAGCACTAGACTCTGTGCGGCTGATTTGGATTTTGATAGCACAAATTTTTCTCTTGATTCGAAGATCATCGTTGATGCTTTTAATGGTGATAACAATAATAATAATAATAACAAGTTTGGCAACATTATTCATCATTGTACGCAGTTGTTTAACACTTTTTTTAACAACTCTAAGGTTGAGTTTAGGCGAGACAAGTAAATGGGGTCACTCGTGAATTAGCACAGGCAGCCCCATTAGAAGCTAACTCCCAAATGTTTATTGGTGTACCACCTTGTATTAACGACTTATAGTCTAATGAAATGAATTTATTCCCCTAAAAAAACTAATAACATATTTTCAAATTATTTTTTAAGAAATAACATATTGTCAATGGTGGAATATTGTGTGTGGGCGTGCGCGTTTATGTGAATAATGGTGGAGTATACTCATCAATAATGGCTTGCCTAGTAGTATAGGTTCGTGGCTAATTAATGGTTGATTGATCTAAGGTTTGACTCTGATGGGATCACTTTTCTGAATTTTGTAGTGAATTGTGCATTTGTATTATTAACATGATGAACATACCGCTTTTATCCTAGTTTCTACTGTCTAATTAGTTTTATTCTAAAGCATTTGTTAGCATTTTCATTGATTTTATATCAGTTTAACTGCATAAATGGTCTAATTGCACGACCAGACCTGTGAGTGACTTAGTTTCCATTGGACTAGCCGGTATGGGTTTTAAAACTATGATATTTATGAATTTGCAAGCCTTGCATAAATTTATTTATAAAAGCATGTTTAAATACCTTGAAAATTAAAAATTTAGCTATCAATTATTTTCTATAAATAATCAAATTATGCGTGCACTCCATTTTTCTTATGTTCAAAATTTAGAATATGAAGATATTTTGTTCGCATAAATTTTCAATTTAAAGGATCAATGATCTTTTGACAATGTTTAAGGAAAAAATGTAGAGGAAAAATGATATAGGAAGAATAATTAGAATCACTAATCCCTTAATACTACGACACATAAAATGGAGCTATAAAGCATCCTATGACACTTGATTAGAGACTCCAACAACATTGAGAGGCATGATTATGTTGAGAATTAATCCATAACTGTAGTGAAATCAGATACTGAACGATCAGAAGCTGAAGTTCAGAGTCTGAAGCTTCAGAAGCTGGAACTTCAGAGTCTGAACGTTCTGAAGCAGAAGTTCAGAGTCTAAAGCTTCAGAAGCTGAAGTTCAGCGTCTGAAGCTTCAGAAGCCAAAGTCTGAGTCTGTTTAAGAGTTTGTTAGAGGTTGTTAAGAGTTTGTTGGAGTTTGTTAGAGGTTATTACTTAGCTTGTGATGTAAGCAAGTGACATTTTTGTGTATATAAAGCCATGTAATGCTTATACTCATCACTTAATGCAAAATTACACATTACAAATTCGTATGCTCTGTTTTTTTCATTCTTTCTTCCCTGTTTTCGTATTATTCATTGTTCTTCATTTTAATGTTGCGCAACTGATCCAACAGATTACACGTAAAAGTAATTTTAACTTCAAACATATTTGAAGTGCCTTGTAAACTTGGTGAAATTCAAGCTTCTTAGAGCAACAAGCCACCCGAACAGTGTTAAAATGAACTGAGAACACCTCCACTTATATATTTGTTTAACTTCTCTTTATGCAATAAGAAGTGTATCGTATATTAAGAAAAATGAATTTTGGTAATTACAGTGACATAAAACATATTTATCTTACCTATTTCTGATATAAAAATATAAGATGTAAGGCCATATGACAAAATAGGTGAGTTGGACAAATATGATTGATTGTTGAGAGAATGTGACAAAATGGAATTGATCAAGGATGGTTGTTGAATAATACGAACATCAAGGAAATTGGGAGAGAGCATAAGGAAAAAAATACCTAAATTGCGTATTGTTTGAAAATTTTGATTCAAGATTTCCCCAAAGTTTCAATTGTTGGTGGGTAATAGCCTTTACAACTAAGTTTAATTTTGGATCTGTCTATAATATATGATTCAAGTTCATACATTTACAACTTCAGGTGTATCTTTTCTCAATCACGGGAGCTGATTTGATTTTGGGCGTCCCTTGGCTTTAGACATCGGGTCCTCATATTTCTAATTATGATGCCACATTTCCATTAAGTTTTTTTATGTAGAAAAATTCATCACACTCCATGGTGACAATCAAAGTGAACCATCCCAAGCTCAATTCCACCAAATTTGTCGCACGCAGTGAACTCAGTCCATTGATACCTCTTTCACACTCCAATTGCATACCCTCACATCACACCCAACACTTGAATGTACAATTAAACTTTTTGTAATATATATTATAAAATGTATGCTAATTCTATGGTGCAGATACAAGTCTTGCACCTAGAACAAATTACTTTTTACGAATGAATCAATAAATTCCACCATTAAATTAAACGAGATATGATATGACTTATTGATAAAATGATGAGAAAAATATTTCTGCATAAAGATCATTTTGCTTTTTATGGTAAAATAGTTTATTGGCTAGAAATTCACTTTTTAACGTGAATAAGTTGGTTGTCTAGAGTTTGAAACCCGACCTCTGCATGTATTATACATTATTCCCAGCAACGCGACAACTTGTCATAAAATAAAAATATTAACATTTCATAAAATAAAAATAAAAGGAAACAACATGAATTTTAAGACAATTTTAATTTTAAAATGTGAGCCCTTGTATTGTATAATGAGAGGAAGAAAAGAAATGAATATTTTTTATTGAACAATGAAGTAAGTAAATTATTACTGCAATCAGAATGTAATTACAACAAAAACAACCGCGGTTAAAAACATGTGTACTGAATCAATCAGCCTCTTGCAACCCGCCGAGAACAACAGATCCAGCAAACAACCCAACAGCCCCAACACCAAGAGCAGCAGCAACAACAGCCTGAACTACAACAAGAGCGGTAGAATCATCAGGAACAAGAACCACCGTCGCAACGGCGGCTAGAAGCGTCGGAAGTGCCAGAGAAGCCAAAACGGAAGGAGAGACCGCGGCGAGTTTCTCTAATAAGCTGAGTAAGCCAAGTTCTTCTGCCTTGGAAAAAAGACCTAGTTTCTCGATTGAAGAGAGCGTGACGCCGAACTCTTCAGCTTTGGATAATAATCCTGCTTTTTCAACGTTGCTTAAAACTTTACGTTTCTCGAGTTTCTTGAATACGTCGACTTCTACTTCTTCGCTTCCTTCGTAGAATATTCCTGCTCCGAACCATTGTTTCTTCCAGTTATCGTTGTACTTGTTCACCTTCCACACATATACATCCATCAACACCAGTTATACAATTATATTTACTGAAATTGAAAAAATATGAGGATTTTTGTGTATGTACCTTTTTTTTGGGAGCCATGGCGAAGACGGTGAAAGGTTTATTGGAGGGAGTGAAGAATGAGCGATAGTGACGGAGGGTGCGGTGGTTAGTGTGGATGTGTTGAAGATAGAGAGCTGAGGTTGGAGCAGGAACAGCCATGGATGATGATTGATTGATTGATGATGATGCGCGCGCTTGATTCGCAATCTCAACTGCCACGTAGGACAATCAATAGAGTTAGCTCAATAAGCATTTCCTTTCATGTGCGATCTTGTTGTTTCGTTTCTCACCAGTCGTATTGCTTTGCTCCTATCTTCTTTCTCCTTATCTATCCTAAATACTCCTAACTTACTTTATGACTTTTTTAATCTTAAATTAAAAAGACGTAAATCAATTTAGTTCATATTCTTGTTTAGGATACATGAAAATAAAAAATGTTTCTATAAGATTAAGATTTTTGTCTATCACTAATATTACAATTCAATTTCATAAAAATTCATCCAAGAAAATTCCATTATTACCAAAAAGAATTGATCGACATTGAAAAGAGTTAGTTTATCAAAAAACAAAGTTATGTATGATTGGTAGTTTTAGAAAGAATGGGCAAACCCAAACAGTAATCGATCATGCCTAAGAGGAATGCTACATCAAAGAATTCATTTACATTATTTATACAAAAAATTGTTTAAGGATATAATTGGATAATGAAAAAGTAAGTATACATGTATTCATCTAGTTTGTTACACTTTTTTAAAGAATAAAGGGAAAAAAACTTGACATATATATTGAAAGAATTATAGACATTGCCTTTCGATTGATTTTCAATTATATATATACACAATTATATAGTGTCAGTTTCTTGACTATTTTAATATACAACATTATTATTTAACAATTATATGCTAATAATATATAAAGATATTCTAATTGATACTATTACGAAAATCATCAAAGAGTTGCAACGGAAGTCCTTTGGTGAAGATGTCAGCGATTTGGTAACGTGAAGGAACATGTAAGACTCGTACTTGGCCGCGGGTGACTTCTCACTCACAAAATGTATATCCATCTTGATATATTTGGTGCGTTGATGTTGAACTGGGTTGCCGGATAGATATATAACACTCACATTGTCACAATAAACCAGTGTGGCTGTTGTGACTGGGAAATGTAGTTCCAATAACAAGTTTCTAATCCAACAAGATTCAGATACTACATCTGCGACTCCGCGGTACTCGGCTTCAGCACTAGACCAAGAGAGGGTGTGTTGGCGTTTGGCAGACCATGGGATTAAATTGTCACCAAGATAGACACAGTAACCGGAGGTGGATCGCCTGGTGTCTGAGCAACCAGCCCAATCTGCATCATTGTAAGATGATACGCTTCAGTGCTGACATATGTTGCGTTTTATTGGCATACCTGTTGTACTGCATAAGAGATATATGGTCTTGTGAAAGTTAAATATTTCTGGTCTGTTTAGCAAAAATAGCTGATAGCTTATAACTTATGACTGATGGCTGATAGCTGATAGCTTATAGTTGATGACTGATGACTTATGGCTGATAAGCTAATTGAAGTGTTTGGTAAAATTAGCGGTTCAACTAGCTGATAGATGTAAAATGACATAAAAGGACATTTTTATATAATTCAATTTTTTATGAAGACAAAAACAACATACATTAATAATAATAATAACAACAACAACAACAACAACAATATCGTTGTCAATTAAGTACGAATTAAGATAATCTTAACTACAATTATATTAATCCAAGATAATAATAAAAATAAATCTGTCGCCTAATATTCCATAATAAAGCAGCAATATTGTTACGAATTTCCTTTGTCTTTGTTGATCTCCCTGATCTCCTCTTTGGTCTTTCACTACATTGATTATCATCAACAATATCCGGAAGTTCATCACGAGGAATGTAATTTGGATGCTGCTCAAGAACGGTAAATATTGCATCATCTTCTGCGTTGATGCGAATATAATTATGCAACGCAAATGCAACTATTATAACATCAATTTGGGTCTTAACACTAAATTGCGGCATTCTATTAAGTATCTTTCATCTTTTCTTCAACACTCCAAATGATCTTTCTATACAACTTCTAAGAGATGAATTTGCACAGTTAAAGGCTTCATGAGCATTAGTTGGGGGCTCATGTTCAAATTGAGACTGATGATACCTTATTTTAGGATAAGGCACCATATATCCTTCCATCAGGATATCCTTTATCAACCAAATAATATCTATCTGTGCAAAAGAAAAAATAATAATTATAAAACAAACTTCATCAAAAAAGTGTTTTTTAAAGGAAGAAATTGTAGAAATACATATAAACAAATAGTACCATCTGGTGGCGTTGGAAAGTTTAATGCCGGTGTGTTGATTGCATGAAGAAAAACATGTGTGTCATGTGCTGATCCCTCCCATCCAACTAATATAAATGTGAAACACATGTCAAAATCACAAGTGGCCATGACATTGAAGGTAGGTATTCCTTTTCTACCCCTATAACACATTTGATCTGTCTCAGGAATACAAGCGGCTATATGAGAACCATCAATACATCCAATACAATCCTTGAAATATGGCATGTATCGCTCATCATTAGCGATATGTGATGGTACAAATTGAAAAGTTGGATCCTTTGGTCTTATGATATCACGTGCAAGACCCGTGTAGCCCCTACTTCTACCGCCTATTGCTTCCAAAACTTCATGAAATGCTCTACTAATAGTCTCTCCAGAATGTTGAAACCGCTCTCTAACATCCCTATTAGAAGCACCCATAGCAAGTGTGTACACAAATATGCCCACCTTCTCTTCAATTGTCATTCTCTTACTTGATTGTAAGCCATATTTTGATTGTAAATCTTCACACAATTGTTTAAATAAAGTTGGATCCATTCTAAAGGCATTCATACATCGAACAGGATGTCCATTCAATATCTCATTCATCCAATCTTGTCCCCTTTGAACTGAAGTCATACATGGTTCTTTATAAATATACTTATTGTAATATGTAGCAATTACACTTATTGCACTTGATCTTATATTCCAATAAAGTGCATACTTTCTTCTCTTCTTTTGTCTTTCATTATCCATGATGTACCTAGAAATATATTTATAACCATATTTATAAAACTAATTCCATAAACAGAGACAATGCCAACATTTCATTATTATTGGAAAGCATAAAAACTAATGTTAGCATTCAATTTATAATGTGAGCATTCCCAAATCATAAATTAGTGGCAAAACTAGAGGCATAAGCATACAAACTAATGTTCAACATTCACAAATCAGAAGTTAATAGCAAATCAAAATTAGAAGCATAAGCCATACATACTAATGTCAACATTCATAAATAAGAAACTAACGCCAAATCAAAATCATGAAGCACTAAAAACTAATGTCAATATTCATTTTTCTTTGGAATGCATGTAGGTTAGCCAAATTTTCCTAGACTCATCATCCTCCATGTTTAGAAAAATCTCCCGTCTTGGTTCATTCTCAACAAAGCAAGCTGCAAAACACCACAACTCACCACCCTTTTCCAAAACACCTTTGGTAACCATCCGATTTATAAGAGCCATTGCTGTAGCAAGTGGTAGAACTACCATTAACTTGTTTACTTGCATCACCATCAGACTGCATTATTTCCAATGCCTTATTCGACTGAGATATCAAGGTTTCTATTTGACCACCTAGCTTTGCGGATCCTCCCGAGTGTTTTCTTTTACGATTCCCCTTAATAGGTTTGTAAGTCATGTTTTGGGTTTGTGCTACTCTATTTGTGCCTCCACCTTGACCAGTTACTTGTGTACCTTCAAGGTCTTCAACAGGTATGTGTGCAGCTCCAAGACCTTGGCTAGGTACTTGGGTGCTAGGTTCTTGGGTAACTCCAAGACCTTGGGTACCACCAACCTTATTCATAAAATCAGGCCAAAAAGAATAATCTTCGTGATATAAATTTCCCACTTGAGAAGCATGTCGTTTGTATTCTGCATAAACACGTTCTCCATCACTCTGATAATGATTGTCTTCTCCATCACTTTCTTTATCCTCTCCCTCAACATTAACATGTTCCCCAGGTTGAACCAAATCAGGATTCATAGAGGGAGCAACAAACTCTTCCCTAGTTGCATAATTGTCATCAAACAATTGATTCCAATATTCCTCAATCGACTGATCTATTGACTTATTAAGAAATCTTTTAGCCTCAGGTTTCTCCTACAAACAAAAAAGTTAACCATTAACTAACTTTGAGATCTTATATTAAATTATTTTCATTGTAAATTAACTAAAAGTATTTATTAAACAAACTAACCTTAATTTTTCTATCCCACCACTCATCTGAACAACTAAGCTTTCCTGTAACAGGATCCCATCCTAGGCAAGTTTCACCAAACTTCAGAAACCTCCAAATTCGCCACTCTTTTTTCATTGTATCAAACTTATTCTTTAAAGTTTTTGTGTTGCATTTTCGGTTGATGGCAGCTTCAAAATCTTGGTTAATCTCCTTTCCATTTAAATGACCCACAGCCCATTTTTTCTAATGAACTTGATACAAAGCTCACAAAATTTCTGTTCATACTCAGGATCATCTGACCATTTAAAATTGATTCCTTCCATTTTATCTTTACTTGAGGCCATCTTATAAATTTTACAATATAAAATAATAAGGATTAACACTTTTGAATTATAGACATTAAAAAGGACACATGGTAAAAATACACTAAAAATGACACATTGAGAATGAATAGTTTTTTTTATAACACAGATATAAAAAATGCCATATAACAACCTACAGAGCTCAATGACCAATTAACAATCCAGCCTAGTAAAACCATAGATAATGACTAACAAACATCTACCTTAAAGTTTACAAAAAAAAAAAAACATCAGTAGCATCCTAAAACGAGATCAGTATTTTTTAAGAAATCAAAACAAGCAAAATTATAACTTGTACTCTAGCTAGCATAATCCTGCCTGGTGTATAGAAATTATGTTGTTTTTCAAGTTAAGATAAGTACCTTTTAAAAAATTAGAATTCACCACAGAAGAACTAGGTTGAGTCACGACCAGGTCGCTCTCTTTAAGACGTTTTGCTGCACTACCGAGTTTGTGCAAAGTAGACTAACAACCGTGCCGCCTCCAGGATAAAATAGCCCAGTTCACATGTTCGATTACGTACTGCACCGTAAGTAATCGTTCGGTGTGTAGAATGCACTATGTGAGTTCTCTATTTATAGAGAAAATTCACAACTAATAAGTGAGAAATTTTTAGAACAAATAATTCACCTATTAGATCTAGTACAAAAATATCTCAAATTGAGCACCAAAATATATTATATTGAGTACAAAAATATATTATTCAGTATAGAAAAATATTATTGAGTATCAAAATATATTTCAGATCAGTATTAAAATATATTAGATTGCATACCAAAATATTTCAGATTGTGCCACCAAAATATTTTAGATTGCATTCAAAAATATTTTAGTAAAACTTGGGGACTAAGAAAACACTTTCCAATAATGATTAAATTAATTACTTAATTTAACATTTCCAAATAATAAAATATATAAATATATATTTTTTCTAGTGCTTACTTCGTTCACATAATTATGTACCCCTCTTAGGGGTACACCCCCACTATATAAACACTACTAATGTGGTGTTACATCCGATGTGAGACTTCCATTTTTTCAATTCACACAACATTAGTTCTACCCAACACGGGAATTTGTGTTTAGTCTTTTAACTCAATTTCCACACATTTTTGATAGAATCTTCTTGAAAAAAAAGTTTAATAGATTATCATATGCATGTTAAATAGACGTAAAATAATTTTATTTAGTTCAAAATAACAAATGGTATATTTTCATCAAATCTAAACACAAATGAAGGTATATTGATTTGCATGTAAAAAAAGTATATTGATTTGTAAAAAAAAAAAAACCTAAAAAACTGAAGGTATGCCGTATAAAGAATAAAGCAACAAAAGGAAGTGATTTTTTTTTTGTTTTGAAAAAGAAGTGGATATTTTTTAGCACAAGAGATTTTAGTATTTATGATGCAATTATATTAATAAATTGTAAAGAGTAAAAAAGGATTTTAAATAAAATAATAAGGGTAAAAAAGGAAGAAAAAACAATAAGCTATAAGCTCAAACACTACTTGAAATAGCGTCTGAAAAATAAGCTATAAACTCCTGAAATAAGCTATAAGCTCCTGACGAAAAATTGTTACCAAACAGGTCTTTTTTTGCCAGACAAGCTTATAAGCTATAAGACATAAGCTTGTTTTTGTGTCTTACCAAACAGACTCTTCAATGATATATATACACAATTATACAGTGTCAGTTTCTTGACTATTTTACTATACAATCATTACTATTTAATGACAATTATATGCTAATAATATATAAAGATATTCTAATAATATATAAAGATATTCTAATATTCTAATAATATATAAAGATATTCTAGTAATATATAAAGACATTCTAATATTCTAATATATATAATCATATTGTGTTTGTTACACTTTTATTTTAATATTTAAATTTATTCTTATCTATTTGTTATATGTGATATTTGTATTGAAAGTCGAGAATAATTTTGGAAAGAAAAAAAGTCAATCCAAAATAGCCAAAACATGCTATTTTCTTTATACATAGTATAAATTAAGAAATTATATCAAAGAAAGGGAAAATCTTGTATGTACACAATCACAAACCAATATCATTTGGGCACTCTCACATTAAATGAGCAAAATTTTAATAAAGATTATTTAGTCACAGAGAAGCTAAAGAACTACACATAGAGTACGACTTTCAAATGCGTTAAAATGAGGTAAACGTTTCAATTGAGAAGAGGCAGAATCAAAAATATTAACTGAAAACCAATCATAACCAAAACTTGCAAGATGATGAGTGCAACTATTAGAAAAATAATAATTGCTTGCATTATTAAGTTGTTGCAAAATAAACGAAATTAGATTAGATGTGAAATCTATTATTTTTTTTTTGAGGGAAGATTAGATGTGAAATTATTGTTTGCTTTGGAATATATAGTAGTAGTACTAACCTTTTTATAGTCGGGGGTGTAAATAGCGAAATATCAGGATACAAGTTGCTAAGCACAGTAATGGCCCAATAACTTTCTCACGCGCCAAACTGAATTCTTCCTATACATCGCACGGGAACTCTCTCGGTTAACCCCATTCGTGAATCCGACCAAAACCCGCAACGATGGCCGCAGAAACGCTAGTGCATCAAAACGGCGTCGTTTCCAACGGAGATCTTGGCTCCAAAACCGCCACCGTAAAAAAATCTCGGGAGAGCGACCGTCGTCGCCGTCGCCGGAAGCAAAAGAAAATCAACAAAGCCTCTAAGGAACCAAACGCAAACGCCTCCGAAGACGATACTGAAGCAAAAGAGAATACCAAACAACAACAGGTTCTCATCTTTCTTATTCTTTCAGATCACTTTGGTTAGGTTAGGTTAGGTTTACAATCAAAATTGGCCTTATCACTGGATTTTAATTGTGAAATTGGATATTCACATTTGTTCATACTTTGCTACAGCGAAGTTAGGGTTTGTGAACTTGAATTATCATAGTATCATAAGATTTTTATGATTCTTAATGAGGAGAAGCTTGATTAATTATTAGTGGTGGTGGATCTTGATTACAATTTTAGAGGGTGTTATATTTATAATAAGTATTAATATTTAATGTAAAGATCGAATTCACGCATTTTGGCGTAGTGGTAAAATCGCTACCATTTACCTCGCGTGGGCGGGTTCGATCCTTCCATTGCATTTTTTCAATAATAATTTTACCTCACGTCCACGAGTTTGATCCTTCTCATCGTATTTTTTCACTAATAAGTTAATAATAAACTAACTTGAAACAAAAAATGACAACTCTTGGGATCGATCACTGAGCCATCCATTTGCAAAATAAACTCTTGCCACTACGCCATTCGATACAATTGACATTATTTGGGGAAACTTGTAATATATAGATAAAATACTTTCGATACAATACATGTCTACAACAAAGTAGAAAATTTTGAGGGGTGGCATGGCACATCTCCTCCCTAGAGAATGTTAGCCCCTGAATTTATTAGTTTGGGAAGCCTTTGACCTATTAGCCTTGGCCATTCTCTTTGATTTCTGCGACTGACTTTTTCCATTTTTGTAACCATTCCATTCAAATTTTGGCTACTAGTTTTGTCGATTCTCAGTAGTGATACAAATCCACATTTCCTTTGATAAAAGAGTGGCAATCATCCAGCTTAAGTTATCAAATGCTATATAATTAATACTCAAATCAATAGTTATGCCTATTTAATGCTGTCATCTGTCTTAAATTTTAGGTTGTTGAACAAGTTGAAATTGAGTATGTACCGGAAAAAGCAGAGCTATACGAAGGCTTGGATGAAGAATTTAAGAAAATCTTTGAGAAATTTAGTTTCAGCGAGGTTATTGATTCAGAGGTAAAAAGTTTGTATGAATTGTTTATTTTTAGTAGTTACTTCATTTATTGTTTGATAAATTGTTTGCTTGGATGTATCTAGGATAATGATAAGAAGGATGAGTCGGCAGAAAATGCAATTACAAAGAAAAAGGCAGACTCTGATTCTGAAGAGGAAGAAGATGATAACGAGCAAAAAGAGAAAGGAGTCTCAAACAAGAAGAAAAAGGTTTAACATTTTGTAAAATAATCTTTTTGTCTATTCAATTTAACTATTGTGTTTACTTCCCTAATTATGCTTAAAGTCTTATTTTGTGTTCAGCTTCAACGCAGGATGAAGATTGCTGAGCTGAAACAGATTAGCGCAAGGCCTGATGTTGTCGAGGTTGGTAAACGTGTTATATATTGGTATCACCAATTGTAGATTTTTTTGAGTCCTTATTCTTACTTTTTAGTCTGGTTTATCATTCCCATTGTTCCAATTTTATGCAACAGTTTTTTTCTTTTTCATTTTAAGGTGTGGGATGCTACTTCAGCAGATCCAAAGTTGTTGGTATTCTTGAAGTCTTACCGAAATACTGTACCTGTACCCAGGCACTGGTGTCAAAAGAGAAAATTTCTGCAGGTTAGGGGACATTCTAAATTGATAATTATGGTTTAGAGATGTAAACATGTATGAGGGTTATGGTCAACTAATATGTGGGATGTATGGATAGAGTTAGGAAGATAACATCGATATGGTTTCTCTTATATGTATGTATGTGGTACTTGCAGGGGAGCAGTTGTGGCAATCACCAAGCCTGGAATTGTAGGTGTTTGCCACTGAGTAGCCTTGAATCATTTATCTTTTATTTCTTTATTAGATTGCATGGGAATATGGGTGTTGTATAACATGGGTTTATAATCATGTATAATTTTTTTTGTGTAATTTAATTGGGCATTTATTTATAACTAAGGTGCTAATAGTTATGCTTTGAATTTTCAGATACCTTTCACTGTGCTTAATGCCCGGGCTGAATTCCAATTGGCCTCATTGTTTTATAATTAATAAGCCTGACCACATAACTTCATAGTCATGTGCACACAAATTATTTGCATCTCATCAAAACAATTTATTGATTTTGCAGGGGAAAAGAGGTATAGAGAAACAACCTTTTCAGCTTCCCGATTTTATTGCTGCCACAGGAATTGAGAAAATCAGACAGGTAATGCAATCTCATCTGTTTGTATATGTTATCATTCTGTCTGTGTGGCCACCCACAAGAGGAAAGTAATATTCCAAGAGAGAGTGTGGTTTGTGTAATTTACTTGCAAAATTAATTTGATGTGTCTATTTGGAATGTCACACTTCTACACTCTTCTGAAATGGCTTTCATGGTCAAGCATTGCCAATTAATTCAACAACCGGATGTTACCGTTGTTTCAAAATCATGATGTCATAAGACAAATTATTGGGGTCTTCTGATTTTTAATTGTTATCTGTGGAGAAATTAGTTTATGATTAAGAAATGATGTATATAAATTATTTGAGTTTTTAGATGTTTCAAATAAGCTACAATACTACACACTTTTTGTTTATATTGGGAATGTTGATATGCTATTGGTCTTCTGACTGGTGTTTTATATACTTGTTGATTTACATCTGTTGTTCATTTTACTGCTTTCAGCTTAATATGTAACTTTCTCTTTGCAATATATATGCATGTCTTTTTATGTAATTTTATTACATTGCTGTAGTAGCTACTTACTTGCCAAGTTATCTTACATTTTCTCATGCAGGCGTATATTGAGAAAGAGGACAGCAAAAAGTTGAAACAAAAGCAACGGGAACGCATGCAACCAAAAATGGGGAAGATGGATATTGATTATCAGGTTTCTTCCCTCTTTACATTTTTCTAATTTTGCACCATTTTCTTAGCTTGCATACTTTTATGTTATCAGATGTTAACTATTACAACCCTTTCTCAAGTGACTTTGTTTCTTGGTTGTCAGGTTCTTCATGATGCATTCTTTAAATACCAGACAAAGCCAAAGCTGTCATCTCTTGGGGACTTGTATCATGAAGGAAAAGAATTTGAGGTATACTTCGTTTTAAAATGTTAATGCTAAATTTAAAATACTGCATACATACACGCTGCATAGTGGATTTTTTGAAACCCGTAATTTAAGGTCTATTTAGTTCAAAAAATGCTTTTGTTTTCACTTCCTGTATTCACTTTTAATTTGCAAAAATACCATTTTATTTTCCATTTATTATGTTTTCAAATATTTGTAAAGGAAACAGTGAAAAGTGAAGACAATAAGTTATTTTCTCTATTTCTTTTACAAATATCCGAAAATATAAAATAAAGTGGACAAGTGTGTCATTTTTTAATTGAAAGTCAAAATAGGAATTAACGAACACAGTTTCTCAAACTAAATAGGCCCTTTGCTGTTCTTTTTCTCATCTCCTTGAGTAGTGGATATTTCCATGTCTCCTTTGTCACATTGTTCTAACACCTTCTTCATGGGATTTGTCCATTGGTCTGTTTAAGTGTAAGTAAACATTATATGACATTGTTATATTGCTTGCTGTGCAGGTAAAGTTGAGGGAGATGAAACCTGGCATGTTATCACATGAGTTGAAAGAAGCTCTTGGTATGCCTGAGGGTTCTCCTCCTCCATGGCTTATTAACATGCAGGTAAAATCAGTGTCTTGGAATGTATATGTTGTATTACTCTGTTCACAGTCCTTACAATTTCATCTGTTTTCCTTTTTCAGAGATATGGTCCTCCACCATCATACCCTTCTCTGAAGATCCCCGGCTTGAATGCTCCCATTCCCCCAGGAGCTAGTTTTGGTTATCATCCTGGTGGCTGGGGCAAGCCTCCCGTTGATGAGGTACATTTTTTTTTTATTATATTTGCTCATCTTTATGTAAAATAATAATTATGGGTATCTGAATTTTCGTTTTCATGAAGGGGCTTTCAGCACCCCCTCATCCCCTTTTTCACTTCATTGACTTCTTTACTTGTCTGCATCTTGAGCAGTTCGGCCGTCCACTTTATGGAGATGTTTTTGGTGTCCATCAGCAAGATCAGCCTAATTATGAGGTTGGTTTATATAAAAGTTCCACTTTGCAATTAGAGGGATAACTGCTGCCCTTTATAATCCTCCAAAGTTTCTCTTTATGATTTTCGATATAAAAATCAAGTACCCTTTACAATTGATGTTTGAAACTAGGTTATGTTTGGACTTCGGATAATGCATTTGAAAATTTAGGAGAATTTAAAATTCTAAGAAATTTATTTACTTCAATTAAATTTCCTTCATTTTATTTTTTGTTATGGTAAAGTACTTAGATTTCTTCCATTTTAATTTTTTTTTCGTTTGCTCAAAGTGAATATATTTCTTTTATTTAGATGATGAAATTGTAAAGTATTGTTATCATCCAAAATAAATAAAAATCAAATACCCTTGCTCTATTATAAAACTAGGATCATATCAGACAAAAAATAATTATAAAACTAGGAAATAAAAGATCTTGTTCCTATATTTCAATAATGGAGCCATCACAATTATGACTTGGTGTGAGAACTTGTTCTCCGATGCGGTTGACTCTGAGATATTCTTGGAAGTATAAATAAGCAACAGTTATAATCATCACGATTGTTGCTTTTGTTGAAAGACATTGTACACGGCTGTTTCTATTCCAACATCAGTGGTACTGGGATCAAATAAGATTTTTTTTTACCTCACTTGATTCAGTTTCCAGTGAAAAGAGGTAAATTTGAGAAGTCCCTAAAGCCTGTTATGATGGTATTAATGTCCCTCCCGATGTTGGCCGTCACTGCTGTCCATTGGGATATTGCTGGAAATCAGCTTTGACAACTATCGTAGTGAATCTCACTCTGCTGCTGTCGGAGTTACTTTGTTTCTGTGATGAGGTTAAAGATCAGGACAGATCTTCAGTGGCACTGCAATGTATTGCTTGGAGTTATGGTCACTACAGGAGAGACCATAACTCCTGTAGAAACACTGTTTTGGTGGGAAGATAGCAGGAGAGACCATAACTCCTGTAGAAACACTGTTTTGGTGGGAAGATAGGTATCATACGTGCAAATGATGGGAAGTGAGACCCAGGAAATGTAGTTTCATAATCTCACCTGTTTTGGTGGAATTTTAATTTCCTTGGCTTTGGGTGTCAAAGTACCCGATCTAATTAAAACACTGTTTTGATGTGAAGTATTTTAAATGCCTCCAAAATGACATTCACTTGATATATTTTGTCGAAAAAACTGTTATGGAATTCTGCTCTCTCTCTCTCTCTCTCTCCCGATATGGGTCCTCTTCTGTTTTGAAACTGCTGTACCGAATCCCCTTATAAAGTATAATGTTTTAATGCTAAATATAATTATAAATGTTGAAAGTTGGGATACTTAGATTTGAAGCCGAAAAAATACTCCGCTCTCTGTCGTGAATATGAAGAGGATGGGTGGCACTGAATGGGTATTTTTGGGGAGTTTGGGTGTGGCTGTTGTTGCCATTTGGCAGAGGAGTCTGCTTATTGCATACATTTTTCTTTCTGCCAATAACTCTTGTAACCAGAGTCTGTTTTCTGAGTTCTAGGTTTATTTGTTAATACACAACATAGGAAAGTTTCAGTTTCTGCCAGATTCCTAGTTACATTTTACATACATGTTCTCACAATGCAGGAAGAGCCGGTAGATAAAACAAAACACTGGGGTGACTTGGAAGAGGAGGAAGAGGAGGAGGAAGAAGAGGAAGAAGAGGAGGAAGAGGAAGAAGACATGGAGGAGGAGGCACTTGAAGATGGTATTCAATCTGTTGATAGTATGTCAAGGTATTGTTATATTACTCCTCTTCCAAGTCTAGGTTCCTTTTTTTTCTTAATTATTTTTGTCAACAGTCTAGGTTCTTTTTATCTTTTTTTGGAATAGCATAATAAATGACTAATTGAGGTGAAGTTTAAGAACCCATCATGCGGCTAATTTAGTCAAAGAGTAGTTTATTTTTTTTGAACAAGTAGTCAAAGAGTAGTTAATAATCAACTAAGCTAACTAACCATGTGAATGTTTCACTGGTCCTTAAATTTAATATTTGCTAAACTGATCCATGTTTATAATTCTTTGTATTGATAAGAGCCTTTCTTGGATTTATATTTTTTAATTTCCTTTATTTGTGCGCTCATTTATTTCACGTTTTTGTTTTCAGCACACCGACTGGGGTTGAGACACCTGATGTTATTGACCTTCGTAAGCAGCAGAGGAAGGAACCTGAAAGGCCTCTTTATCAAGTGAGTCTTTCTACTGCTGCTCTTCTATCAGCTTTAGCTTCTCTTGATTAGTCTGTTGATGTCTTTTATCATATTTTCTGTTAAGGTCCTTGAAGAAAAAGAGGAAAAACTTGCTCCTGGAACTTTGCTTGGAACTACACACACGTATGCTAAATTTTTTTATAGTATTTGGTTTTGTTTTTCCTTTTTTTCCCTCACAAGTATTGTATCTTGATAAACTCGGATATCCATTTCTCTCCAGTTATGTGGTTGGCACGGGCACCCAAGACAAGTCAGGGGCAAAAAGGGTAAGAATGAAGAGTTTCTTGCTCCTTTCTCTGGGGAGTAAAGGGGGGCATGTGCCATATTTCTTGCGGGATAACATGTTTATTGTTTCCAGGTTGATTTGCTTAAAGGTCAAAAGACAGATAGAGTGGATGTCACTTTACTGCCAGAGGAGTTGGATGCCATGGAGAACGTTTTACCTGCCAAGTATGACTTCTGTTTTATATGTTTTGTTTACCCGTTAGTGATGTTAACATCATGTATCTTGTTTCTTACATCTGCTAGAACTATTCCAGGTATGAAGAAGCAAGGGAGGAAGAGAAATTACGGAGTCAGCGTGAGGATTTCAGTGACATGGTTGCTGAGGTGTGTTGCATTCAATCCTCAAATCATACAAACCTGTACATTATTTTACAAAAAATTTCGGTCTCTATTTGCTTATTTAATAATCTCCATCTGGTGCAGAATGAGAAGAAGAGGAAGAGGAAGCAAGAAAAAGATGGCAAGTCCAAGAAGAAAGACTTCAAGTTTTAAGGTTGTTCGGTTCCTCTTTATTTTGCAGGTAAATGGAAGAAGTGGAAAGTTGTCTATTCATCAAATTGTCATTTTCCATGAGCAGCAGAGGATTGGCTTTTAGTGCTGTTTTATCACATCACATCTGTATAATGTTACTGTCTGCATGTTGTTTTTATTGTTTTGGATATGAATATTCTACTCATGTAATGATACGATGGAAACCTTATACAGAAGAACGTGTCAGATGCTTTAGTTGGAAATTCAATACACAGATATCCGTTAATGAGACATACTTAGATGATTTACATCTTATGTTCTGGTTCAAATCTAGTCTGTTTAAGAGTTTTTGCCCAAAGGGATGCATGTGTCTTGTGGAAAATCAAATTCGTTTTATAATTTTACTAGGCAATGTGGATACATAATTCACCAAGAGTCGTGGTTGCAATAACCTTAACTCAAAGTAATTCTTTGGTCATTCAGAATGGTTCCACCAAGAATACAAAAACAGGGGTGCCCTTTGCATTGCAACATGCCAAACAACAGAAGCAATTTGATATTTTTGCTTGGGTCACGAGAAAGGAAATTTGCTCCACCAAGATTATTTGTAGGCGTATCCTATAAATTATTCGAAGCCATCCAATCCAGTTAGTGGATTATGTATGTCTTTATTCTTCTGCCAAATAAAACTTGGCACCACTCTCAATCAAATCCCTATTATTTCTTCCTTACACGGTTCCCCGCCTATAGAACAACGTATGTGCTATCATATTCTTGTCCCACTGCTCACATCTAAATGAAGGGTTCTAATGGGACTTGTGGTCCTTTGGCGGATGACTAGTACTTTTCATTTGACAACAAAATATTGAATCTGAAGGTCAGAAATAGCAAGCCATTTTTCATGCCGTGGTGTCCTTGTTTTCTAGATATAGACCCACATATTTGATAGATTTTCCCCACCATGTATGGTAAGTATCAAATGGAAGATTCGGCGACTGCGATTGTGATGCTTGTGTGGGCACACGATTAACATGCATCTGAGTGCTACAGAACAAATAAGGTGGACGGTTGTTGCCGAGTTAGCTATTTTAACAAGGAAGATATTAAATTAGTCACACACACAAAAAAAAGTTATTAAGGGGATTTAGATTGAAAAGGACATAGTATATATATAATATGATTTAATTCGTACACACTGAGAGTTTTTATTCTGCGAATCAATCATAATCGTCAGATAATTAGAAATGTTTGATTTTTATTATAACTACTACAACACGATTGGTTATGATGTGCTGATAATTTGACATTCTAAATTTGTTTAGATTGAAACTCACTTGTGTTGATCTGGTGATGTTGACAAAAAATTTTAGGGTGTATTCCTTCCAAGATCTCATATTCGATTTTCCCTCGTGTCAATTTGATAGGCTAGTTTGGTTTCTTAACAAAAAATTTGTTTAAATTGACCGTGAATGAAAGTTAACCTCATAAATACAATATATTACTTGTATTTCCTATTCTTATTTTGATAAAATAATTTTCGGAATCTAAGGAAATAAAACCAATCAAGCTACACCACACCTATAGAAGACGAAATATCCCACCAAATCTCTCTGGAATATTGCTAGCTTGTCACTATGGCGCGGTTTCAGGTTTTCTTGAGTTTTTTTTTTTTTATATTTTTTTTGAGCAGCTCTTGAAATTTATATTATATTATGTTAAATTTGTATTTACGAGAATGACAAAAAAAAAGAGAATGATTTTTTTAAGGAATAAATAAATGTGGTAATAATTCACGTGAACATAACTCAGTTGGTAGAAATATTACATTATATAAAGGGTCGAGATTCGAACTTTAAATTATCCATTTATTTACTTTAAAAGATGAAATTTTAGTCACTCCACTAGTTTGATAATTTTTTTAAAAATAAATGTGATAATATACGACATATTTATGGCATGATATCCATTTGAATTGACGCATAGCGATCCTTGTCTACATAGGTTGATTAGAGTACACTTATTTTTGTTAGCAAATGACAATTTTGCGGACGCATAAATAAATGTGGCTATCTATGTCAATATGTCGTTACATCTTTTGGCTTTTGGAAAGGAAAAAAAAAGGTTCAGCTGTATTCTAAAACCAAAAAATCCAGCCGTAAAACTCACGTACACAAAGTGCTAATAATAAATGTATTGTAGGTTCAAACTAGGCTCAAACTGTAGTTTTTAACCATCTGAGTTTTACTACAAATTTAAACAATTTTCCTTTCATATAATATAGTGTCATGTCTTAACGTTTAATTTAACGATAGACGGTGGTAGTCTTACGAAGGTAGTTAGGTTGGTGATCAAGGGATATTGAAGGAGTTTTAACCAGAGGTCCCAAATTTTATCTCAAAAACAAACATAACGACCAATTTACTAACATTAGGATTATTTCATTAGAACTATTTTTCCGTTCTATCTTTGACTGTAAATTTCTACAAACATAGCTGTTTAATTAATGGATTTCATTATAACAAACTAGTCAATGCTATTTTAAGAACACAATCGACATATATGATACTAGTATATAGTTATAGGTTTAACTTCTAAGTAAGGGGTTTTTTTCCCTCACAAATTTAAGTTTTGTTCTAGCATGTTAGGTACAGATTCTCATACATACTCATCGCAACCATTGACGTAACTATCATCCTTTTGTCCATTGCGTGATTCTAATCACCACTTTCACTTTCCTGTTAACACATTGCATGTAACACGTTGGAATAAAAATCATATATGCTTGTCCACCGGGGGAATAAATTTGTTTTCCATATTCCACTTTACCAACTTACCAAGAAATCAACACCTACCTACTATACATAATATTGATAATCTTCATATTGTTTTTCTTTTTAATTAACTTCATGGAATCACAACACACATGGCATCAAACCTAGGAATGAATGCTTCGCTTAAAAGTGGCTCATCACACCAATTAAGTTCTCCACAATAATATAAATAAATGGATACAACTGAGAAACTACCTAAGCATTAAGCAATATAACCAAAAATAAAGTCACATAAGAAAAAAGTAGTGCTATTAGAGAATGTCAAATATAAAGCATAATAGTTAAAACAAAACCAAAAATAATTAAAACATTGCAATCTTAATTTGTTCTAACCGTGAATCATCGATTGCCAAATTGGTCCATCAGGTGGCCCAATGAGTCACCTCCTACGGTACTTTGGACTCAGTGGCGTATCCAGGACCCTAGATCAGAGGGTGCAAATTTTTTAACTTCATCAATTATTATAATATTGAAATAAAAATGTTAAAATATATACACCAAGTTTTTGTACATTAATTGTTTTCTTCGTATTTGACCGTTTATGTAATGTACTACATTCGTCCTTAAATATATGACATTTTTAACCAAATCACAAGAATTAAGAAAATTGGTGGTAATATTAAATTTGTTTGTAATTACTATTGTTTTTATAATTTTATCCTTTAAGAGAGAGAATTAGTTTATGTTTGCAATATAGTATTTATTGTTGATTGAATAAAAAGATGTAAAATAAATAGAGATACGTCGGTAAAGAAATAGTTAATGTATGAAACTACCAAATGAGTCTTATAAAAAGGAAGCAATTTTTTTTTTTATCAAAATGATCTTATAATTAGGGACAATGGTAGTACTAAATTTACAATATTGTCATTTTTTACCCAATCAAATAATTTATTAACAATATTATCATCACTATACTAAAATATATGATTTTTTTAGGGAATACTAAAATATATGATGATGAGAATATATAAAATATGTGTCCATGCATATATAAATGGCGTGCAGTGGCAGAATTTATTTTTAAAAAATAATAATATTGATTTTTCCAACTTTAAATATTTTGTCCATGGTTATTATAGTAAAAAAAAACCACATATGTGTTAGTCACAACCTCTGGCAGGAGTAACATTTAAAAACAAGAAAATTGCTTTTTCCCACTTCAAACAAAGCTAAAACACACCAGAAAATGACGTTTTTACCCTCGTCAGGTAGTTAACTGCCGCTGGGATGGTGCATCAGCAATTAACTGCCGCCAGATGCATAGACAGTTAATTGCTGCCGGATCCATCTGCAACTAGTTGCCTGCTGCGATCTGTACTTATGCAGAAACGAAACAGAACCTGTGTTTACAGGTTTTCAAATTTCTAATTCTCTCAAATTCTCTCCAATTCTATACCCACTAAATTGAAGCAATTTCATACCCATAAAACAGCCAGTAAGTAGTATTAATCATTTTAAATGTTAATGTTAGTTTAGATAAGTTTATTTTTGTTAATTTTGGTAGATTGCATGTGGTTAGAGTTTATGATTAAATTGAAATTTTGGTAGATTGCATGTGTAGTTTATGATGTTATAGATGAATGTAGTTGTTGTGAATGTTGTTTAGATTATGTTTAAGTATAATGTGGTTGTGAATGTTGTCCAATTAACACAATGTGAATGTTGCACTCAAAGTGTTTGTTAAAATGCCTAAGTGAGTATGTTGATGAATGTTGTTTAGATTGTGATAGAATTGTGAGAATGTTGGAATTGTGATAGAATGATGTTTTTATTATGACTATGTTTTTTAGTTTTGTTTTTGTGTAGATATGTCTGATCAGAACCAAAATAGGATGACTAGAGCTGGTAAGCAGCCCATGACTAGTAGCTACCGACGGGAGAGGCAGGCTGCAAACCCTCATGTGCCTAAGAGGGGAAGAGGTCGGAGGCCTGTTGCGGGCGAGGGTAGTTCTCAGCCGTCGCATGTGGTAGACCCCACACACTACATGGTGTATCAGGAGCAGCTACATGATGCCACAGATGGTGGCTATGACGTCCAACATGTTGGGGAAGAGGGTGTTGCGGACGAGGGTGAGGACGCTGCGGGTGAGCAAGATGAGGACGACATTGCGGCTGCGACAGCCCCAGAGCAGTTACCTGATGTGGCTCCATTTCCTGGAGGGCCTTATGATGACTCATTGTTGTCTTCATACGCTTCACACGTTGCATTACCGTTGTGGTATAATGCAAACAATGTAAGTTTTCTTTTTTCTTTTTTAACTTTTATATATGAAGTCGATATACTTTTTTTGTATGATAACTTTTAAAAAAAATGACATGAACACATGCCGTTGTCTGATTATTTTTTTTGTCTTCAATTATTGTTCGCGCGTAATTTTTTATATATGAAGTATATGTCTTTTTTTGTATGATAACTTTTAAAAAAATGACATGAACATATGCCGTTTTCTGATTTTTTTTTGTCTTCAATTATTGTTCGCGCGTAATTTTTTATATATGAAGTATATGCTTTTTTTTTGTATGCTAACTTTAAAAAAAATGACATGAACACATGTCGTTGTCTGATTATTTTTTTTGTCTTCAATTATTGTTCGCGCGTAATTTTTTATATATGAAGTATATGGCTTTTTTTGTATGTTTTTGATTTATGTGGTGTTTTTTTTATTATTTTAGATTCGTAACACCCGTAGATTAGATGCATAAATCACTGGGGCGAAGGTGGCAGATCTTCCAGCGTCCATCTATGAATCAAGTCTGGTTTTGAGATCCTATAAGGGCGAGTGGGTTGCATGATTTGCTGTACACAGGATATTCTACTGTTAATCATGCTCTGCTCCAGGCGCTTAGCGAGAGATGACACTCCGAGACCAGCAGTTTTCATATGACTGTGGGGGAGATGACCATCATTTTAGATGATGTGGCGTGTCTTCTCCATATTCCTATTGAAGGGGTGCTGCTGAGCCATCAAAAGAAGGTGTCTCAGGTTGATGGGGTGGACTTGATGGTGAGGTACTTAGGTGTCACCCAGAATTATGCGGTGAAAAACTGCAAGACTGAGTATGGTAGCTACATTAGCTATAAGGCACTGAAGGAGCTTTACGATAATCACCTGAGTGAGGCCACAAAATTAGCGCATGCTGAGACGCAGGAGCAGCGCCAGGAGCTAGCCAGGCGTAGGCTTGCCTGTGTGAGGTGTTTCCTCCTATACTTGCTTGGATGTACGTTGTTCGGTGATAAGAGCAAAAAACACATCGACCTGGCATACCTGCAGACGATGGAGACCTTTGCTAGGATGAGGGACTACTCGTGAGGAGGAATGACATTGGTATACCTTTACCACAGTCTATCCGAGGCCTATTCGCTTGCAGGAAAGAAGATCATGGGAAGCACAACACTTTTGATGGTAATAATTTTAATTTACTATGCCTTTTAATTTACTATGCTTTTTAATTTACTATGCCTTTTAATTTACTATGTTTGCTAATAACTTATAAATGTGTTTGGTTTGTGCAAGGATGGTTTTTGGCACATTTACCAGGAGTCTACTCACATGATGATAATTCTGATTACCGACAAAACTTTCCTTGCGCTTCCAGATGGATTCCACACAGGGGTCATGCGAATCCGAAGTCCCTACCGTCTGGCGCTTGATCGTTTGGAGATAGGATGACATTACTTGGATGTCATACGAGGATCATAGGGAGATCCAGGAGTTTGTGGAGATATGCTGGTATTCAGGCTGGATCATGTGTGGTCGTGACATCATCTACCGTCCCTTGCCTGAGCGGGTTAAAAGGTAATACAGGTACGTGCAGGACATCCCTAGAGCTCCGACGTCTGTGCTTCCTCTCCCTTTTCAGGTTGTTGCACAGGTTTTCCTAGACTTCCGTGTGCACATCATTCCTCAGACTGCATGGGGTAGGGAGGTTGATCAGCCATGAGAGTATGAGGAGGGATACATGAGGTTGTACAAACATGTGCCTCACCCAAAGATTCTGCCACATATACCCGGATCTCCTTCGAGGCCAGCAAATGAGGAGCAGATCATTGCACACCATCAACAGCGGCACCAGGAGAGAGGCTCGCCTGATACCATTGACATGGTTGGTGGCGTTATTAGTCAGGCTGATGAGTACTTGGGTTAGGAGGCGATGAGCAATGAGCAGTTGTATCAGGCCTTGCGCGATATCACAGACAGGATGACACCGATAATGTTCAGGAGACATAAGAGGTCGAGGAGGCAACAACAACATGACCAAGACCAGGATCAGAAGTAGGGCATTTTTTTAGGACTTTTGTTAGTTTTTTTTGTTGACATTTGTTAGATTTTTTTTTTGTAAATTTATGGCATATTATCGTTGTTTTTTTGGTACAATTTTAACGTGATTTCGAGTTTATTTTGCTTTATTTTGATTATTTTGATTACATTCGAAACAACAATAACAACAATTCATTCATGATCCGAACTAAATCATAACTAAAAATACACAAAATAAGCGTTACATTACATTATCCCTAAATATGTTGTATCATCATGATGTTGGATTTAAATTTAATTCTTGAAAGTTTGCGGAAAATCTTGGCATTGAAGTGTATTATACTTAGTGTAAAAATTTGCAAGTCTTTTTGAAAACTCAAAAGAATGAAGAGAACACAACACATGTATTCTACGAAATCAGCTATATATGTTTTCACATCGAATTCCCTCATATAAGATGAGTCATGACAAAAAGGAATGCATTCCAGTATATTATTTTGAACTTAATCATACTGCCCTGCCAACTGACAAAGTTTCAATTGATAGAGGAGCATGATCAAGTACAAAACAACATCTTAGAACTGCATTCCCTTTTGTCACACTCATCCTATACGAAGGAATTATATGTGAGAACCTATATAGCTGATTCGGCAGAATACATGTTGTGTTCTCTTCATTCTTTTGAGTTTCCAGAAAGACTTGCAAACATTTACACTAAGTATAAGACACTTCAATGCCAAGATTTTTCGCAAAGTTTCAAGAATTAAAAAAAATCCAACAAAACAACGACACAAGATAATAATACTACCTAAACATCTTCATCCGGCCGAATCAAACTCTTGAGAATATCTTCAGGCGACCTCAGCAACGTAACATCCATTTCGAGGGGGATCATGTTCAGCTCAGCAAATATCGAGAACATGCTCCTCACGTCGTCGTCGTTCGTTAACTCCGACCAAGTGAACGACAAATTCCCATCCGAGTCAAACGATGGGCGGTGATATCAAACATATTCCACCCTCCTCGCGTCTCCGTGGTTGATTCGTTGGTTGATTTCATGAAGTAGATCCTTCAATTCTTTTAACGTCACATCGTCGCGAACCTTGAAAAAATGTTGGTTACCACCTTTGAAGGATACATGAAAGTATACTTGAGCCATTTTTTCAGATCTACACCATAAGAAATTAAAAACAATCCAATTAAAAACTCATTCAAACATTTCATCAAACACTTGTAGTGAAAATTATACATAAACCCTAAAGCTAAAAATTACAACATAAACATGCAAAAATCTAAACATTTAAGCAACATAAGTCATTTCCATGTAAACATTATATCATTTCTTGCCAAAAAAATCAAAAATTAAACAAAGTCTAAAACTAAAAAAAAATTAATTTAACATAATAAATGTAACATATAAACATACAATGATAATGAACTTGATTATAGAAACTTACTTGTTATTGAAGTGTTGGTTGATTTGAAGTTGAAAAATTTGAAATTTTTGGAAGATTTGAGAGAGTTTTTAGAGATTGAAGAGATGAAGATGCATGTTCTGGTTGCTGAGCTTCGTAAGTACAGATCGTAGCGACAACTAGCTGCCGATGGATCCGACGGCAATTAACTGCTGATGCATCCGACGACAGTGAATTGCCGATGCACCATCCCAGCGAGGTAAAAACGTCATTTTCTGGTGTGTTTTAACTTTGTTTGAAGTGGGAAAAACAATTTTCTAAAAACAAAATGTTTTGTGGCCCAAGCCCATAATAACATGATAGATAACCCTAGTTATTTGTAGCTTATCCTTTAAAGACAAGTAGAAGTAGCCGCCACTGTTTCATCTTCATCCTTGTTTCATTTCTCATCTTTTTTCCACTTTGCTCTCTCCTGTTTTTCTATTGTGCGACACTTCTGTATCATTTTTTTCTTCAGTTTTCTTTTCTTGGTTTGTGAGAGTAAGAGTTGGTCAGAGGTGCAAAAAGAAATTTTCAGGGTGTGCAAAGTGCAAAAAATATAAGATTTTATATATAAATTTTAAAAATTCAAGGTGTGCAAGTGCACACCCTCAACCTAGTGTAGATCCACCCCTGACTTTGGTGCCTACTATACGTGTACTCGTGATTGTAATCAAATTATTCCTTCCTATAATAGTGATCATTATTGACTAGCAAACAATTTTAATTCGAGTGTGGGAATAGTTTCAATAAAATAATGAAGTTTGAAGAAAAAAAGTTTTGAACTAGACGCCCTGGTTAATGAACTTCAGTTAAGATTGAATTTTTCGGTAGAACTGAGGTTCAAATCTTAGATGAAACAATCATTAATTTAACTTTACTTTGTTGAATTTACCACCTTCGAATCGGTTTCAAGATTATCAAGGGTTAGTTTTCTCTAAGAATTAGAGTTAAGACAAAAAAGACAAACATTAAAAAGATAATAAAAAATTATATAGTTAGAAACAATTCAAATTGTTTATTAATTTTAAACAATATTATCATGATATATTATGAGATTGAGATATAAGATTCACTTTGTGGTTGTTTTAAGAGAATTAAGCGGTTTTTTTTTCTTTGTTTTTTAACAATAATGTTTTTTTTAGGGGTTTTAAGTTTTAACGATAATGTTAGTTAGTAGTTAGTTCTTAAATTAATTTTTTCTCCTTTGTCCAAAATTGAATCCAACACTTCTAGCTCCATATCATTTGATTTAAATCAGTTGAGCTACCTCATCCCAACAGAATCAAAAAGTAAAGTAATAAAACAAAGAATATGATCCTCACCTCAACATAATATTATAGTTAATTATACTAATATTTGCAAGTAAATATACTCTAATTGAAATTATGAAACTACATACAAGCATGTGTTGTTGCTTGGCTCCACTAGCAACAGCAAGAGTCACGAAAACACGGCCACGCGAATCTGTTCTTTGGATCCTTAATCAAATATTTAAAGGAACTACTTATAGTGAGAGTGAAATTATTTATGTAAAGTAGATTGATGGACATAAGTGGCATCTTAGTTGGACATAATAGACTATATTTCCCTTACTTAAGACTTCAACTTGGATTTAATTAATTAATTAATTAATTAATTAATTCACAATGTCCTTTTCAACTTTGTCCAACAAACATTCTTTGTAATTTGTCCTTTTCAATTTCATACACTTTACCTACCCAGCCGACCAAGATTGATTCCCATGCACATTCTTATTCTCTCTTCATTGTTCATATCATCAACCTTAATTTCAAATATAGTCAAGTTTAAGCAATTGTTTTTATTTGTGATCTAAGCCCTTAATCGTGGCTTTATTATATATTTGCATGTGCCTTATGTGGTCCCGATATCTTAATCTTATGGCACCCAAGTTGGAGAAACTATATGGCATGATTATTTCTTTTCAATTCATTCATTAGTACTATTTGATCCATGTTTATATATGATCAATCAGATTATCTGTTGTAAATTTGTAATATATAAAAGTTAAAGTGCAAAGTTTATAGTTGCAATTAACAATTTTTTTAAATCTCTAGCATTCTCATTTTATGGTTGACTTGAGTGTGATTTGAGTTTATTAATTACTATGATGTTAACAAATTAATTGAGCAATAAAAATAGTATGCGACTCCTTTGGCTGTCAAATAGTATTGTGAAAATTGAAATGCGTCAATGTAACACTTCGGTTATTTTTTGACTAGACATCGGCATTCCTCCAATGTACCTGAATTTGTGTTCAAACTTTCAAGTCTGATAGCAACTACAAATTTAAAATGTCTAATATTGATTCCAATGTTTACACCATATGATATGTATCTTTGTTTCACTTTTTATTTTTTATGGACAATTCAATGAAAATATAATTTTCTGAGTTATATTTAATTTATAGTGATGTAAGCCATCGTTTTTTGACAATAATGGAGACCCTCTTTTTTTTGACAAGAAATAATGGAGACCCTCTTAATAAGTAGAAAATATTTTTTTTTTTTTGCAGAGGAAATATAATTCCTTTTAACAATGCGCACTGCATAATGTAAAATAATGATCGTTAAGGGATTTTAAAATGCTACATGAAATTACACGACACTTTTTTAGTTTAACCAGTAATTTTGAGTTAAAATTCTAGCCATGAGAATACAATTGGGTTAACATTTTCAGAGGAGTGTTTTTGCTGTTTATATAGTCTAACCTGATTCGAGAAATCGGTCTTCACAATCACACACGTGAGAATATTTGATTAAAAAAAATCTTTTCGTTTTAAGGCATTTTTATGTTACAAAGCTGAAAGGCTTATTACTTACAATCAATGTAAAAAGGTTTCCACAATAATCTTCTGTTTTAACGGCATTTTAAGGTTTAAATATTTTTTTACTGTGAATAGTACTAATCCTTTGCTGTTTCTGACCATCAAGGTTTGTTCTGGTAGTTGTCCTTCACTAATCAAAATAATTGCTAGAGCTTCAATTAATCACCCTCTAGTGTTCTATATGAGGACCACATCCCACTTATAAGCTCTAGCCAATATATTTATGGGTGCATATATAATAGAGCAAAAATCACACGCATCCACAGACTTTGAAACGTAACACATGCATGCATCACATAGATATATATATCCCTAAGCCAACTTGGTTACATCTAATCACATGACATAATTAGAGACTATAATAAATCACCACCCCTCTATTAAGTGCTAATTAACCTTAATTTCCCTTGTGTCCCACTAGGCATCATCATGCGTCTGCCAACTGTTTTTAACCTTACTGCTAAGAATCTTTGGCCCTACTTACCACCCCCTCCCCTTACCCCTAATGACAATCAATTTAGACAAACAAATTTAGCCCATATGGACCATCATGTACTTGACTACTTGCCAACGAAGTATTGAATCCTAATTGATGTCTATATTTAGTGTATGAATGTACCTCGAACATGATCACCTCATATATCATAAGTATGTGATAAGAGTCTCACATAAGATGAGATTAAGTCTGAAAATATGTTTATAGACGGAGTAATTCTCACCTTACAAACTGATTTTATAAGGGTTGAGTTATGTCAACCTAAATTCTAAGATGACATCAAAGTCTAATTAAAATTTGTTCGAGCACTTGCTATAAAGTCACCACAATTGAGGCACTCGCGTCATGCTCTACAAATCCAATTTTGAACTTAAGGAGAGAGTGTCAAGAATCTCATATTAGATAAGATAAAACTTAAAAACGTGTTTATAAGTGATATAGAAGTCTACATTGGATGAGAGAAGATTAAAAAAGTGATCAAGTCTATACCAAACTCCTAGAATATGAGAAGACAAAAAAAAAAGTACTTGCCTAGCATCTTTTAAATTTCCTTGTCAACTTTGTATTTGTATCGGTGGCATGGCCAAGTCCCCCTCTAATCAAATTATAATAGCATACCACAAAATAGCATCATGCAACATCTACGTCCATTTTACAACCAAAACACATACAGCACTATCAGTGGTCTAAAATGTTCCACGTGTCAACCACTCACCTTCACCTTAAGGGTTAAGTATTCTTCTCTTTCTCTCCCCTTCTATTCTATAATAATAATTTTATAATATAATACTTGTGCTGGAAGAAAGACTCTCTTAGGTTGTTAGAACCATAGTCTGCATTAAATTTCATAGGATTGCGCCGTCTGCTACATTATACACCCCCACAAACAGTAATCAAAACCCTTCACATCACACACAATCTCAAGTAGTTTTAGGTCATCTTGTTTATAATTAATAATAACTCCTTTTTTTTTAATTAACAGATAGATAATATCATATATAGGTATTAGATATAAACATCAAATAGATCATAAAAGACTTGCTCACTTCTTCTCACCTTCAAAACCACTCCAACTCACAAATTTAGAATTCCACACCTTTTGGTCTATAACCAACAATCACATCCTCAATCAAAGGGCTAAACTTTTTCCTATTTTCTTCTTCTTTTCATGGTTTAATCTTGTTTGTTTTGTTTGGTTAATTAGTACTTTTAAAGAGTTGAATTTAATACATGGGTTTGAGTTCTAAACAGGTTATTTCTAGCAGTGGACTTGATTGGAAACAAACCTTATTGGAATCTCAAGATTTGGAACTTCCAAAACCTCATCATCTAATGAGAAAACAACAACAGCAACAAAGTCAGCAGCAAGCAGAACATTTGAATTGTCCAAGATGTGATTCAACAAACACAAAGTTTTGTTACTACAACAATTACAACAAGTCTCAGCCTCGCCATTTCTGTAGAGCTTGTAAAAGACACTGGACTAAAGGTGGAACTCTACGCAATGTTCCTGTTGGTGGTGGCAGAAAGAATAAGAAGATCAAAAAACCAACCACACCAATTACCTCCTCCACCACCACAACGACTACTACTTGCACCACCTCAATTACAAATATGAATGGTGGTTTGAATTTGAATATGAATAGCGGGATGACAATTCAAACACCTCTTCAAGTTGGTGATCAAAAAAGCATTCCTTCATCTC